>BPTQ01000003.1:143609028-143772386 GCA_019973895.1 Chrysanthemum seticuspe
CGTCTTATGTTTTAACTATTATGACAATACTCACAACAACTTATAGTAGCAGTTCTCCTTAATCTACGTCTTCTGCTCTCAGCTAGTTTTAATTTTTTGCAACAAATGTTGTTTGGCAAATTGATATTTTTGCGCCAGTGAAAGCAGTGTGGTTGCCTAAGAAGATTGTGTGGTTCCCAATAGTAGTTTTGTGGACTCAGAAGATTACAATTAGGGTTTTGTCTAATACGTGTTTGAATACCAGGAAATGGAAGTTAATCACTTCATTTGAGTTTTGGACTTTTAGCTTTATAAGAATCTATAAAACTGTAAAAGTACCGACTGGAGTTTTAAAATGTTGTACTCTATCTTATAGCAAGACTTTAGTTTTAGCTTGATCTTTTCTCAAAAGTTTCTTTTTACGTTTAGTATTAGAAATAGATGTTTCTGTTTTCTCGAAAACGACCTTCATAGTTCCAAGTTCCTTATGAAAATCCCGTTCCCAGGCTAATGCACAACTTTTCAAGTTTTTAACATTAGGTAAAAGATTTTTCTGAAAAATGTCTCTTTGTTCTCGCGCCAGAGGCGATTGAAAGTGTTCGATTTTGATTTCAGAACGATATTCTATCTCATGTTGTAAAATTTTGAGGTCAGCCATGAAAATGTCAAAATATCTAAGAATATTTCGATTTTCAGGTTTTGAGTTTACTTCACTAATTGAAGGTAAAGGACCATAAGTTTGTGCATAATCTGTTTTGGGATTAACATTAGAAGACTCAGGTGTTTTGATGATAACCCTTGGTGTGTTAGAAGAATCCGTTGGTGTGACGAAAGTGACCGCGTTTTTATAGTTAAACGGTTTGTTGTAAACAACGTTTTTTAATTTTGATCGACTCTCGTCTTCTGCATCTAATTCCTCTTGACGATGATATTCAACAACACTCATAACAGTATTATCAATTTTGTATTCTGCACTGGAAACTTCAGGAGTTGGTTTGAATGTTTTTAGTGAAAGCTTTGGTTTGTAATCAGCTAGATTTTTTCCATATCCTTTTGGATTGGGTTTTAAGGTAAACTTTTCAACAGCTTTTACTGATTCACCATGTTTGTAAACAACAGTTTTAAACTCTTTAAGTTTGTTTTGCAAGCCGATAATTTCTTCAAGAAGGTCATCCACCCGATTCGTTGAATGCTTTTTGTATGCGGAGAACTGTTTTTGACAAGTTAACAACTCAGCCTTAGCTTTTTGATTTTCCAAGGTGAGAGCGTTAATTTGCTTTTTATGTTCATGTTTCAGTTGTTCTAATTCAGACAACAAAGCATTCTTCGAAGCGGCTAGATCACGCATCTGTTTCTCTAAATATTTTTCGTTTTGATGAGATTTTGCAAAAGCGGCTTCAAAACCTTTTTCACGGTTTTCTTGAGTTTTGAAAAAGTTGAGTTGCATTTGTAAGCATTCAAAATCCTTGGTTAACAGTGCATTTTTTATTTTTAAGGTTTGATTTAATGCAACATATTCAGCAATTTAGGATTGTTGGTCTTTAAGTAACAGAACAAGATCTGGATGAGGCAAAGGTTCATCGTGTTCAACGTGAGTCACAACATGATCATTATTTAGATCCTCAAGTATAACCACGGAGTCAATTTGATTATCAAGGGAAACCATAAGGTCATCTGGATCGTCAAATGTGACTACGGGGTTTATTTGAAAATCGGCAGAATGAGATGTAGATGACTCATTTTGAACATTCTGAGCCGTGCCGGATTCAGATATTGACGGAGATATTAGTTCAGATATGATGATGGTTTGTTCGGGTACCTGAGACAAGCCATCAGTGTCATACACTGGGCCTGTTTCACTCATGTGTAACTCTTGCATATTAGCCATCAACATAACAGCTGCATTGGCCTGCAAGTCCTCCATATCATCATCTGAGTTTGCATCTGCCATAAAGCTCTGTTCTTTGTCTGTGAGAGATCCACCAACTTCATCCTTAAGAGCCAAAAGTAAAGCCTCTTTGAAATAAGCACTGCCCCTAGTCCTCGGCTTTGGGCATGCATTAGCCAGGTGTCCCTTCTCATTGCAGTTGTAGCATCTAAGACCATTTAACCGATTCTGAGCATTTCCCTGTTCCACCACTTGAGCTCTGTTGTTATTCCTACCCACAGCATTAAACCCTTGACCACCGCCCATCTGACGACCATAATCACGATTCTGAACTTCAACACGTCCATTGTTCACAACAGCTTGAGTCCGTGTGTTAGATGAGGAACGAATACGATTGTTGGATTTGTTGGTGTAACGGCCAAAAGCATTAGCAATCATCACAAATCCTTGTTGCAATGCTTCGAACGGATCGATTTCCTCAGTCGCTTCACTGACATATGCTTGAGCATTGTTGTTGTTGTATGGAACCAGTTGATTTTGTTGAGGTTGTTGCTGTGAAGGTGTGTTTGAAGCAGTTGGTTGAGTTGCTGGTTGAGAGGGATAATTTTGTTGAGCATACAAGGCAAGTTGTTGATTATCCGGATGTGACTGTTTAGCAATTTGAGCACGGAGAATCCTTTCCCGATCAACTTCCTTTTCATGAGGCTTCAAGTAATCGTACAACAATCCATAAGTAGAATGATGCATATTCTTCGCTTGACGGAGAAAAATGACAAACTTCTCCCATTCTGGACCAAGACTACTCAGGAACTTAGTATTCACTGCAATTCTTGGCATGATGATGTTGTGTTTATCCAAATCATTGATGATGTCTGAAAATCGATGATGATAGGACTCTAGTGTCTCTCTAGGTTCAATCATGAAGTGTTCATAAGCCAAGTAAATTTTGGATTCCAAATCCTCCTGATTGAGTACAGATCCTTCCATAGGAAGACGAATATGATCCCACATTTTTTGTGCAGTCTTTTGAGCATCAACACTACGAAGAATTGGGTTTGGTAATCCTAAGAGGATGTATTCCATTGCAAGTTCATCCGCTTCATAGTGTAGAAGTTATGTAGCATTTAGATCTGCAACAGTAGCAATGTTGGTTTGTTCATCTCTTGGTGGAACAGCAGTTGGATCTCCGGGTACAATGACAGTAGGCATCTCAAATGGACCTTCCAAGATAACCTTCTTTAAGAACTTTCCATGTGGCTTCTTCAGATCACAAAACCTAAAGAACCTTATCACCCATTGATCGTAGTTTCCTGGAGTGAGCATTGGAGGTCTATCAAGTGATCCAGCCTCATGAATTGATTGTTGGCTACTTAAAGCTTCACACATCTTTGCAAACCAAGTGGGTTCCTTCATAGTGTTCCTTGATGGATGTTGATTGAAATCGTTTGTGTAGGATTGAACTTGAAGACTTGGTGGTGTTTGAACCATTTGTGGTGGTGGAATTGCACCAATTTGTGGATTATGTTGTTGATTAAATTGTTGTTGATAAATAGCTTGTTGTTGATTCCATTGTTGATGTTGTGGAGTTAATTGTTGTTGTTGTTGATGATTATAAGTGTAAGGGAAATAGTTAGAGTATGGAGGTTGAGACATGTTGATAAACTTGTGTAGTAAAAATGGATCTTTGTAGTCGAATGAACCTTTGTTGATGAAGTGTCCTTAGGCGTAGAAAAGACAAGAACCAAGTAGCACTTATGCGTAAAAACACCAAAGTTACGCGTAACAATTAGGAGTTACGCGTAGGATTTAGCTTACGCGTAAGCAGGGAAAATACTCTAAAGTTATGCGTAGACACAAGTTAGGCGTAGAAACTTAGGCGTAGGATTTCCTTATGCGTAGAACTAGGTTTACGCGTAAAGTGAATCTTATGCGTAGGATTTCTACGCGTAAGCTAATGCTTATGCGTAAATTTAGGGTTTTTGCCCAAATGATCTTTTACACTATCACAGTGCAAAAGATATCCAAAGTCGACATATTTTCAGACTTATCCAAGTAAGAAAACACGGAATAAACCACGAAAATGAAGATCAAACCAAGGAGATACTTACGCGTAGTTTTAGGGTTTTACTACGCGTAGTTTTACTCGTAAGTATGATTTCGTCCAAAATTGTTTCTAAACCGGTGTTTGTGGGATAAAATAGCTTCAATAACACCAAAATACACGAAAGTGTAAAACTTGATGAACCAAAGTCTCTAAAACAGTTACGAGTAGGATGATACCCACGTTCAAAAACACGTTCAAAAACAACTATCCACGCATAAAGTTTGAAACTTTTTGCCAAAAACACGTATTTTAACACCTTAAGACATTGAAAGGACAAGAATCTTGGATTCAAAAGTGTAAAAAAGATGTTTTTAAGCGAACCAAAGTATCAAGGTGCGTTTTAGGCGTAGGACCGAAACCCACTTCAAAAACAAACACGATTCACCCAACTAGTAGGCGATTGATACCACTGTTAGGTCACTAGTTTTACAAACACAAGCTAATATAGAAGGGATGAAGGCGGATGAACAAGTTATATGCACACACACATACTAATAATAATACGGTTAAAGCATATAGAGTGAAAGAGAGAATAACTTGAACAACCAACCCTCAAATGAGGGTTTACAAGAGTATTTATAGGAGGGAAGCTAGGGCAACACTCCTAGTTCCCATCCTTTCCTATATGGGCTTGGGCCTAAGCTCATGGGCCTTCTACATAAGCTTAAGGCTAATAACAAACATAAAGGCCATAATAAAGCTAACTATTACATATTAATTACTAACACTTGATTATGGTTTAAGAGTGATTCCAACACACGGAATCCTTGTTGGTTCCGTGTTCCTCAACCTTCGGCGTATCCCGCCTAAGTCGGTTGGGGAATGATTATCTCCATAATTAGGAGATATCCGATATTGTGTTACGTAAATAACATTGGGTTGGGCCTTCGTGGGCCTAAATACTTATTAGCGTAGCCCAGTTCGTGCTGGGCTTATTAGTATTGGGCTTTGGTCGGGTTCGTGACCCGAATATAGACTATACGTCATCATTTACGTTATTTATTAGTTAATTAGTTAGTCAGTAGCGTAGAATAGTTTAGAGTAACACCGTGGAGGAAGGACGGGTCTTTACCCACTGTATACCTGATCCACAGGCCGATAGGAGGTCGTATTGTCTGTAACTATAAATACCCCTTCCATCCATGGAAGGGGTGGAGCTTCTCATAATCTAACATTCCATAATTTGTGAACCAAGTCTCTACCAAGAAACTCCCTCTCTCTACTTTCTCTCTCTAATGGCAAACATGTATTTTGATCATCCAAGACCACCCGAATAATCAAACACAATAAATATATCGATCCTACAAATGGTACCAGAGCCAAGGTTATTGTGTTTCTTTGATTTGTGTGGTTTCGTACCATGGTTATTGTGTTTTATTGATTTATGTTGGCTTGAAATATTGTTCTAAAAACTGTTTTTTATCATTTTTGGTCGATGTCTTTCTGAATCTTATGGTTTTAACACTTTTTAAACAAGTTTTTTTTGTGGTCTAATAAGTCTGGTTTATCAAGTTTGTGTCATCTTTGTGTCAACATCTGTTTTGTGTCAACTCTTGTCCAAACAGCCCTGTTTACTATCTTGCGTGATTTTGTTGAATCTTGTCCAAACTGAATATCCATATGCGTTTCTTATTGTGGTCATGCTTTTGTGGTCAAAATGGGTAAAGAGTATCTTTGGATGTCTTTTTCTGGGTTTGAAACTGTTCCAAAAAAAAAAAAAAAAAAGTTCTGGTCATGTCATTCATAGTAGCGAGTTGAGTAAGAATCTGCCTAGCGACTTGTATTTACAAGTCGTAGCGATTTGCGTGTTGAAGCTGTTATAGCGACTTGTTAGTTAACCAGTTAGCGACTTGTAACAACAAATGAAGTAGCAACTTGTTCTTGAAAAAAATCTAGCGACTTGCTATTCACTTTTGGTAGCGACTTGATATTTATCAAGTAGCGAGTTGACACTTAAAGGCTAGCGACTTTTTCAGACCTAGCGACTTGACTCCATGCTAGCGACTTGACACCAATATACTGTAACGACTTGTTTTGGACAGAAAGAGATGAAGAAAGAATTGACCACGACCACAATATCAAATACCAAATACAGACTCATATCGACCTCAGGTTCTAAACAATCATCGGTCCAATATTTGAAATGAAAATAACAATGGAAAAAGATAATGGACACGGAAGAAGAGAATCACAGTCAACCCATAATCATAATCAAAATCCAACAACATCCAACTTCAATCTATCCTAACTCTTCATCATTCAACCTATTTCAAACTTTATCACCACTACTCCGATCCATCAAAATCAACAATGAAAACATCAAAAGATCTCGAATTGGTTCGTTCTTTTTTAATCTTTTCAAGAGTTTTTTTTAACCATCTTCATCACTAATCGATTGCTATTGATACTATTCGAAGACAAAGAAAGAGCTTAACAACAATGTTAACTCGTTTCTTTATTTCGTTCAAAAATGGAAAAATAAAATACATCTAAGAACTCTTGAAGTCTTACCCACGAAAGATGTGAAACCATCATTGATCAATAGGGTGTTGACAATATCCGAAACTTTAGATTAGGATTATAACAAGTGTGTTATGTCCTTCTATTGGTTCGTGCATAAACATGATCATCTATCTAATCAAAGTACTGGAACGAATAAACCTACCTGTGATTGATTTGATTCGTACTCTAAAGCTCTCTCCATCATCAAACCATCTCTGTGGTGTTGATAAAAGCTCAAGCCATCCCTGTGGCGAGCAAGATGGGATTCGTTTAGACTGGCTTATCTATTTTGATTGTGTGATAATGATATGTTTTCTCATTCGGATTTGAGTATGGAAAATATTTAGACTTGTTTTGATTCGTTTAGATTAGGAGAGGTTTGAGGATGAAGGCGAATGTGTTACAGATCAGGGTTTGAAGTATTCAAGTGAGAGGCAGATATGTTAAGTATAATTAGGGTTTGTGAAAGATTATGTGGGTAAGACAAGTGCGCTTTTATAATCATGGATGATTAGGGTTATAACTGAGTTGGGTGTGAATGGTTAAATGGGCCGTGTACTATATGAAGTGGATCAGGTTGTGTGGTTGACAAAATGGGCTCCTAATGGTTGTCGTGTTTTATTGGATCATGGATTAATGGTTAAATAATGATCTAGAGGCTGTAACAACTTGAGAGCCATGTTACTTAAAAGAGATAAACACTTGGTCGACACATTACTACTAATTGGTGTCATTTGGACAATATGGTATAAGGAACTTGATTGAGGTTATTTATTGTATGAGAACTTGTTCAAAGTACCACGAAATGTTATCGAACCTCATTGGTATTAACGAATAGAATGGTCGGGTGTGAGTCTATAAATTGTTTTGGGCATGATAACTTTGCACTCATATTGGACGTAATATTGATCCAACCAAGCTTGTGAATATACCATGTTTTTGGCCACTTAACATATCAAACGGACAGATTTAAATGTAAACTCAATCAAATTGTTGTCCGTATATTTTCATAGAAAATATTGGATATAAACTTTTGATATTTTGGTTATGAGTGGTATTTAAAAGATACTACGTACTCTCGGCTTGAGCTTAAATTTAAGAATAAGATGGATATGGGGTCTTGTACGAGTATTTCTTACGGGAATCTTGTGTTGATTATATGGGCTTGGATTTGAATTTTGGTTCATAAGATATGTGATTTGGATTACAAATTTTGCTCAAGAGATTTGTTAAAGTGATGAAATTTGATGACTTGATTTGTTGTGCTATGTGATTGGTTGATGAGGTTTGAGGTGATAGGCGGTTGAATACTTTGGTTTTTACGTTTATACTGAATACAATATTTCACGGCTTGAAGTGCTTATTGAACAAGAGTTGACTACGAGGTTGTTTGCATTTGGTATTTCTTATTTGGATTTGAAGTGAGATTTTTCGGGCGCGATTACTTATTTCGTCTTCTTTCTTTCTACCCTTTCGCGAAGATGACTTGTTTGAGCATTTACAGAGTGTGATAAAGACTTGGATATTTAGTTACGTTTGTGATTCTTTCTCACTTAACCCACAACGTAACTATCACTACGGTGCCTCACGCAGTTGAGGATATGTCAAGAGGTTTTGTACATTGGGTACACCGTTTCTTCTTCACAAGGATTAGTACAAGTTTAAGTAACGAATCTAGGAATTTTACTTCATGATCAAGTTTGGTATATCAGGTTTACTTCACCAGGTGGTCACAACATTTGCCGACAGAATGCGTGAATAATGTGTTTACCAAAGTGTTTGTTGGATGGTTGACGATATTGTTGATGTTGGATATTGAACCGCTGATGAACCGCTGCATATTCCCCTAAAACATATATTCACTGAAACCAAAGTTGTCATAACACATTCAAGCTAACATTGTTTACGGTTTTGTCTTGATTTTGTAAAATCCAGCGAAAGAATCTATTTCTCGGTTTAAATCATAGACTTGTAAAATCCCGTGACACTGAAAAACATCATGGTAATTGTAAGGTGCATTTCCGGATCTATCTTACGGTTTATTCTTGGTTTTTTAAAATCCCGCGAAAGAAACTATTTCTCGGTTTAAACCATAGAGTTGTAAAATCCCCGTAATGATGGAAACATCCTGGAGAAAGGAAAGTGTATTTCGGGATCTCATTTGATGTTGCAGCTGGGAAGAAGGGATAAAAGGGTGTACTTCATAAATTGGATACGTGTTTGGATATTCATCATGGCAGTTTGGTTATTACATGGTTTTACGGGGTTATGTGCTTTTGACCATGGTCGGGATGAAACCATTATCAGAGTTCACTTAAAACGTCAAAGGAGGCTAGATTTGAGCTTTTATACAGAAGATGTGACAACGGCGTTAATTCATTATTATTTATTTGAAGTTGAAGTGAAATATCACGGGCAAGTGTACTTAGTATCTAAAGGTATCGGGGATGGTTGGATGAAGATTCTTCATGATCCTTGTTCAAGCTTATTATCAAAAAACGAAGACTTGGAAATCTAGTTATTGCTGGATGACTTTTACCTTTTCTTTTACCACTTGGGGGAATTAGGCTCTTACCACCACAAAATAACTATCACTTTAAGGAGTTACGTTGTAGTGCTCAGTGTCACATTCAATTGTGGATTTTCAAGAGGTGATGTACGTCTTATACTTGATGGTTGGTTGCATGAAGAGTATAGAGTACTTAGAGATTCAATGGAGGATGAAGTCTCGGCACCGCTCTTTGTTACATATGTGCAAGTTTAAGTCATGAGTTCGGGGTAGTTTACTTCAGGGTCAAATTCATCATATTGGGTTTTCTCCATCAGCTGTCACGACAAAGAGCCTACTGAATGATAATGGTGATGATTACATGTTTTGCCAAGAGATTGAAAAGAGAGAGATTTATGACGTATGAACACATCAGTTCATGCCTCGTACTCTAAAGAAAAGAAAATTGTACGTTTCAGTGTGCTTTATCTTCAAGAAGAAGAGAAATCTTCTTATGACGTATGAACACAACAGTTCATGCCTCGTTTCTCAAAGAAAAGAAATGTGTACGCTTTAGTGCGCATTATCTTCGGAAAAAGAGAAATCTTCTTATTATGACCATTCTCATCAACATGCTTCATGCTTTTTCCATGCGCTTCAGTCATCAAGTGAACCGGGCTACTGTTGATTGTTTTCTTATTCCACTTGCTCAACTATAATGAAGATGGAGACACCATGTGCTAATATTGCGGGGGAGAAGTATGAATAGACTACATTTGGTTAAGATATTCACTTATTCAATCAAGAATGGCAACACCGTATGCAATTCTTGAGGGGGAGAAAAAGTGTGAATTTACTGCATGGTTGATTGATTTCTGAGATAAAATGGTCAAACGGCTCCAAACTCATGTAAGAACCGAGCTTCTTCTTATCGGGTCATCTTTACATGGAGTTTTCTTCTATGAGCGGTTGGTTGACATCTTCACACCGACTGATATGATTATCAACAAAGTGCTTCCAGTTAATGCTTCACGTACACATCAACATGATGATTCCGAACGATCTCTCTGTTCTTGTTTGATGTGATTGGTAGTTTGGTGTTACCATCTTATGTGTTCGTTGCGGCCTGATTGCTGATTTCCTTGATGAACATCTTTCTGTTCTTGTTTGATTGGGAGGGATTTTAGTTAAGGGGATTTGCAAGATGTAAGTTGATTGGGATGTTTTTTGGTGATGTTCTTGTTTTTGGTGAGATGAAGATGTTAACTATCTATTCCCCAACTGGACAATCTTGAAGAAGGTCGAGTCTACAGTCGGTTCTACATTCTCTACTACATGTTAGAAGACTAAAGACGAGTTGCTTTTAATTATCTAAAGACTTCTTCTTATTCTGAGCATTTATCAAATAGATTGTCGGTTTAGGGGAGAGCACTAATTGGGGGAGAGTGAAATGTCGAATTTAATCCCCAATTAGACTTTCTCACAATCTGCAGCAAGTTGATTCTCACAGATACATCTGAGCTAATTATGATCTTCTCAACAAGATTTCTAGTATACGGGCTTACAATATGTTGCTGATTCTGAAGTATCAAAACCAGCAAGGGGGAAGGAGACACACATCTAAACACAAAGCGAGTAAACTTGATGAACTTAATTCTTCTAAGTGATTGAAGATATCCAGGGAAGACAAATGTTATTACCGCAGAGAAACTCAAGGTTTGACTCATGGCGAGTAAACTTGATGAACTTAACTCTTCTAAGTGATTGAAGATATCCCGGGAAGACAATTGTCATGACCGCAGAGAATCTCAAGGTTTTACTCATCAAGGCTTTTAGTGTTATTATTCCAACTACGTGGGGGAAGTAATGTATTAGAAAGTTTCTGAAGATAAAAGAGGTACACAAGTGTGTGATGATTTTGATGTTATCACAATCATCAGGGGAGAGAGATTGTGTACATTGGGGATGCTCAGCTGTTTCACTTGAGGGCTTAATCAGTGATTCAGAGATATAATCACTTATTCCGGGGTTGACATCCGCAGAGATTGTCACCCGCAGAGATAATCAGCGATTCGGCCTGCTTCTTCAATGTTATCGGTTATTCTCTCTTTGGGCATTCGGGTACTTCGGGTTCTTGAGCTTCATACACTTTATTCAGGGGGAGATAAAAGTATACATCGGGGTTATTCTTTGGCTATTGGACTTAATCTGCTACTTTGATGGTATAAGTTTCTCTGTCTTCGGGTATATGTGTATTCGGGTTCGTAAGCTCTAGTCTAAGAGACTGACTGCATCAAGTCATCTACTTGGGGGAAGTGTTCTCTTGACACCTTTTTGGAATGGATTGCTTCAGACTTCAGTGGTTATGAAATGTGAGAAGATTATTTATGAGTGGGATGATACGTTGCTGATCTATTTTGATGATATATCCCTGAACGGAGAACCTCGATTATTGTTCTTAAATGGAGCAGCGGGATTTATGATAATGGTGTGCTTCTTCGTGCACCTGGCTAAGGCAAGCTTGAAATAAAGCTTTGAATCTGCTCAGCTAAAGGATTTTCGGTTTGGGGGGAAACTGCCAAAGTCTCACTTTCAGATGGTTCAATTTCTATCTTTGATTCAAGAGCCCTGGAAGCTTTGGTGGTGAATGTTTAAGAGTTGATGACTTCATTCTTCTACAACGGGGCTGCTCGATATCATTATCTCGGTACTCGTATCATCATCTTCTTTAACTATATCATCTAAACTATCTTTGTAAATATTTATCAAAAACAAAATAGAAAAATATAAAACCAGCAAAACAAAATAGAAAATTTTAAAAATCAACAAAAATCCATAAAAATTTGAAAAATCAGAAAATACCAAAAATATTGTTTTTCTCAAGACATGTCTTCTGGTATCGATAACATCTGCGGACTTAGAAATATCATTCAATAATGGCACGGGTCCATAGATGAAGTTCGAGCAGGAGGTGTAAATATTCTTTTCCAAAACATGTCTAAAAATATGGCTTACAGTTATTTCAGAATGTAACCCGCGCTTCAAAACAATGGCTTGCAGTTACCTCTGACTGTAACCCGTGCTTATACTATGGCTTGCTATTATTTCAGATATCAGCCCGTTTTTCAAAAAAGGAAAGTGCTGCGCTAAACCAATTTTCTATTATTTCGTGCACTTATCCTAAAACTAATCTGGAAAGTATGTCGAAGGACTGCTGTTCCTACTCAAATATTTTTCCGTCTAAAATTTCTTCAGAAAAATATTTGTTTTAACAAAATGGTGGAAAATGAGTTGCTTGAAAAATCAATCTGATTCAGAGTTTTTCGTAAAAAATTTAAAACTCAATCAATGACTTCAGCGCTTTTAACCTTTTTAGAAAATAAGTCATTGATTGAGGGGGAGAATGTTTTCAAATCTATATCATCTAACGGGCTTTCTTAATTATCCTACATGCTTAATTAAAAACGATATTTGCCTATGTCGAAGGACTAGGAATTTAGGATATGATTGTTAGGATTAGATGATTAGAGTTTGATTAACACATAAACCCCATGCCTTATTTGATCTGATTGATATGTTGGATTGACTTTTATTAGTCGATTGCTGTTTGGGTGTTGTCGACCACCATATATTTGTATATGTGTTCACTAACGTATGCAGGTATATTTGTATATAAGAATGTTCCCGATCCGGATCCCACAATTGAATATGATTGGATGCCGAAAGGAAAGGGTAACGATTTCTTGGGTCGACAAATGAAGAAACGGAGCTTAATTTGACTTCAATGGAGAGTTGGAATAACGCAACGTAAGAGGTCTCACTGCATCAGCAGATGGTTTTCTTCTAAGTGATTGAAGAAACTGGGCTTAATTTGACCTCAGTTGGCATTAAAATGCAACGTAAGAAGTCTCACTGCTTCAGCAGACGGTTTTTCTTCCAAGCCCTACAGCAACAACATAAGCTTCTCAACCACCTAACGTATCTTGTGCAGGAAAAGTAGTGAATGATACCATTTTTCAAAATATTCAATAAAAAATTGTTTTGAAAATGGAAAAATATTGTTTTGAAAATAAATTGGACTAAATTTTGAAAATCACCGGACTTCTTTTTATCTAAACCTAAGTCACTCAATTATCGACTTCGGTCATAAATTGAGGGGGAGAGTGATTTAAATTAAAATATTTTCAAACGATATTTCTTCATAAAAGTCCGTTTGTACAAAATGTGGTGATCTAAAGATTTAATGTTATGTCATGGTATGATTTTCTTTAAAACTCAAAGATCTGTCAAAATGAAATTTTTTCTGTTCTTGTTTGATTGTGAAATTGTTTTATTTTACTTAAAGATCTCTTAAAACAATCATACCTGACACTAACAATCTTTAATGTTTAAATCTGTTCCTATCTGTCATTTTTCAAAATTAAATCTTGCCACGTCTTTCCCCTAAAATTTTCCAAATGATTTAAATCAATCGGGATCCAAAATCTCAATAGGTTTGAAATTTTTGATCGGGGGAGAGATCGTGATTTAAATCTCAAATCTGTTTTAATGGAATCGGTTTTAGTCCTTTAAAGGCACTCCTGCCTCCATGTGCTAAACGATTTCAAATATACAATGCACATGTTGAGGAAGAGGATTTATCCAAAAACAAGATGAGTATTTAAACCTGGCCACATATTCTCCCATGTTTTCTAAATCTTATTAAATCGCTTGGGATCCAAAATCTCAAAGGGTTTTATATTTTTGATCGGGGGAGAATTTGTGATTTAATAATGAAATTTGATAAATGATGATCGATTTGATTCAAAAGTGCAGGCTGCTATTTCATATGTGCTAAACACTTTCGAATCTCGAAGCATATATTGAGGGGGAGCATTTCAAAAGAAAATAAACTTTCAAGGTACAAAGATTTCTATGTTTCAACATACGTACCTTGATTGATTTTCTAAACGGTTTCTTAATGGCTGTGTAATCGTGGAAGTGCTTCAAAAGAACTCTTTCCTCTATGTGATAAAATGATTTAAAATATCCTATGCACATATTGAGGGGGAGAATTTACCAAAGAAATTCAAATGGCTTTTTCTAAGGAAATTGTGATCAAGAAATTATTTCTAAGAAATTATTTCAAAGAACTCTTGTCTCCATGTGCCAAACAATATCAATATCATATGCACATGTTGAGGGGGAGCATTTCTAAATGATCAAAACAATTAAGGTACAAAATGCTTTGATCTCGTATCACAAGTACCTTGATTGATTTTTCCAAATGATTTTTCAATTGGTTTCAAGGAAGAAGGAACTGTACCAAAAGATCGACCATTTTACTTTATGTATGGAGTTATAAGGATGGTGATGTTAGGTATTAGTTCCCACGATCTGCCAGAACCGGAGGGATCTACCCAGGGACAATCCACTAGATAGTGTAGAGTCCTTAGGTATGATGAAAAAAGGAGAAAAGTGAGATATGGGAAGAGTGCGGACTGAGATAGAGCTAGAACTGGAATAAACCCAACAAGGTTCTAGTTATGAAGTCTTGGTAAGCACTGAAGGGGTTGAAGAATGAAAAAGAAATGAATGTGAAAAAGGGTGAAAAGAAATAACCCTCTAATAATTCAACCTTAGGGCAGTAACCGGGTTCAATACATATGCTACTGGTGGTTACTAAGGTAACACTGGTATTGAAGACAAGACGTCATGGACCCAGTGACGCACTGCACTAAACTTCCCAAGCTACTCAAGTTCCTCTTAAAAGGGCTTGTTTCATTCTCACGGGGAACCGACATTATCTATCGACTTTCTCTTAGAGATTGTTGATATTGAAGAAGGAGACCCTCTCCCTAGTCTCCGGCATAGGAACCAAAAGTACACTATTGAGTCTAGAGCCAAGAGATCATCCACAATATCTCATAAGGACACAAAATTAATGAAGACTTGCTGTTTCACACAATGTGGAAAGTAAGAATATATTAAGAGTCCTACGCATTATCCTTGTGGTTTTGCCAGAACATCCAAGTGATATGTTAAATATTCACGATGAAGATGGAAATCCTTCTAGAGCCAACATCAAACAAGCTCTTGGTGGGTGACATGTGAGATCTTTTCTAAAGATCAAACTTGTGACAACTGGATAGAAACGATGGGGCGATTCAATCTTGAATCAACCTTGGTCCAGGAATGGAATTGACGAATACTTTTGGAAAAACCGTTCGATGTGAAAATATTCTTTTCTCTAGCACATCGAATGTGTATTCATTTTCAAACACAAAAAGTATCTCTGATTGAAAAAATACTTTTGGAAAAACCGTTCGGTGTGCAAATCTTCTTTTCTCTAGCACATCGAATGTGTACTCTTTTCATATGCAAAAAGTATTTATTATTGAAAATTGATATTTCTCATAAAACCTTCGTCGTATTGCAAAAATCTTTCTTCTAAGCAATACGCGATTGTTTTCAAATCAACTTTTCATCAATCAGTGAATCTCAATTCGCTGGTTCACTCACCTCCGTGTTGTCTTCTTTGAGATGTTCCGGTTTGAGAACAGCTAGAACAACTGCGAAACCCTGCCAAGGAGATTCTTAGGAATCCTACCTGATCACAAGCAGTACTTGTACTGATCAACGGGGAACCGTGGGCCGTGTACCTCAATTCAACAAAAGTGATCAAAACACTTTCGTGTGTTTTATTGCTAACTGTTTTATGCAGGTACATTTGGACGGTTGTAGCTGATCAGAATTGAGAAGTCAATCCAAAGCCGCATGCTCACAGCATCCATACTTAATTAAAGAAATCATGACTGGTGCATATCTACAGAACCTGGCTCTGATATTTCATACTATGCTTCTGCTTCGCTGCTGCAAATATCATGAACCAGTAAGGCTTCCGCTACTCTGATGGAAAGATGTCATGATTCAAAAGTGTGAGCATGTCGGTCCAAAAGTCACAACATCACATGAAGGCAACACAACTATGGATGATCCAGAGAGATTTGTTGTGGCTGATGATCTCAATGAAAGCTCGAAGATCATCAATGATGTGGATCAGTTAAAAGCCTCCACTCAAAGTACAAAATTATGCGGACTTTGAAGATTCGCTACTAAAGCACAAAGATTGCGGAAATGAAGAATTCAAGTCTACGAGCTCAAGAACGAAGTCAAAGATAGAATGCTATGAAGCAAAATGTATTTCATGGGGTGACCTCCCTTAGGGGGAGATTGTTAGGAATTGGAAATTCCATGTTAAAGTGTCAGTCACCCCAATAATGGTCTAGCATATGTTAGCTCGTAGATTTGTCATTGTTTACGTTATTTATTAGTTAATTAGTTAGTCAGTAGCGTAGAATAGTTTAGAGTAACACCGTGGAGGAAGGACGGGTCTTTACCCACTGTATACCTGATCCACAGGCCGATAGGAGGTCGTATTGTCTGTAACTATAAATACCCCTTCCATCCATTGAAGGGGTGGAGCTTCTCATAATCTAACATTCCATAATTTGTGAACCAAGTCTCTACCAAGAAACTCCCTCTCTCTAATGGCAAACATGTATTTTGATCATCCCAGACCACCCGAATCATCAAACACAATAAATATATCGATCCTACATTTATAGAGGAGAAATGCTTACTATTCCCCGGATCTCACGGATCCCTCCCACAAGGGATCCGTCTAGTGTAATCCTAGGGATCCGTGGGACGCTCCTCTTTGCCCATGTGTATTTTGGTTATGGGTCATGGGTCATGGGTTATGGGTTGATCCATGGGTTTCTTATTTGATACAATGTATCTCATGAGTTCAATGTACCTAGTCAAATGTGTATGGGTCAATACCATGGGTTATGAATATTTTCCATGGGTTGTAGTTTTTACCCATTTATAGAATATATACTAGTTGTGTATATATTTTGCCCAATATGTAAACACTAGTTGTTGTACATATATATTACTAAATCATAAAATCACTTATACTTGTTTTAGTGTTTTATGTGAAAAACGTTAAGTGTGTTAGAAAACTATTGACTCAAACAATTACGTATTTTATTTGTTTCGTTAAAATGATTTTACGTTTGTTATCGACAAAACATTATAAGATCGTAAAATGTAAATAAACGTTTTTACGGCTTATTTGTATTAACAATCTCCCCCTTTTTGTTGATGACAAAACATAAAATTATTTTAAGGAAAAACTAAAATTTGTAAAAGTTCGAATTGGAGTTTTTACTCTCTTCTCCCCCTTTTTGTCGAAATAAAAAGAGCGTCGAAAAGAAACTAACACATTGTTTTAAGAAAAACATGTAAAAAGAAAAAAATGTAAAGAGAGCAAGTGACGAGATTGGTTCTCATCTTAACTCCCCCTTGACGAGTCCATCCCTTTGTGAGGGCGTCAAGTAAATATAAACAAACAAGCTAACGAATTGCAATTTTGTTTGCAAATGGTTTCGTCCTTGTGACGAAAATGCTCCCCCTTGAAGATTGCAATATTGCAATGGGGTGTCATGAAGCGTAATCCAAATAAGGATTAAGTTGCAAATGGTTTTGCAATATATGGTTTGACACAAAGCTCCCCTAGCTTAGAGTTTCAAGTTCTTCATGTGTGTTTTGAAAATCTACAAAATAGAGGTTAGAAAACAAGAGTATAGTGCATAAGTTCCTGCAAATAAGACTCAAGTTAGTAGAATTTTCTTCTTCTGTACCACGGATCCCACGGTTCCCTACATGGAGGGATCCGTCTAGGCATTTTGGAGGGATCCGTCTATCTGGTGACAGATTTAATCAGCAGAGATGATATATCAAGCAATGCTAAATATAGGATCAAGATATGTATACAACCAACCAAAATATACTCAAATAAATATGGCAAGTAAGTTATCATTCAATAAAATAAAGAGATAATCAATAAATATCTTAAAACTAAGAGAATAATCAAGCCATACATTTTCTACTAATAAGTTATTAAAGCCTAGAATGCAACAAAGTGCTCGAGTCTAAGGATGAGTAGACTTGTTGATTTGGTCCCATCTTTCAAGAAGATGATTAAACATGAAATGTAACTCATTTCGTACTTCTTGAACAAGTCCTTGGGTGATTAGACAATTTGGGCAATTATTGTCTTGATTGAGAACCGGAGGAAAATGGATGTTTTGAGGAGGCTCTACGAATGATTGTGTGGTTTCATTTTGAGGTGTGGGAAGAGGTTCTACTAAAGGTGATGGTGGTAGTAGTGGAAAATTCATCCATATGATCATGTCCATGATTGTTCCTTGTTTCCCATGATGGACTACTCGGTGTTGTGGGTGGTTTCCTATTTAACGAGAAAGTTGGTGAGTGGGAGGTTCTCGGTGGTGAATGCTCTAATGAATAGAGATTTGGGTGAGGAAGAGGTTCATTAAATGAGTGTGGTCCATGCTCAAAGAATGAAGGCTTAGATGGCTTGCTAGAACTAGCTATGTTTGGTTTTGAGCTAGATGACCCTTTTTCTAGCCCAAAAGGTTTGATGCTAATCCTTGCGGTTCTCTTAGCAGTTGTTGAATGAGTTTGTTGAGGTGGGATTCTAGCATTGTTATCTCTTATGGGAGATGATTCGGTGGATGAAATTTCATGGATCATATGACCCTTTCTTTTGGATGAGCCTTTGGTTGAGGAGTTGTTGCTAAGAGCTTTGGTCATGGTGATGATAAGGATGCTATATGAGCTTCTAGTTGCTGATTTTTGAAAGATAGGTAGGAGTGATGCCTTAACCTTTAAGAGTGTTTGGTTTATAAAGGGTAATTTGAATTAGGGAATTTAATTCTTGGCCATTAAGAGGATTAAGCATGCACTTAGGATATTGATCAGCTTTAGGGAGATAATAAATGAAAGCTAAAAGTGGTTAGATAACCAAAAGGTGGCTTAAAATTGAAGAGGGAAGCTGAATTAAGCTTTCTGCAGCCACGGATCCCACGGATCCCTCTCACCAGGGATCCGGCTGGTTATAAACCAGGGATCCGTCTGTCAGACAGATTCTAGGTGAAATAATTATGCTTTTTGAAAGGTACAGTACTTATGTATCTTAAGGTTTTTACTTAATTTGGAAGTCTTGAGTGGTGGATGTCTTAATTGCTCAACCATAAGGGGTGATGGTGCTTAATGATGGTTTTGGGTAGGAAAGTACACTTTAGATAGTCTAACTAAGTGTTTGAGAAAGATACCATTTGTATTGAGATGAAAAGATGGTGAAATTTTAGTCCTAGAAGTCAGATGATGCCTCAAGAAAAATTTACTAAAATCTTAAAAAATAAAGAAAATTAAAAAACTAGTTTTGAGCCTAATTTTGAGTGAAAAGTGATTAAAGCCAATTTGCTAAAATTGATGAATATATCAAACTAAGTTTTATGAGATTTGATAAATAATGTGTGAGCGTTGGACCAAAAATATGGTGAGTTTTGATGAGTTGATAAATCAAAAACACTTTGAAATATATCCATTAACCGATAAATCAAAAACACTTTGAGTGTGAGGCTTTCAAATATTTAGGTAAGAACGGGTTGTACACTGATGTGTGTACAAGCCATAGTCATTAAATAATCACACATCCAAATCAATATTGAAAATGAAACAGTTTAAGGGGTACCAGGAGATTCAGGTAGTCCAGCAATAACTCTAGGAATGCGAACTGGGCGTTGATAGCCTGTGAGAGAAATCCTGGGACGACCACCTACGAAGCTCTCCAAAGTTCTGAACTGGTCCCTTCTGTACAACCTTTCATCGATGCGAGTGATGATCCTCTTAACATCCCTTTTCTCCTTCGAATTCCATCTCTTCTTCGACCCAATGCCTTAATGTATCCCTTTAACCGATAAGCTAACCCATCCCTGACTTTCTTCAGTGTATGATCCCCAAACTTATGAAGCTCGTTACACGCCATCAAGCAGTTGCTGTGTAGTTTACTGCGGTAGACTACGCCAAAAGGTTTGTTGATGAGAGTGTATTGAGGAAGGTGGTTGATGTCAGGAAGGTCTAGCTGAGGTCTGGTGAGGTTGACACGTGTCTGATACGATTCCAAGGCAAGTTGCAAGTCTTCTACTCGTTCCTGGATCACTATACTTCTGATGAAGATGAGCACGGACTTGATGTATTCACGTTGGATTTCAGTCGAGAATTGTCTCATTCTTCCCTGTACCTTGGCAAGATACAGATCTTCAATATCGTTGAGAGACAAATTTTGAAAGTTCGCTTCACAGAAAACATAGTCCTCTTCGTCTTATCGCATGACCACGATTGTCTTGAGAAATGTATAGTCCCATTTAGACGCAAGAGTTACATGCTTAACAGCAACGATCCCTTTATCACTAAACACTTCATGTGTAGACATTTGAACCTGGCAGCTTTTGTAGAAGATTCTTTCGGCGTTCATGCCAATGGTGAATCCCATACATCGCATCAATGTCATACTTCTCCACACTGTTAGCAAACATGTGAGAAGCCTTTTCTTCGATGGCTATGCAGTTGGAATATATGGCTGCCGGGAACGGAAGTGTCAGTGATGTAGCATATTTCTTTGACAGATCGCTACCATGTAGAAGAAATTCTAGGTCTTTGTTAAAGAAGTAGCGAAATGGAATCTTCGGTTGATCTGGTTGGCCAATCGTTGGGAGAGGTCTGGTCCAGTCGGTGTAATATGGAGCCTTGTCTTTTCTGGTGAAGTCAATGTTTGCTTCAGGGTTGAGCCAATCAATGTTGTTAGACATGGCTCGTGCTATGTTTTCAAGATGGTATTCAACTTCGATAGCACTTTCCGAGCTGTCTTTGAGCAATTGAAAAGCTTCATTCTTGATGCGTTTTAACTCTGACTTGGTCATCTTCTTCACCCGAAACTTTTCTTGAAGAAATTTAGCATGCTCCAATGTTCGACCTTCTACCATATCTTGACCTTCAGGTAGGGAGGGAGTAGCATCAACAAGTGTGGAAAACTAGTCATATTCGTTGTTATCTTCATCTAGCCATGAGACGACATCAGCCTTAGTCGTCTTCTTCTTCTTCTTTGGCCTAGATGAGGATTCTGGTTTCTTTGTTGTATGGGGAGAGGTGGGTTGTTGTTGGGGCTCAGGGACTTCCTCATCGTCACCACCAGTGTATTCGAAATGATCACCGGTTTTCTCTGTGGAGGGTGGTAACTCAGAGTCCTGAGGTTTATCAGTAGAAGAATGTGGAGGGGATCGTGTGTCAGTTGGAGTCCTTTGGGGTGGTGGTGGCATGGAGGATGATTCACCAGTTTTCTTCGGACGTTTAGGCTCTGTATCTTTGTCCTTATCCTTGTCATCATCGTCTCTTGGACGCTTAGGCCTTTCAGCTTGCTCCTTGCATGAAGTCTTGAGTTGGTATTCCAGTAATGCCTCAAATAGTTTACTTTCATCAGAGGTGAAAGTTGCAGATCGTTGAGACAATTGTAGCACCAGCTTGGAAATCAACTTTGCATCAGAGAGAACTGCATGCTCAATTGGATTGATCGTCATTGTTACCGGGGTGGATTGCATTGTTTGCTTGACCAATTTCATGAGATTTGGATAGAGCTGTCTGGTGAACATCTCCCTTGTCAAGCCAGGAACAGTGTCGAGAAGGAACTTGTGAGTATATCCCTTAATCATCTCGTTCACTTCCCCTTGGACATCACGTTGCATAAACTTCTGGATATACTCCCTTTCACTTAACATCCTGTCTATCTCGTCATGTAGAAGATTGATACTGTCAGCTAGTTGATTCAACTTTTTGTTGGTCACGTCTTTCTTCCTGACCTGCTTGACAGCTTTGACAATCTTAGTTTTAGCACGGGATATCCAAGAGTCAGTTGGTTTCTTCACAGATTTGGATGTGGATCTGGTTGTGCTTTTGGATGGTGGAAGTGAAGAGTGAGAAGACGAGTCTGATGACGATGATACATGAGGAGACTCAGGGTCTTTTGGTGGCTCAGAAGTTTCTTCCTTGGAGCGAGCTGGGCTGTCAAGAAGAAAATCATCATAATCAACTTCGTCATCTTGTCCAGACTTAGCCAATTCTTCAGCCTTGATCCTGGCTTATTCATCTGCTTTAGCTTGAGCTTCATTAGTAGCAGCATCTTCATCAGAAATCTTCTCAGAAATGTGACCACCATTAATGAAGAAACAACCGGTATGAGGTAACATGCAAGTACGAGGTTTTAAGAAACCAAAAAATATATGCTTTCTCCCCCTCAACACTTGATCGAAAAAAATACTGAATTTTGAAAGATTAGAGTGTTGATGGAAGATTTTTGCTTGCCATGTTAAAAGAAATGTAGATAGAAGAATATTTTTGTTGTTTTATCAGATTTTATAATTTTGTATTTTGTTTTTGAAAAATATTTACAAAAGAGGTTTTGGTGTTTGACTGATTTTAAGAATGTTTGAATAGTTCATCCAGTTCCTCGGGAGTCAAACACCGCATACCAATCCGGTGGACCAACTCATTAAACCTAGCAGGAGCTAAGGCTTTGGTGAGAAGATCTGCCAATTGGTATTTAGTACCCACAAAGTATAATTCAACATTACCCTTTTCCACGTGCTCCTTAATGAAATGATATCGAAGAGCGATGTGCTTTGATTTGGAATTTTGAACAGAGTTGCACGAGATTGCAATAGCACTTCGATTGTCGTAGTACATCGGGATTTTTTCAAATACGTAACCATAGTCTTTGAGTTGTGTTCGCATCCAAATGATTTGAGCACAACACGCCGACATGGCTACATATTCTGCTTCTGTTAAGGACAGCGACGTACAATCCTGCTTCTTCGATTGCCATGACACCAGTTTATCACCAAGAAATTGTAATGCTCCTGAAGTACTTTTCTGTGAGTCTAAGCATCCTGCGTGATCATTGTCTGAAAAAGCTATTAGTTCAAAACCAGAATCCTTCGGATACCAGATCCCCAAGTTAATGGTTCCCTTGATGTATCGGAGGATTCTTTTAGCCTCTGAGAGGTGAGTTTCAGTTGGTCTCGACTGATAACGGGAGCAAAGATATACAGCAAACACAATATCAGGCCTGCTAGCTGTTAGATACATGAGAGACCCAATGATACTATGGTATTTAGTAGGGTCCACCAATTTCCCATGTAAATCAGCGTCTAGCTTCTTGGTATGAGCCATTGGTGTGGCATAGGGGTCACAGTTTTGCATTCCAAATTTGTTAAGAAGTTCAAGGGCATATTTGGACTGACTCAAGAAAATACCACGGGGTGATTGATGAACTTGCATTCCGAGAAAGAATGTGAGTTCACCCATCATTGACATTTCAAAATGTTTTGTCATTAGTTTTGCAAAAGCATTTGAGTATTTTAAATGTGTTGACCCAAAAATGATGTCATCCACATAGATTTGAACGATTAAGATGTGAGCCCCGTGATATTGTATGAAAAGTGTAGGATCGACCGAACCTTTGGTGAATTTATTGGCAATGAGGAAGGATGATAACTTATCGTACCATGCCCTTGGAGCTTGTTTGAGTCCGTACAGAGATTTGTTCAGTTTGTAGACGTGGTTCGGAAACTCTGGATCAACGAATCCTTCTGGCTGGCTGACATAGACTGTTTCTTTCAGTTGACCATTCAGAAAAGCAATTTTGACGTCCATCTGAAAGACCGTTATATTCATATGAGCCGCGAACGCCAGAAATATCCGAACAGCCTCAAGACGAGCAACCGGAGCGAATGATTCTTCAAAATCAATACCCTCTTCCTATCTATAACCCTTAGCCACCAGACGTGACTTATTTCGGATTACGTTCCCTTCAGCATCCAATTTGTTTTTCCAAATCCATTTGAGACCAATGACGTGGACCCCTGTTGGTCTTTCAACCAGTTCCCATACTTAAAGACGTTTAAACTGATTGAGTTCTTCCTGCATGGATTCAATCCAGTTGTCTTTGGTCATTCCGTCTTTAATGTTTTTAGGTTCAGATTGGCAGACAGTGAGTGCATAAATGCAATGTTCACCATCTGTGTGAAGACGTTGTCTAGTTACGACTGGTTGATTCGGGTTACCAATAATATTCACAAGAGGATGGTCTTTTGTCCAACGATGTGTAGAGGGTTGATGTTGGTATACATTGTGCATATTTGGAGGATTCAAATGGCTTGTAGATGATTCCGCAACATCAGGTGCAGCAGTTTCATTAGCAAACGGGTTAAAGAACGCATTTGGATCAAAATCTGCAGGTGGGGGTACTTCATTGTTCAGAACATCAACAGCTGGTTCAGCGTCGTTGGAAGCAGTTTGTTCAACTGTTGTTGTAGATTCAACTGGTGGTGCTTCTTCAACAGTAGTTGTTGTAACAAGTGTATAAGGTATTGGAATATGATCAGGTTGAGCAGCGGAAACATTGGGTACACCTGGAGCACGTTCATCAATATCATCACTAAACAGAGGAGCAAATAGCTTTTCCATTTGTTGACGAGTAAGTTGGGGGCTTGGTTCAGCTGATGATGGGGTTTGGGGGAAGTTTAAACGGTTGTGACCGGGTTCCAAGCTGTTATGCTCAGAAGCCATTTCAGTAAGCTCATCGAAATTTGCATGAATCGTTTCCGTAAGCTGCTTTGTACGACGATTCCAGATCTGGAAACCCTTAGAATTTTCACAATATCCTATAAAGACTCCAATGTCAGCTTTGGCTTTGAGCTTACCAAGGTCATCACGATCATTATTCGGATAACAAAGGGATCCAAATACATGAAAGTGTTTGAGGTTCGGTTTATGGTTGTGCATAAGCTCATAAGGTGTTTTGTTGTGGCGCTTGGTAATCATTGAGCCATTCTAAGTGTAGCATGCAGTTTACACGGCTTCAGCCCATAAGTAATCCGGAAGTTTAGCATTAATTAACATCGTTCTTGCAGCTTCCACTAACGTGCGGTTTCGTCTTTCAACAACTCCGTTTTGTTCTGGTGTACGTGCAATAGATGTTTGATGCTCAATTCCCACTTTCTCATCAAATGCACGAAGATTTTGATTCACAAATTCAGTTCCTTTGTCTGTTCTGATTTGTCTGACTGTGTTCCGGAGCTGAACTTGATATTTTGTGAGAAAGGTGATGATCATCTGTGAAGCTTGATCTTTACTTCGAAGAAAATAAACCCAAGTCCATCTTGAGTAGTCATCTACAATTACCAAGATGTAGCGTTTGCCATTAATCGTTTGCACGCGCATCGGGCTACACAAATCCATGTGAAGAAGATGAAGCACATGCTGTGAGCTGTGTTCCCCGTTTGAAGGAAAATGAGCATGAGTGCTTTTCCCTTGTTCACAGGCTGAGCATAGGTGATCTTTAGAATACCGAAATCTTGGGAGACCTTCAACTAGTTTGTATCGAGCAAGGTTGGTTATGGTTTGAAAGTTTAGATGTGAGAGACGACGATGCCATAGCCAGGATTTTGTAGATGTAGCCTTTGAAAGTAGACAAATGGGAGATGAAGCAACCATGTCTTGCATTGAGATTGTGTACAGACTAGAATTGCGAGAGCCAGACATAAGATCGTTTCCTTGTAAATCACGAATGAAACAAGTTTTCTCCCGAAAAGCAACTTCCAAATCTCCATCACAGAATTGACCAACAGAAAATAGATTGTGACCGAGACCTTCCACATAATAAACCCTGCTAATTTCGATGTTTCCATTGATGTAATCTCCGTAGCCCATGATAGTTGCGAAGTGATCATTCCCGAATCTGACAGTGCCAATGAACTTTGCAATAAAGTTTGATAACAGTTTGAGATTGCCTGTCATGTGTCGGGAACATCCGCTATCAACAATCCAAAGGATGATCTGTATCACCTGCATGACACACAGACGACACAGATGGAATAGAAGTAGATGTGGAACCCGAAGTGTTAGAGGGTTCCGAAGCAGTTATAGTAGAAATACACACATCAATGATTTTTGTTAGGAATTAGAAAATTCCAGTATTGAAGAGTCGGTCACCCCAACTACTATCTAGCATAAGTTAGCTCGTAGACTTATCGTTAGTTACTTATTTATGTAGTTATTTAGTTAGTCAATAGCTTAAAATAGTTTAGTGCAACACCGTGGAGGATGGTCGGGTCTTTACCCACTGTATCCCTGATCCACAGGCCGTCAGGAGGTCGTTTAGTTTGTAACCTATAAATACCCTCTACCTTGCAAGGTAGAGGGTTGGATGTTCTTTGGTAATCTAATATTCAACAAGTTTCTCTCTAAAACCATCTATGTGCTCATTGGGTTATTGATGTGATGTGTATGTGAAATCCAATATCCTACAATTGGTATCAAGAGCCATGGTTAGATCATATCTTGCACATCTTTGGATTTCTAGTGGTTTTTAGGTGGTTTTTGAGTTTGAAAAAGTTTAGTGGTTTTTGCATCATTTGGTTGATTTCTTGTGTTAAAGCTTGGATTTTGTTAGTACTTTTATGTTTAGAATCATCACAAGTGTTTAGGTTTTCATTTGGTAAGCTTGAATCATCTTGGTTGGGTTGTTTTTGGATTAAAAAGTGATGTTTATGTGGTTTCTCTTGCTAGCGACTTGATATACGGATTTATTTCTTCGTAGCGACTTGCTTCACAATTTTGTAGCGAGTTACAGTTTTGGAGCTAGCGACTTAGACCTAGCGATTAACAGTACAAGTAGTGGACTCTCCACTACGGGTAGCGACTTGGTGGTAGCGACTTGGTCTGTAGCGAGTTGCTCTTTAGCGACTTGCATCTTTAGCGACTTGAGTAGCGAATTGCTGCCAAAATTTTGCTAGCGACTTGAGTCTTAGCGAGTTACTACTTAGCGACTTACATCTGGCTAGCGACTTGGTACTCTAGCGACTTAGAGGTGTGGCGAATTAAGTGTTGGCGACTTGGTGTAGTATCTTCTAGCGACTTGGGATTATTGCTATTTAGTTGGTAGCGAGTTAGTTCTTAATCCCTAGAGACTTGGGGAGTAATTCATAATAAAACAATGTCAGTCATCACGGATCCTTTAATCACCAAAGTACTTGCTCTCTATGACACAGCACCGAATAGTGAAGCAGAATGCTTATCTGAATGCCATACACTTAATGATTCAGTATCGATTAATCAGAACAACTCAAATAAGTTACTCTTAATGTCTGCACATGATGCTAAGAATATGGAATGCACCAGTGAGCCGTTTCAACATCTCAGTCAGCTTCTCAAATTACTCTTATCTACAACCATGGATCGAACAAGTTGTGCCATCCTTCGTCAGGATTTTCCCACTTTGACAAGAACTGTTTTGCTTAACTTAGAACGACTGAGGTTTCAAATTACCAAAGAAAAGCTCTCAACGGATGATTCTCGTGCTGCTCTCCAAACCATATTCAACCAATTTCAGCCACTTACCCGGGAAGAATACTCCTCAGATTTTGATAATATCATGACTGGAATGTCTTTCAAGAAACACACGGGAATGGAAATTCATGAGTTCAGAAACTCATTTATTCAACTTATGAGTAATATGGAAACATACATCGAGGAAGCTGCTAAAGAGAATAACAAGCTGAAGGAATTGAATGAGTGTCAAGAGTGTCCATGGAACAATGATGACGTGTCATGCTTCATTCCAGTTGAACCAGCAGAAGACACTGATTGCAGAATCTCAGTTGTGATGGAAAAGGATGAAGAGAACAGCACTGATCTCAAATTCTCAGAGTCAGAAAAGGTATCAATCAACAAGGTACACTTATCTGATCACACAAATTCTCACAAAAAGGTACATGACTCTTACCCTGAACATAACAATGTGGAATCAATCGTTGTTTTGTCTGAATCTAATGCAAGTAACATGATTGAAAAAATGGTATATGATGAGCTTTCAAACAAATTTTCAATTCTTGAAAAACACTGTATCTCTTTGCAAATTGAAATACAACATAAGAATGAAATGTTTTATGCAAAAAAACAGTGTAGTAATCTGGAACTTCCAGAATTTAGAGAATTTTTTGAAATTAATCAGTTAAAATCCCAGATTCAGGACAAAGATTCGACCATAAGAAATCTGAAATCGCTTCTTTCAGAAGCCCAGAAATATGACTGTCATGAGATGAGTGATACACTAGAATCTAGAAATTCTGAACTAGCTCTATGTGTGTCCAACCTTCTAAGAGAAAATGAGCATTTAAGAAAGAACCTTGAGGAAACAAACTCTAAGTTAGTCAATCAATCTAACCTCTTGATGAAAGATATTGATGATCTCAAAGCACAAATTCAGGATAAGAGCTTCAATATTGTTGCCCTAAAAAATGAGCTCAGGAAGTATGTCGGAAATAGGATGAACACTAAGTTTGCAAATCCTTCAACTTTGGGAAAGTCAAATGTTCAGAACCACTTGAAACGAACAGTTATTAAACAACCTAATGCCTTTAGGTCTGAAAGAGCTAAACCATTGAAATCTAAGCTTACATCCCAAGTTGATAATAAGTCTGTTTTGTCAAAACCAGTCACTTCATTGCCTAGTTCAGATATGATGAATCCCAAGCATAGGACTAATGGTCATCACCCACAGATCAGAAATGCAATAAGCTTAACTAGGTCTCATGCAAAACATCGTCTGACAGATCAATCCCCTAAGAAATTCTATGATCACAAAAGGACAAATAGTCAAAACAAGGCTGTGCACTCATTTAGTTCAACTAACTGTGGCTTCAAATGGATTCCCACTGGCAGATTATTTAAGTTTACAGGACTTAAACGAACTTACATCCCTAGATCATGCCTCAAATGGATTCCCACAGGTAAACTTTTCAAGAATGTAGAACCTAATAGGATCTCCATTAATGATAAGTCTGTATTATACTGTGATGCATCCAAATGTGAGACTAATCATGTCACTAACTCTTCTATGTACAAATCTACATGTGCTTCAAGTACAATGTGCTCTCAGTCTTTTTCAGGTACAATGCTCAACTCAATCAGGAACTTCATGACTTGGTTCCCATCAGAAATGAACATAGCTCATTCAGGAGCTATAGCGTGCAACAGTTGATGCACTACTTACTTTGACTCCTATTCATCTTGAATCAGGACTCGTTCATCCATATCTTTGTATAAATCAAGTTTCTTTAAAAAAAAAAAAAAAAAAAAAAAAAAAAAAAAAAAAAAATTAAATTTATTAAATTTACAATTTTATCATGTTTTTTTCCTATCTAATAAAGAATATTTTCACTGTTATCGATAACATCTACGGTCCTAGAAATGTCATTCAATAATGGCACGGGATCATAGATGAAGTTCGAACAATTGAAATATTCTTGTTTCTTTATATCGGGGTAAACTTATGTCAATCAATGTTCTTTGATGACCTTGATTGAGGGGGAGATTGTGTATATGTTTTTCTTGACTACCTATGCCATTGGCTTCTGTGCTGGTTATAATGCTTGCTCGTTTGTAAGTTGAGGTCGTGTTTTGCCTTTGTAACTATCTGGTTATGGTTTTTGTAGGTTGTGGTCGTATCTTGCTCATGTGATTATCATTGTGTACCTACGTATTAAGTGCCTAGCTTAGATTTAAATGCTTATGTGTCTAAATGTTTAATTGATTCATGGTGATCAGTGTGATAATCTATGCTAGAGGCTTAGTCTATAATCCGTGTTAGCAACTTACCACTCGTTCATCAATACCATAGGGACCAAACTTGCCATATAGTGAAAGTTATGTTGCACTAGCGACTTACCTCACCTCATGTTAAAACCACAAGGACCAATTGTGTCATACTGTCAAAGATTGTTGGTATACCCCTAGCGAATTACCTCTTAGCGAGTTACCATTTCTTTTTCTCAAAAAGTTTTTTTCTCTCTCGTTTTTCTCTTCCTCGTCATAGTGCTCATCTTAGCGACTTAGCAAGAGGTTTGCATCTAATCCCTCTCATCTTTGTTCTCTTAAGCGTTTGGGTTAAGTTACTAACTTGTCTCTATATCCAGATCCTTTCGAGCTCGTGATTTGTGATTATTTGTCTCTCGCTTAGGTTCGATTTTTCATGTAATCGTGTGTTTGTTGCTAGTATAATGATTGAACGGGTTCAAAGTGTTTGGAATATATTGATTGTTTGGAATATATTGTTTGGAATATATTGTTTGGAATACATTGATGTATGGTTAAGAGGATTGGACTGTTGGGTTTATGTTAGGAGTGTTCTTGCTGGCGATTTAACTTGTTCTTGGTAGCGACTTAGTTTGAATGTTCTTCATAGCGTGTTAGCGTTCAACTTAGCGACTACATTTCTGTAGCGAATTAGTTCACCATATTCTAGCGACTTGGTTAGCGAGTTAGTAGTTAGCGACTTGTATTTACAAGTTAGCGAATTAGTAACATTAGCGACTTTGTTAACGAATTTGTAGCGACTTGGGTGTGTTACTGTTCATGGCGACTTGTCTTCACAAGCTAGCGAATTAGTAACCTAGCGACTTAGTTAACTGCTTTGTAGCGACTTGGTTTAGGTACTGTTCATGGCGACTTGACTTTACAAGCTAGCGAATTAGCATAGCGACTTAGAGTGCTAAACTATTAGCGACTTGTCTGTGGCTCTAGATGACGACTTGTCTTTACAAGTTTGCAACATTGTTCACTTTCATGTTGCGAATTAGTCTTAGGGTCAAGGGTTATTAAAATGTTCAAAGGTTTAGTGCTAAAGATGATCTCACTCTCACAACACTTAGGATCTCCTAATTCGACTTGTTGAATCAACATACTCTATGTAATCTGTTATGACATCCCTGTTTAGGCAAAAGGTACTTGGTTTCTCTCACGACTGCCAAATGTTACTTTTTGCCTCATACATATTTGTTATATCACTTCTACATGTGTATCTTGGCTCATGTCATGATCACTTTGAAATGCACTCTTTTGCCCATTTATCCCTTATAAGCTCGTCATGTAATTATTTATCTATATGACTATACTTCATTGAAATATCTCAATTATGAATGTTATCATATATTTGAAAGTTGTCATATATTTGTAATCTATGCCACTCTATCTTTCTCTGTATGTTTTTTGGGGACTCCTTCTGAGTTACTACTTCTATGTCATAAGGGTGCTCTCAATGTTGTCTCACTTACCATTTATCATCTAACCTGTTCCCATTCATTACTGTTGATTGTATGATTACTCAGAACATCAATGGCAAGTTCAATCCCAGAAAAGAGCGTTACCCCTTCGGCATCATCCAAAGTTCTCTCAGACGAAGAAATCCTTCCCAGGAGTCAATGGGCTGTTATTGGAAAAAGCAACTGTTATGTGGACCTACAAAGGCTTCAACAAAATCCGATACTCAAAGTTTCTATTGACATCCTCAAAAACACAAACTTCTTCGGAGCAATTACCAAGCAATGCTCAATTCCAACCATTTACATTCAACAATTCTGGAACACCGTTCAATGGAACAAAATCACAGCACAATACTCCTGCAAACTGGATGATATGGAGTTCACAATTGATTCTGATATTCTGAGCAAGGCTCTTGGAATCACACCATGTAACCCTGACTTTCGTTCTGAATCTCCACCTGGTGCTGACGATTTGATTGTCTTTCTAATTGGATTGGGTTATCAGAACAGTATTTCAAGAGCATCTGACATCATCACTGGACACATGTATCAACCCTGGAGAGCCATTACAACAATTCTTAACTTGTGCTTATCTGGAAAAACATCAGGGTTCGATAAAGTGAGAATCCCTATCTTGCAAATCCTATGGGGAATCGTTAATAGGGTTGATGTGAATGTATCAGATCGTATTTGGGAAGAATTTTCGTTATCAATGAACACATTCATATCTGACAGAATCAATTTCCAGAACAAAGCTCAAGGCCGAAAGAAATAGAACAAGCTTGTAATTCCCAGCATCAGATTCTCTAAGCTTGTTATCCAGTACTTACAACAAACTCACAAATTCAATCCTAGGAGTGAATCAACTCTACATAATGCAGAAGATGAATATGTCTTGGGAAACCTGAAATATGTTCCTAGAGGTGTGGTCAATGAAATATTTGGTTTGCCAATTCCTGACTGTCTTCTCACAGAAGATATCAAGAAGAAGGACTACTTCAAGCAATACAAGAAAAGAGCAACCAAACTCTCTGCTGATGTCACACCCTCTCCTCTACAACCAAATGCTCCCATGACCAAGTCAGCCTCACAAGCATCCTATGCCTCTCTTCCTAAAAAGAGACTTGAAAGGTCACAACAGTCAGACACCGCATCCAAGAAGCAGAAAGTTAAAAGGAAGAAAGTGGAAAAGGAAATTGGTGAGAACACTGAGACACCAAGGGATGTTACTAGGTTAACTGATGAAGATGATGCTGATCTGCAACTTGGAATTCAGCAAAGCCTAGAAAGTCAGAATGTAAAAGCTCCAGTAGGTGGAATTGTGTTAAGAGAACCCGATCAACTACCTCGACAAACAACCCCAATTACACATGACAAGGGTAAAGGGGTTGCAAGTGTTGAAACTGAACAAGCTGCTCACATGCTTTTAACTATCTCATCATCTCCATCAAGCACCACAAATCAATATGAGCTGAAGAGAAGAACAGAATCATCTCATGCAAAAGAACAATCTGGAGTGGTCAAAGTGCCTGAAACGTTTAACGAAACTCCTACACTTAGTGAGACTCAATCTGACTTGAATGTTGACACTCTGTTACAAAAAGGCTCGCAGGAGAACCGTGAGACGAGATCTGATGAGACCTTGAAGATGGATGAACCAAATCTGTCTACTAACTCTCTATCCTCACTTAAGAATCTTGATGAAGATTTCTCTTCTGGTGATCAATTCATTAATGACAAATCCTTAGATTCTGCACAATCCATGTATACTGTCAGCATTCAGCAAGATACGTCAACTATTCCTCCAATGACTGCATCTTCACTATCAACTGCACTTCCACCTCCCTTACCTACTCAATCAACTGTACAAACACCACCAACAACGTCACCAACCCCAGAACCCGTCATTACAATTGCAGATGAAGTGGCTCCACCAGCTTCCCCTCCACAGATTCTCACCTCTGATCAACTACTGGATAAAGCCATTAAAAGGATAGAAGCTCTGGAAAGGCAACTTCCTAAATCTGTTGATTCTCTGGTGGATCGTGTCTATAGATTGGAGCACCTCAACTTCAATGAAGGGGTTACTGCCGCTATTGAAGGAGAAGTCAAGGATGCTGTGGAATGGGCTATGGAGGCTCCACTTCTTAGACGATTCAAGGACCTCCCCATCACCGATATGAGAGCAGCTCTGTATGAAAGGATGTATGAGGCTGAAGAGGACAAGCATGAGGTTCACAAGAAACTCTATGAGGCACTTGAAGATTCCATTATGTTCGACAATCATGAGCAGTTTAAGATGGACGTCGGGGAAACAGAAGCTAGAAAGAAAAGGAGAACAATTGTGATGGAAGCATTGATGAAGGATCGCAAAGATCCTCCTCCACCACCAACGGGGGGCGCTGGAACTTCTGGAGCTGGTAATCCCTCTACAACAACCAACACACCTCCATCACAACCACCATCGTCACCGCCAAAACCTTCTAATCAATCAGGTCCTACAAAAGAACAGAGTACTACGAAGAAATCTGCTGCATGACGACGGTTGATTCAAGGTTCATGTCCACATCCACCTCAATTCCTGAAGAACAAATGGTTCACGAAGAGTCTCAAGTCATGGCTGACTCAGAACCAGATGAAGATGATGCATCGACGAAGCATATTCCTAAGCCATCAGAAGATTGGTTTGATACTTACATGGCTGGGAATCGCACTAGCACATCCAGGGTAGCACCTTCAAGAGACACAATTCAAAGCTGCATTGTGGAAGATAGACCTCCTTCTCCAGAACCCACATGGATCATCCCAGAGTCTGACTCTATGATTCCTGACAACAATTGGGCATCAGTTATCACCAATAATTATGAAGTTCCAGCTGAAGACTCTCTTCTGCACTACACTGGTGATATGGGAAGCTTTATTAGATGGTTTTGTGAGCGGAAGAGTATCTCATCCATAACTCCAAGAGATCTAGAAGGACAAGCTTACGAAATTGTCAAAGTCTTCCATTCTGATGCAAATCATCTTCAATATCAGATGGAAGAATGTCATAAGATGCTGAATGACCAAGTCAGTGAGCAAATCAGTCGCTTCAATGTCAACAAATCTCTTCCTCTTGGTGGTGAACCTGGTCAGATAACCATTCAGGCTGAATTCTTCTTCAATCACGACTTGGACTATCTGTGTGCTCGCTCTGCTGAAAGAAGGCCTGCTCTATCAATATCAAAGATGAAAGCTGCAACCTACTCTGATCAGGGGCTTGAACAGATGGTTCCTGATCAATTATGGGCTGCTGAAGAACAAAAATATGATATTGCCGCTTCTTATGGTATTTCTCACTGGTGGTTCAAAAAGAAGAAGTTCTACATCGAAAGACATGGTGCTGATAAAAGACGCAATGATGTCAGATCAAAGCTGCAAATCTTAAGTGTTGTTAGTGTAGAGATCTTCCCTATCTATTGATATGAGTACTTGAAGAAGATTTTCCTTAAAAGAGCTGACTTCAAAGTGTATACTATTGAAGAGAACGACTTCAAACATCTTCTGCCAAATGATTTCGAAGATCTCTATCTCTTAAATCTTCAAGGACACCTTGAGCATTTACCTGTCCGTGAGAAAAAGGCCCTCTCTGCAGCTGTCACTCTTTGGATCAGGGGCTTAGTCATTCGAAAACGAGTTGAGGACTTTCAGCTTGGCATTGAAAGCTACCAAACCAGGATCAACCTTACAAGTCCTCAATGGAATGCAACTGGGCATGAATTTCATCGAGAACACAAAGTCCTTGACACCCCTAGAGCCGTCATCTTCACCGACAGATATGGATCTCGTATGCTTATGCGTCTATGTGAACTCTACAAGTTTAGTGATGGTACGCTCAAATTGGTCGAAGAAGAACTTGACACCAGAGTGAAAGAAGCCAAACTTGATATGAAATCTTGGGTTAAAACTATTTTTTGGACTGATGATGACGTGAAGAGATGTGAACATTTCATTGCTGCAATCAGACGAAGACTCAAGACACGAAGGATCTTCCGCAGCCTTGAAAGTTTTGTTGGTGGAAGGCTTCGTGATGGTCACTACAAACTTCTTCAGAGGACCGAATGAAGACTTCTTCGGGATACTGTTTATGGTGTGTTGTTAACTATGTGTAATATGTGGTGTAATAAATATGAACAACTGTAATACATGTAATAGTGCTAGGATCTGTACTGTGGTTTCCCCTTGTAAAAAGGGAAACATCTGTGTTGTCCATTTTTGATCATATAAAATCGGACACATTTTTCTCCTACAAATATTTTACCTCATACATATTTAAATCACTTGAGATCCAAAATCTCAAAGGATTTAAGATTTTTGATCGGGGGAGAAAATGTGATATAAATATGAAAGATGTTAAAAGATAAGATGTCCAATTTGTGTGCAAACTTCTCTCTTATATGTGCTAAACAATTTTTCGAATCTCGAAGCATATATTAAGGGGGAGAACTCTCTTTGCAAAATTCAAGTCATCAGGGTACACAACACTTAAATCTTTGCAAATTCAACTTTAAATGTTTTTAAGGTACCTTGATCATATGGCTTCTAATCCTTTGATGATAAAGGGTTCCCTCTAGTATGTGCAAAACTCTTTTCAAACCTCGAGGCACATATTGAGGGGGAGCGAATTTATGGAAACCTCATCCTTCCCAGAAATGCTATATCTACTTGATTTGATGTGGGAAGTGATGTTGATATCTTTTAGAAAATGGTAATCAAAGAAGTTAATTCTTTCTCTTGCCTCCGTGTGCAAAACTTTTAAAATACTTGATGCACATGTTGAGGGGGAGTTCTCGTTCTAAAAATATCAAAAACAATTCAGGTACAAAATGCTTTGATAATATATCACAAGTATCTGAATTGATTTTCAAATGGTTTTCAATTGGTTCCAATGGCAGATGAACAATACCAAATAGACCGACCAACTTTACTTTATGTACGGTGATATAAGGATGATAAGGTTAGGTATGTGTTCCCATGATCCGCCAGAACCGGAGGGATCTACCCAGGGACAATCCACTAGTTAGTGTAGAAGTCCTTAGGTATGATGATAAAAGGAGAAAAATGAGATGTGGGAAGAGTGCAGACTAAGACTGAGCTAGTACTGGAATAAACCCAACAAGGTTCTAGCTATGAAGTCTCGGTAAGCACTGAAGGGGTTGAAGAATTAAAAAGAATTGAATGAGGAAAGGGTGAAAACAAATAGCCCTCCAGTTATTCAACCTTAGGGCAGAAACCGGGTTCAATTCATATGCTACTGATGGTAACATCGGTATTGAAGACAAGACGTCATGGACCCAGTGACGCACTGCACTTCAACTTTCCAAACCACTCAAGTTCCTCTTAAAAGGACTTGTTTCATTCTCACGGGGAACCGACATTATCTATCGACTTTCTCTTAGAGATGGTTGATATTGAAGAAGGAGACCCTCTCCCTAGTCTCCGGTACAGGATCCAAATAAGCACATATTGAGTCTAGAGCCACGAGATCATCAATAAATCTCATTAGGACACTTTCAATGAAGACTCTCTGTTTCACACAATGTGGAAAGAGAGATTATATCTTGAGTCCTACGCATTATCCTTGTGGTATTGCCAGAACATCTGAGTGATGTGTATACATATTCACTATGAAAATGGAAAGCCTTCTGGAGCCAACATCAAACAAGCTCCTGGTAGGTGGCATGTGAGATCTATTATATGGATCAACCATGTGACAACTGAACATAAACAATGGAGCGATTCAATCTCTTGAATTAATCTTGGTTCAGGTTATGGATTGACGGATACCTTTGAAAAACCGGTCTTTGTGCATTAAAACTCTTTTCCTTAGCACATCGACCGTGTACTCATTTTTCAAACCAAAAGGTGTTTTTATGATTGATAATTGATTTTCAACAAAACCTTCGTTGTATTGCAAAAACAATTTCTATTGAGCAATACACGATTGTTTTTCAAGTCTCTTTTCATCAATCAGTGGACTTAAAATTCGCTGGTTCACTCACTCCGTGTTGTCTTCTTTGAGATGTTCCGGTTTGAGAACAGCTAGAACAGCTGCGAAACCCTGTCAAGGAAATTCTTCGGAATTATACCTGATCACAGGCAGTACATGTACTGATCAACGGGGAACCGTGGGCCGTGTACCTCAATTCAACGAAAGTGATCAAAGACACTTTCGTGCAATTTATTGCTAACTGTTGTATACAGGTACGCCCGACGTTTGCAGCTGATCAGAATCAAGCGGTCGATCCATAGCCGCATGCTCACTTAACACATTCAACTCAAAGAAATCATGATTAGTGCATCAATGACTCTGATATTTTCACTCCAAGCTTCTGCTACGCTGCTGCCAATATCATGATTCAACAAATACTTCCGCTACTCTGATGAGAAGATATCATGATCCAAAATGTGAGCATGTCGGTTCTAAAGTCACAACATCACATAATACCAACACCACAAAGGATGTCTCAGAGATTGATGATAGCTGATGATCTCAAAAGATGGCTCCTAATTATTATCTCATGGATCATTAATGACCTCCACTTAAAGTACAAATCTGTGCAGACTTTGAAGTTGCACTACTTATGCACTAAGATTGCGATGTTGAAGTTGTTTTGTCTACGAGCTCAAGAACAAAGTCAAGTATAGTATGCTAGGTTTTGAAATGTAAAACATGGGGTGACCTCCCTTAGGGGGAGATTGTTAGGAATTAGAAAATTCCAGTATTGAAGAGTCGGTCACCCCAACTACTATCTAGCATAAGTTAGCTCGTAGACTTATCGTTAGTTACTTATTTATGTAGTTATTTAGTTAGTCAATAGCTTAAAATACTTTAGTGCAACACCGTGGAGGAAGGTCGGGTCTTTACCCACTGTATCCCTGATCCACAGGCCGTCAGGAGGTCGTTTAGTTTGTAACCTATAAATACCCTCTACCTTGCAAGGTAGAGGGTTGGATGTTCTTTGGTAATCTAATATTCAATAAGTTTCTCTTACTAGAATATCCCACTCTTTCTCTCTCTAAAACCATCTATGTGCTCATTGGGTTATTGATGTGATGTGTATGTGAAATCCGATATCCTACAGTTTTAGGCATCCATTTAAATCTTAGTGTATTATGTATCCATTTCTGCCATCTCCAACTAGTCTTTGCTTTAGTCTTAGTGAATGCACTAGGTGGTACTACGTTCCTTGTAGGTGATAATGGAGCTACAAGGACATCAATGCGGTTCTTAGAATCTAAAGAGGGCGGTTTACCAAGCACAGACTTAGAAGCATTAGTGGGCCTAGAGGTATTCCGTTTCTTAGGATTCCTTAAACGAGACAAGATAGCTTTAGCAACACATTTATCATGACAATCAGAAAGCATACTTTTACGACAAATAACACAAGAAGCTTCAGACTGAATATCAAAAGTACTTAAAGGTTCAGCATTCGTTACAACACTTTTTCCATTACATTTGTCAGACGCAATATCTAAAGTGGGTGCAACATGGGTCATATTCAAAGTCCTAGGGTGTTCTTCTACTTCAGCATTCTTTATTGATCTTTTCTTAGGTCGCAACTTCCTATTCTTCCTTGTATTGCTCCTAGGCTATGAAGTGCGGACGTTGGGAAAAGAGGAAACTATTCCTGTTTCAGTAGAGGGAAGCACGTTAGTTTCTTGTGTTTTGTCATTAGATGTTGTAGAGTCATGTTGAATCTGTTTTGGTGCAGTTACAGTTGTGTTACTATTCTTATCTTGGTTAAATAGCACCAACTCTGCCTTAAGATCATGGATTTTGTGTAACAAATCTAGATTTTCAGAACGAGTGAGTCCTTCTCGTCGTAAAACATCTTTGGTTTATGCCAGATGATTATCAACATCTTGTGACGCTTTAGCGCGAGTGATGTGCTCCGGTTGGTGCAAGTTTTAAAAATTTATAATCACGAATTAACCGTATAACCTATTAACACATACGAGCAAGTATACTCGTCCGCAATAGCAAAGTTTGGTAAGTCGAGATCGTCCCAAGGGATTTTTGTTTTGAAATAGATCTTATTAAAAAGTTTCTAACAAGAAAGCTTGTCAAGGCTCCCTCGAATAAGTGTTCTAGTGAAAATACGAATCAAGAATAAAAATATATACTTGTGTGAAGTCTCATAATCAACCATAGATAATGTTCATAAAGGTTTGGTGTATACTCTTAGTATGATGCACAAATCATAAGCAAATGATTCCCCAACCATGGTATTTGTTTGTAAAAATCATTCTAAGAACAAAAACATTTAGGTAATCCTTTCGGTCCTTATCCCAATGATTATCCTATAAAAATTCCATTTGTTTGCAACATGTTCTCATTAAATTTGTTCTTACGAATCTTTCGACCCTTCGTGATGAAAACGTTCCTAGTCTTGTTTTAATAAGCAAAACATGGTGGTTGTCAATCACCATATCCCCATACTAGTTTGTCACAACACTTTTTGGAATAAAACACAAGAGAAATCCTTTCGGTCCTTTTTCTTAAAACATGTTTTATTGACAAATCAATCCAAGACTAGTATTTTTCCAACAAACTCATTTAAACAAGATCATATATACATGCATCACATTTTGAGAATATTATTATGATTAATCACATTCCAACACACAAGTATATCACAAACTACTCCATGAAAACAATCATATCTAAACACAAGTCATAACAAAGTAATTCAAACAATTCAAGAGAATAGATTTCCATAACAAAGTTCATAGAATACCTAATCTTTTGTGATTACAAGAATTAGAAATTGTGGAATGTAGCAACCACGCGCCTCCAATCACCTAGGATCACCGCACAACTCCAAACTACCGAAACAATGGACAAGAATGGTTCCTTCCTTGCTTCTGGACGTTTTCCCGTAACTACTAAGCTTTTGGGTTGAAATAAATGGGTAAGTATGAGTTTTGGTGTAAACTAATACTCTTTTGGTTGTGTCACACTTAGTATACAAGTACTAGGTCCTTTAAATAGCCAAAGCACTTGCTTAACTGCCCAAAAAACGTTCTCTCCAAGTTAATATCAAGAAATGATCGGACTCCAATGATTATGGGGAGTTAAGACAACAATAAATGCGAATTGTGTAACTGCAGAGCCAGAAACCGGATCGGTTTCTATGTCGACCGAATCGGTCATGGCTTTGACCATTAGCCCAGCCGGATCCGGTTGCGGGTTGCGACCGAGCGGCTGGGTTTTGCTCCTTTTGACTTTTTGCTGACTTTTCCCTTTACGCTTCATTCTTTGCTTACGTAGATGATTTCCAAAGCCAAACTTGATCTTTCCTTGCTGTAGATGCTTCGAAATCACTACGCTTCCATATCATTGAGTCCACAAGCTTCCAATCTCAACTTCCTTCCTTTAGAATCTTCCAAATGTGCATAAAAACTTCATTTCTTCATTATTCGCGATACCTGGCTACATATACATACACAAGACGCATCTTTGCACTTTTGCAACAGTTATGAGTAAATATAGCCGAATATCATGCACAAAACTGACAATAACGCTACTAAAAACATGTTCATTTTAGACGTTATCAAATTCCCCCACACTTAAGCTCTACTCGCCCTCGAGTAGGTCAAACATTTGCAAAGATTGATTTCAATGGTCCATAACACCATGTTTCAGAAAATGTAACAATTACCATAAAAGATAATTATTATTTTGCTTATAATATGAGAAAATCTTCTAAAAATGAACCAAACACTTTAGATAACATAACTAGGATACCTCACAAATGGCTTTAAGATTTCACTCAACACTCATATATTGGTGGGTATATCACTCAATGCCTAGTCATGATCAATGCTTTTTACCATAAGCTTGTACAAGTATCAAAACAAAGAAAATAAATTCATCAAAGAGGTCTTTTATTCGGGTTATAACGACAAGGTTACGGGTTCATAATAGGTATGGATAAGGCATGGGATAGTTTATGAAATTGGTTTAAAATAAAAATAAAATCAAGTCCAAACCTCCATGGTGCTAGTCATCATACAAACCACAATCCCGAAAAATGATTATTACTCCTCTTCTCATATCGATCACCAAATATATATATATATCACGTCTTAGCACATTGGCTAATCGATAACTCAAACATACTTCATCTTCCTTCATCTTCATAATAATATAGCACATTGGCTATAACTGTTATCACATTTTTTTTTTCACAACTCCCCCACACTTCGTATAAGCATCACCACAAAAATACAAATAAGAAGTATGCATCCTTCGTCTTTGTCGAAATGGCACACACGAATGGCAAAGTGTAACTAACTCATAATCATCAAAAACAATCCAATCATTTCAAATAACTAGCAACAAACCATTAGGCTTGATAAGGGTTGGCTAAGGTTTAAAGGTGTAAAATATTTTTGTATTTTTCTGGATTTATCAAAAACGAAAAAGAATGGCTCAGAAGGTGTAACTAGGGGTATCTAGTGCTAAAAATGAGCACTAACAAAATGGGTCCATATGGGTGGTTAACTAACCGATGTGGTCAGCTAATATATCATTAGATGTAAAAATGGAAGGCCATTTGGGTTATTCCTAAAGTGCCTCTTATCACTTGAAAATATTTAGATCACTCAAAAGTGATTTTAACCGTAATGCATAACTAGTACAAGTTCTAGAATCGACATAATCACCGGCACACTCATAGCAAATATAAAACAAAAGATGTTTTATACAAAAAGAAACCTCACAAAAATGTGGGAAAAAGGCTATTATGCATGCTAGAAAATGCTATCGAATCCAAAATGAATTATTTCAGTAATTTGGTTCAAATCTAAAAATTTTCAAAAACCTCATTTTACCATTGAAATCCCAAATTATGTATTTTAATTATCAATAACGTGCGAAAACCATTAGACCATCAAGGGCGAATTTCTTCTAATCACTTGCATCCAAAAGTTATCTAAAAAAAATAAAAATGCGTATCATTTTCCTATTTTCTTCCCTCCCCCATACTTAAGTTTTGCATTGTCCTCAATGTAATGAAAAATGAACTTCAAAGTAAAGAAAATGGGAAAAAGATAGTTAAAAGATGCCACGGGATAAAATATGCAATAAGCACATTGGGTCATTAGCAAGCCTGTGAGTTATCCAACTCGAAATATTTGACCATCAATAAGCTTCCAACATATCCATCCTGCAGACAAAAACAGCAACACGAAATGCACAAAACAAACAAAACTACTAAAAACTAGATAAAACCAAAATATACCAAACATCCTAAAGAAAATCAATCAAAAGATAGAAATAGTTTAAAACACATCATGACCATTGTTTTTGAAACCATAACTCACGAATGACCCATAATCACTCGTCATCCTCGCTCATTTCTTCTCCTTCCTCATCATCAAACTCATCCTCATCATCACTTTCGGTTACGTAGTTTTCGTCTATGATTTCTGAACGAACTCTCCTCTTTTTCTTCTTGCCTCCAACTCCTGATGATGATCCTCCAACTTCATAACTTGTTCCTCCAGCTTCAGGCAATCGACCATATGGGGGTATTGGATCAGGAAACGGTGCGTACCCAGGATATGGATACGGATAGGGTCCAGGATAAGAAGTGTAAGGAAAAGGATATGGTGGAACATTTGGTGGATTGTAGGGTGGCAACTCATAATTGGCTTCTCGAGCCATGTGTTGAAAGATAGGCATCGAATAATCATTGATGTAGTTGTTCCTTAACATCATCGAATCTCTCCACACATCCCTACATTGAATCTCATCTAGATGTTGGTTCCACTCTCCCCATCCTGAATCAAAACTACTGGACGTACCCATTTGCACGTTCTCCATTGGTATATTCCCTTGCTGTTGTGGTGGTTGCTGTTGTGGTCTTGGTTCAATCCATAATCCTACGGTTCCCAATCTCCTATTCAAAGCATTACCAAAACCTTTCGCAGTCCACGTTTCACTATACTTTGGCTCTCCACACTTAGCCAATTCCTCATCAACATAATACCCAAGATTCTTTGCCAATCTTGTCACAAAATGTCCTCCACAAATGTTACTGTTGCTCTTGATTCCCGGGGCTCTCCTAGACAAATATTCGGCTATCTGCCAAATGGCATTACCGTCCTTAGTTTCTTCCAGCAACTTCATAATCCATAAGTCCGGTTTCTGACATTTGTCCCTGCTTCCAAATCTATTAAATGGCCCGGTCACAATCAACTTGTGAAGTATCCTCATCAACGGATTCCTGATGGTCGAAGCATTCCTCCTAGCACAAGTAGGATCTCCCACTTGATTCCAATAAGCGGGAATACTAGGGTAATCTTTTTCAAACCTCCGAAGTCTAGAAAAGTGAGTTTCAAATAATCGATGATTAACCTCATGTGGCTCATACAAACCAAGAGCTACACCAAAAGCTGGCAATGTGTAAGCATGATCCCTACCACAAAGTCTAAACCAAATACAAATCTCCGACATCAAATTCCGAACATCTACTTTTCTTTCAAAATACATGGTTGAAAAGAATTCCATACACCATTCTCGGTAGACTTCTTCATTAACACTGAATGCTCTTTCCCATGACAAATCATTGAACGAATCTCCATCCCCTGGATATACATAAGACGTTCGCATCATCCTTCTTAACTCATCTTCACACTCACATTCGTTAAATAAATCCCAATCAATCACCCTTGGAACTAAACATTGCCTATGTTGTAACTTCGACAATCTTTCTCGAAAAGCATGTTTCTCTCCATCGGTGAGATTTTTGAATTTTAAATTAGCATTTGCTTCCTTCTTCACACTATACTTAACCTTCTTCTTCTCGTTCCTTTCACAAAACTTCGTAACAAGCGGGTTAATTGGAATTTCCTCCCCACTCGAGCTTCCTACAATAATTCTCTGTAGAAATCACAAAAATAAGATCATATAAAAGTGTTAGAACAAACAAGAAGGTTAGAGAACCCTCTAGGATACATTTCAAAATTTCACAAAAAATTCCCACAGAAACCACAACCGGATTCGGTTGGATCACCAACCGAATCGGTTTCCTACTGACAGGCAACAACCGTTCGGTTGCCATGCGCAACCGAATCGGTTGTGCAGACTGCATAAGGCCTTTTGCCTTCAAATCCTCAATATCTCGAATTTCTAACGCTCAAACCACTCTTAGATCGCATTCTATTATCCTCAATGATTTCCCACGTCCTAGAATTACTCTATCTTGCTTCCAAATCATCAAACATCTAACATCTTAGAACTCATCTCATCATTCTTAAAAATCATTAGTTCTAATAGTGTAGCATCCATCATTCTTAAAAAAAACATATCATCCATCAAAATGAATCACCAATTGTAACTTATCTCATTTCATAAGCATAACCTAATTAATTCCGAAAAATCTTATCATCTAAAATCCATTTTATGGTGAATCAATCAATCAATCACTTGTTGTAATGCACTCCTATATCAATCACTCACTCAATCCTAAAATATTACCACTTAATTCGAATTATAACAAAAACCCCCAAATTGGTGACCTAAAATCCAATTCGAATCAAATGTTCTTAATAAAACCTTAATTGAGTAAATTGAATGTAAATGCTTACTTGCTTGGGTGCCATGATGTTATCCTACAATTCAAACAACTTCCAATCTGCTCTCTTGGATGAATTTTTGCAAAACCCACCTGGAAAATTAGTGTGTGTGTGTGTGTTTTTGGAGAAATGAAATTTTTATATTTTGGTGCAACCAGTTCAGTCAAGGACACAACCGATTCGGTATGCTTTTTGCCAAATTTGCTTTTTTACTTGTTTAACATGTTACTTAGGCATTAACCCTCCAAGCAACATATTTTTTTACTCAAAAATTCCTGCTAAAAATTCACACAACATTTATTCACCAAATGAAATTTTGAACAATCATTCAATCCAAAAAAAAAACTCAACTCATCATATAAATGAACTAATCCAAACTCAACTCAAAACTCATAGTCATAATGCATTTAAACCAAATCACCTCAATCATAACATGAAAAATAAATAAGAAACAAAAATCCTAATGCATCAAATCAAAATAAAATAAAATAGTTCATGAAATTCAAGCAAATGATTGCTTGTTATTACGGTCTTTGCCTTTCCTCAAAATTCCTCAAAATATTCTTGCCTAAGAATATCCTCGCTTTGAAATTTTCCGGTCAACTCACGGAACGTTTCAAAAGTTTTGAATTTCCTCATAAATCTTCGTCCGTCCGGGCATAATATATCAAACTTAACATGCCATGCTCCATCTCCGGTTTGTCTCTTGTAAGTCCCCAACCCTTCGGGTTTCCACTCCAAATTCTTAAGTTGCACCGGTAAAGATCCTAAAAAGTCGGTCAACTTCTTGTAAACCAATATGTTTTTGAATGGGTTATAGAAAGCTTCTATCGCGAATGCACGTTCCATTTCGTCCTCTATATCGAAATAAGGTGGAGTTAAAGGTCCGTACATTGGATTACCGTGGACATCACGTCCCACTTCAAAACAAGTTAAATCATCATTTGCATCCATCCATTCCAAATCTTCCATACCTTCCAAAATTGGTCCTCTTGGTCTTGGGTAGTATGTTTGCCTCGAAATCCCATCGTCAATAGTCATGGTGCCTCTTCCCATGTCTATAATTGCTCCACAAGTTCGTAAAAATGGCCTCCCCAACAATAGCGGTAAACTCTTGTCCACCGGAATATCCAAGACAAGAAAATCTGCCAAATACGGTTGGTAGCCAATTTGCACTCTTACATTCTTAACTTCTCCCATTGCCTTTGCTTGAGTGTTATCCGCCATAGTGAGCTTAGAATGATTAGGTTGCGGATTACTTAGTCCCAAAGTTTTGAACAATGGATACGGCATCACGTTAACACTCGACCCCGTATCAGCTAAAGCATAAACTGGTGTAGTTCCATTTACTTTGATTGGCAACACAAAATTACCCGGATCCTTTTCTTTCCTTGGCATGCCTTTAAACAAAATTCGATCTCGATCCTCATCCGTGAGATTCTTATCTTCCAACCTAGCCCTCGCTAGCATCAATGCATCCAACTTCTTTCGGTAAATCACATAATCTTGGAGAACTTCAATAACCGGTTTCTTTTCATTGAGCTCTAGAAATTTTTGTTCTAGATTCTCTAAGATAGCTTCTTTTTGGCTTTCGGTTAAGGGTTTGATAGTAGTAGTAGGTGACGATGGTGTGTAATCATTTTTGGTGGTGGAGGTTGTTGTTGGGGTTAATTTATTTGATGATGGTTTCTTTCGGTTTGCTTTCCCCATTTTAACCACTTCCACATTTTTCTCCTCCATGTTTGCACAAACTTCCACTAGCATCTCGTTGATCCCTTTTCCTTCTTCCAACTCGGTTATGTTAATCCGCATTTCTCCCATACCAAAATCTACTTGACACTTGGTTGTGACAAGAAAATCTCGACCAAAACAAACATTTGGCTCATCCGCATTACCTTCCTCTAAAACAACAAAATCAGTTTCAAACATATGTCCATGAATATTGACCTTCAGATTTTTCACCATCTTCCTTCCATATGCCTCATAGTCCATACGAACATGACCGATTTCGTCAAGAACCTCTTCCAAGATATAATTCTCTCCATACGCCATATTAAGCTGTGCATCCCAAGCACGTACTCCTTCCACTTCACAAGGTGTTCCAAATCTCATCATCGGTGAATCATACACCGTTGACGGTGCTTGTGTAAACACTACCACTCTTTTGTTTTTGGGTAGTTGAACCTTGTTTTCACATACTTCTTCCATATCACCCGTGTCAATTCCCAATTCTTTCTTGCTTTCCTCCAGAATTCCTCCAATCTTTTCTAATGAACTTCCCGTATCCTTGAACATGTCATCCAAAGTACGAAGGTATTCCGAGATTCCACTCAAACTATCCATGTTACTAGACAACTTAACAAAGCAAAACAAAACAAATCTCGAATGATTAGCGTTAAAGTTAGTAAAACAAGAGCAAACTATAAAAAACATATAATAAAACAACTAAGACATCTAACAAAATTAAGAAATCAAATAAAAACTCAAAACCTCAAAATGATAAAACTCAGCACAGAAACTCCAACCGGATTTGGTTGGATCACCAACCGAATCGGTTGGTTGAAAAATTCTAGGACAGAAACACGAACCGGATCAGGTTGCGGGTTGCGACCGATCGGTTTGATCGAATTTTTTTTTTTTTTTTTTTTTTTTTTAAACAAATTTAATAATAATTGAAAGCAAATTAATGTCATTAAGGATGTACTAACTCTAGTTAATTAAATAAAACTCTTCATAAACTAATAATTAAATAACTCATTAAATCTAATTAAAACCAAAATTAAAACTAAAACTAAAACTAAATAAACTACTAATAAATTCTATCATAAAATAAACTATAACTGAAAATAAAATACTCTTAACCATTACCATCAACTATAAAATTAAAATAAATAAAACTAGATTAACTAAATAACAAATGTAAAGAAAAGAAAAATAAGTAAGTAGAAACAATAAATCTAAAAACTGATTAACCCACACAATTACTCTAGAAATCAAAACACAATAAACTAAGAAGATAGATATAAAATTCGAACCAAAGAAAAATTTCACAGAATGTCTAACCGGATTCGGTTGGCTAACCAACCGAATCGGTTAGTTTGTAACAAAACTTTTTTTTTTTTTTTTTAGACTAATTTCAAAGAAAACTACAGAAAAAAAAAATCCCCGGCAGCGGCGCCAAAAACTTGATGTGCTCCGGTTGGTGCAAGTTTTAAAAATTTATAATCACGAATTAACCGTATAACCTATTAACACATACGAGCAAGTATACTCGTCCGCAATAGCAAAGTTTGGTAAGTCGAGATCGTCCCAAGGGATTTTTGTTTTGAAATAGATCTTATTAAAAAGTTTCTAACAAGAAAGCTTGTCAAGGCTCCCTCGAATAAGTGTTCTAGTGAAAATACGAATCAAGAATAAAAATATATACTTGTGTGAAGTCTCATAATCAACCATAGATAATGTTCATAAAGGTTTGGTGTATACTCTTAGTATGATGCACAAATCATAAGCAAATGATTCCCCAACCATGGTATTTGTTTGTAAAAATCATTCTAAGAACAAAAACATTTAGGTAATCCTTTCGGTCCTTATCCCAATGATTATCCTATAAAAATTCCATTTGTTTGCAACATGTTCTCATTAAATTTGTTCTTACGAATCTTTCGACCCTTCGTGATGAAAACGTTCCTAGTCTTGTTTTAATAAGCAAAACATGGTGGTTGTCAATCACCATATCCCCATACTAGTTTGTCACAACACTTTTTGGAATAAAACACAAGAGAAATCCTTTCGGTCCTTTTTCTTAAAACATGTTTTATTGACAAATCAATCCAAGACTAGTATTTTTCCAACAAACTCATTTAAACAAGATCATATATACATGCATCACATTTTGAGAACATTATTATGATTAATCACATTCCAACACACAAGTATATCACAAACTACTCCATGAAAACAATCATATCTAAACACAAGTCATAACAAAGTAATTCAAACAATTCAAGAGAATAGATTTCCATAACAAAGTTCATAGAATACCTAATCTTTTGTGATTACAAGAATTAGAAATTGTGGAATGTAGCAACCACGCGCCTCCAATCACCTAGGATCACCGCACAACTCCAAACTACCGAAACAATGGACAAGAATGGTTCCTTCCTTGCTTCTGGACGTTTTCCAGTAACTACTAAGCTTTTGGGTTGAAATAAATGGGTAAGTATGAGTTTTGGTGTAAACTAATACTCTTTTGGTTGTGTCACACTTAGTATACAAGTACTAGGTCCTTTAAATAGCCAAAGCACTTGCTTAACTGCCCAAAAAATGTTCTCTCCAAGTTAATATCAAGAAATGATCGGACTCCAATGATTATGGGGAGTTAAGACAACAATAAATGCGAATTGTGTAACTGCAGAGCCAGAAACCGGATCGGTTTCTATGTCGACCGAATCGGTCATGGCTTTGACCATTAGCCCAGCCGGATCCGGTTGCGGGTTGCGACCGAGCGGCTGGGTTTTGCTCCTTTTGACTTTTTGCTGACTTTTCCCTTTACGCTTCATTCTTTGCTTACGTAGATGATTTCCAAAGCCAAACTTGATCTTTCCTTGCTGTAGATGCTTCGAAATCACTACGCTTCCATATCATTGAGTCCACAAGCTTCTAATCTAAACTTCCTTCCTTTAGAATCTTCCAAATGTGCATAAAAACTTCATTTCTTCATTATTCGCGATACATGGTTACATATACATACACAAGACGCATCTTTGCACTTTTGCAACAGTTATGAGTAAATATAGCCGAATATCATGCACAAAACTGACAATAACGCTACTAAAAACATGTTCATTTTAGACGTTATCAGCGAGTCTTTTTGAGTAAATCAAATATGACGCTATATTCCTTTTTCACTTTTGAAATTTCTTGTTCATATTTTGAGATTTGACACTTCAAAGACACATTTTGGTCATCCAGTTGCTCAAGTTTAGGACAAAGAGTTTTGGTATGCAACTGGTTGATCTTGTTTTGCAAAGCGAGTTCACGATTATGACAATCTTTTTGACACCATTGAATACGACGTTTTGCGTTTGAAAGTTCGTTTAATAAACGTTCATTTTCATCGTTTAAAAACTTGATTTGTGACACAGTATCAGTATTCTCAACAGTATCAGCAGAGATATAATCAAATGTATATGACAAAGAATGCAATAACACAACATTATGGATATCAGCACAGATAACATCTTCCAAGAGTCGATCAACATCTTTTCGTAACATTTTCTTTTTACGTTTTGTATTAGAAATAGATGTTTCTGTTTTCTCGAAAACGATTTTCATCAATCCAAGTTCCTTATGAAATTCCCTTTCCCAATACAATGCACAATTTTTCAAATTTTTATCATGGGGTAAAATTCTTTTCTGAAAAATATCTCTTTGTTCTCGCGCCTGAGGTGATTGAAAATGTTCAACTTTTATTTCAGAATGAAATTTAATCTCACGTTCTAAAATTTTGAGGTCAGAAGTAAAAATGTCAAAATATCTAAGAATTTGACGATTTTCGGGTTTTGAATTTACTTCACTGATTGAAGGTAAAGGACCATAAATTTGTGCATAATTTGGATGGGGAGCAACATTAGAAGACTTAGACATATTTGTTATAATCCTAGGTGTGTTAGAAGAATCCTTTTGTGTGACGAAAGTGACGGCTTTTGAATAGTTAAATCGTTTGTTATAAACAACATTTTCTAATTTTGATCGACTCTCGTCTTCTGCATACAATTCCTCTTGACAATGATATTCAACAACACTCATAACAGAATCATCAATTTTATATTCTGCACTGGAAACTTCAGGATTTGGTTTGAATGCTTTGGTTGAAAGCTTTGGTTTGTAATCAGCAAGATTTGGTCCATATCCATTTGGATTGGGTTTTAAAGTAAACTTTTGAATAGTTGTGATTGACTCACCATGTTTGTAAACAACATTTCGAAACTCTTTGAGTTTGTTTTGTAAGCCGATAATTTCTTCAAGATGGTCATCTATTCGTTTCGTTGAATGCTTTTTGTATGTAGAGAACTGTTTTTGACAATTTAACAACTCAGCTTTGGCTTTTTGAGTTTCCAAAGTAAGAGCGTTACGTTGTTTAGTATGTTCATGTTTCAGTTGTTCTATTTGAGACAACAAAGCATTCTTCGATGCGGCTAGATCACGAATCTGTCGTTCTAAAGATTTTTCGTTTTGGTGTGATTTAGCAAAAGCGACTTCAAAAGCTTTTTCACGTTTTTCTTGAGTTTTGAAAAAATTGAGTTGCCGTTTTAAGCATTCAATATCCCTGGTTAACAGTGCATTTTTACTGTGTGATTGCTGATTTAATGAATGACATTCATCCATTTGGGATTGATAATCTTTAAGTAAGAGGTCAATGTCTGGATTAGGCAAAGGTTCAGCGTGTTCAACGTGAGTCACAACAAGATCATTATTCAGATCCTCAAGTATAACCATGGAGTCAATTTGAGTATCAAAGGTAACCATAAGGTCATCTTGATCGTCAAATGTAACTACGGGGTCTAGTTGAGAATCGTCAGAATGAGATGTAGACGGGTCATGTTGAACATTCTGAGCCTCGTCGGATTCAGATGTTGGCTGAGATATTAGATCTGTGATGAATATGGTTTGTTCGGGTACCTGAGACAAGCCATCAGTGTCATACACTGGGCCTGTGTAACTCATGTGGAGAGCTTGCATTTGTGCCATCAACATAACTGTTGCATTAGCCTGCAAGTCTTCCATATCATCATCTGAGTCTGCATCTGCCATAAAGCTCTGTTCTTTGTTTGTGAGAGTTCCACTAGCTTCATCCTTAAGAGCCAAAAGTAAAGCCTCCTTGTGATAATCACTGCCTCTAGTCCTCGGCTTTGGGCATGCATTAGCCAGGTGACCCTTCTCATTACAGTTGTAGCAGTGAAGACCATTCATCCCATTCTGAACATTCCCCTGTTCAACCACTTGAGCTCTCTGTTGTGGAGCACCCATGTTATTCCTTCCCATAGCATTAAACCCTTGACCTCCTCCCATCTGACGACCATAACCACGATTCTGAACTTCAACACGTCCATTGTTTACAACTTCCTGATTCCTTGTGTTTGATGAGGAGCGAATGCGATTGTTGGATTTGTTTGTATACCGGCCGAAGGCTTTGGCAATCATAACAAATCCTTGTTGCAATGCATCGAAAGATTCGGAGTCCTTATTAGCTTCACTGTAAAGTGCTTGATCATTGTTGTTGTTGTATGGAACCAATTGAGTTTGTTGAGATTGTTGCTGTGACGGATCATATGGTGTAATTGTTGCAGTTGGTTGAGGAGCGGGTTGAGGAGGATAACTAGTTTGAGCCCACAAAGCAAGTTGTTGATTGTCCGGAAGTGACGGTGGGGCCGGGAGTCCACGGATAGTCCGTTCTTTGTCAACTTCGTTTTGGTTGGGCTTCAAATCGTCGTACAACAATCCGTAAGTAGCATGATGAAGATTCTTCGCTTGACGGATGAAAATGACATATTTTTCCCACTCAGGACCAAGACTACTTAGGAACTTAGTATTGACTGCAATTCTTGGCATGATGATGTTGTGTTTATCCAAGTCATTGATGATGTCTGAGAATCGATGATGATAAGACTCTAATGTCTCTCATGGTTCAATCATGAAGAGTTCATAAGCCAAGTAAATTTTGGATTCCATATCCTCTTGATTGAGTTCAGTGCCTTCCATAAGAAGATGAATATGTTCCCACATCTTTTTTGCAGTCTTTTGAGCATCAACACTTCGAAGGATTGGATTGGGTAATCCTAAAAGGATATATTGCATTGCTCGCTCATCAGCTTCGTAGTGTAGAAGTTCATCACCAGAAAGGTCAGCGACAGTTGCAATGTTTGTGAGATCATCTCTTGGTGGAATAGCATTTGGATCTCCGGGTGTAACGACAAGAGGCATCTGAAATGGTCCTTCCAAGATGACCTTCTTTAAGAACTTTCCATATGGCTTCTTTAGATCACAAAACCTAAAGAACCTAATTACCCATTGATCATAGTTTCCGGGAGTGAGCATTGGAGGTCTATCAAGTGATCCTGCCTCATGAATGGATTGTTGGCTACTTAAAGCTTCACACATCTTTTCAAACCAAGACGGTTCCTTCAATGTATTCCTGGATGGATGTTGATTGTAAACGTTTGTGTAAGGTTGTACTTGAAGACTAGGTGGTGGTTGAACCATTTGAGGTGGAATTGCTCCTTGTTGTGGATAATGTTGTTGGTTGAATTGTTGTTGATAAATTTGTTGTTGTTGATTGAATTGTTGATGTTGTGGACTTAGTTGTTGTTGTTGTTGTTGATTATACGTGTAAGGAAAGTAGTTAGAGTATGGTGGATGAGACATGTTGAAAACTTGTGTTGTTAAATGGATCTTTGTAGTCGAATGAAACGTTGTTGATGAAGTATCCTTAGGCGTGAAAAAACCAAATTTAGGCAAATTAACACTTAGGCGTAAAAACACCAAACTTACGCGTAAAAGTGATATTTACGCGTAGGATTAGCTTACGCGTAAGAATTGAGAAACGCTAAGATTATGCGTAACCTGAAATTTTAGCATAGAAAACTTATGCGTAGGATTAGCTTATGCATAAGACAAGGCTTAGGCGTAAGAAAAATCTTAGGCGTAAAGAGTTCTACGCGTAAGTTTAAGCTTATGCGAAAAGTTAGGGTTTTGCCCAAAAAATCCTTTACACTATCACAGTGTAAACGATATCCAAAGTCGAAGTGTTTTCAGGCTTATCCAAGCAAGAAAACACTGAGTAAACCATGAAAACTGAAGATCAAACCAAGGAAGTCTTATGCGTAAGACTAGGGTTTTGTTACGCGTAAAATGTAACCAAAACGGATTCTTAGCCAAAAGTGATTCTAAACCAGATTTCTGTGATGAAACAGCTTCAATATCACCAAAATAATACAAAAGTGTGAAACTTGATGATCCAAAACTTCTAAACACCTTATGCGTAGAAATAAACCCACGTATGAAACCAAGCTTAAAAACGAAGAATTACACGTAAAGTTTGAAACTTTTTGCTTAAAACTGAAATTTTAACACCTAAAAACTTTGAAAGTACAAGAATCTTGGATTGAAAAGTGTAAAAAATCGAATTTTTTTAAGCGTGAAAAGTTTGTAACCCGTGTTACGCGTAAAATCAAATAACTTCAAAAACAAAAGTTTTTCACCCAACTATTTGGCGATTGATACCACTGTTAGGTTCCCATATTTATAACACAAGCATCAATATAAGAAATAGAAGAGAAGTGATCGGATGAACAATAACAAACACACACACGAATGATACTAGGAAAGGTTATGCGTAGAGTGAATGAGTGAATTAAACAACCAACCCTCAAGTGAGGGTTTACAAGCATTATTTATAGGAAGGAACTAGGGCAACATGCAAATTCCCTTCCTTTCCTTTATGGGCTTGGTCCAAGGCTCAAGGGCTTTCTACATAAGCCTTGGCATGATTACTAACATAAAAGCCATATTAAGCTAACTATTACATATTAATTACTAACACTTGAAATCTATTTTAGGAGTGATTCCAACAAGTTGGCTCTAATGTCTTATGTTTGACTAGTGTGAGGTGATCTAGTGAGCTATTTTGATGTAAGCAAGTCTGTATTGCTCATTTGTAGTCACGGATCCCATGGTTCCCTTTTGGGAGGGATCCGGCTAGTTATATTGCTGGGATCCGCCAACTGCAGATCAGAAGGCTTCCAGCAAAAGGGCAATTTTGCACTCATAGCAAAAGTGCTTCTCCTAGTTGTTCTTACAAAGACTAAATGCAAAAACACATCAAGTATAATGCATAGCACATGGGGGGGGGGACTAAAGGTACATAAATATGAGTGACGACGGCTACTTGAAGAAGTCGTAAAATCTCATCCTACACGTTCCTAAGTTAAGATTGTTCAATACCAAGTTATGGCAATAGCTACATACTACATCCTACACTACATAAGTATTTGTTTAGAAGTTACAATCTATTGTTTCAAATTTTTTTCACAAATTAAGGTCCTATGACCTTACCTTACTCCTCCACCACTTCCCGTCTTCACCCCTCATCGACTCTTTATCACACCATCTCTACTTATTTTTCTTCAAGAAGTTGGCGAAGCACTTGAAGATTCCCTTGGTTTGTTGCCATTCGGGTGATGGGCTAGGAATGTCCGGCAATTGGTTGATGTAATCCAAGGGGTCGAGATCGGTATTTCCGAGTGGGTTGCTACTACCTTCTCCTTCTCTTTGCCTCTCCCTTTCATCCGAGGAATCCGTGGGTGGATGGGGCCTTTTGCCTTCCACCATAAACCTTGTAGTTCTACCCTCGGTCAATGATACCATAACTTTGTTGCAAAAGCTATGATCATAGGATTGCGGAGAAGTATCTAATGCAAAGATGAATTTAGCAAGACGGGTTAGGAGCATTGCGTACGGGAGCACCATTTTGTCCATGCTTCTTACACTTTCCATTCTCTTAATCATGTAGTAAGCAAGGTTGAAGCGAGTCTCGGTCACTAGGCAATATATCATGAAACTTAGACATGCGTTGGGGTGATCCTTGTTTCCTACTAGGCACAACACATTCTCCCTTACCACATTTTCCCATTTCCTATACAATGCGTACATCTCGGAGAGCTCCATTTGGAAAGGATCCCTATAGATCACTTTTGAATTCCTAGTGACCCTTGAAGGGGATGCTCTTGGCATGAACACGGTGTCCCTCACCGTGGTTGCTTACGGGATTAACATGTTATAGATTTCATGATGATCAACCATAGCGTGTAACTCTTCCAAAGACCACTCATTAGAATACATGCAAACACCTTGATATGGAACCCCTACTATTCTTCCAAACTCCACAAGCGAAAGAGTGTACTCATGCTCATTTATGATGAAGACAATTGAGATGGACCCATCATCATTTCTAACTATCCTCATTGTCTTGTAGAACTCGAGTACGAAAACCGGGCAAATTTGTTCGTTTATGTCCAATAAACAATCAAAGCCAATGGCCCCAAAAACTTGTCTTATGTCGGTGTTAGCAAGAAATGATGGCTCTACTACTCGACCTTCGTGAAAAAGTCTCTTTTCGAGCATTTTAAAGGCTTTCCTATCTTCCGGGCTAAGTCCATCTTTCCTATGGTACATTGGTATGTAATGAGCGGTATCTTGATAGTCTTGTTGTCGTTACTTGGCATGATTGTTCCTAAACAACACAACCACAATGTGGTGTTAATTATGAATAGTAACCTAAAGGGTTTGATCACAATTTTACTCAAATCATTTTTATTGAATTCAAGAAATGAGTTTAATTTGTATTAACAATGTTAATTCTTTGATTTGGATTATCCTAGAAAACAATGTGGTAACAAATTATGATAAACCCATTTGAACCCAACTTCTAAAAATGAAGAAATTGTAATCCTAGAAATCAAGGAATTAAATTAACAATGTAGTGAAGATTATACTTACACAAGAGATTGTTATGCTTGAAGGAAATGATCAAATTGCTCCTGTGAACAGTAATTGGGTTTTTGTTCGTGATTCTTTGAAGGGAAAGTGATTGTGGAACTTCCACAGTGATCATTACTAACTTATGATGTCTTCTGTTGCACGGATCTCGCGGATCCCTCTCATTTGGGATCCGGCTAGTTCAAACTTAGGGATCCGGCATGACAGCAAAAATCAGTTTAAGCATTCCTTGATAACTTTGGTTTGGGAGTTCTAAAACGCCTAGAGTTTGATGTTTAAGCTCTATAACTTGTGATTTGAGTTTTTGACGGTTTAATACTAATCCTATTTGACGTGTTTTCCTTTTTAAGAATTGGTCACAATTCTTGAGAGATTTATCAAAGATTATAATAAAATCCCATTTTATCATAATATAAGAAGTTTCACACGGAAATTCATTGACATAGATGAAGTGTCAATAATTCTTTTGTGATGGATAATGATTAAGGCTATCGAATAACCAAGATATCATTATTACGAGTTAGTAGTGTAGTCTATACAAATCAATCGAAGAATATTATTCTTGATGATGACTTTGATATAGATAACTACTTAAGTAATTACTAATAGAGATTAATTATGCAACTAAGATTTTAGCAATAACAAAAACAAAAGTAAATTATTAACGATCATACATTTGCTAAATATTCTTTTTAAAGAAACAAGTATTTAGATGAAATGCTTTGCGATCTTCTTGGAATCTCCAGATTCACGTGTGAGAAGAACAATGCTAAACATTCTTTTCGCGAAAGGGAATATTTAGATAGTTTCTTCATGATCTTCTTGGTAGGCCCAAATCCAAGTATGGAGAATACTTAACAAGGAAATTGTTAGAACATTCTATCATTGTCCAACAATAAACATTATAATGATTTAAAACATGACTTGAAAAATCCTTCTTTGTTGTTTTCAAACATACACGGATCGTATCAAGTTTTTAAAGTACAACATACTCTAAGAAACTTGGTAACGAAGCTCTGATGCCAATTGTGGAAAACTAGAAGGGGGGTTGAATAGTTTTGCCAATTAAAACTTCATTTTAAAACATTTAGATCAACTTATGTTAATCTATTTGGTTGTTTATGTTGGTCGTTGATAGATAGATATATAAACGTGTAATAAAAGATAAAGAGTAAGAAGCACATCACCACGAAACAAGTATTTATAGTGGTTCGACTACAAGGACACCTTCCTTGCCCTACTACACTCCCCGAGTCACCTACTCGAGAGTTCGTAATCACTACACGACACTAACTCCTTATGGCGGAGAAGCCTTCACAACATCGCCTACTCTTTTTCCGGTACTAGGCTAACCACCGGGTTCTTTCACACCGAGGTGAACCACACCTACCACAACGTCACCTACCCTTTATTAGGTACTAGGCTAAGTACCTAGTTCCATTACTATGGAGGAACTACTACCCAACACAACACAACACCTAATCCCAAGGAGACCCACTCCTTATTACAACACCATCAAGGATATCACCATCCTTGGAAATAAACTAATACTATATGTATAACGATGCACCTCATCGATTATACGACCTAGGCATTCTTCCCTAATGCCACTTGATTTGATTCCTAGGCATCCTTCACTAATGCCTTTGACACAACGCTTGGCACCTTTCACTAATGCCTTCGTCTTGACACCTTTAGCATTCTTCACTAATGCTTTTGACACGGACTTTAAGCATCTTTCACTAATGCTTTCGTCTTGACTCTTTCGGCATCCTTCACTAATGCCTTCAACACAACACATCTATGGAGGAAGAAAGAACTATCAACAAGAGAACCTCAGTTGTCTTGCTGATGACGAAGCATGGCAACTCATGGACTTGAGCTTGCTCGACTTCAAGAAGTGGTGATCTCGCCTTTAAGAGGAACCTAGAGAATCACACAAAACAAAAGACAAACTACATAGAAAGATCCCTTAGGATCAGTGGTTAGAGAGTTACAATACTTGGGGAAAGTATGTGTGAGAGTAGCAAGCCAAAAGGAAGAAATGGCTCACTATTTATAGAGGAGAAATGCTTACTGTTCCCCGGATCCCACGGATCCCTCCCACAAGGGATCCGTGTAGTGTAATCCTAGGGATCCATGGGACGCTCCTCTTTGCCCATGGGTATTTTGGTTATGGGTCATGGGTCATGGGTTATGGGTTGATCCATGGGTTTCTTATTAGATACAATGTATCTCATGAGTTCAATGTACCTAGTCAAATGGGTATGGGTCAATACCATGGGTTATGGATATTTTCCATGGGTTGTAGTTTTTACCCATTTATATAATATATACTAGTTGTGTATATATTTTGCCCAATATGTAAACACTAGTTGTTGTACATATATATTACTAAATCATAAAATCACTTATACTTGTTTTAGTGTTTTATGTGAAAAACGTTAAGTGTGTTAGAAAACTATTGGCTCAAACAATTACGTATTTTATCTGTTTCGTTAAAATGATTTTACGTTTGTTATCGACAAAACATTAGAAGATCGTAAAATGTAAATAAACGTTTTTAAGGCTTATTTGTATTAACAGACTAGATACGGATAGTGGGATTGTTTTTGGAGTCTTAAGGAGTTCCGATAGGGTGATCTTAGGTAGAGACTTGATAGGAGATGGTGGTGATGTGCTTGTTGGGGATGATGGAGGTGCTACTATGTAATCATTTGGTGGTGAATGAGTAGTTGGTGATGAACTTTTTGAAAATGGTTTAGCTAGACAACAAGGTCGGATGCTAATCCATGCGGTTCTTCTAGATTTGGGTGGTGGTACTACGGCAGGTGGTAGGATAAAGTTTTGGATTTTTTGAAGAGGATTGTTTTCACTAGGTGGTTCATCAATGTTGGAGGATCTTTTGGATGACATGATGAGAATTTTTTGTGAGGTTTGAGAGTGATGGATATGCAAGCATTTTGGAACCTTATGTATAGAGAAAATAATGCATCGGAGTAAATGCTAAAACAAAATGTGGACTAAAATCTAATCATTAGATAAGAAGTTAAGGCATTTGATCATGAAAGCATAAGCATTAAGTAACATACTCATTAGTAAAAGAGCTAAAATGATGAAAATATGAAGGTTTATAGCCAAAGTGAGAAAAAAATGGAAGAGAAATTTAGCTTCTGTCCCACGGTTCCCACGAATCCATTCCTTTAGGGAACCGTCCAGCATAAATGCTGGGATCCTTGGTACTCGTGATCTCAGGAAGCTCAAAAAGTTTCCTTTTGGAAACATTGGTGCCTAGTGTGTGCCTATATGCAAACCATTTGGAGTTGCGGTTATCTCGACTCCTAAAAAGAGAAAAATAAACTAAGAATTGAAAAAGCATATTATTATGTGAGATAACCCGGGTACTCCTTAATTCACTTTTGCTTAAACGAATGTACCCAAAAACACATATTAGTTATGTTCTCCCTTTAGCATTCAAAAGACATGAGATGCAATGAAAACGGGTTTTTACTTTGTATTAATAATAAAAAGGTTTGTCCTAGACGTGAGAATGTGTTTTAGGAAAGTGATACGGGGAGAAGTATCCTTTTAGAAAACATTTCGAAAAGTTTCTTGTAAAAAAAATGTATCGCTAGTTTTGAAAGGGTAAAAGACAATATACCTTGAGTTTTAAAAATCCCCATATTGTTTGTGAGTTGTGTGTGAAATAGAGATCCTAGACTCAGAAAAGAAGGTAAGGCTAACTTTTACATACCTTGTAGAATTGAGAAACAAATTACGATGATTGTTCCATGAGACCAAGACCAAAGCGAATCAAGTTGAATTGTTCCCGCTTCAACGGTTTGGTGAGGACGTCGACTATGTTGTCTTCGGATGATACATTCTCAATAGAAATGTTCCCCTTTTGAACATTGTCTCTTAAGAAGTGATGACGGATCTCTATATGCTTGGTCCGAGAGTGCAACACCGGATTCTTGCTTAAGTCAATAGAACCTTTGTTGTCGCATAAAATGGCTATGTCATTCAGATGAATGTCGTAGTCAACTAACGCTTGTTTCATCCATAGTGCTTGTTGGCATGCTTTGTCGGCGGAGACATATTCGGCTTCGGTTGTTGATATGGCCAATGCCGTTTGCTTCTTTGAGAATTAAGATATTAATCAACATCCCATAAAAGTACACACACCACTTGTACTCTTTCGGTTAACATAATCACCTGCATGGTCAGAATCCGCATATACAATAGTTTCTACCCCCGTTCCCTTAGGATACCATAATCCCAATTGAGTCGTACCCTTAATGTATCTAAATATTCTTTTGACGGCTTCTAGATGTGATGTTTTAGGATCTTCTTGAAACCTAGCACATAGAAAAAACTAAACACGATATCCGGCCGACTAGTCGTAAGATAGAGAAGACTACCAATCATGCCACGGTATTTTGTGTTATCAACGAATTCACCGAGTTGAATAGTTTTTCCGATTTTAAGGGGGAGTTACCTTAGAGAAGACTAGCCGTAAACTAGAAGGGGGAGTTGAATAGTTTTGCCGATTTTAAGTTTAGTTTCAAAAACTTTAGATTCGATCTAATGTGAATTCGTATGGATGGATAGAAAGTATAAAGCAATAAGTAATGTAAGTAATGAAAGTAAGTAAAGTAAAGGATAGAAAGTAATGACACAACCGATTTATAGTGGTTCGGCTACAAGGACACCTTCCTTGCGCTACTCCACTCCCCAAGTCACCTACTCGAGAGTTCAAGCACTATGTCAACAAGCTCCTTCAACTCGGCGGAGAAGCCTCACAACGTCGCTTACACTTTTTCCGGTACAAAGCTAAATACCGAGTCCTTAACACGGAGGACCAAACCAACACAACAACTATGTGAAATATGAAATACAAGATCTTGTTACAGAAATCTTTAGAAAGAACAAATCAATCAAGGACCCCTTGCTTGGATGACTTGTAGTATCTCGTGATCTCGCCTTTGAGAAGGACCTATATGAGAATCACAACAAAAGAAAGAAGAACTACTATATAGATCAAGAGATCTGAGATTAGAAGAGAGAAGTAATATATGAGAGAGTTTGTAAGAAGAGGGGTGAGTTACAATGAAGAAATAGCTCACTATTTATAGGAAAAAAACCTCTATTGTTCCCCGGATCCCACGGATCCCGTACTTGAGGGATCCGTCCAGTGTAATCCAGGGATCCGTGGACGCTCCTCCCTATTTGGGTTATGGGTCATGGATCATAGGTCATTGACTTTAGGTCTTGGGTATCCAAATAGATACAATGTATCTAGACATTGGGTCATGGGTATTGGTTATGGGTTATGGATTTGCTCCATGGGTGTGGGTCATGGGTTATGATTTTTACCCATCCTAATAAACTATTACAACAAATAAATTATTACAACAATTTATGTTAAATGACTATGTATGTGAATGGTTTACAAAAATAACATGTATCCTTATAATTTTACTTATGATAACTTTATATTTGTTATCAACAAAACACAAAGAGATCGTTAAATATGAATAAACATTTTTACGATTTATTTGTATTAACATTAGGGTTGTAGATATTTTTATGGACGAATTTTATGTGTTTGTGGTTATGGATATTTGTGTGGACAAATTTTAGCGATTTTGTTATTGAATTGATGCATTATCTACTTTTTTTAATTGAATAGATGTTTTAGCGACTTTATATGTTTGTTTTGAGTAATTACAGATTCTCTTTTTTGGTAAATTATTTTAAAAAAAATACCAAAGAAAATGAAAATGCAGCAAGCTGCAACAAAAATGTGCAGGTGCTTTTGGCAAAAACATGTCCTCGCTAAAAACCTGTGGGGTTGGGTTGTTTTTATTGTTAAATATTATCAATTGTTAAATAAATTTTTGAGTTAATTACTTAAATGGTCCCTGTGGTTTATCAAGTATAACGAAAATGGTCCATAAATGTTTTTTCCTGGATCCTCACCCGATGGTTTTGACCCGTAACGGGTTTGGTCCTTTAACCACTAATTCCGTTAGTTTGACTATTAAGTCATAATCATGCAAGGGTACTATTGTCTTTTAATACAAATACTATTAAGAATAAAAAGTCAACAACCACACGTATCCCACTAACTCTAAATTTTTCACACTCCTTTTTTTATAGACAAACACAAAGTTCTCACTCTCTCTGGAATTTTTTAGGCCACCACAGCAGCCGGTTGGCATCAGTGTATACGAGCAACCACCACTTATCAGCACCTCGACAGTCACTACGTTTAACCATTCAACACCGCCGCCTATTATCACCATCACAGCCGCCACAAACCACCATCTAATACCCCTGTCACCAACGCCACCATCATATAAATCTGTCACCACCTCCATCATATAAACCTATCACCACCTTAAACCCACCACTAGATTCAGCACCCATCACCCACTACTACACAAAAGGCTATAAACACCCCTAAATAAAGACTGGTTATATAAAACCTTATTCCTATGATAAAAAACTAGCGGAAATGAGAGAAATTGAGATTGGCTTTCATGAAAAAACCAGATTTCATAATATAAAACGCATAAAAACTGGGTTTGTGAAAAAAATCGATCTTTCTACACAATCAAAGACATTGGTGTTTAGGTAATAACATTTCTCTATATATTTATGTTATAAACAACGTTTTTAACATATGCAATTCTTCAAATTGAAACAAAAAATACTTAAAAATTTTGAGCGGGTGCTCTAACATTCACTGCCGCTTACTACCCCACTTAACCACCGACACACACCACCACCATCACCTACCGTCGCACGAATTATACAAGGTTTAATTATTTCGTTTCATTTCTTTTTCTCATAAACATTTATTATAACTAACTGATTCAATTTCTATGTTTACAGATCATATTCACCAGCAGCATTATTGCCTTTATGTAGCTTCAAAAACAAACATTCACTGAATCCTAAATTGGTCAATATTAAGGTACTAACTCATTTGTTCTAAGTCATCGTTAATTATTCTAATTGTAGTCGTGTCTTAGATTCTTTTGTGTGTTTTCATCATGAACAGGTATTTTTGAATGCTACGAATATTCCTGAAAGATGTACTTTTAAGGTCAGATTAAATTAAATGTTGTTTAATTCATGCATTTATTTTATATGTTTGAATCTCGTGAAAAGTTAACTACTCATGTGACTGCTTTACCGAATAGTAAAAATAGGGATGAGCATTTCGACCCGAATCCTAAAACCGAACCGGAATCGTACCAGAACCATACCGATTCCCTATATACGGTACGGTACCGAGACTAAGAAATAAGGTGAAAATAAATCGGGACCACTAATTTTGTACAGGACCGGTACCAAATCGGGAAATTCCCGAAAAAAATGGGGAAAACCGATTTCCCGGTACCGGTATCTGAATCCCGTTCGGTACGGTACTAGTACCACTAATTTATGCTCGGGAAAAAATCGGTACCACTAATTCGTTACGGGACCGGTACCGTGCTCATCCCTAAGTAAAAATGTAACATTTTGTCACATTGAAATATGTGATTGTGATAATTAAAAGGAATCAACTTATTCAGGCTAAAATGTCATAAATTAAGTTTAGGTTGGCTTTATTTCGTAGCATGTGCTTGAGTTGTGGGTTATCACTTAGTTTAAGGAGTGTTATCGGTTATTTACCTCAGTAGAGATCTAGCTTGTAATTTTTGATAGTGGCTACCAATCGTATATGGCCACGGTTTCATTTGTGTAGACTATAGAGTATGTACCAATTCTAATCTATATCATTTTTTTAAATTATGTTTTATATAACTCAGTTTTGTCAATAATATACAATGAATTGTGATGTTAAATATGTCATGTCTCACCGGCATTATTCGTCTATTTATCATCGTCTGAATAGTCTACTGAACTGAATACAGCCTTACTTGAATGGGATTTGTTCTATAGGCTCTTACCTCTGTATGCTTGGGCATCCATGTGTATGACTTTAAGATCCTAACAAATAACCAGTGATGTGGCAAAAGCTCGCTAACATCTTTGATGTTGATCCATTATCTATTACCAAATGGGGATTGTGTTTTGCAGATGGATTTTTTCACAGTGCTATAAATTAGTATGATTATGATGGTTATGTAGGCAACGTCTAGCTCCACACATAGCTCAGACATGAAAGGTGCTAAAAAGCAGGAGAAATCGGATTAATACAGTACAACCATGACAGAAGCAATGGGCGTTGGTAAGTATAATTGTTCTGTAAGCTTAATTAATGTGTCTATTATGCTTTGGCTGTGAATTCAACTCTCGTTTAATTTATATGTGTATCACATCGTTGACTGTTAGAAAAATCAGAAAAACTGAACTTAGTACGTATTTAAGATTTGATTGGAAAAATACCTACTAGAGGTTTTCGTTGTAGTAAGGAACTTAGGCCATGTTTCAAACTTCAGTTTGTGATTACAACATAGTTGTTGGTGATATGAGCATAGGGTGAATCTGCCTAGGTTATATGAAGGATGTACACATTCATATCGTAGGCTAGTTTTTTGACAAAGTTTGTACAATTACTAGTGGTAGTGACGTTAATTTTAGTATCACCTTCTTATGGGCCCGATCCACATACTTCTGGATTTTTTTATAAAGTATTTCTTTGGTTCATCATCCTCTTGCTAATGTTTAAAATTCAGTTTTGACTTATAGGCATGAACTTGGAATGAACTACAACTTCATTCGCCCAGACTTAATTATTGTCCTCTCTTGGTTTCAATGAATAAAATTTTCCTCTAAGAAACCTTTTGTTGGTTCTGATATGTACTTTACACATGGCAGACCCCTGCAGACGTTGACAAGCTTCGGAGTATTGGGGTGAAAACCATATAATGCTTGCAACAAGACCCAGATCTCGCGTATCCATTACAAATATTGATCTAATTCATTAGAATATAAAACGTAAAATTTAACTGGTCCTTATTATAATAAGTGTGTCAGTCCTCTGTTGTATGTCACTGGTAAGGTGCATTTCCTGTTTTCTATTGAACCTTTTCACCAGATATTTTAGCGTGGACATCAATGCCATTCGTGAATATGTGAGCACATTCAATGATATTCAACATTTACGTGCTTAAAGAAGGTAACTGATATTTCTTGATTGGTTTATCTATGGTCTTGTATGCATGAATTATTGTCACCTGATAAAACTTTGATCGTAAATGCTATGGAGCAGATACTTTGATGGTACTGATTTGCGGATGCACCTTCCAGCTGTAGTAAGCAAGTTGCACAAAGCTGTTAATAGAAACAGTGGAATAACTTACATACATTGCATTGCTTGACTTGGAAGAGCTCCTGCAACTACAGTATGCAAAATCTTAACTTCTTAAAACTATAAATTTTTACTTTTTAATACATTTAACTACTATCAAATTCATAAACCAAATCCCCCTTACATTCTATTCCGTACAAGTTTTTGCTTTTGTATACCTATAATGGTGAAGTTATTGATGTGGTTTATGCTAATGCAGCTGGCATACATGTTTCGGGTTCTTGGTTATAAGCTGACAACGCCACCAGTCTAATCCTAGTATAGACGTCTCTCCTTAATTGCATTATTTCCACTTATCAAAAGAAGAGATACATATATACTTACCCATTTCATTTTGCAGTACTGTTTTGGGACAGCAGTAAGAATTCCATTTGAAGTATTGAAGCAAAGGTTGCAAGCAGGCATATTCAACAATGTTGGGGGAGGAAATCATTTGTACATATCTGATTCTATTGCGAATTGGTGTAACCTGTTATTGCAGCAAAGTAAAATAACCCTTTGAATCAGGTACAAATTTGAAGAATCATTTGTTTAGGTTGTATTGTGTACAAAATTCTTTTCTAAAGGAACTCGCATCCTCGCAGCAACGCACATGCCAACCTATTTGTTATATACCAATAGCCAAAATATCACCTGTGACAGCACAAGTGATTATCGGCACACCCGGTACCATTAACAAATGGATTGCAGCAAAGAAGCTGGGTACATTTGAGTTGAATATTCTTGTCTTTGATGAGGCAGATCATGTGTTGGCATATGTAACCCCAGATAATGATGTTCAATTATATTGAATTCTATTTTTTTTCTTTATAGTTTGTTGAATTCTAGTGTTTTAATTAGGATTTTGTCTAGGATTTATATTTAGTTGAATTGATGTATTGTCTTAATTTACCTTGTTGATTTCGATATTTGTGGTGTATTTTAGTAATTATATGTATATTTCTTTATTAAAAACATTATTTTTAAAATTTTCTAATAAATTGGAAAATTTTAGAAATATTTTTTTAAATAACATTGATTTACCAAAAAGACAGGTTTCGAGTTAATAACATGTCTTTTTACTCTCTATAAAGACAGGTTATGGGATAACTGGTGTCATTGTCTAATAGAAATATGTTTGTATACTCTATAACGGAGACCTATTTTAAGGAGAAAACCGGTGCCGATGCTTCTAATAGAGATAGGTTTCCAAACTGGTTTCTATATGTTACGATCATGGAGATACCCCCCCCCCCCCCCCTAAAAGAGTGGTTCCAAAACCACTCTTCATGGGCCATTTTGACCGGTTTCTATGAGATTTTTTGTAGTAGTGACCCCAACGAGCACCATCAGATATATTTCTTTTGGAATTGTATGTTTTTTTGGTTTCTAGATCTGTGTGTTTGGTTTGAGTTTGATGATAAAAGGAGGGGTTTTGTAGGTTTAATTTCGATTCTATTTGTTTTAGGAGGTCTTTTAAATTTGTAACAGTATTGGTTGCTAGAAAAAATGTAACAGTGGGTGGAGGAGATTCTAAAGATGATAAGGATATAGCCGTTTGGGAGTCAGATTCCACAATAGCATTAAACCACCCATGATTAAATGCTAAAGAGCAAGCAGAATGCACCGCGATGATCTCGACATGGATAGGAGATATGGCGTGGCAACGATTACCAAGAGCATAACGGAGGCAACCTGCGGAATCACGAACAACAATACCAAAAGCAGCATTAGAATCCTTGAATACAGCATCACAATTTAACTTCACCAAACAACCGTTGGGGGTATCCACTTAGGAGAAGTGAGTGAGACGGAATCAAGACTAGGAGCTGCTGAGGCGGGCCTTAAAGAAGATTGAGAGGATACATACTTCTCAAATTCATAAAGCTGAGCAGAAAACTGAGGCCAAGGTTTTATGTGGGGATAAATCCACGTTATCGAAAATAAAACTATTACGAGCTCGCCATATAAACCAGAAAGTTGTTGCAACAATTGATAGAATCCGAGAGACATCATGAACAGAATGGCAATCAATAAAACTTTGAATAAGGCCATTTATATTAATACCTGACAGAGGAGGCCGGAAGCACAAAGGGATGCCAAACCTAATAGGGCGAGTCCAAGCACATTCAAAAAGCAAATGTTCAATAGATTCAACAAAAACATTACATTTGATTGATAGTTTATGTTGTTAAGAGAGTGGGTGTTTGGATTTTTATTTACTTTTTTGGATAATAGTAACAAGAAATAATTATATATTGAAAAAGAAAATTAGAGGGATGAAGATGAGGGTATATTCGTCATTTCAGTCCTCCAAACATGCATCTCACGATCAAACTAACGACATTAATTGTCAAGGGACCAAACCTGTTACGGGTCAAAATCATGAGGAGAGGATCCGGGAAAAAAATAGTCTAGGGACCAATTTCGTTATACCCGACAAACCACATGGACCATTTAAGTAATTAACTCAAAATTTTATTAATTAATATAATTAATTAACTAATTAATAAACTGATTTGTAGTTAATATAAAAATATTGGCAAAGATATGTTTTCGCTAAAAGTTTGTGAGTCCCGATTGGCTTCCTTGACTGAAAATTTGGGTGGGTCTCACATCTTCGTTGCTAAATGTATGTCGTAGTCATCGCTAAAATTTTTAGTGACGGCCTTTTGGCGAAGACTTTTAACGACGACCTGTCGTCGCAAAGTCTTTAAAGTCGTCGCCAAAAGCTTGAAAATGTCCTCTTAAAAAGGCTCGTTAATTGTAGTTGCTATTTATCACATGTAATTTATGGGACTTGTAAATGGATCCAATTCAATAGCGTATGCTAACTACTGTATGGTTTAATCAATCGGTAATCAAAAAGTTTTTGTTCCGTTGTTAGCATGCTAAGAAATGCAATAAACACGATATCATCATTATTTATTAAACAGTGAGAACATAAAAGGTTTAAAAAATACGAGATTGGCGTTGGTCCGCCGCGTTGCGGGCGGGCGAATTTTTTAGCCGAGGTGATTGTGCATTAATAAATAGTAATATAATATATAATTTTTTTTTTTTTTTTTTTTTTCGGGCAGGCGAATTATTTAGCCGAGGTGATTGTGCACTAATAAATAGTAATATAATCTTTTTTTTTTTTTTGGCGAATTTTTTAGCCGAGGTGATTGTGAACTAATAAAAAGTAATATAATATATAATCCTTTTTTTTTTTTTTTTTTCGGGCGGGCGAATTTTTTAGCCGAGGTGATTGTGCACTAATAAATAGTAATATAAATTTTTTTACTGTAGCAGGCCGGTTTTTTTACTGTAGCACCCGGCCCAACCGGCCCAGTACTGTAGCACTGTAGCTGTACTGTAGCACGGGGCCAAAAACGTCGACGTTTTGATCGTGATTTAATATATACTTATAATTTTTTAAAAAAAGAACTAAAAAAAATCCGAAGTAAATCATCTTGTATATTTCTTTGTCATATATAATAGAAGATAATATATAATTAGTACTAGTTATAATGCCCGGGCACGCGCGGGGTTTTTCCTAAAATGTTCAATGATGTATTGTTATATATTAAAAACAAATAGCGTTTAATTATGATTCTTAATTTTGATTTATAATTTTTGAGGGTCTCTTTATTTGGCATCTGAATAGACAGAAGATCAACAAAAATTTCATATAAATTGAATGTTCTTTTATAAAATGACTGTAAAGTGTAATTTAATATGTTCACTCGGAGTTTTTTTGAAAGGTTATAAACTAATAGATCACAGATGTGTAATCTACCATTATATACTACAAATAATACTCTGAATATAAATGTTGAGTAAAAAAAATAATCTGCTATACGATTGATCGCCGTTTAATACATGAGTAACTGATTTTTGATTAGTTTGTCTATTCTTGATAGCATACAAGTCTGAAATATGCGTGAAAAACAAAACATTTAAAGGATTATTGCGTGATCTCCAGAAATGTGATATCCCGGTTCACGGTTCCAACAATGAGTTTCTCATTAGCAGTTTTGCAAGACATGAACGTTAATGGAATACATTGACTTTAATACAACCTTAAGTAGCAAATAGTTGCCTGATTCATAGCTTAGTATCTACATAGAAGATATTACACCACTTAAACTCGAAGTTTAATATCAGCAAAATCCCAATAACACATAAAATATTTGCCTCGCTTAATAGGAGATTAAATAGCAGCCAACAACTTCATTTAAAAGCTCAAAGACTTAGGCTACCAAAAAAGCAAAAGTAACAAATAAAAATGTTCAAGGATCATACTTTTATACAATTACACACATAAGAAGCTTATTTTAATAGAACTATCATGTCTAATTACAATGCAATTTTGTTTGTTCTAGATAAGTCTTCAAAACATAAGAAACCATCTTGATATGTTAGATGAACTAAATTGGTAAAAGTCACATATGTTCTAGATCATAATAAACTTATTATTAAACACTTCACAAAGATTTCATTCTATTGGCCAACATACTAAACTTATTATTAAACACTGCATAGCAGTTTTATCAGAACCAGTGAACTACTCATGCGCAGGGGATTATTCGAAGCTTCTTATGTTATATACTGCCGAAATAGAAATCACATGAATTTCTACTGTAAAAACTCAAACTTTTTTATATGTTTTATTTTTTTCCTTTTAGCTACTTAACCTATATACCTGTGTAACCTAAACTGGCCATATGGTTTAAACATGTCAAATACCGTTGACCTGTATATTTAACACGAGATCTCCTAAATCATTTTATTCATAAAATCATAGGATCTTTGTAAAACATGGTTTTGTACCATATTTAGAACTGTAAAAAAAAACTCAACAAAATTTGATTCGGGTCAACCCAGCCCGACCCGTTTTTAAGTGTTACCTAGCCCAGCCCGACCCACCTGCCAATATTTCCAACATTATTCACAATGTCATCAGACACATACTTCATTGGGTAAGAAAGATGAGGATAATGGGAGAGTGTCACTGGTGAATAAAGCTCATAAACGTCGTAAAGGCTTGTAATACAGCCAACACATTTGCATGAGAGTGGTAAGAGAGAACTTCATGATGTAAAATTAAAGTCCTACAATGTCATAACATAGACTAAAGCAAGATGGTGTTATACATTAACAATAGTAGTAGACTGAGAGCTTTATGCTGTTAGCAAATGTTTTTGGGTAGATTCCTTATAAAGTTATCAAAAAAAAAAAAAAAAAAAAAAAAAACAGTGAATTGGACCTTGGATTTTTAGCTTGTACATTTAACTATCCAATAAGAATAATCTAATCCTTTAATTAATTTTAACATCCATATATATGTGATATCAGTATAAAAATGATAGAAAGTTAACTTATCTACTAACTGCAGTGTGGTCTAAGGTGTGTATGAGTTGGATATCATCCCCAAGAACTTATGTTCAACATCCATTCAACTTAACCCCCACATCATTGATCAAAACAATTTACCTGCAAACAAAAACACATTCCAAAATTTTATATTAAAAAGGAATTTTATCATTTAAGAATAACAGAAGTTAAAAGAATGACATTTAAATTACATACTTTCAAGTATGGAGATGTATTTTTATCATATTTATGAAAAAGCTCTTGCATCACCATCTTGTCAGTGATACCCGACCTAAAAGTATTAGAAAATTATGTTGGTAGAAAAAAGAAGCAATTACATTGATAAAAAAAATAAGACAAACTGAGCTAAGTTTAAAAATGTGAGAATTTGTTGGAAAATACTCAATAATAAAACAGTGAGAAAAATATATGAAGTTTGAGGTTGGACTTTAAGGTTGAAACAAAAATAATACCTCAACCCAAAGTTTAGTTACCAGTTCTTGTGAAGCTCTAGCAGCAACATTTATCACAGCAGGTTCCTAAGGGGCTGTATGGTTGGGGGAAATTTAAGGGATAAGCTTTGGATATTTGTAAAAGTGATAAAGAATTAAAAGAAACATGTTGTTAAAGAGCATAATGCATATACGGAGTATATGTTTGTATCATTTATGAGTGAAAAGACTTAAAAAGTAACGCATACCAAAAGTTTTGATAATCTAATGACAGGTAGTATTCGCCAAGTAAGCAAACAAATTAAAGAAGTTATAAACTAATGGACGTAAATATCCTATATGTCATCAACAATATAAACATTTAACTATAATACAAAATTAGATAAGTATAGGCACAAGGAATAGAAATGGCATCCATGGTAATACCTTCCCAACAATGGCATGTATGTCATATGCAAGCCGAGCATCCACTTTTGTTGATACACGACCAGGCACAAGCTTCGATAGCTCACCACCAACATTTACTATAGCCTGTACTTTGGCATTTACTCATCAAATAACAGTGAATAAGTATAGTAAAGCCAATTGCATCAATGTTATTTTCTACCGAGAAAGATATCTACCTTATTCACAAAACATGTCATTCAAGCATCTGGGGTCTCTAGAGTCTAGACCATAGCACTCCTTATCTACTAATGCAGTATCTACAACACCCTAGACCATAACACTCCTTATCTGCCAATGTAGAATCTCACATAAAACAACTCTACAAAAAAGGTAATATTTGTCAAGGCTACATATGTTTTTGTTATGCTCTAATTTCCCCTAAAACTTAGATTGTTCATAAGGATTGCAACACATCAGGTCACAGAGCCAATCAAAATACAACATTGCAGCACGTACCTTCATGCACCGCCTTCATAGTTTAAATGGAACGAAACGCCATCATCGGTTTCATCTCCTGTTACTTTAACGTTCTTTGAATACCAGGCATGATATCTCTTAGCAACAATTGATATTCCATATACTGATTAGGAAGATCTATACAGGAAATCTGTCCTTTGGGAGACTTTCGACTGGTTTCACCATTCAACCTGTTCCGTAAATATACCTAACAGACTCCATACGTTGTCTTTCATCTGACTTTCGGTGATATTCGTAACATACCGGTGGATATTCATAACAAAATGGTTATTAACTATCAGAGATTACGCGTGGCGGGATATTATAAGAAAATGTGTTAACCTCGTACTCCAAAATGATGTCGAATGCAACATTTGTGGCCTCTTCAACATCATATATAGCACATGTAATCTAATACATTTAAAAAATTAAGTCACTTTGCCTAAACTTTCATAAAGAAATAAACTCACTTTGCTGTTAATTTGTTCGGAGTCCGAGGCACTTGAGTGAAGAAGCTTATCATTTTGAAATTTTGCATCTTCAAACCTATATGAGCTAAATAGAAAAATGAAACATAAAGTTACAACAAAAGCATACACAAAAAAAAATTAATTATAAATTCTTCAAAATACCTTCCTAATTGTGTATTAACCCATTTGAGCAATCGTTCAGCAGTCCTTCCATCATCAATAGGAGTAAATTCACTGTTCTCTCTTTTCCATTCCAACCACCGGCAATGAATTTATAAGGCGGGGCCCATAAGATCATCGTGTAATAAGGAATAGAGAAGTTGGTGCAAAGCTTTATATATCTGTGCTGCGATTGAAAATATCATTTGACAAAAACAGTCGAATACGAATATATGACAATACTCGTATTACTTAAGTGACTATACCTTGTTGGCACATTCTACTCTAGTCATCAATATAATGATATGTAATTCTTCTTTTTACTTTGTAGCACCTAAGACCCGTTCAACACAAAATGGGTCAGAATGGTTTTTTCGATCGATTATGGGTCAAATTCTAATTTCTTGGAAGATGCGTAAATAACAATTGTAGCTAATGAGATTATATAAAACTCGTGAGTCTCGAATTGCAAAACATCCATTTTTGACAATATCCTGTACGAATACACACTGAATGTTCGTATTCATTTTTGACACAGTAAGTGTTCACGAAAAATAAATAAAAGATCATGGGCAAAAGCGTTCCAGATCAACCTGTCCTAACCAGTAGCATACAGATGCCTACTTTGACCCATTACCCAGAACACCAGCCCCGTCTTTTTGCAACCACTATAATACAGTTATGTCCAACGATAACATGCATGTGAATGCAGTAAGCGGTACATGGGTTATCAAGGTTATCAATCCAGGGGATCTTCCATTTTCCCTTGTAGTTCGGATTTTTAATTTTAAGTAGCAACACAAGCAATTCGCTCAAATTAAAGTATGTTTTTTGGATCCTAAACATCTAAACGAATATTTAAAGTTCCTAAAACTCATCCATACCTTTAGTTTCCATGGGCCTTTGTATGTTGGATTTGGTATCTTTGGTGCTCTCCATATCCCAACCTCATCTTCGTCCCAAGTATCAGGCTATAAGAAGTTTAATATAAAAGATCACCTAAATTAGAACATACCGGTGGAGATGACCAAAAAAATGACCTTGCTAAAACAGACGACATAAAAGACATAGGAATGCTCATTAAACATTTGATATCAAATCCAAACACCCCCGAAATACAACTTTTCCACCTACGCATCAACATTGATAAACTTGAAAGGGTATTTATATATATTCAACAATTGTATAAAATGAGTACATATCTGAGCATCGATGACTACATTCTCATAGTACAAATTAAAAACATTCTGATTTTAGTTCTCACGACCACCAAACTTTTGATTTTTTAACTTGATATCCACATAACGAAACATTTAATCGGTATTTAAAACATATGTTTCAGACAAGAGACGATATTTATATTCAGCCCAACCATGAATCCTTGTCCTTGACATTTTGAAACATTAACAACAGCACAAAAATAAATATTTTTTTTTTATTAATTTAGAGCATATAGCCTATCATATTGAGGGACATAACCAAAATACTAATATTACCTCATATTTATAGCCCATGCAGTTCTGTATTGCAAACTCGAGATCTGCACCTGAATGAACTGCCTGCACATGATACGAATGGGAGAAAGATATGAGGTAGAGGTGATAATTTCAACCTATTTTATTATAATGGGGTCGAATTAGAAACTAAACATATATAAATAGTATAACACAACTTGAAATTAAACATAGCCTATCATATGATAATTTCACCTCTTTTACCACCGATGGCAAAACCGAATGACCCGGTAAACATGTAAATCCAAAAGAAGCACCAATTTCATCAAAACCAACGACATGAACAAAGACCGAAACCTTTGTACATATAAAAGAAATAAAAAATAAGTTAGAACTATCACTCAGTTATGATTCTTACTAAATTAATAACTACAATATAATAAAATTATTAAGTCCACTCACAATAGACCGACTCGTACCAAAGTTCACCCGTTGTGAAGTTAACTAACTGGTTGACATTCAGCACTAACCTGGCCACTTTGCTCAGCATAGAAACTTGTGTTTTCATGAATTATACCAACATCAACGCAAACCTCAGCCCGTTCTACATACTAATTGCCCGTCTAAATTGCTTTTATCACACTTTTGTGGTCCTGAAAATATAAAATTGAGTTTCTCTAGTTAGCATAAAAATAATACAACACCTACGAAATTGATAACCGGGATGACGTATATAACAGAAAGAAAACAAAAACCAAATTTGATCAAGGAATTAAACATTACATGTGATTACGTTGCATAAAATGAGTATGTGTGGTTTACAACTTCCCTTTCTAGTGTGATAATTAAAACTCCCTTTTCTGCAAAACACAGAAACCAATTAGTGTCAATCAACAAACCCAGAAAACAAATAAACTACTACATGTTAAGAAACATGACAACATGAAAAAGAGCAAGAAAAAGTTATAATAAAACCAACTACATATAAGAAAGGTTTTTCTAAATTAAAATCTTACCCCCTCCATGTTCGTGTTAATACTCAGTGACCAATTGGAACAGATTGTTGATGCCTACATTTACACGCAAAGATAGACTAACCTTAGTACATTGTAAGTAATTCAGCTTTCAACTGAACCAAGCCATTTAGTTACTATTTGGTAATTTATGTTAATCAATTCAAACTTTTTAATATTAATCCAAATAGCAACTATAATACAGTGATAATAATATGAAGAATCCAATGAAGTTTATAACCCAATTGAATTGTATTTTAAAATTTTATAATACAACTAAATTGATCAATACAATTACAAAACCAATTGAATTGTATTATAAAATTTTAAAACCCCAAATACAAAATCGAATCAGTGATTCACAGAAAAAAATAAATAAATAAAACAAAGAGTTATACCTTGTATCAATCGTTTTGCACTTTTCTATCATAACAAAAAATAATCCATAATTTTATTGTGATTGTGCTTAATTTAATTAAGTAAAATTGTGTCTAGGTATAATGAATAAAAAGGGGAAAATCGATGTGCAGGTTTTTTTGATGTTGTTATTGTGTGCATTGGGAGAAACAGTGTTTAACATGATCTTCCGGCTTTATTTTTTATTTTTTACATTTTAGACCCAAAACTATGGATTATTGAATTATTAGGTACTTGTGTATTTTTAGCTTTATGCTCTATATCTAAATTTAAAAAACGAATTTTTATAGTGTTTACCAAATAAGGAAATATTTTGGCTTTTTAATTGAGCATGCTTAAAAAAAATTAATAATAATGTAAAAAATATTACCAAATAAGGTATCGATTGATTTTTTTGAAATGAAAAATTCCCACTAGGGGTTTTGTTTTATTATATAAAAGATTGACCAAATATGTATAAGTATTGAACTAAAACTTAGTAAAGAAGTATACTTTCATAAAAATTAAGCTCAAAATGAGCTAAGGTGTATTTAGTTTCTAATATAGCAGTTGGGTTAGGAACCAACAAAAATCATTTGGTCAAACTTTTATTATAATAGTGTTTTCTTTAAAATATTTAAATATAGTTAATGATTTTATTAAGCCATAGATCAAAGAAGTCGATTAGAGCCAAACATACATCAACAATCAACAAAACAAAAAAAGAACCAAATACGTAAAAAAAATTGAAAAAACAAAACCAAAATGAACAAGGAAAGAGATCTAGTGAGAAGTAATATTAAAATGAGAATAATGAAAAAGGTTTCTAACCACATATTTTAAATAAGAGGGAGAATTTTAAGGGGAGATGCATCTACTTTTGTAGGTGCATCTTATATATGTGGTTGTGGTTTCTTCTCACTCTTCTCATTCTTATTTTTCTTTTTATTTGATCCTTACTCTGCCAAAAGTATCCAAGAAAAGCGGAATCGAATTTTACATTCAAGGCTTCCAATCACCGTTTATCTTTAAATTTTGATTTGTAATCCATAAGAAAAAGCACGATTAGATAGCACAATGATGTACGTAGACGCTTGACTCAGTGGCTTTATCCACAACATGGGCATTCCAAACTTTATTCTCACCATATAACCCAGAAAGCCGTGAAAAAAAACGTGTGAAAAGCACTTACCTTCATAAAAGTGTAAAAAACACCGTGAATAAGACACTTAACACATAGCTACTTGGTTTGACTATTTTAAATCCCACCATGTTACTTAGAATGTTACTTAGAATTTAATTGCTTAGGATATTGATTTCATGGGTGTTTTAATGATTAACTTTTCCTAAATTAAATGCTTGGTGTTGATCTCTGGGTAGTCAGGTATAATATATATATGTGAATCTGCCCAAATTCATGTAGATCTCTCCACATCGTTACCCTTAATACGTGATGAAATGCTACAACTTCTATCATGTGAGACGAATTATCGTATGTACAGTGGCGGAGCCAGAAAATCTAATCGAAAAGGGCAATGGGCGATAAGAATGATTCGATAACGGGTTAAATTTTCTAAAATAAAATTAAAAATGTGTCGGGTCAGGTCGATTTAATTAAACGCAAAAGAAACATTTTAGGCAATTAACATTGACTAAAGGCGTGATTTATATAAAATGAGAACCATCTTACAATGCAATCCCACCTTATTCAGACTAATTGTAGTTTGTTCTCACTTCTAAAATAAACACAGTAACTAAAATATAAGACATGTTAAGAAGGGCTAAACTTGTATCAAAGTAATTAAGAACTTAATTAGACACTTATATGCGGTTATAAATATAATATGGATGTTTCTTTAAGATGTTAAGATACATTTTGTAAGGCTGCCGGAGGGACAACAAGGATAAAAATACATTAATATATTGGTAAATAATTTGTATTGAGAATAACAATCCTTAAAGAAACTAAAATAAAGTAGGTGCCTAGATGGACATATAATAGTATTTAATATTAAATATTATTCTCCCCTCTCCACCATCCTTTCCGGTCTTCATCATCCCTTCCAATCTACCTCCATTCCAAGGTCTACCAATTGACGATTCCAGGAAATAAAAAGTTTGAAGATTCATTTTTATGATATTTGCTTTTTAAAGAGGGCACTTTGCTTCTTATGTTGAGGGTACTACCCATTTTTACACCCAATCTAACCATTTTTCCTAGTACCTTAGCCATTTATTGAAGGTTTATTGGGGGCCCTTCCCCCCGCTACTTACAAGGTGGCTCCGCCCCTCCTTATGTAGATCAACTCTTTGTGTTTCACATGATGTCTCAAACTTATGTCATCTTACCATGTTAATCTTATATACACATGTAAATTTATAGACATGTAACTTCCATTTGATTTTTGTTATATATGCAATCTCAAACTTCTCATCTGAAGACTTTCGGGGATGTGTTTATTTGATGAAAAACATCTCATTTTTTAGAAAACTTTTCATAAGAAAATGAAAAAAGTGAAAAAAACTCGTTTATTCATATATTTTTCCAACAATAAAAAATAAGTAAAATTCTCACTTTTCATTTAACTAGAAAAATTAAAACATCAATCTACCATTCTTCACTTTTTTCTCCTTAACAAAAAAAGTAGGATTTCCCAATTTAAGATTTAAATATTTCATTCTAACCTTAATCACCATTGGTAATCTCTACCTTGCATCCTCGCGGTCGCAACCCGCCATCACAATCTAAGGTAATATTTTTTTAAAAGAAAAGTATAATTTCATTTAAATGAGTTTTCAAATTTCTCTACTTTTCCTCATAAAAGAAAAAACATCTTCTTCTCAAGAAATCAAGAAACGAAAAAAATAAAAATAAATAAATAATCTACAATACCTTAATTGCTAAGTTTTGTTATTTATTTCCTTTTGAGTTTAATTGATTCGATTTGGATCCTTGATATCTATAAACAATCAATCTTAGCTTGAATTATAAAGTAATAACTAATACCATGATCACAGTACCACCACCATATATTTTTTTTGAAACGGCGGCAATATATTAAAAGCTAGCAAACGCTAGCAAAAAAAAAATACAAAGAAGGATGAGTTTCAATAGGGTTTCTTAACCAATCTCGCCATCTAAATCTACACTTTGGGTTTCTAGATGAAATCCATAAAAAAGATTGATGAACAATAGAATCCCAAATATTTGCCTTCTTAGGTTTAGTCGTCGAAAAAATCCAAGCATTGCGGAAGTTCCAAATAGACCACAACATAGTAGAAGCGATCCCGTCAAGAATAGTCTTAGCATGTTTCGACACATGAGCAACATCTAACCAAGAAAACCATTCCACGATGTTAGAGACCTCCGGAATATCCAACATACACCATCTAGCCAGAATGCCCCATAAATCCTGAGCCATCCCACACGAGAAAAAGAGATGATCAACGTTCTCCACATGAGCATTACAAACGGGGCATAAAAGGGAAGCAACATCAATTCCTTTTTTATCCATATTCGCCAAAGTAGGAAGTTTATCTAGCCTCAACTTCCAAATGAAAATGTTAACTTTGATAGGAATATATCAACCATCTAGTAGACGTGAAACTACCAAGTAAAGTGTGTTCGTCTATATGGGTTCGCGCGGAGGAAACTAAAAAACCAGACATGTCCAACTCCCATTTCCAGCCATCAACAGAATCAGAAAGGGTCACATTATGGATGCCCTACAACAAGTCGTCGAGTTGGTTCGACTCAGCCCCGCCTCTCGGGGATCTCCTGAGCACACTGGACCAATCTTCAATGTTTATACGTTGAGCAACTATGCATGATTTATTCACTTGAAACGTATAGTTCAGAAGTTAGAATCAAAGATGTCTCGATGGAAAGCTAAGCTTTTATCAGTTGGAGGGCGTTTATCTCTTATCAAGGCAGTCCTAGGTAACTTCCCAACATATTATATGTCGTTATATTGGAGGGCGTTTATCTCTTATCAAGGAGGTGATTTAGACGAAAAAAAAAGGTCACTTGGGTCAAATGGGAAACTTGTTTACCTAGTAAAGCTATGGGTGGTCTTGGCATTGGAAGCATTTTTGCGTTAAACGCTGCCTTGCTCTTCAAATGGGTTTGGCGATTCCACACTTCTTCCAATGGTCTGTGGGTTAATGTGATTAAAGAAATACATAGGATTGATGGAGGTATTGGGAGTAGTAGGGCTGGGAAGTCGACACATAGCCCTTGGAATTGCATTATCTAATCAGTTTCCAAGCTTCAAGCGAAGGGCATCGATTTATTAGCTTTATGTGCTCGTGCAGTTGGAGTCGGGTGCTCGATCAGTTTTTGGGGAGAAAGCTGGTGTGAGAGGCGTTCTTTAAAAGAAAAGTTACCACCATATTGACTTTGGTTTACCAGTTTGATGCAAATAAACATAATGAATCTAAATACTTTAATAATGTAATCAATCATCTGAATATACATATACATGTATGTACAAACGAGGGTTCATGCATATTGTTAATGTACTTGTCATGATCATGCGCATCAAGAAACATCATTTAAATATAATTAATACTAGCATGGTGCCCGCGCAAAGCAGCGGGTTCGGAGGGGAATGTTTAAGGATTTTCTAATTTTATGTTTCTATGACGAATTTTGTTTAACGACATCCTATAATGAATGATAATTTTTAGAGATATGTGTTTGTGTTGTGAGATCGTGAAAAATTAATATGCCGTATTATTATATTCAAATTTTAAAATGTTATTAATTTTTACTACAAACATACTAAATTCATTATATTACTTATATCTTTATTATTGTAACATCTAATTTAATGTCATAATATATGCAATTAATGTAATTTTAAATTTTATGTTAATATTATTAATAATAGCAATTGTGTATACTTAAAAATTTTAAAATTTTTAAAAATAAAAGTCATAAATGCTTTATATATAGCAGAGATATATGAAAACCGACAACTTCTATAGAATACGTGAGCGATATGATCTATTCCTATTTGTCACATCCCAAACATCTGGTCATTATATTGTAGGAGTACGCCTATCAAGTGCAAACACACCCGAGTGAGCAATGTAAAGAAACAAAAACAAAACCAACGTAGTGGGAATCACATATGAACAAAGCAACCAAAAAGTGCATTAGTACGGACGAACATAATAAGAGTTTTTGATACTCATAAACGCCCTTGAAAATATCATATCGGTGGTACGGAGCGTTTCAAAACCAAAACGTGAAAAAGAAATGCATAAGTTATTCTATATCGGAGATATTCAAAAATAGCTTATTATGTTTTGAAAATATTAATAAGTCAACAAGCTTCAATAAGCTTGCCTAAACGCCCCCAAGAAAAACATATTGGTGGTACGAAGCATTTTCAAAACCAAAAGTTGAAAAATACATGCATTAGTTATTACTAGCGAGGTATCCGTGTAATGTAGCGGCGGATACCTTGTGACTATATTTTTTGGCGAGCAAATGTTTTTGGGTTAAATGTTTTTCTTACAAACATATAAAGAATCTCTGCAAAAAAAAGTGACCGTAAGAGTTGAGGAGTGAAAGTGAGGGTATATTGAGAGACTAGTTTTGTGTGTGAGAGATAGGAAATGGTTTGTGTGAATTTATATGGTAGATGCGGTTACATATTTTTAATAACCATTATTGATAGTAATGATTTTTAGCGATTACAATGAAGATTTAAATGGGCTGTAACAATGTTATAATGATATTTGTGACTATCAAAAGACAATATTTCCATAACAAGCAAATTTAAAAGTCTGAATTTTAAGTCTTGCTAATAATGAAATAGTCCCAAATACATTATAAGCTAGTAAGATAATATAAATTTAATGATTATCTAAACTACATATATATATAACGGAAGAAGTCAATTTCCTCAAGTTAAATGATTAAGAAATTACTTAAATAGATTTTTAAGTAATACGATCAATTAAGCATGTAGTAAAATCATTGATAACTTTTTTCTCTAAAAGAATAAGACATTTTATATGGACATAAATGTTTTAGTAAAGCAATAGCACAAATTCTAAAACTAATGGTGCAATCATATAAAAATCACTTAATAGTCAAGAAGTTTACACACAAAGAAATGACCTTAAACCGGGAAACAATTGTTGAACCTGGACTATAACCCGATCGGTTTGTTCAAAACTTAACAAAACTGGTGAATTGGAGTTGGTTTTCATTCCTCTTTCAATGCGATTAATTGACTTTCATCCTTTTCGTATCAATGAGTATTACGTGAGATGTAAAAGTGAAAAATACTACAAATTGTAATGTGATATCAATCGAATCCTATTAAACAAACTTCTTCTTTACCAAAATTATCTTCTTATGTGCACCGATAAGAGACGAATTATAAGCCAAAAAAAGGCAGATATATGAAGGCGATTGGCTAGAGAATTTTCCACCCTGAAATTCTCGCCATATATAAAGTTAATATCTCATAAAACGATAATTAGAGAAATCATCCATCACTAAAATAATATAGTTACAGAATACCAATCGTCGCAACGCATGTCATTCAGTATTTAACTTTTCTTTTTATCAATGTCACCGACATATTGAAACTATATAAAGAAGGGAAAAAATTCCTTTATGTGTCGATTTACATTTTTCAACTTTTTGTGTTTGACTAGGAAAAAGATGAAACGAAATTTTCATTTGGTATTTAACTTTTCTTTTTATCAATGTCACCGACGTATATAAAGAAGGGGAAAAAAGTTCTTTTATGTGTCGCGATTAACATTTTTCAACTTTTTGTGTTTCACTAGGAAAAAGATGATGCGAAATTATAGAGCCTCATTTAGACCATACATTTACTCACGTCAAAGGGTCTCGTTTATAGTTTGTTTCGACTTTTTTCATAAGGGTGTCACAATAATTCAAAAAAAATGTAAATATTATGATTGGCAAGTAAATACTTTATCTTCAAATATACCATCCAATTATAAGAATTTGAGAAAGACAACGTCTTATTAAACTATACGAATCTAACTACAAATTGAATATAGTGGAACCTTTGACTATTAAACCTAGTTAAGTTCATGTATAAACACCTAACACGAAGTCTCAAGACTATCTAGAAGACTTTTCAATCTTCAAAGTTAAGGTACATGCCTCCACATTCATTATCATCTTTCATTATAATCTGAATACCTAGAAAATCTTTTCCACAACCATTGCATCTTGTGACTTTCTTCAGTTATATAAAGTTAATGGTTAAAAAGTATCAAAAACATTTCGGAGTGAAAACCGGTGGCTCGACCTTCGTGAGTGGGGATTTTTCTCTTGCCTTGTTTTTCCGTAATTGTCAACAGTTTTTTCATCTTTTTTATAGCCTTCAAAGTAAAAGCCTCGGGAAGTGTCTAGATTGTGATGTTAGTTGTATTTCTAGACTTGTTTGTACCTTTTGGCGTCAAACGCCCTGCTAGTGGCTCCTTTCTTTTTATACAATTTTGCCGTTTAAAAAAATAAAGTTAAAATAACATTCTAAGTAATATGTAAACTCCATTATCCGAGTTTTATTGGTTCTACTTCCTATTAATTATGGAGATGACGAATTTTTATACAGAAGATATCCCTTCCCCTTTCTTGCCACTTGTTAATGTGTCTCATTTCAACCCAACTTTTTAAAAACATAAAAATAAAAAAATAAACGCATTTAAAACACATTAATTGAAGTTATAATATACTCATACTTTCACTAAATGGTTTTTTAGTATTAAATTTAAATGAACTTAAAATTTCCTTGGTTAATCATTTAAATGAGTGGCGTGAATCATTTATTTGACAAACTCTGATGATAAAAAAAAACACACGGATCAAAGTGTCCAGTTGTTCATTTGTGTGTTAATATGTCATTCGTAAAAATACGATTTTTTTTTTTTTTTTTTTTTTTTTTGAAACATAGATCTAGAACTTTATCACGATACATTGTTAACATCTAGATTCTAGAGGCTGTAAAGCTTTATGGATACAGGGCGAAAGTAGAACAAATGGATAGAGGCATGTGGAAACATTGGAAGAAATTAAGATGCAGCCAAGAGTCAAAAATAGAAGTTTCCTAAAGATTCTTTTTGTTCCACCCGCACGTACACCTTCATATACACAACTTTATTCAAGGGCAAAGTGACTAATTAAGTGTGATCATGATAACTAATCTTGCTGTAATTTTGAGTTGGTATTAAAGTCAAAACTTAACGAGAAAAAGCATGCCAACAGTTACGCGAACAAAGTTGATCACTGAGGTCGCTTTTAACACGGTGCGCATTTTCCTTTATTAAGACTCGGTATATAATAAGACAAACTTTATTGTCACTTTTTAAAATCAACGTGTCTAAAAATAACGGCTAACAAGTAATAATCTTATACTTAAGGGAATTAATTTGCACATATTTACTTTTTATTGGTGCACTCTTATGTATGTATTATACAGTTAATAACAAGGTATTTGCGCTTTGCAGCGACGGGGTACCATACAATTAAAATGTTCAGCGATTTTTTTTAGTTCTATATTTTACAATACAATAGATATACGGATGACGACAATTTTAGCTTTGAATACTTTTATGCAATAATAAAAATTTTCATATAAAAACTGTAGATTATCCACGTGATGTTGTGACAATACTGAGTTGGTAGCAAATATATTGTAAATGTATGAGGTAAAAGTAGTTGACAATGGCCCGTAGTCGTAAGTTATCATTAAATAATAACACCAGAGCGAATTTAAAAAAATCACTTACATTATACTAAGAAAATTTAGTTCTTAAAAACAATGTTTGTTAAATTTGTCTCACATAGATAAATGATACAAGTAAAAGATTACTTATAAAAATAAAGAAAAAATAAATATTCAAAAAATCATGTTGATTACTTTAAAGAGTATAATTATTATTATAGTAATATATATAATTAGCACTTAAACTCTATTGATTTAATAATAATATATTTTAGAACATTGTAATTTAGTATGCATTTTTAAACTCTATTCATTTAAAAATATCATTTTCGGACGACTTTTATGGGCTAGCCGAACCGGTGTTGACTCCGGTTCCCGGTTGAACTCGTTGGTTCGATCCGTTTTTTAAAAACATATGCACCATCAACTTGTTTGCATATAAATTGTATGAAGATTCGTGTGTTTTATTAGTTTGTACAATGTGTATAATAACAAGTATTTTTCATATTAGGGGTGTTTTAAAAATAACATTTATTAGGTATTTATTGTTATAGGCGTTTTTTTTCTTATATTAAATTACTTTGTATTTTTTTAATATTTTTTTAAAAACATGTCTACAAAAAGTGCTTTAAGGTGTTGCAACAAATGCTATTATAGATGTACTTATTAAAATTTGTCATTATAAGCAAGTGTTGAATCTTAATTTTTTAAGCCTTTCTTTTTAAGAATGTCCCAAATGCTTTATAATGTTGTATAGATACTTGAAGTATAATTTACTTTAATTGGTTGTATTAAAGGGTTTCTTTTTTAATGTTATCTCATATTATGTGAGAAGCTCCCCAACCAAATAGTTGTGTGTTCAATGTTTGACTAAAACAGGTGAGAAAGTTTTTTGGTATAAATATTGAGAGATAATTAAAATTATTGTTAAAAAATAGTGATTGACATATTATTATATAAAATGATTAACTTTATATATTTTATCACATACTTTCTTTCTCTTACATCAAATTTAAATCCAAGTTTTAATCCAAATCTTAATTATAAACCAAACAGACCTTGAGAAAAAGTTTATGGATGAAAGAAAAGCCGCTACGAATTTAAAATAATAATAATAATAACTAAATAAATTGACAAATAAAGAATTGAAAGTGTGCAAATCAAAAATTTTAGTCGTCGCAATGGTATCTCATATTATGTGAGAAGCTCCCGAACCAAATGGTTGCTAGTTTAAGTCCTGCTTATCACATGTGAAAAAGATTTTTTTATACAAATATTATGAAATAGTTAAATTGCCGTTAAAAAATGTAATAATCTCATGCCCTTATTACAACCAATTTTTTTAGTACGCCAAATGCTCGTTTCACATATTTCTTTGCTGTTTCGTGAGCGTTCTTATACCTTATCCGCGTTGTATCATTCGAACCCGACAGTAAAATGGTGTTCATAAAAACATACCAATCCGGATATATTTCGTCAGTAAAATAATATCCTCTTTTATAAGCTACGTCATTAGCCACAAAGGGAACCTCTGTTGCTTTCCCGGATTTGAGATGTTGAAAAGAGGTGATTGCCGTATAACGTCATCGTCGTTGTTCGTACAATCAATGCTTCCTATCATCCCAGAAAACCCGTGTGTTTTGCATGTGAAAATCATTTTCTATATATGAATGTGTCGGTTTTCGCAAAAACTCGTTTCCATATAATTTCATAAGACCCTTACGGAAAGCTCCGAGAGAATCATAGGATGTTTTCGCACCTACTAGAAGAATTTTTTTTTTATTATTATTTTTTTTTATTATTATTATTTTTTTTAAAATCCAATGCATAAACGGTTAAAATAGTTGGTTGGGTTTGATTTTTTGTTTAAAACGGAAAAATCGCTCAACGATGGCCACTCACCAATTTTGCCTCGACCGACCAACCAACTTTTCCACCAGCCGACTAACTTCTTCTCCCTTATTACTAGTCTAAGGCAACTATAAGACCATGAAGAAGCATTGTTGGAAATATCACGCTTTAGAAAATTTATAACAGCCATAGTTATCTTAATCATTTTTTTCTTGTCCCACGCTGTAAAGCTCCACAAGCCACTTTTTCTTAGTCCATAGTCTAGAACACGCGCATATCTTATTTGGATGCTTCAATCCATCAACATGGAAACAACCCACTATGAATAAAAGTTATATCTCATGATTATGCTTTTTATTAGCAAGTTAAACTCTAAATTTAATATAAAAAGTAATTTAAACAAAAAGATGTATAAAATAAAATAATACATTAGCAACGATATTTTATAACGGCATCAACCCCACAACAAATTCTCTTTACCAATCCCGTGAATTATTTCACATCTACCTATAAATTATAAGGAAGAAGGTGTATCTTAGTATGGGAAACTCTTATAATGAGGAGATGGGCAACTCTTATAATGACGAGAAATGATTATCTTGACTAAACTCGTCTCTAAATTTATATCTAAAATTACATGTACATCATTCATTGGTGCTAAGTAGAAGGATCATGGTCTCACAAACTAACCAACTAAAGACATGCATGTTTATGTATAAGTTTAGTCATGCTAAGAGCACTCCCATCGTTAACGTTTTAACGCCCGTTAAAGGCTGCGTTAACGCCGTTGTAGGCGTTATCCGTTGGAAGGCATGCTCAATAACGGCGTTAGAGGGGGAGCGTTGCCTCTTTAACGCCCGTTAAGGGCTAGAAAAAAAAATCGAAAATGTTACAAAAGTAGTCCCTCTAACGTTAAATTTTAAAAAAAATTTACATAAAACCCCCTAACGGCTAGTTTTTTTTTTTTTTTTTTTTAAATTCAAAAACATTATTTTACCACTATAAATACCTAACTAAAACTCTATTTTTTTCACACTTCCTCTCACACTTTATATACTTCCTCTCACACTTTCATAATTCAAAAAATCAAATTCGTTCACAATGGATCCAAATCAAGCTGGTGATATTCCTCTATCTTGGTAAGACACAGATGACCTAGCAGACTTCCAATTTATGGCGTCCGCGTACGAGTATCACCTTCAGTTAGAACAAGAAGAAGGTATTGAATCTCAACATCCTACTCGTTCTCGTACCCATATATATCGTGAACGTGAGCTTGCAGAGGAACGTCTGCTCAACGATTATTTCGTACAAGGTTGTAAGTATTCAAACCGGAATTTTCGTAGAAGATTTCGTATGAGCCGGAAACTATTCCTGCAAATAGTTGAAGGTATTGAATCTTATACTTCCGATAATATTCCAGATCATTTTAATTACTTTAGGCAAACACCCGATGCTTGTGGTCGAATGAGTATAAGTTTTCTAATGAAGTGTACGTCTGCCATACGCCAATTGGCTTACGGCACCTCACCCGATGCATTTGATGAATACTTGCAAATGGGTGCGAGTACTTCACAATTATGTCTTGATAATTTTAACAAATGTATTATTGATTTGTTTATGCCGGAGTATTTAAGAAAACCAACATGGGCCGACATTCAAAAAATTTATCAACAACATGAAGAAAAACATGGTTTTTCGGGAATGCTTGGTAGCATTGACTGCATGCACTGGGAATGGAAAAATTGTCCAGTAGCTTGGCAAGGGCATTTTGCTAGGGGTGATAAAAAAAATACCCAACAATTATGCTTGAAGCTGTTGCTTCTCAAGATTTATGGATCTGGCATGCATTTTTTGGGATGGCGAGGGCAAATAACGATATTAATGTTTTAGATAACTCTCCGTTATTCGACGACCTTCTTGCTGATAATACCCCAAGAGCACCTTATATGGTCAACGGAACTAGGTATGAACAGGGGTATTACTTGGCTGATGGAATTTATCCACAGTGGGCAACTTTCGTCAAATCCTTCACGGCAACAACTGATGAAAAACATACGTACTTTAAAAGGAGACAAGAAAGTGCCCGAAAGGATATTGAATGTGCTTTTGGTGTTCTTCAAGGTCGTTGGGGTATACTACAACAACCGGCACGTCAATATGAAATTGCCACGATACGTAGAATCATGTATTGTTGCATTATTATGCATAACATGATTATAAAAGATCAAAAATTTGAATTACGTGACTATAACGAACTGTGGGTGGATCCGTCAGCAAATTTGAGGCAACGAAGATGGGTTGAAAGATGTGATACTCACAGTCGCAAGGCAAAAGAAATACACGACCGACAAACGCATACCCAACTCCAACAGGACCTTATGGAGCATGTTTGGCAGAAGAATCTTGAACGACATGGACAACAACAAGAGAGCGACGACGATGAATAAGTATTTGCTATGTTTTTTTTAATTGCAGTGTTTTTTTTTTTTTTTTTTTTTATTTCGTTGTATTTTTTTTTTAATCTCGTATTTTAATATGTTTTTAGTTTTAATGAAATGTTTGTTTTAGTTTAATAAATGAAGTGTTTGTTTTAGTTCAGGGGTTGAAATTGAAAATATGAAATATTATTGGTGTTATGGTGTTATTGGGATGTTATGGTTGTGAGTGTTTTTTGGGGATGTTAATGTTAAATGTTAAAGCTGATGTGGCGCTGACGTGGACGGTGTCATTGGTGTTATGGTGTTATGGATGGGAGTGCTCTAAGAGCATGCCCAACCATAACACTATAACACCAATAACACCGTCCACGTCAGCACCACATCAGCTTTAACATTTAACATTAACATCCCCAAAAAACACCCACAACCATAACATCCCAATAACATCAATAACATTTTATATTTTCAATTTCAACCCCTAAACTAAAACAAACACTTCATTTATTAAAACACATATCACATATAACATTTAAACACCAAGTACATTAAACGTTAAACACGAATTACATTAAAAATTAAAGATACAACGCATACTGACGAAAATAAAACTACTAAAACTTAAAAAAACGAATCATCTGAGTCCCAACCCTCAGAACTGGTTGCCGGAGAATTAAACTCCCCATTAAAGTATCGACGCTCCATTATGTCGAAATAGTTGTCTTGGAGGTACTGAGCTTCCCGTGCTTCTTGCTGACGGCGAGCAGCTTCTTCACGTGCCTGCTCTTCCATAATCTCCCTAATGTTTTCTTCATCTTGTTCTAGTTACCGGAGGGAAGCCTCACTTAACCCGCTGGGGTGGTTTTGAAAATCCACCTATGGACTGTTCACAGGTGGAGTAGGAACAATTGGGAGGTACGGGATGTTTTCAAAAGCCACCGGAAAGACATTTTCCGGTGGTGTTGAGTAAACTTCAGGTTCTGGTAGAGTTGGAAAGCTGGTTTCCGGCAACTTTTCTGGACTTGGGAATTGCTGAGAAAAATCTTTGCGAGACATTTTTTGTGGTAGAGTTGTGTGTGTAACTTGTGTGTGTTGTGTGTTCTAAACAACTCTGTTAGAGTTGTATATATAGGCAGAGTTGATTTTGAAATTGAATAAATCCCGCTCATATTTGATTTTTAAATTTCAAATTTGAATTTGAATTTATCCCGCCCAAAATTGACCAGTATAATTTAAATTTGAATTTGAATAGGTTGAGGGGGTGTAAGTAAAAATTTATTTGAAATGGTTTAGGGGGGTGAAATGAAATATATATATTTTTTTAAACCATAACACGCGTTACCCTGGTAACGCCCAGGGACTAACGGCGTGAATAGGGTGCACTTCCAAGGGTGTAACGCAATAACGGGCGTTGTTTGGGGGGTTAACGCCGTTGGGGCGTTAACATTGGGAATGCTCTAATGATTTCTCATAAAAAAGACTTCTTCAAATCACGACGGAAATATTGATGTTGAAAATTAATGTGTTATCATGATCAAGAAAATATAATGCAAATGTGGGATGTACTATTCCTACCCTCCCTACTAGGAAGGGTTTGTACTTTTGATGCCCTTTGTCCCCCATTTATTTTAGTACAACATAATTTTTGTCAGTTTCTGTTTCGTATTTCTGACAGTTTTAAGCGTTTGACTTATTAAACTTTATATTTATTGTTCCGCATTTTCAGGTTTATAGTTTTTTGATATAAAAAAAATTATAAAAATAAAAATAAAAAAAAATGCAAAAAATTAAAGGGGTGGGAATCTTTTATATAATAAAGGAATTACATCATTTCAGAGTGATTTTGTCAATTCATTCTTATTGAAAAAATAATTGAGCCAATAGGAGAGCTCGATTTCGCCACGTAAGCAAAATCGTGTGATATGATTGGCTAATAAAAGTCAAAATTAAATTGATTTTGGTCAAACTTTAATAAATTTGGAGGAGAAATTTGGTTGATAAAAAAAATTATAAAAATATAGGTGTCAAATTTGTGAAAACAAAAACTTAAAAGAAGATGAGGTAATTAATAAAACTTTAGTGGTTGAATTTTTAAAAATTATATAGAGTTAAGTGTAATATTATAAGCATCCATATTTTTTAATAACTTTAGATTATAAACAAATACCCCCTTATACTTTCTACACTTTATACTTTATATCTTAAAAAATACAATGTATATGTTGTTTTAAAATAACAACATATAAATTTGCATAAGATTATAAGTATAAATTTTTTTTAGAGTAAACTACACCATTCGTCCTTGTGGTATACGTTGACCATCAAGTTTCGTCCTTTGACCAAAAAAATTGCACCGTTGGTCCTTAACTGCGAAACGTTAGTCATCGTTGGTCCCTCACCCTAACTGGTTGGACTAACGGGCGTTAAGCCTTGTTAAGTGGAGGGTATTTTTGTCTTTTCCCAGGGGAAAAGAAACACTCCCCTTTCTTCTCACCCACTCTCCCACCGCCTCTCTCTTTCCCACTAAAAACAAATAGATCACATCAATTTTTATCTCTTCCTCATAATTCACATCTCACTACAGCTCCTCCATGCCGCCACACCCACCTTTCTCTCTAGCACAACCGCCACACCCACCGCCTCACAACAGCTCCTCCATGCCGCCACTACAAAGATGAGACAAGGGTTGTGGTTTGTTACGGGGTAGAGTGAAGATTTATACTTAGTTTGTTTCAGGTTTGCTTTTGATTCGAGTTAACGCCAGCCACCACCATCGTTACCGTATGCCAAATCGAAGAAACTTTGTTCTTGTTGCTCTTTCTAGTTAAAGAAAACGTTTTGATATTAAACTCGCGTGGTTAAACGGATTGAAGAGATGTTTATTTGGTTTCGAATTGAATAAGAGTCAGGTCTAACCCGGGTAGGTTTGCGTTTAGGTTTTTTCTTGGATTGATGTAAATAAAAATTTATAAATCAGAAGGCGTTTGTTTGTTTAGGCTAGGCTGAAAGCCTCCCGTGCTTGGCTTCAGTTCACAGCAACAACGACCCACAAGGGTGTTTGTTGCTCTCGGTTAAACACCAACCCAAGTGGGTGGTGTTTGTTTGTACCTGCTGTCACAGACCACCCAGCAAGGGTGCGCTTGGTCTGTTCTTCTGGTTCAGCAACGACACACCAGGTGTGTTTGTTGCCTACTGTTGCGGCCACGCCCAAGAGGGTGTTTGTTTTTACTTAGATGTTGGTGTTGGGATCAGTCATGGTTGTTTTTTTTTTAAGGTGTAAAAAGTTGAAACTTTGGTGTAAGATGTTGATTATGATGATGATGGTATGAGGACATTGGGATCCATCAAAATCATTCGGGATATAAATTGTGTTTATTGTGAAGAAGTAAGTATGGTGGTGTTTGTGTTTTTTAAAGAACTAAATGTGAAATTGTAGTGGATTTTGAACGTGATGGTGGTTATGTTTCGAAGATGAAGGTAGTGGTGGTGGCCAGATATGGAATGAAAGAGACGGTGGTGGGTGGATTAAGGGGTTTGAGTTTTGAAGATGAAGATGATGATAGGGGGAGTGTGTGGTGGGGAGAGGTGGTGGAGAGAGGTGGGAAAAGACAAAAATACCCTCCACTTAACAAGGCTTAACGCCCGTTAGTCCAACCAGTTAGGGTGAGGGACCAACGATGACTAACGTTTCTCAGTTAAGGACCAACGGTGCAATTTTTTTGGTCAAAGGACGAAACTTGATGGTCAACGTATACCACAAGGACGAATGGTGTAGTTTACTCTTTTTTTTACTATATACGTTCAATAAAGACTCATTTATTTCATTTTTAAAAGTTTAACCCATGTGGGCACGAGTTTACATTTTAAATACTACTAAATTGCTGAAAACGATAATATAATTATCAAATTGTAAGCACGGGTTACTTTAATATAAAAATAAATATATGCGATTGTACTTATAACAATGACTAATGTAATTCTTATTTATTTATATAAGGATATCTAAAAAAACATTTTTAAAAAACTTTAAAGAGTATATTTTAACTTTATCAACGCTCATTATGTATGCAATTACCTTTAAAGACACAATATTGAGTATTAATACATAATAATTTTTTTTGTCAAAACCCTGTGCGTGCACAGGTATTATAACTAGTATAAGATATAAGGGGTAGGAATATCTTGTCCCATTTACCATATAAAAATAGGTGACTTTCTAGAAGTGTATGCCCTGCGAGGTGAGTTGTGTGGGAACTCGACGGGTATTATACAACTGAAATAGGTTTCACATGTAACCAATAATTATTCATAACTACTCCGTCATTAGTTAAAAATGATTTGGTATGTTCTAAACAATTAAAAATTGGCTCATATGTACTAAAAGGATGCGTCTTAGCAACGACTTTAGTGACGCAGAATGATTTGCCCGCTCAAACAGTGTCACATATTTTTTATGCTAGATAATATAGTCGACAACTATAATGTCGTAATTTGTCGTTGTATAATACCAGGTTTCACTATTTCTGGCGCCACTGTGTCAATGTTTTGTAGAAAATTCAAAAACCGATATTATTGGTGGAGTATGATCTGAAGTGCACATAGATTATGATTTTCTTAAAATCGTATCCCAACTCGACAGAAATTCCACTATCTATAAAAAATTACGTGTGTGTTTGTAGGTGGAAGTAATAACCATAAAAATTACGAGGGTGGCAAACAAAAGGTCGAAGAATTCGTCCAACCATAGCCGATTTTTGTAGCAACCGTGCAAGCAACAATTCCCTATTCATAATACGAGGACTGAAGAATGGGAGAAGAGAAAAAACGAGTGTTGTGTATTTACAACAAAGTTATTCCATTCAAAAGCTCTAATTAATAATTCGGTATGTTTTTTAATAATGGGCGATTTTCAAATATAGACAAAAAACCAATTTTCACCTAATAGCCCGCCACTTCATTTATTCCAAACTTATACTTGTTCGACCGTGCTACTCTACTACAATTTTGACAAGTGTCCATTTAAAGTATGTAAATGTTTTTTGTGCTACTCATGTGAAGTTTTGTTTTTTATTGTAAAAGATAAAGCTTTTACGAAAAACTAAAAAAAGAAAAGAAAATTAAAATATTAGATAATTTTGTTGTCTTTTTCAAAAAAGTCAAAACTTCACAATCAAAGATTAATCAGTCGCACGAAATACTAATAGGTCGCACAAAAAACATCTAAGTCACACAAAAACATTATCCTACCATAAGGACACTTGTTAACATTAGTATGGAGTCGCATAGTCGCACAAAAATAAATTTAAAATCCAGGTCGAGCAGTTCATATAGTGAAAATCCAAATTTTTTCTTTATTTTTGTAATTAGGTCTTTAATTATTAAAGGTTTCAGTTTGAATAATTTGGTTTTAAGAAAATTTGTAGATTTTCTAACATTGCCAACGGATATTGTTTAATTGATGATTACAAAGTTTGTAAGGTTCCGGTGACCATCGGAAAATTTTATAATGTGCTAGTACTTTCTAATACGGATGATATTGATGAGTGCCATATATTGTTCAGGAAACCCTGGAGACGTGAGGTTAAGGCATGTATGATCTTCAACAAAATATTTACCTTTTCTCATGGGAAGAAAAAGAATTGCTACGATTCTACCCGAAGTAAAACTACAATTACCAAATCCAGAGGTTAAGGTTGAAGAAAATAGTTTGAAAGCTGAAGTTGTTGAAGTGCATGTTGAAAAAAATCCAAAAACTTCAAGTTTGTGCACAACATGAAGACAAAATTTTAACTTTGTTGTTTGAAACAACAAATGAAGTTGGTACTTTGAAGACTTGCGAAGAAAAGTTGTGCGTTTTAATGATGATGAAGATGTGAAAGGTTTTGATTGTGAGCTAAAACGGATTCCGAATGTGTCTATGATTTAAAGGTTTGTGATTTAGATTATGGGTTAAATTTAAAGATGATTAGCAAGAATCCAATTAAGTTTTCAACAGCGAACAAAGACCTTATATATTTTTATTGTAGTTGACTACTTGGTGGTAGTTGATAAGGACTACACAACCCGATGTTTAGGGTCATAGATTGAGTTGTGAGTGTGGTGGGTGTGTTAAAAACAATGAATGTTCTCAAGTTGATGTGAAACGCAAATCTCCGAAGATAAGGTACGTCCTGAGAAGATATTCGAGGTTGAGAAAGCCCTTGATGGTGAGAACTTGAGGGCAACTTCTTTTCAACCGAGGATAATTAATGGGGATAAGATTCAAGACTAAGAGCCGTAGACTATATTTTCTCTACCACGTAACACTTTAAATCTCGTTACGAGGTAGAGCTCTGGAATATGATTTAATATCGGCTTTTAAGTAGTTACACCGTAAACAAGTTTTCTTTTTTACGCCGTAAACATGTTTTCTTGTTTACGCCATAAAGGCGTTGAATGCAGTTTTTCCTTTTTATTATTGGGTCGGTTTTTTACCATATATATGTTACTTGTCTGCAAGTTTTATATTCTTATAAATATAGGGATAATTATCATTGTAATTAACTTTTAAATTATTAATAAACTTGTGTTTTATGAGTTATTCTCTTGGCAAGGTTTTATTCCTTTAACTTATAGATTATTAATAAACTTGTGTTTTATGAGTTATTCTCTTGGCAAGGTTCTATTCCTTGGAGGTTTTATCCTCATTATCAACCTTTGAATTTGGGTTAAAAAAATTTGTTTACACGTGATAACATCAAATAGTCCTGAATATTAAGTGTCAATTTTCCCCGATAATGCTCGTATTTTATATCATTTATATGGATTTACGCTTTTTTCCTCTATATTTCACTTTCAGGTAAATTACGAGCATTGGAGCTAAAGAGACGCGGATTTGGAGAATTTATTAAAGATATTATATCATAGTATGCTCATTTTGAAGAATTTATGGCATAACTCCTCTCTCACATTACGCCGCAACTGAAGCGTGGCTCAGAAAACCAACTCAACTGAAGATTACGGCGTAATTCTCCCAAAGATTACGACGTAACCAACTAGGTCAAATGAGGTTCCGCGCCGCTGCAAGCTACGCCGTAACTATTGTCTCAATTACAGCGTAACCAGGAATTATTGAAGATACGGCGTAACTGTTGGGTTCAGTAAATACCCAAACCCCTTAATCTAGGATTTGAATAGAAAATAACCTAAGTGTTTAGATCGTTAAACACTAACAGGTCACTGAGTGCATAGTCTCTCAGTGAGCCATCTTCAGGATACTCAGTATGAGGCGAAGAATAAGTCGCTCCACTCAGTAAGGCGGAACTTAAAGGGTGAAGACTGAGTCAAGAAGAAGATGGTGGATTCAGTGAGTGATGACAATAACTCACTGAATCCCTAAAACTCCTCTCCAACTACTTAAACTGAAGACAAAATGAAGTAGAAGACTGAAGGATATGAAGACTGAAGAATGAGCGGGATAAGTTTGAATCAGATAAGACGAAGTTCTTATCAACCAAAGTCAACTTTCCCTGAATGGCAAACGATCAGGCTCAGTGTCATCACTGACCTTTGGAAAGCAGTCTTGTCTCTTACCTAAAATAGTCTTTGTAAACAGAGACAAAATACATCAGTATTTTGTCTTCTGTAAATTGTCAGTTTGTCACTTAGGAAAGAGTTAAAACTCATACTTGTATAAATAGCATAAGAGATGGAGTAGAAGATTTAAGCTTGTGAATTGTAAAAACACACATACACGCAAGCCATCTTTCACTCCTCCAAATACAACTTAATCCCTGAGATAGCTCAGTGGGTACTTGTAGTTATGCTCAGACTTAGCCTGAGCTTCGTGAGGAGTTACCAACCTTTGTCATTTCAATCCCAAGTACTGTTCCGCAAGTACTTGGGTAATGTATTCTTGTTTGATTTATTTCTAATAAAGAATATTATGTTGAAAATTAATCAGTGTGTTTTACTTACATCTTATCAGTCAAAGATTCACTATTAACTTGTTTTTAATTACTTAAAACTGTTTTACGATAGTGAATAGGGAACAACAAGTGGTATCAGAGCAAGGCTGATTATAAAACCTTTTAAGCCGCTCTAAAACATTTTTAAATCAGGATCCTTATGGCTGAAATTGATGTACCCCAACTAGTCGACAAAAGAGGTGGAGCTTATTCAACTGTTGCCCCTAGACTTGAAGTTGGAAAATTTAACAAATGGAAAAAGCGTATGATTTGCTATTTGGTTGGGATGGAACCTTATTATATCAAGTGTATAAATGAAGGTCCATTTATCCCAAAGACTGCTGAAGGTTTGCCTAAACCTGAAGATCAGTGGACTCAGGATGAGAGGAGAGTGGTCAACCAGGACCAAAGACTCAAAAGTATCATCATATCATGTCTTCCTGATGATATTATGGAGTCAGTTATAAGTTGTAGTACAGCTAAACAAACCTGGGATGACTTAGTCCACAGTCATGAAGGTCCATCTGATACCAAGGAAAACAGGATAATGGACCTGAAACTTGAGTATAACACCTTCAGGGCTAAGGACTCAGAAACTCTGTCTCAAACTTACACCCGGTACAAAACTCTTTTAAATGAACTGTCTAATGATGGTGTTAAGTTGTCCAAACATGAAATCAATGTTGGTTTTGTCAATAGTCTCCCTGAGAAGTGGCTGAATTTCTCTCAAGGACTTAGGAATGCTAATCATATCCAGAATCTTGAACTTCCTGAAATTTATGGGAAATTTGTCTATGAGGAAAACCTCATCAATAGACGATACCCTGACTTAAAGAAGTCTCAGGAAGTCAAGAAGTCCCTGACCACCACTTCAACACCAATATCAACTGCTTTCTTTTCTAACAATGTGGTTCAAGATTTCCAAGAAAATTCAGATGATGAGCCTGATGAGAGATCAAGTGAGGAGTACCTAAATGACCTGAACGTTGAATTTCAGGAAAGGGCACCCCTTGCTACTTCTCGGAGGTTTATAAAAAGAAACAAATGTTTTTCAAATGCTAAAGCAAATGAGGACACTGAATGCTTTAAGTGTCATAAAAGAGGTCATTTTGCAAAATACTGTTTTTCAAAAATAATTTCTGAACCCTCTTATAAACCATCAGGGTCAAATCAGTCCTCAGGCTTTAGCAAATTTCAACCAAAAATCTATCAGTCTCATCAAAATTTTCAAAACAAATCTGATCAAAACAAAACCGTTGATTTTGAAGCTAAGTATAGGAAAGTCAAAGCTAAGCTTGCATTACTTGAGGCCAGTCCCTCAGAAACAACAAAAAGTGTTCAATCTGTGCAGGGTAAAAACAAATGCCTAGTTGCTGAAACCTTCGACTAGGATGAAGAGCCAGTTTCATCAGATGATGAAATGGTGCATGTCAGTGCACTGACGGCCCTCTCTGAAGAGGACAAGCTAGCTGTTGGGAAGAGTCATGCCAGGAATGGAGAATGGGTCAACATCACAATGAAGAAGGTAAATATTTTGCTTTCTATGGATGATGACTCCGATTGGCAGTCTTATATGAATTATCTTAATGTTGACCTTAAGTTCGTAGAAGAGCAAAGATTGAATCTTTTTTCAAAATACAACAAGTTAAGTTTTGAATTAAACAAGTGTAGGGATGAACTTCTTCTTTTAAAACAAGTTAAGCTTGAGGCTGTCACTTCGCAAATTCAAAACACTGAACTAGTTAAAAGAAATCAGACTCTTCAAGATGAACTTAAAAAGGTAAAAGATATTCTTGAAAGTTGGACTGCTAAGAATCCAAGGGTCTTTGATGCTGTGGGAGCCCCCAATAGCAAAAAGAGAGTCATAGGTGAAGATCATCTCCCTGACTCTCACAACAAAGACCAGTCTCCCAAACCATTTGTGTCTGGTGGCATGATTACCAGTATGTTGTCAAACCCCAAGCCCAGTGACTGGATTGAAAGGGAAAACCCTGAGAGTAAGCATCCAAACTTCAATTCTGGAAGAATACTAGAGCCTGAGAGCCAAGCTCTTAAGAGCATGCTTGGACTTCCTGATGTGCCCAGTAGTACTGAACACATCTCTGAGTCTGAAGCAGAATCTAATGCACCACTTCCACCCCTGAAACCTCTTCAGGGTGCTGCACCAAGCTCTGAGCTTACTCATCTACAATTCAATCCTCATTCACCAAAAGAAAGGTCTGGACTTGGTAGAACCATCCTAAAGAGACCAACAAAACCAATCCAACAAGAGTCTACCCCCACTGAGACTTCCACATCCTCTGTCCCCACTGAAGCTGACCAAATTCAGCAGCTGACTGAACTTGTAATGAAGCTAACTGAAAACATGGAATCCATCAAAAAAGTTTCTGAATCAATCAAGGAGACAAAGTCAGCTTCCTCTAGTTCCTCAAAGTGTAAATCAAACACCAAACCCAAACAGAAGTGTGATCTGTGCCACTATACCAGTCATACCACTGACAACTGCTATAGAATCCCTTTTTGTATGATCTGCAAAAAGGATTATCACAGAACTTCTGAACACTTACAATATGTAAGTTCACTCAGTAAAGCAAACTTTACCAAAGTTGGTCATCAGTATGCTTCAACCTCCAAATCAGCTCACAAGTATAGAGCAAAACCTTTTCCTCCTTGCCCACACTGTGGCTTCAATGATAATCATCAGGATGATTGTCTCATGAACACATGCTGTGATATTTGCTGAAATCCAGCTCATGAGACATCCCAGCATGACAGTGTCATCCATGAAAGGAGAAATTCCAAGCAACCCCGAGTCACTGAGTCACCCTCAGTCTCTAAATGCAAAACCTGTGGTAGCACAATGCACTCAACCACTGACCATGAGTCAATTGCAAAATTCAAAGAGACCTTGAAACCCAAGCCCACTAGTACGTGGATCACTAAGAGAAACTAATTCAGTTTACTATTTGTGCAGAGACACGACAGGGAGCCTATTTGGCATCTTGATAGTGGATGTTCAAGAAGCATGACTGGCGTTAAGGAGTATCTGCACAAGTATGTAGAGGAACCCAGGACCCAAGGTAGTATTTGGTGATAACTCATCATGTCCCACTGAAATTTATGGTTCAGTAAACTGCAATGGAATAGTTTTCTCTAGGATAGCTTATGTCAATGGTCTCAAATACAATCTCATCAGTGTCAGTCAACTATGTGATGCTAAGTACATTGTGCAATTCAATGACAAACAAGGCACCATCTTCAATGCCAACAAAGAAGTTGTTTTGATAGCTCCTAGGAGAGATGATGTTTATGTCTTAGACATGTCAACTCTCTCTCAAGATGGAACTTGTCTCTTTGCCAAAGCCACTGAAACTATCAACTGGCTGTGGCACAAGAGACTCTCACACTTAAATTTCAAAAACCTCAACAACTTGGCAAAACAAAACAAGGTCTTTGGCTTACCATCACTGGTTTTTGCAAAAGATAAACCATGCTCAGCCTGTGAAAAAGGCAAACACCAAAGAGCATCTTTCAAAACAAAACAAAATTTCTCAATCAAAAGCTGCCCTAACCTCCTGCATATGGATCTCTTTGGACCAGTCAGTCCTAGATCAATCCAGCATGAGAAGTATACACTTGTCATTGTTGATGAGTTTTCAAGATACACTTGGGTATACTTTCTTTCCAAAAAGAGTCAGGCAGCTGATACTATAATGTCATCCATCCAGAAAATTGAAAACCAGAATGACATTACTGTTAAAAAAATCAGAACTGACAATGGTACTGAGTTTAAAAATGAATAGCTTGAGATTTTCTGTGATGAAAAGGGAATCTCCCAAAAAATTTCATCTCCTTACACCCCTGAACAAAATGGGGTAGCTGAAAGGAAAAACAGAACTCTCATTGAGGCTGCAACAACTATGTTAAATGGCTCAGCTCTATCAAAAAATTTCTGGACTGAAGCAGTCAAAACAGCCTGTTACACTCAAAATAGGTCAATCATTGTCAAAAGACATAACAAAACTCCATATGAGATATTCAAAGGTAGACTTCCTGATATCAGCTACTTTCATGTGTTTGGATGTCCTGTGTTTATTCATAACCACAAGGATCATCTAGGCAAGTTTAATGCTAAAGCTGATGATGGATACTTTCTAGGTTACTCACTAATCTCCAAAGCCTTCAGGGTATTTAACACAAAGAGACAACAAGTTGAGGAAACCTTTCATGTCACCTTTGATGAGAGTTCAGAAAGCATCATGTTCACCAACACCTCAGTAGAGGAAATAGGAATTGATAAATCATCAAGATATCCTCCTGATGAGTATAACACTGAAATCAATTCCTCATACCAAGCTGATGCTGACATCTCATATTATGTCTTACCTCACAACCTGCCACAACCAACTATCAGTGAATTCATTGATAATCAATCAGTCCATGTTGGGATAGGTAACATTGAACCAAATGTTCAGGATCCTGTAATTCATGAACACCAACCTGAACTAGACATCTCAACAAATGATCTTAATGATTCTATGGCTCCTGCACCTGAACTCACTCCTGATTTTCCAGTGACATCTTCAAGCTCAGATCCTAGACCACAAAGTAAGTGGACAAAATCTCAGGACATTGAGCTTGTAAACATCATTGGTGAACCCACTGAGGGCATGCTTACAAGAAGCATGGCTGCTAAACTAACTGCAGCTTCAGCAAATGAATGTCTATATGCTGATTACCTATCAGAAATAGAACCTAAAAGTGTCACTGAGGCTCTAAAACACCCAAGCTGGGTTCAAGCCATGCAAGAAGAACTTCAACAGTTTGATAAAAACAAGGTCAGGACCTTGATCAAATGTCCTCAGGATGTCATTGTCATAGGACTGAATAGGGTTTTTAGAAACAAAACTGATGAAAACGGCACTGTCATTAAAAACAAAGCCAGACTTGTAGCCAAAGGTTACAGTCAACAAGAAGGCATTGACTATGATGAGACATTTGCTCCTGTTGCAAGAATGGAAGCCATCAAGATCTTCCTTGCATATGCTACCTACACGAACTTCAAAGTCTACCAAATGGATGTAAAAAGTGCATTCCTGAATGGTGAACTCAAGGAAGATGTGTATGTTCAGCAACCTCCTGGCTTTGAGAGTAGTGAATTCCCTGACTATGTCTGCAAGCTTGATAAAGCCCTTTATGGACTAAAGCAAGCTCCCAGGGCATGGTACGAAACTCTCTCAGCCTTCGTGATTCAAAACAAGTTTGTCAGAGGAAAGATAGACAACACATTGTTTATCTACAAGACAAAATAAGATGTGATACTGGTCCAAGTATATGTTGATGACATCATCTTTGGCTCAACAAACTACACTCTTTGCAAATAGTTTGAAAAACTGATGACAAAGAAGTTTGAAATGAGCATGATGGGTGAACTCACTTACTTTCTTGGACTACAAATCAGGAAAACTGATAAAGGGATCTCCATCATTCAAGAGAAATACACCAGGAATCTCTTGAAGAAATATGAGATATCTGACTGTGCCTCAGTGAAGAAACCAATGGTCCCTCCTAATAACCTTGGACCTGATATCACTGGCAAGTCAGTCAATCAAACTCATTTCAGAGGGATTGTTGGCTCACTGATGAATCATACTGCTTCCAGACCAGACATACAATTCTCAGTCTGTCTAATAGCAAGATACCAGTCCAATCCCAAAGAATCCCACCTCACTGCAGCCAAAAGAATACTCAGGTACCTGAAGGAAACCCCAAACCTTGGACTCTATTATCCAAAGTGCTCAGGGTTTGATCTCAAAGGGTACTCTGACTCTGATTATGCTGGCTGCAACATGGACAGAAAAAGTACCTCAGGGTCCTGTCAATTCCTTGGAGGAAAACTGGTATGTTGGAGTGCTAAAAAGCAACAATCAGTGGCTATGTCTTCAGCCAAAGCTGAGTATGTTGTTGCTGCAGGATGCTGTGCCAATATATTATGGATGAAAAGTCAACTCAGTGACTATGACATCCACTACAAAATGGTACCCATCTTCTGTGATAACACTAGTGCCATTGCTATCTCCAACAACCCTGTCCTTCACCAAAAAACCAAACACATTGATATCAGATATCATTTTATCAGGGACCACATAATGAAAGGAGACATAGAGCTTCATTTCATTCTCACTGAATATCAACTTGATGATATCTTCACCAAACCCTTAGATGAACCTACCTTCAGGAGACTGAAAGCTGAATTAGGAATGCTAGACATTGAAAGTCAGCAGCCTGAAAACCAATCCCAATCTCAGTAAGTTTTCTCTGAAATGGCCCATCTCACTGAATGAGTAAGACTCATTCAGGGACACTGACAGTTGATATTGAGCATTGAATGACTAACTAAATGCTCCAAGTATCAGTTACTTAAATGTCCTAGGTTGGTAACCATGCCAATTAAATATAGGATTATATGTCTTTGTATCTTACTGTCAGGGGTCCATCATACTTGCCTCATCCCACTTTGCATTAAATGCCTCCTCTTACATAAAATATCATGTGGATATTTTATTACTGCAAAAGTGCACTTTCACTGTACACTGCAACTGTTTCCTTGAAAAACGGGATTTTACTGCGGTAGTGGAGTGGTGGCATTAAATGTGGAGATTCAAAACGTTTTCAAAAACCGGCTTTACAAATTCCCATTTATGCACATTTTACCCCTCTCACCACTCTATAAATACCCTCTTCTAAACCATACAAACATACACAAATTATTTTCTGTAACAAAACTCTGTTAAAATTCTTTCTCAAACCCAGAAAAATTTGTGTGTTCTTCAAATAATCATCAAACCTTTTTCAGAAAAACTTTCTCTGTAAACCTTTACAAAAGTTTTTCATCACAACTTGAGAGATTCAAAACCCTTTTAATTGTTCTTGTCAAGATATTTTTCTCAAAACCCTAAAACATTTTAATGGAATGGCAAGAACACAATCTCTTCAGTTTGCATCACAGTGGGTAGGTGATCTTAGCAATGTTGAATTTAAAACAAATAATTTCATAGGCAATTTTGAATACCCTCAAATGTCCCAGCCTATAAAGACATTATGATTTTTTTTTAACTGCCCACTGAAAATGTCCTTTGTTCAGTCTCCCTCAATTGTATACCAAAATCTCCTCAGGGAGTTTTGGGCTACTGCAGTGGCCTATGACCCGACACCCTCAACTAATGAGACAGACCTACGACCACTCAGGGAGTATCTCATTAAGTTCAGTCTGTTTAATGGGGAAAAATCAGTCACCCTAGATTACAAAACTTTTTGCACCTCAACAGGGTTAGACTACAATAAGGGAGTTTATGTCGCCCATCCTGAACCCTCCACAGTGAAGGATGGGTTAAAACAAATCGTTTTGGATCGAAAATTTTTGGACAAGACCTCAGTCACCAAGAGTTCATTTCCCGTGGCTTGGAGGATCCTATTCACTTTTGTGATTCAGGTCCTCGGCGGGAACCACTCATCCACTGAACAAGTTAATTCTATTCAGTTGATGATGGCACACTATTTGATGAATAGGGTCAATGTCGAAATGGGAGAGATCATTTACAGTGATCTCGTAACCAAGCTGCTGAGTAAAACTAGGACGAAATACGTTTCGTATCCTAGGTTTATCTCTTGTGCTTTGCAAGTGTTACTGGGTTGTAATTACCCTTAGGAGTACAAATATACTGCTTTACCTAGTACCCTGAGTCAATCAAATTTTCAAAAAGACCCATCCCTAGTCACTGATATTGTATTGACGGCCCATATGATTGCTGTAAACAATCAGAGGGATTCAATGTCTCCAAACCCTGCTCTTAAAAAGAGAATGGGGAAGTCTCAGACTGGGACTAAGATCAAACCCAAGTCTTAGGGCCCTAAGGCTTCAGGAATACTGCCTAAAAGGCACAAACAACCCCAGACTAAAAAGACACCCATTGGAGACCAGGAAACATCCACCCTAGTGACAACGAAGGACACTGATAAATCACAATCAGTGCGCTTGGTCCCAACTACTACTCCCCAAGATCCAGAGGGAAACATACAACCTGCTAGTAGGGGAGCGCCGTCCACTTCTCCCAAAGACGACATTAGCAAATCACAGCCTTTGTCTGAGGGCACACTGATTGATCCCAAAGACTCAGAGGGAACTAAACAACCCGCTGATAGGGATATAACTGCCACTGACTCCGCCAAAGGCACTTGAAAATACCCACCAGTGTCTCAGGGGTCACTGGGGGATAAAGACTCGGAGGGAAAGGAACAACCCGCCGATACGGAACCCACCACCAATCCTGACTCCAGAGAAGGCACTGGAAAACACCCACCACTGTCTGAGGGGTCAACGGGGGACAAAGACTCAGAGGGAAATATACCACCCGCTGATACGGAACCCATTACCCCCACATTGTTAACTGTTGCTGAGGTCGCTGATCTGATATTCTCTAAAGAAGAACAAGCTGACAGTGAAGAAGAAATTTTGTCACCAGGAGAAGAAGTGGACGCTGATGCTCAATCTGAACAAGAGCCTCAGCCTGATCTACAAAAGTCTAAAGAGTCACCATTCTAGCCAGAAGATAATGACTCTCACTCTTCTGCATCTTCCTGTCCTGAAGAATTCAGGAGATTTGATAATACTCTTCCACTGACAGAGAGGCAACTGGTTATGTGGATCACTAAAGCTTCAAGGAAGCTATATTCAGGGGTCACTGAAACCTTATGGGATCAACACACTGAAGCTGCTGCCAGCTATGCAGATCTGAAAGCTGAAATTTTTGATCTCAACACCAACACCAATGAGCACAGGGATCTGATGTATGACAATCTTCACAGACTAAATGAAAACTTGGCTAAATTTCTCAGGCACCTTCAAAGTGTTGGCACAATGATAGATGAAATCAGGGAATCTGTCAAAGAAGACCCAGCGCTCAACTCTAAAGGGCTGGAGGCTACTGAGGTTTACTTGAAACAATCCTCCAGCCTCACTGGACTAATCAAAATGATCAAATCTACAAATGTTCAGGGTCTTCAATCTTCAGTCCAGTCCCTTCAGGCTACATTGGGCTCTTTGGATACTCAGATGGCTACTCTGGCTCATGCATCGTCTTCTATGGCCTGGAATCTTGGGCCGAGACTGACTGCTTTTGAAGTATCTCAGGCTAATTTGGAAGCAAAGGTTATTTGTATTCAATCAGATACTTCAGATATCAAGGCAATGGTCACTGAGATTTATCAAGCCTTTAAGGGTCAAGCAGCTCAGACTCCCTCAGTGCCACCTACAAAACAAGGCAAAACAAAACAAAAAAGAGACTCTCACACTTAAATTTCAAAAACCTCAACAACTTGGCAAAACAAAACAAGGTCTTTGGCTTACCATCACTGGTTTTTGCAAAAGATAAACCATGCTCAGCCTGTGAAAAAGGCAAACACCAAAGATCATCTTTCAAAACAAAACAAAATTTCTCAATCAAAAGCTGCCCTAACCTCCTGCATATGGATCTCTTTGGACCAGTCAGTCCTAGATCAATCCAGCATGAGAAGTATACACTTGTCATTGTTGATGAGTTTTCAAGATACACTTGGGTATACTTTCTTTCCAAAAAGAGTCAGGCAGCTGATACTATAATGTCATTCATCCAGAAAATTGAAAACCAGAATGACATTACTGTTAAAAAAATCAGAACTGACAATGGTACTGAGTTTAGAAATGAATAGCTTGAGATTTTCTGTGATGAAAAGGGAATCTCCCAAAAAATTTCATCTCCTTACACCCCTGAACAAAATGGGGTAGCTGAAAGGAAAAACAGAACTCTCATTGAGGCTGCAACAACTATGTTAAATGGCTCAGCTCTATCAAAAAATTTCTGGACTGAAGCAGTCAAAACAGCCTGTTACACTCAAAATAGGTCAATCATTGTCAAAAGACATAACAAAACTCCATATGAGATATTCAAAGGTAGACTTCCTGATATCAGCTACTTTCATGTGTTTGGATGTCCTGTGTTTATTCATAACCACAAGGATCATCTAGGCAAGTTTAATGCTAAAGCTGATGATGGATACTTTCTAGGTTACTCACTAATCTCCAAAGCCTTCAGGGTATTTAACACAAAGAGACAACAAGTTGAGGAAACCTTTCATGTCACCTTTGATGAGAGTTCAGAAAGCATCATGTTCACAACCACCTCAGTAGAGGAAATAGGAATTGATAAATCATCAAGATATCCTCCTGATGAGTATAACACTGAAATCAATTCCTCATACCAAGCTGATGCTGACATCTCATATTATGTCTTACCTCACAACCTGCCACAACCAACTATCAGTGAATTCATTGATAATCAATCAGTCCATGTTGGGATAGGTAACATTAAACCAAATGTTCAGGATCCCGTAATTCATGAACACCAACCTGAACTAGACATCTCAACAAATGATCTTAATGATTCTATGGCTCCTGCACCTGAACTCACTCCTGATTTTCCAGTGACATCTTCAAGCTCAGATCCTAGACCACAAAGTAAGTGGACAAAATCTCAGGACATTGAGCTTGTAAACATCATTGGTGAACCCACTGAGGGCATGCTTACAAGAAGCATGGCTGCTAAACTAACTGCAGCTTCAGCAAATGAATGTCTATATGCTGATTACCTATCAGAAATAGAACCTAAAAGTGTCACTGAGGCTCTAAAACACCCAAGCTGGGTTCAGGCCATGCAAGAAGAACTTCAACAGTTTGATAAAAACAAGGTCATGACCTTGATCAAATGTCCTCAGGATGTCATTGTCATAGGACTGAATTGGGTTTTCAGAAACAAAACTGATGAAAACGGCACTGTCATTAAAAACAAAGCCAGACTTGTAGCCAAAGGTTACAGTCAACAAGAAGGCATTGACTATGATGAGACATTTGCTCCTGTTGCAAGAATGGAAGCCATCAAGATCTTCCTTGCATATGCTACCTACACGAACTTCAAAGTCTACCAAATGGATGTAAAAAGTGCATTCCTGAATGGTGAACTCAAGGAAGATGTGTATGTTCAGCAACCTCCTGGCTTTGAGAGTAGTGAATTCCCTGACTATGTCTGCAAGCTTGATAAAGCCCTTTATGGACTAAAGCAAGCTCCCAGGGCATGGTACGAAACTCTCTCAGCCTTCCTGATTCAAAACAAGTTTGTCAGAGGAAAGATAGACAACACATTGTTTATCTACAAGACAAAATAAGATGTGATACTGGTCCAAGTATATGTTGATGACATCATCTTTGGCTCAACAAACTACACTCTTTGCAAATAGTTTGAAAAACTGATGACAAAGAAGTTTGAAATGAGCATGATGGGTGAACTCACATACTTCCTTGGACTACAAATCAGAAAAACTGATAAAGGAATCTCCATTAATCAAGAGAAATACACCAGAAATCACTTGAAGAAGTATGAGATATCTGAATGTGCCTCAGTGAAGACACCAATGGTCCCTCCTAACAACCTTGGACCTGATCTCACTGGAAAATCAGTCAATCATACCCATTTCAGAGGGATTGTTGGCTCACTGATGTATCTCACTGCCTCTAGACGAGACATACAATTCTCAGTCTGTTTAATAGCAAGATATTAGTCCAATCACAAAGAATCCCATCTCACTGCAGCTAAAAGAATACTCAGATACCTGAAGGGAACTCCAAGCCTTGGACTCTACTATCCAAAGTGCTCTGGGTTTGACCTCAAAGGATATTCTGATTCTGATTATGCTGGCTACAACATGGACAAAAAAAGTACCTCAGGGTCCTGTCAATTTCTTGGAGGAAAACTGGTCTGTTGGAGTGCTAAAAAGCAACAATCAGTGGCTATGTCTTCAGTCGAAGCTGAGTATGTTGCTGCTGCAGGATGTTGTGCCAATGTATTATGGATGAAAAGTCAACTCAGTGACTATGACATCCACTACAAAATGGTACCCATCTTCTGTGACAACACTAGTGCCATTGCTATCTCCAACAACCCTGTCCTTCACCAAAGAACCAAACACATTGATATCAGATATCATTTCATCAGGGACCACATAATGAAAGGAGACATAGAGCTTCATTTCATCCCTACTGAATATCAACTTGCTGATATCTTCACCAAACCCTTAGATGAACCTACCTTCAGGAGACTGAAAGCTGAATTGGGAATGCTAGACATTGAAAGTCAGCAACCTGAAAACCAATCCCAATCTCAGTAAGTTTTCCCTAAAATGGCTCATCTTCCCTGAACAAAACCTCAAAAATAACCCTCTCACTGATTGAGTTAGACTCATTCAGGGACCCTGACTCTTGATATTGGGCATTGAATGAGTAACTAAATGCACCAAGTATTAGTTACTTAAATGTCCTAGGTTGGTAAACACACCAATTAAATATAGGAATATATGTCTCTCTTTCTTACTGTTAAGGGTCCCTCAAACTTACCAAATCCCACTTGGTACTAAATGCCCCCTCTCACATGAAATATCTTATTGATATTTTACTGTTGCAAAATGCACTTTTACTGTGCACTGCAACTGTTCCTTGAAAACCGGGTTTTACTGCGGGTAGTGGAGTGGTGGCATTAAATGTGGAAATTCTAAACGTTTTCAAAAACTGACTTTACAAATCCACATTTGTGCATAAACTACCCCTCTCATCACTCTATAAATACCCCTCACAAAATCAGTAAAAAACCACACAAAGTATTTCTGCAACAAAACGCTGTCAAAATACTCTTTCAAACCCAGAAATCTTTGTGTTCTTCAAACCATATTATGAAAAATCTTCTCTGTAAACATTTACAAAAGTTTTTCATCACAAACTTGAGAGATTTAAAACTCTTTGATTGTTCTTGTCAAGATATTTTTTCTCAAAACCCTAAAACCTTTTAATGGAAATGGCAAGAACACAATCTCTTCAGTTTGCACCACAGTGGGTAGGGGATCTCAGTAACGTTGAATTTAAAACCAATAATGTCATAGGCAATTTTGAATACCCACAAAATGTCCCATCCTATAAGGACATAATGAAATTTTTGTTCAACTGCCCACTGAAAACGGCCTTTGTTCAGTGTCCCTCTATATTGTACCAAAACCTCCTCAGGGAGTTTTGGGCAACAACCATGGCCTATGACCCGACACCCTCAACAAATGAGACTGACCTACGACCACTCAGGGAGTATCTCATTAAATTCAGTATTTTCAATGGGGGAACAATCAGTCACCCTGGACTATAAAACGTTTTGTACTGCAACAGGGTTAGACTACAATAAAGGAGTCTATGTTGCCCATCCTGAACCCTCCACAGTGAAGGATGGGTTAAAACAAATCGTTTTGGATCCGAAATTTTTGGACAAGACCCCAGTCACCAAGAGTTCATTTCTTGTGGTTTGGAGGATCCTGTTCACTTTTGTGATTCAGGTCCTCGGCGGGAACCACTCATCCACTGAACAAGTTAATTATATTCAGTTGATGATGGCATACTGTTTGATGAATGGGGTCAATGTCGACATTGGGGAGATCATTTACAGTGATCTCGTAACCAAGCTACTAAGCAAAACTAGGGCAAAATACGTTTCGTACCCTTGGTTTGTCTCATGTGCTTTACAAGTGTTACTGGGTTGCAATTATCCGCAGGAACAAAAATATTGTGCTTTACCTGGCATCCTGAGTCAATCTAATTTTCAAAAGGACCCATCCCTTATCACTAATATTGAATTGACGGCCCATATGGTTGCTGTAAACAACCAGAGGGACTCAGTGCTCCTAACCCTGCTCCTAAAAAGAGAAAGGAGAAGTCTCAGACTGGGACTAAGACCAAACCCAAGACTCAGGGCCCTAAGGCTTCAGGAACACAGCCCAAAAGGCAAAAGAAGCCCAAGACTGATATGCCACCCACTGAAGACCAAGCAACATCCACCCAGGTGACAACGAAGGACACTGATAAATCACAATCAGTGCCCTTGGTCCCAACTACTACTCCCCAAGATCCAGAGGGAAACATACAACCCGCTGGTAGGGGATCGCCTTCCACAACGCCCAAGGATGACATTAGCAAATCACAGCCTTTGTCTAAGGGCCAACTGAATGATCCCAAAGACTCAGAGGGAACTGAAAAACCCGCTGATAGGGATATAACTGCCACTGACTCCGCCAAAGGCACTAGGAAACACCCACCAGTGTCTCAGGGGTCACAGGGGGACAAAGACTCAGAGGGAAAGAAACAACCAGCCAATACGGAACCCACCACCAATCCTGACTCCGGAGAAGACACTGGGAAAAACCCATCAGTGTCTGAGGGGTCAAAGGGGGACAAAGACTCAGAGGGATTAATACCACCCGCTGATACGGAACCCATCCCACCACCTTGTTAACAATTGCTGATGTTGCTGATATACTATTTTCTGATGATGAACTTGCTGACAGTGATGATGAAGTTCTTTCAGTAGGGGAAGACATGGACACTGAGATTCAACCACATGAACAAGAGTCTCAGCCTGATCCCACAAAGCCTGAGGAGTCACCTTTTCAAGCTGATGATGCTTCCTCAGACTCTTCATCCTCTGATGAATTCAAGAGGTTTGACAATGTTCTTCCACTGACTGAAAGACAGCTGGTTCAGTGGATCACAAAAGCTTCAAGGAAGCTATATGCTGGGGTCAGTGACACATTGTGGGATCAACACACTGAAGCTGATGTAAGTTATGCTGATCTAAAGTCCGATGTGCTCACCTTCAATGCCAACACTGATGAACACAGTGATCTTATGTACCAACATCTTCATCGACTGGATGACAACTTGGTCAAATTTCTAAAGCATCTTCAGGGTTGTGGGACAAAGATTGATGAAATTAGGGACTCGGTCAAAGAAGACCCAGCACTAAACTCAAAAGTGTTGGAGGCTACTGAGGCTTACTTGAAGAATTCCTCAGACCTCACTGAACTAATCCACATGCTAAAGTCTGCCAATGTTCAGGGTCTTCAGTCTTTGGTTCAGTCTCTTCAGGCAACACTGGGTTCCTTAGATGCTCAGGTGACCACTCTGGCTAAGGCATCATCTTCCATGGCTTGGAATCTTGGGCCACGGATGACTGCTTTGGAATTATCTCAGGCTAATCTTGAGAAACAAGTCACGAGTCTTCAACAGGATACTACTGACATCAAGGCTATGCTCACTGAAAGTTATCAAGCATTTAAAGGTCAAGCCACTGAAACTCCCCCAGTGTCCGAAGCAACTCTTGCTCTCACTCATGTTGCGGCAACAGTTGAGGGGGAGAAGACTACTGAAGAGACTTCCTCTCACACTGAGGGGGAGCCAGCTCAACCAGTCCCTGCTGTACCAATTTCATCAGTACCACCAACATCTTCAACAACAACAACAATGACAGTGATCACACCTATAACAACAACAACACCACCTTTGGTAGCATCATCTTCTTCAGGCCAGGAAAAAGGAAAAATGCAAACACTACCTGAGCCTGAGAAGATTCCCTATATGATTGGCAACACTGAGTACCTGCTTACCCCACAACAGCTAAGTGCCTACCTTGTAAAGGAAGAGAGGAAAAAGAAACTTGCTGAGGAAGAAAGAAAGAGCAGAGAAGCACTGGTAAAAGTTGTCGCTGAGGAAGCTGAGAATATTGGAATTGATCCTACGAAGCTTCAAAAAGGTCAGGCTGGACAAAATTTCAAGGATGCTCAGGCTGCTAAGATGGCTGAAATGAGAAAGAAACTGGAAGAAAAGAACAGGAAAGCTGCAGCCATCAGGCAGGCAAGAATTGATCACTACAACTGGTCAATGACAAATAGAAGGCTTCCTAAGAAAATCACAGATGTCAGAATCATCCCCAAGTCTAAACCACTGGCCATGAATGTTTACAGGGGGGGGTGATAAAAGACACTTCGAGGTTCATGATCCCCTAAAATTCACTGACTTTGGGATTACTGAACTCGATGAGCTGGGTCCAATAATTGAAAAGAAGCAGAATGCGGTGGTTAAGGAGCTGATGAAAATGCTCAACAAAAGGTTTGAAAGACTGAGGGATGCACCAGCACAACTGGGGATTCAGCCTGCCTTAACTGCACCACAAGGATCTCAACCTCAGTCTTCACAGGGAAAAAGAAAGAGGGTTGAGTTCCAGCCTGAGTTCAAAGTGCCTGGACTAGAGTGTAATAGGGAGCTACCTGAAGGGGTGAAGTTTGTCAACTGTCTTGTGATAGAAGAGCCTGAAAGAGGACTATTGTTCATTGATGTCTATGAAAACCCAACGTTTCAAAGATGGAGTGACATTGATCAGGCATGTGTGGCTACAATGCTAAGCTACATACCTGTGGCCTCTCAAATTCAGACTCCAGCAAACGTCAGGTTTTGTGCCGACTTAAACGCCAAGATAAATGACCACCCTGACAAAGAAACACTCATCACAAAGAAAGTCAAGCTTGAAGCACTAGGGATCCATCTTAAATGACATCATTATCCTTTATCTTTTGTACTAGTGATAGGAACCATGTAATTGATCAATAAACGATGTATATTTTGGTAAAATATTCAGTGTTCCTTATTATGTTCATTAGTACATTCAGTGTAAGAAGAAGCCAATTGCTCACTTACACTGATCAAACACTTAGACTATTTGTATATCCAAATAGGGGGAGACTGTTGAGTTCAGTAAATACCCAAACCCCTTAATCTAGGATTTGAATAGAAAATAACCTAAGTGTTTAGACCGTTAAATACTAACAGGTCACTGAGTGCATAGTCTCTCAGTGAGCCATCTTCAGGATACTCAGTATGAGGCGAAGAATAAGTCTCTCCACTCAGTAAGGCGGAACTTAAAGGGTGAAGACTGAGTCAAGAAGAAGATGGTGGATTCAGTGAGTGATGACAATAACTCACTGAATCCCTAAAACTCCTCTCCAACTACTTACACTGAAGACAAACTGAAGTAGAAGACTGAAGGATATGAAGACTGAAGAATGAGCGGGATAAGTTTGAATCAGATAAGACGAAGTCCTTATCAATCAAAGTCAACTTTCCCTGAATGGCAAACGATCAGGCTCAGTGTCATCACTGACCTTTGGAAAGCAGTCTTGTCTCTTACCTAAAATAGTCTTTGTAAACAGAGACAAAATACATCAGTATTTTGTCTTCTGTAAATTGTCAGTTTGTCATTTAGGAAAGAGTTAAAACTCATACTTGTATAAATAGCATAAGAGATGGAGTGGAAGATTTAAGCTTGTGAATTGTAAAAACACACATACACGCAAGCCATCTTTCACTCCTCCAAATACAACTTAATCCCTGAGTTAGCTCAGTGGGTACTTGTAGTTGTGCTCAGACTTAGCCTGAGCTTCGTGAGGAGTTACCAACCTTTGTCATTTCAATCCCAAGTACTGTTCCGCAAGTACTTGGGTAATGTATTCTTGTTTGATTTATTTCTAATAAAGAATATTATGTTGAAAATTAATCAGTGTGTTTTACTTACATCTTATCAGTTATAGATTCACTATTAACTTGTTTTTAATTACTTAAAACTGTTTTACGATAGTGAATAGGGAACAACAATAACTCCTTCCAGAGTTACGCCGTAACCAGCATTTTCAGTGCAAAATACGAAGAATTGGATGTTACGGCGTAACTCTTACATTTGTTTCGCCGTAACCAGATCTGGCCTATAAATACCCCTCGAATTCCAGCATTTCAAAGCATCCCATTTCACACACAACATCAAGTGGACATGAGTAGAAGTCGAAGGCAGATCTAGAGGAGCATACGGAGCTATCTCCAAGGGAGAAATCACTCCCCTACGATAAGCATTAGCATTTTATCTTTTCTTTACTTTCAAATCATGTATTTCGTAATGTTAAACATTGAATCGATTGTTTTAGTTAATATGAGCGGCTAAGCACCTGTTGGGAATAATCCGTTACCACGGATAGTTATGGTTTATACTGCTTGGTTTAACACTAGCAGTGGAAACATATTCCCACTGCAAGTTCGTCATTACCACTGCTCTCAGTTAATGATAAGGTTAAACGTGTCTTGATAAGTATAGAATAGATCTTGTGTTTATTCTATTATGTTAGCTATATACTTATCTTGTAAAGGACTCCTTCTTGTATAAAAGGAGATCCTAGGTCATAGTCTTAGGTACGTATTACATTACAAGATTACCTACGAAAGCTTCAAGGTGTAACCCTAGTGATACCAAGATCACTCGTATTATTTCATTAATAATATTGGAGCTTGAGTTTTGTGTTAACTTGTGTTTACTCTCATACATCATATAATTTATCTTCTAAGTATTACTTAAGTAAATTCTGCTTACTTGATAATATTATACAAAATATCATTGACACAAGGAGAGTGTCTTAGATCCAACAAGTGGTATCAGAGCAAGGTTCTGATATTTTGTTTTAGAAGATCCAAAGAATTAGCTTGACTTACTCTCTCAAGACAATGGAGATGGAAAACAATCAATCAAACTCTTCTTCTACACCCAGACTCCCTAAGCTTAAGCTTAATGAGTTTGAGATGTGGAGGATACCGATTGAGCAATACTTCCTCATACAGGACTATGCTCTATTGGAGATCATTCAACTTGGTGATTCTTTCAAATCTGTGACCACTACTTCAAAAGTTGGTGACACAGATGTTGTGAAAGTTTCTGTGCCTGAATCAAATTCTGAAAAAGCTCAAAAGAAGAATGATCTTAAAGCTAGAAGTCTATTGCTGATGACTCTTCCTAGAGACCAGATTATTGCGTTCAGCAAATTCAAGACTGCTAAAGAACTGTTTGAAGAGATTTGCTCAGTGTTTGGTGGTAATGATGCAACAAAGAAGACTCAGAAGACATTGTTAAAGCAAAGTTATGAACACTTCTCTGCTTCAAGCAATGACTCACTTGATAGCATTTTTACCAAACTTCAGAAGATTGTTACACAACTAACTGTGTTTGGCATTGAGGTAGAAAAGGAAGACCTAAATTTGAATTTTCTAAGAAGTTTGCCTTCAGAGTTTCAAACCAATGTTACTGTATGGGAAAACAAAACAAACATTGAAACAATGAAGCTCAATGATCTTTACAACAACTTCAAACTTATTGAGCAAAGGTTGAAAAAGGCAGGGAAACTTGGTACAAGCTCTAGTAGCTTGGCATTGTTGTCAAATTCTGTTGACAGTGATGATTCTGAAGATGAAAGTAATGATGATATTGCCACTGTAGGTTCTAAAGTTTCCACTGGTAATGTTAATGTTACCACTGCAGGTTCCAAAAAGAAGGTTGCTAGTATTGGAGATCCTACCTTTTATGCTTTTATCTCCACACAAGTTGATGGCTCTGTCTTAACTCATGAAGACATAGAGCAAATTGATGAAGATGACTTGGAAGAGATGGATATAAAATGGCAGATAGCTCTTCTTAGCATGAGGGCTAAGAAATTCTACAAGAAGACTGGCAAGCCTATTCACATTAATGGTGATGATACTGCAGGTTTTGATAAGAAGAAAGTGGAGTGCTTTAACTGCCACAAGTTTGGACATTTTGCTAGAGAATGTAGAAGACCAAAGACCAAGGACAACAGGTCTACATGGTACAAGCAAAAGAAGGGACCAACTGTGGAAGAACCAAAGGCAATGTTGGCTATTGATGGTATGAGCTATGATTGGAGTTTCATGGATGATAAACAAGAAGAAGAACATGCAGATGATGCTCTTGTTGCTACTGAATTTGCTCTCATGGCTTTCTCTGATTCTGAGGTACAAAACTTTGATAGTTGTTCTAAAACATGTAGGGCTACTAAAGAAGTTGAAAGACTTAATGATTTGTACTCTAATGAAAGGCAAGAATTATATACTGCTAATTATACTGTGGCTAATCTTAGGAGAGCTATGGCAGTATTAGAAAATCAAATAGAGCACTATCAGGCAAATGAGTCAAATTATAATGATGATATGATTCTTCTTAGAAGATAGGTAGAACATACAACTGCTGTGAATGAAGCATACCAAAAGGAGCTTGAAAAACTCCAAAATAAACTTGAAAATGTCAATTTAACTGTAGACACATGTTATCATCAGTCTAAGTCAATTGATAAAATTTGGAATGCTCAAGTAATTAATAAAGCTAAGTCAGGTATGGGTTATAATACTGCGCCTCCACCACTAAGGGGTGTTCATTCACCTCCAGGTATAGATTTAGCTCATACAGGTATATAGGATTTTAAGGATCTTGAAAGAGAATATGGTCCTTTAAAAGACACAGTTGTGAAGAGTGAGGAAGAGAGTAAGCTAGATAATGATGTTTTTGAGAGTGCTAGTGACTCATCTGTTGTAGATGAGAGTGTTAAAAAGAATGTAGAGACTACTATCCCAAAAGTTGCTAATACTGTTACAGAGGAACCTAGGAAACCAGTTAATAAACCTAGACCAACTGTAAGGTATGCTGAGATGTATAGGAACAAGCCTACAGCTCCTAGGGGTAACCAGAGGAGTTGGAATCATGTTAAATCTCAACAACTAGGTATTGATTTTGTTATGAATAATAAGGCATGCTATATCTGTGGTAGTTTTGATCATTTACATGCTTATTGTGACTATCATGTTGGGAGAAGGGAAGTCTATGGGTATAAAAGGGTGGAGACTAACAAGTATCAACATAATGTACACCCTAATTCCCATTGCAAAATAGTCCCAAGAGCAGTTCAACTTAGAAGTGGCCTCAAAACACTTGCCACTGCAAAATCTGTTAACACTGCTCACCCTAAGTCACCTGTTAAAAGTGCAAACACTAAAACAAGTTTTAATAAATCTGCACAAACAGGAAAAAGAACCTTTCAAACTAAAAAGGTTAATAATAACCAACAGTGGGTACCTAAAAAGAAACCAGCAGTTACCACTGCTCATTCAAAAGTTACCACTGCAAGGGTTTTGAACAAGAAAATGGGGGACATGGGAAATGCTGTGAAGGCCTCAGCACGTTGGGAATGGAAACCTAAAGGAAACACCTCTACAACCAATCCCAATGGTGTATCAATGACCTTTGATAGATTTAACTATATTGATACACAAGGGAGATCCAAGTGAATCATGGCTTGGGTCCCCAAAAGAAACTAACTCTTTACTCTTATGTGCAGGAACATCCAAGAACAAAAAGATCAGATCAAGGATATACAGATAGTGGGTGTTCAAGGCACATGACTGGCAACAAGTCCTATCTTTCAGACTTTAAGCAATATGATGGACAGTATGTCAGTTTTGGAGGTGGAGTAAATGGTAAAGTTGCTGGTAAAGGAGTTATTAAAACTGGTAACTTGGACTTTGAACCTGTGTATTATGTAAAAGAGCTTAAGTATAATCTTTTTAGTATGTCACAAATGTGTGACAAAATGAACAATGTTCTTTTTACCAAAGATATGTGTTTTGTACTCTCTAAAGATTTTAAGATGCCTGATGAAAGTCAAGTTCTTCTTAAAATTCCTAGAAAAGGCAATTTATATAGCTTTAATATGAACAACATTGTTGCTAAAAATGACTATGCTTGCTTGCTTGCAAAGGCCACAGTGGATGAATCCATGTTATGGCATAGAAGACTTGGTCATGTTAACTTTAAAACCATTAACAAGATTGTCAAAGATGGTTTGGTGAGAGGTCTGCCTCAGAAAAGATTTGAAAATGATCAAACCTGTGTGGCTTGTCTTAAAGGAAAACAACACAGAGCTTCTTGCAGGTCAAAGTTGGTTAACTCTATTTCTCACCCACTTCAAATGTTACACATGGACTTGTTTGGTCCTACATCAGTGAGCAGCTTGAATCTAAAGAAATATTGTCTAGTGGTGACTGATGATTTTAGAAGATTTACATGGGTTTTCTTTCTTGGAACTAAGGATGAAACAACTGGCATCCTCAAGATTTTTATCACAGAAGTAGAAAACCAATATGATATGAAAGTTAAAATCATTAGATGTGACAATGGAACCGAATTCAAGAATAGAGTTATGGATGAGTTTTGTAGAGATAAAGGTATTAAAAGAGAATTTAGTGTGGCTAGAACTCCTCAACAAAATGGTGTTGCTGAGAGGAGGAACAGGACACTGATAGAGGCTGCTAGAACCATGTTGGCCGATTCAAAATTGCCAATTACTTTTTGGGCTGAAGCAGTTAACACTGCATGCTATGTGCAAAACAGGGTTTTAGTTGTAATGACAAAGAACAAGACACCTTATGAATTGTTTAGGGGAAGACCACCTACCCTTGACTTCATGAGACCATTTGGGTGTCATGTATCTATTCTCAATACCTTGGATTATCTGGGCAAGTTTGATGAAAAGGCTGATGAAGGGTATTTTGTTGGGTATTCCATGGTTAGTAAAGCTTTCAGAGTATTCAACTTAAGAACCCAAAAGATTGAAGAGAATCTGCATGTTGAGTTCCTGGAAAACAAAGTAAATGTCAAAGGAACTGGTCCAGAAAGACTGTTTGATCTTGATACTCTAACAAATACTATGAATTATGTGCCTGTTTCTACAAGCACATCTTCTTTTGAAGCTGCAGGATCAGAAGAGTTTCTTGATGATGATGAACCAAGCAAAGAGGATACTGATGATCAAGATGATTTTAGTCTACCTCTTTGGGACTATGCAGATAATAATGATGTACAGAAAACTGGAGTTGCTCATCCTTCTTGTGATTTGAGAAAAGAAGGAAATAGTCATTTGAATGCTGAAAGTTCTGAAAGCAATGGAAATTCTGATTCCACTGTTCGGCAAAGTGTTTCCACTGCAACACAAGATGTAGGAATCACCACTCCAGTTAATATAGAAGCTCAAGCCAATGATGTTGAAATTTCTAATATGCCAAGTGAGATTGCAGTTCCTCAGACTCCCCACACCACTGTTCATAAATCACATCCTCTTGAAAATGTGATTGGGGATGTCTATTCACCTGTGAAGACTAGAAGACAAACAAAGCTGCCTGATGTTCATGGATTCATAAGTAAAATATATGAATCTAAATTACATGAAGGCAAGAATGAATGTCTATTTATGTGTTTTCTGTCACAAATGGAGCCAAAGAATGTCTACAAGGCACTTGAAGATGAAAGTTGGGTGGAAGCAATGCAAGAAGAGCTGCTCCAATTTAAGCTTCAAAAGGTATGGTTGCTTTGTGATTTGCCTTCTGGCAAGAAGGTAATAGGTACTAAATGGGTGTTCAGAAACAAGAAAGATGAAAGGGGAATTGTTAACAGAAACAAAGCTAGTCTTGTGGCTCAAGGATATACTCAAGAGGAGGGTATTGACTATGAAGAAGTGTTTGCCCCTGTTGCAAGGATTGAAGCAATTAGGCTGTTCTTAGCCTATGCATCTTTTATGGGCTTTAAAGTCTATCAAATGGATGTAAAAAGTGCTTTTCTATATGGTCAGATAGATGAAGAAGTTTATGTCTCACAACCTCCAGGCTTTGAAGACCCTGAATATCCTAACAAAGTCTACAGGGTCGTTAAAGCTTTGTATGGCTTGCATCAAGCACCAAGGAAATGGTATGAAACCTTAACTACTTATCTTCTTGCAAATGGGTTTCATAGAGGCAGAGTGGATCAAACTTTGTTCATCAAGAAAGACAAGAATGATATCTTGCTTGTTCAAGTATATGTTGATGATATCATTTTTGGGTCTACAAAGACAGAGATGTGCAAAGATTTTGAGAAACTGATGAAAGAAGAATTTCAGATGAGTTCTATGGGAGAACTCACATTCTTTTTGGGACTTCAGGTATTACAAAAGCCAGATGGTATTTTCATTAATCAAGATAAATATGTGGCTGAGATACTAAGAAAGTTCAAGTTTACTGATGCAAAGTCATCTAGCACTCCTGCAGACAAGACTACACATCTACTTCTTAAGGAAAATAGTGGTTAAGCTGTTGATGTGCACATGTATAGATCTATGATTGGCTCTTTGATGTATCTTACATCATCTAGACCAGATATTATGTTTGCTGTGTGTGCTTGTGCAAGGTTTCAAGTTACTCCCAAGTTCTCTCACTTGACTGCTGTGAAGAAGATTTTCAGATATCTTAAAGCATTTCCTACTCTGGGATTGTGGTACTCCAGAGATTCTCCTTTAGATCTGGTTACTTACTCAGATAGTGACTATGCTGGAGCTAGCTTGGATAGAAAATCTACAACTGGTGGATGTCAATTTCTTGGCAATAGGTTAGTGTCATGGCAGTGCAAGAAGCAAACAATGGTGGCTAATTCTTCAACTGAAGCAGAGTATATTGCTGCTGCAAGTTGCTGTGCTCAAGTTTTATGGCTTCAGAATCAACTTTTGGACTATGGGTACAATTTTATGAATACCATCATTCATATTGACAATAGCAGTACCATATGCATTATTAAGAATCCTGTTCAACACACAAAGACCAAACATATTGAAATTAGACATCATTTCATTAGAGACTGTTATGAAAAGGGACTAATTCAAGTTGTCAAAATTCATACTGATGACAACTATGCTGATTTGTTAACAAAAGGTCTTGATGTGGGAAGATTTCAGTACTTGGTCACAGGTATTGGAATGCTTAATCCATAATTATGTTAGTGTTGAGGGGAGGCTGTTGGGTACTGAAATTCTTGTTTAAGTTTGCATATCATGTTTTGATGAGAAGTTGGAGTTAAAAGGTGTATATCTGAGATACACATCAAATGGTTATTGATTCATCATGTCTAATACACATAAGAATCAACTAGTCCAGAGCAAACGGCTACTGGTAAAGACTTGACAAATCCGTTTATGGTTGATAGTTTACCAAAAACTATATGGTTATCAACTCACCATATTCTTTATGATTAAGAGTTGGCTAGTCCATAGCAAACGGCTCATGGTAAAGACATATCAAATCCGTTGATAGTTGATAGTTTGCTAAAAACTATAATGGGAGCAGTATTGTTTTCTAATGATTTTATCTTCCACTGCTCTTTGAAATTTTTTTGAAAAATTACCACTGCTAGTTCATAGTTTCCACTGACAGTGTTCTTTTACCACTGTTGTTCTAGCCGTTACAACTGATTATGTCAGTAATTAATTTTTTACTAGCCGTTGAAAGTAACCACTGATATTCATATATATAGGGTTAATATTTTAAGTAAATTATCTTCTTTCTATATTATAATTACTTTCTAAAGATAATTTTACTTGCGCATCAATTCTAAACCCTAACCCTATATATCTTTTTCTCTCAATTGGCTAGTCATTCTTTCAATTCTTACTGACATAAAAATATTTTTCCTCAAAAGTTTCTATGGCTTCTTTGAAATTTGCAGATGAGCACAACCTAGTGGCCTACTTACAAAAGAATACCGAGAAGAGTGGCCCTGTTTTTCATCAGATTGTGGATTTTCTTCATACCACTCATATAAGGTATGCTTTGCTTTTCAAACCCACAATCTATATCTCTGAAATCAAACAGTTTTGGACTTCTGCTCAGTCCATAACACTTGAGAATAGAGATACACGTGAAACAGTGGATGCTCTCCGAGCCACTGTAGATGGGGTAACTATTGATGTTACTGAGGCATCCCTAAGGAGAGTACTTCACTTGGATGATCTCAATGGTCACATCACATTACCTATGTCTGACATTCATGATACTTTATCATCCATGGGGTATGATACCACTGATAAAAAGGCTACTTTCAAAAAGAGTGGTTTTTGTCCCCACTGGAGATTTTTGATTCATACCTTGTTACATTGTCTTAGTCCTAAGAAAACATCTTATGAGCAATTTAGTTCAACCATGGCTTATCCTTTGGTTTGTCTAGTCACTGATAAGATTTTCAACTGGTCCAACTATATTTTTACCAGTATGAAAGGCAATGTCTAAAGTAAAACCAAAATTTTAATGTATCCAAGGTTTGTGCAAGCTGTACTTAATGAATTTCAACTGCAACCTCACACTACTGTTTATCAAATCAGTTGCCTAAAGCCTAAAGTTTTTCAAAATTTGAATAAAGATGACAATATGATTTTTACACCTCTCCTACCCCAACTGCTTGCTAAAATTTCAACTGAACAAACTACACCTATAATTAATGTACCCAACATTGATCATACACCACCAGTTTCAAGAACCTATGAGAGAAGGTCAAAACAATCATCTCCTCTCATGACAACACAACAAGTTTCTGAACCTTTTGGTCTAGGAACAAGCAGTGGTGGTTCTAGACTTCCACCTAGTCCTACTATGGAGGAGTCTGGACCAATGCCCCATGATTCACCTCTCCCAACAGGTAACACAGTTGGAAGTGCTGAGGGCAGTGGCAACCAATTGGAATTGATGGTTATGTGTACCAAATTAGCAAAACAGGTTGATTCTCTACAAAAGACATTGGCTACTTTCAAGAAGCAACATGCCAAGGATGTTCAACTGTTAAAGACAGAGATTCAGACCTTAAAAGAAGAGGTGCAGAGGTTGCAAAAGCACAAGAAGACTGCAAAGCTGGTGATTTCATCTTCATCCTCACCTTCTAATAGTGATTCAGCTGATAAAGATTTGGGAAATTCCTCCAAACAGGGGAGGAAAACAGGTTCTGACACTAAGGGGAGGAAAATTGATTTTGAAGATGAAGGTGATACAAGTGAAGGAGCAAAAGAAGCTGAAACTCATGAAGAGCAACTTGAAGATCAAGACATTTTCCAAACTGCAACTGATTTTACCACTGATGATATTTCCACTGCAGAGCCAATTCTTGCCACTGCAAGTGAAGAATTTGATACTTTGAAGGATAATAAGGGTAAAGCAGTTATGGAAGATGTACAGCAACCTAAAGGGAAGGTTTCAAAGAAAAGACATGTTCAGATTGATCATGATAGAGAACTTGCTATGAAGATTTCAGAAGATCAAATTGCTGAAAGAGTTGCTGAAAAGAAAAGGTTGAAAGAAATAGAAGTTGCTAGCTTTTTGGAAGCTCAAAGATTGGATAGAATGGAAGATGCTGATTCAATTTCCACTGTCCAACCTACTGTTATGAAAGAGAAAGCTCCAGAGTTTAGTTATGTTCCTACTGAAGAAGATATTCAGTTTCTGGTAGTTAACAATCCAGAAATCAAGAAAAAGGCAATTGACCTTGTTGCTGATGCATCTTTAACTGAGGAACAAAGAACTGCTCACTTGAAAGATTTCATTATGATGAAGAACAATCAAGCACTTGATAATGTAATCAGTTCAGTCAAGAAGAATCAGAAGAAACAAAGACAACCAACCAAGGCACAAATACTTGCATATATGAAGACTTATTGTTGTCATGTTGGTAACTGGAAAAGGCATGAATTCATAGGAATGTCTGATGATCAAGTTGAAAGGGCTTACTACAGAACTGTGAAACAAGATAAATCTTTTATTCCAATGGGTTCTGAAGAAGAAGAAAGAATATTTCCTAGATTGAAGAGAAAGGCTAAAGTTAGTGATTCTCAAACTATTAAGAAGACTAAGGTTGATGAAGATCATACAAAGTCTACTGAGAAGGAGATTCCTACTGAGAAGTTCACTAAAGATCAAATGACTGAAATGATTATGATTGAAGACAGAGATTTTTATCCAGAACCACTGCAAATTCAACATCCTATCATTGATTGGGAAGTTTACACTGCTAGCAATCTTGCTTCAACATGGAAGATTACAAGGCTGGGAGGAGAAACTTCATCTTTCATAACATTTGAAGATCTTATTAAAGCTTTTGACAGAGATGACCTTAATACATTATGGAAATTAGTTCAAGAGAGGTTTAATGGTCAAGATCTCAAAGATACAAAGGAGATGCAGTAATGGGTAAATCTTAGAAGGCTTTTTGAACCAAATGCTGATGATGACTACTGGAAAACCTTATTCACATGTCTTGGTACAAAATGGTTTTATTATGATTCATGTGATGTTCATCATGTCTCTACAGCTAATGGAGAAGACTTTTTCATGCTTGCTGAGAAAGAATATCCACTTAGAGCTGGAGATCTTACAGTAATGTTAAGCTTACACATACGAGTTAATGAAGATAGTGAGAAGGTCAGAGCATTATTACAAAGGCTTCAAGATCAGTGTTCAAGAGCTATACAAAAGTTAAGAGAAAAGAAGTGAAGTGTTTGATTGAATTCCCCAAATCCTTGAAGTTAATACATATTGAAGAAACTTATTGATTTGCAGAGAAATCATAAGTTTAGGGGAGGATTGTTGGGAATAATCCGTTACCACGGATAGTTATGGTTTATACTGCTTGGTTTAACACTAGCAGTGGAAACATATTCCCACTGCAAGTTCTTCATTACCACTGCTATCAGTTAATGATAAGGTTAAATGTGTCTTGATAAGTATAGAATAGATTTTGTGTATATTCTATTATGTTAGCTATATACTTATCTTGTAAAGGACTCCTTCTTGTATAAAAGGAGATCCTAGGTCATAGTCTTAGGTACGTATTACATTACAAGATTACCTACGAAAGCTTCAAGGTGTAACCCTAGTGATACCAAGATCACTCGTATTATTTCATTAATAATATTGGAGCTTGAGTTTTGTGTTAACTTGTGTTTACTCTCATACATCATATAATGTATCTTCTAAGTATTACTTAAGTAAATTCCGCTTGCTTGATAATATTATACAAAATATCATTGACACAAGGAGAGTGTCTTAGATCCAACAGCACCTCTGGTGCTAGCCTAGTTACGATTCCTAATTGTTTTGTGTTTGTTTACATTGCTTCCGTGTAATTATTTCTAAGTGTATGCATGCATAGTTTTTTGGCAGCTACCCTTGTTTCGGTAGTTTTGAATGGCGGTAGTGGCTAATTACTTAGGAGATATGACCAACTGACCCTAAGTAGGTAGACTGAGTGGGAAGGGTAAGATATGACCAACTGGCGACCCTTTCTGCTTGTGCGATTTGACCAACTGATCACCTACCGTTTGGATGAACTTAAGAAGTCAGGGATGAGTGTTTAAGTTGCTAGCGCCCGGGCACTCATTATTATGAATCTAGCATGTAGCGGTACTTAATGACTTGGCTTAGGGGACTAAGAACAACTGGACTTATGACGGGTCACCTGATTTCTCCAGTGGGACCCTTTGCTGATAGGTTAGGACGAACTGACCAAATGTTGTCATAGCGACTTTGACCCCACCTGAAGTAATTGTGTTGGAATCACTCCTAAACCTTAATTCAAGTGTTGGTTACTCATATGTAATAGGTAGCTTATTATGGCCTTTATGTTTGTTTAAGGTCTAGCTTATGTAGAAGGCCCATAAGCTTAGGCCCATGTCCAATAAGGAAAAGGGAAGGAGTAGGAGTGTTGCCCTAGCTCCTTGCCTATAAATACTATGTAATAACCCTCACTTGAGGGTTGGTTGTTCAAGTTATTTCTTTCACTACACTCTACGCATAACTGGTTACAATATTTACGTGTGTGTCTGTTTGATATATTGTTCAATCGCCTTTATCTCTTTCTATTAATCTTGTGTTGTAAAACTAGTGACCTAACAATGGTATCAATCGCCAACTAGTTGGGTGAATCGTTATTGCTTTTGACCTAAGTTTTTTGGTCTTACGCATAAAGGTAACGTGATATTTGGTTCGCTTAAAAACTCGTTTTTTACACTTTTTAATCCAAGATTCTTGTACTTTCAACGTTTTAAGGTGTTAAACTACTTGTTTTTGGCAAAAAGTTTCAAACTTTACGCGTGGATCTAAGTTTTTAAGCTTGTTTTTGAACGAGGGTGTAAACCTACGCGTAACCGTTTTGAGAGCTTTGGATCATCAAGTTTCACACTTTTGTGTCATTTTGGTGTTATTGAAGCTATTTCATCATACAAAAACTGGTTTAGAAATATCATTGGGCAAAATCATTTTTACGAGTAATCTTACGCGTATCAAAACCCTAATATTACGCGTAAGTTATTCCTTGGTTTGATCTTTGTTTTCGTGGTTTACTCCGTGTTTTCTTGCTTGGATAAGCCTGAAAATACGTCGACTTTGGATATCTTTTGCACTGTGATAGTGTAAAAGATCACTTGGGATAAAACCCTAAAATTACTCATAAGCATAAAGCTTACGCGTAGAATCCTACGCATAAGATTCATCTTACGCCTAAGCCTAGTCTTACGCATAAGGTAATCCTACGCCTAACTTTCTACGCCTAAATTTGTGTCTACGCATAACTTTAGTGCATTTACCCTACTTACGCGTAAGCTAAAACTACGCGTAACTCTGTTTGTTACGCGCAACTTTGGTGTTTTTACGCATAAGTTCTACTTGGTTTCTTGTGATTTCTACGCCTAAGGACACTTCATCAACAAAGGTTCATTCGACTAAAAAGATCCATTTTTACCAACACAAGTTTTCAACATGTCACAACCACCATACTCTAACTATTTTCCTTACACTTATTCTCAACGACAACAACAACTAAGTCCACAACATCAACAATGGAATCAACAACAAGCAATTTATCAACAACAATTTAATCAACAACATACTCCACAACTTGGAGCAATTCCTCCACCACAAATGGTTCAAACACCGCCAAGTCTTCAAGTTCAACCCTACACAAATGACTTCAATCAACATCCATCAAGGAACACTATGAAGGAACCCACTTGGTTTGCAAAGATGCGTGAAGCTTTAAGCAGCCAACAATCAATTCATGAGGCTGGATCACTTGATAGACCTCCAATGCTCACTCCAGGAAACTACGATCAATGGGTGATAAGGTTCTTTCGGTTTTGTGATCTGAAGAAGCCACATGGAAAGTTCTTAAAGAAGGTTATCTTGGAAGGTCCATTTCAGATGCCTACTGTCATTGTACCCGGCGATCCAAATGCTAATCCACCAAGAGATGAACAAACGAACATTGCTACTGTTGCAGATTTAAATCAAACAGAACTTCTACACTATGAAGCTGATGAGCTTGCAATGCAATATATCCTTTTAGGATTACCTAACCCAATTCTTCGAAGTGTTGATGCTCAAAAGACTGCAAAGGAAATGTGGGAACATATTCATCTTCTTATGGAAGGATCTGTACTCAATCAGGAGGATTTGGAATCCAAAATTTACTTGGCTTATGAACACTTCATGATTGAACCTGGAGAGACACTAGAGTCTTATCATCATCGATTTTCAGACATCATCAATGATTTGGATAAACACAACATCATCATGCCAAGAATTGCAGTGAATACTAAGTTCCTGAGTAGTCTTGGTCCTGAATGGGAGAAGTATGTTATTTTTCTCCGTCAAGCGAAGAATATGCATCATTCTACATATGGATTGTTGTACGATTACTTGAAGCCTCATGAAAAGGAAGTTGATCGGGAAAGGATTCTCCGTGCTCAAATTGCTCCACCTACACATCCGGAAAATCAACAACTTGCCTTATATGCTCAACAAAGTTATGCTCCTCAACAAGCAACTCAACCAACTGCCTCTGTCACACGAAACGATCATTCACAGCAACAATCTCAACAAAATCAATTGGTTCCATACAACAACAACAATGCTCAACCAATTGTCAGTGAAGCTAATGAGGACATCGATCCGTTCGAAGCATTGCAACAAGGATTTGTTATGATTGCTAATGCTTTTGGCCGTTATACCAACAAATCCAACAATCGTATTCGTTCCTCATCTAACACACGAAATCAGGCTGTTGTAAACAATGGACGAGTTGAAGTTCAGAATCGTGGTTATGGTCGTCAGATGGGCGGTGGTCAAGGGTTTAATGTTGTGGGTCGGAACAACAACAGAGCTCCAGTGGTGGAACAAGGAAATGCTTAGAATGGGTTGAATGGTCTTCGATGCTACAACTGCAATGAGAAGGGACACCTGGCTAATGCATGCCCAAAGCCGAGGACTAGGGGCAGTGCTTATTTCAAAGAGGCTCTTATTTTGGCTCTTAAGGATGAAGCTGGTGGATCTCTCACAGACAAAGAACAGAGTTTTATGGCAAATGCAGACTCAGATGATGATATGGAGGACTTGCAGGCCAATGCATCAGTTATGTTGATGGCTAATATGCATGAGTTACACATGAGTGACACAGGCTCAGTGTATGACACTGATGGCTTGTCTCAGGTACCCGAACAAACCGTATTTATCTCTGATCTAATATCTCCGCCAACATCTGAATCCGGCAAGGCTCAGAATGTTCAAAATGAGTCATTTACATCACATTCCGACGATTTTCAACTAGACCCTGTAGTTACATTTGACGATCAAGATGACCTTATGGTTTCCATTGATAATCAAATTGACTCCGTGGTTATACTTGAGGATCTAAACAATGATCATGTTGTGACTCCCGTTGAACAAACTGAACTTTTGCCTCATCCAGATCTTGCTCTGTTACTTAAAGACCAGCAATCCCAAATTGAATAATGTTGTGCATTAAATCAGACCTTAAAAAGTAAAAATGCACTGTTAACCAAGGATTTTGAATGTTTACAAAAGCAACTCAACTTTTTCAAAACTCAAGAAAACCGTGAAAAAGGTTTTGAAGCAGCCTTTACTAAATCTCATCAAAACGAAAAATATTTAGAGAGACAGATGCGTGATCTAGCCGCTTCGAAGAATGCTTTGTTGTTTGAGATAGAACAACTGAAAGATGAACATAAAAAGCAAATTAACGCTCTCACCTTGGAAAATCAAAAAGCTAAGGCTGAGTTGTTAACTTGTCAAAAACAGTTCTCTGCATACAAAAAGCATTCCACGAACCGAATAGATAATCATCTTGAAGAAATTATCGGCTTGCAACGCAAACTTAAATTGTTTAAAACTGTTGTTTACAAACATGGAGAGTCAGTAACTGCTATTGAAAAGTTTACTTTAAAACCAAATCCAAATGGATATGGACCGAATCTTGCTGATTACAAACCTAAGCTTTCAACCAAAACATTCAAACCAAATCCTGAAGTTTCCAGTGCAGAATATAAAATTGATAATTTTGTTATGAGTGTTGTTGAATATCATCGTCAAGAGGAATTAGATGCAGAAGACGAGAGTCGATCAAAATTAAAAATTGTTGTTTACAACAAACCTTTTAATTATTCTAAACCGGTCACTTTCGTCACACCAACGGATTCTTCTAACACACCAAGGGTTATCATAAAAACGTCTGAGTCTTCTAATGTTAATCCCCAACCAGATTATGCACAAATTTATGGTCCTTTACCTTCCATTAGTGAAGTAAACTCAAAACCTGAAAATCAAAAAATTCTTAGATATTTTGACATTTTCATGGCTGACCTCAAAACTTTAGAACATGAGATAGAATATCATTCTGAAATCAAGGTTCAACATTTTCAATCGCCTCTGGCAGGAGAACAAAGAGACATCTTTCAGAAAAATCTTTTACCTAATGTTAAAAATTTGAAAAATTGTGCATTGTCTTGGGAACGGGACTTTCATAAGGAACTTGGAGTGATGAAGGTCGTTTTTGAGAAAACAGAAACATCTATTTCTAATACTAAACGTAAAAAGAAAATGTTGAGAAAAGATGTTGATCGACTCTTGAAAGATGTTATCTGTGCTGATATCCATAATGTTGTGTTATTCAATTCTTTGCCACATGCATCTGATTATATCTCTGCTGATAATGTTGACTCTGTGGTAACTGTTGAGAATACTGATAATGTGCTTCAGATCGAGTCTTTAAAAGCTGAAAATGAACGATTACTTAACGAACTTTACAATGCAAAACGTCGTCTTAATTGATGTGAAAAAGATATTCACAATCAACAACTTGGTTTTCAAAACAAAATCGCTCAGTTTCTTGCAAAATCTTCTGATCCTAAAATTGAGCAACTGGATGATCAAAACGTGTCTTGGAAAAGTCAAATCTCAAAATATGAACAAGAACTTGTAAAAGTTAAACAGGAATATGGTGTCATATTTGATTTACTCAATAAGACTCGTCATGAAGCATCAAACGAACTTGATCACTATCTTGCTCACACTAGAGAAGTCATGAATTTTGCTGGTAATATTCGTTCTGAAAATCAAGATTTGATTCACACTATCTCTAAGTTAAGAGAAATGTTAGGAAAGTATGAACAACTTCCGCCAACCATCATTAAGAGATTAGCACCAGTAACACTTAGTAATCGTGAACCTAGAATGCCTACTACCAAATCACAAGTTGCTAACGTGCTTACTTCTACTGAAACAGGAATAGTTGCGTCTTTTCCAAACATCCGCACTTCACAGCCTAGGAGCACTCAATCGAAGAATAGGAAGTTGCGACCTAAGAAAAGATCAATAAGGAATGCTAAAGTAGAAGAACACCCTAGGACTATGAATAAGACTCACGTTGCTTCCACTATAGATATTGCGTCTGGAAAATGTAATAGAAATAGTGATCTAACGAATGCTAAACCTTTAAGTACTTTTGATATTCAGTCTGATGCACCTTGTGTTATTTGTCGTAAAAGTATGAATTCTGATTGTCATGACAAATGTGTTGCTAAAGCTATAATATCTCGTTTACGGAATCCTAAGAATCGGAATACCTCTAGGCCCACTAATCATTCTAAGTCAGTGCTTGGTAGACCGCCTTCTTTAGATTCCAAGACAAGCATTGATGTCCCTGTAGCTCCAGTTTCACCTCCTAGTGCATTCACCAAGACTAAAGCAAATAGTAGTTATAGATGGCAGAAATGGATATATAACACACTAGGATTTAAATGGATGCCTAAAGTCATTGATGTGTGTATGTTTACTATCACTGCTCCGGAACCCTCTAACATTTCGGGTTCCACATCTACTTCTATTCCATCTGTGTCGTCTGTGTGTAATGCAGGTGATACAGATCATTCTCTGGATTGTTGATAGCAGATGTTCCCGACACATGACAGGCAACCTTAAACTGTTATCAAACTTTATTGCAAAGTTCATTGGCACTGTCAGATTCGGGAATGATCACTTCGCAGCTATCATGGGCTATGGAGACTATATCTATGGGAATATCGAAATTAGCAGGGTTTACTATGTGGAAGGTCTCGGTCACAATCTGTTTTCAGTAGGTCAGTTCTGTGATGGAGATTTGGAGGTTGCTTTCAGGGAGAAACTTGTTTCATTCGTGATCTACAAGGAAATGACCTTATGTCTGGCTCGCGTAATTCTAGTCTTTACACTATCTCTATGCAAGACATGGTTGCTTCATCTCCCATCTGCTTACTTTCAAAGGCAACATCAACAAAATCCTGGCTATGGCACCGTCGTCTCTCACATCTAAACTTTCAAACCATCACCAACCTTGCTCGACACAAACTAGTTGAAGGTCTCCCACGATTTCGGTATTCAAAAGATCACCTTTGCTCAGCCTGTGAACAAGGGAAAAGCACTCGTGCTCATTTTCCTTCAAAGGTGGAACACAGCTCTTAGCATGTGCTTCATATTCTTCACATGGATTTATGTGGCCCGATGCACGTGCAAACGATCAATGGCAAACACTACATCTTAGTAATTGTTGATGACTACTCACGATGGACTTGGGTCTACTTTCTTCGAAGCAAAGACCAAGCTCCACAAATGATCATCACCTTTCTCAAGAAAATTCAAGTTCAGCTCCGGAACACCGTCCGCCAAATAAGAACAGACAAAGGAACTGAATTTTTTAACCAAACCCTTCGTGCATTTTATGAGAAAGTGGGAATTCAGCATCCGACATCTATTGCACGTACACCAGAACAAAACGGTGTTGTTGAAAGACGAAACCGAACGTTAGTGGAAGCTGCAAGAACAATGTTAATCAATGCTAAACTTCCAGATTACTTGTGGGCAGAAGCTGTATCTACTGCATGCTATACTCAAAACCGTTCTATGATCACAAAACGCCACAACAAAACACCTTTCGAACTTGTCCATAACCATAAACCGAATCTCAAAAACTTTCATGTATTTGGATCCCTTTGCTATCCGAATAATGATCGTGATGATTTTGGAAAGCTCAAAGCCAAAGCTGACATTGGAGTCTTTATTGGATATTGTGAGAATTCTAAAGGTTACCGGATCTGGAATCGTCGTACAAAACAGGTGATGGAAACGATTCATGCTCATTTTGATGAACTTACGGAAATGGCTTCTGAGTATAACAGCTTAGAACCCGGTCACAACCGTTTAAACTTCCCGCAACCCCCATCATCAGCTGAACAAAGCCCCCAGCTCACTCGTCAACAAATGGAAAGGTTATTTGCTCCTCTGTTCAGTGACGATATTGATGAACGTGCTCCAGGTGTATCTGCTGTTTCCGCTACACAACCTGATAATACTATTATACCTGATACACCTGCTACAACAACTACTGTTGAAGAAGCACCACCAGTTAACTCCACCACAACAGTTGAACAAACCGCTTCCAACAATGATGAACCGGCTGATGATATTCTTAATGAAGTACCCCCACCTGCAGATTTTGATCCAAATGCGTTCTTTAACCCGTTTGCTAATGACACTGCTGCACCGGATGTCGCGGAATCATCAACAAACCATTTGAATCCTCAGAATCTGCACAATGTATACCAACATCAACCCTCTACACATCGATGGACAAAAGACCATCCTCTGGCAAATATTATTGGCAACCCGAATCAACCAGTCGTTACGAGACAACGTCTTCACACAGATGGTGAACATTGCATTTATGCACTCACTGTCTGCCAATCTGAGCCTAAAAACATTAAAGACGCAATGACAAAATACAACTGGATTGAATCCATGCAAGAAGAACTCAACCAATTCAAACGTCTTGAAGTATGGGAACTGGTTGAAAGACCAACAGGGGTCTACGTCATTGGTCTCAAATGGATTTGGAAAAACAAATTGGATGCTGAAGGGAACGTAATCCGAAACAAATCACGTCTAGTTGCTAAGGGTTACCGTCAGGAAGAGGGAATAGACTTTGAAGAATCTTTTGCTCCGGTTGCTCGTCTTGAGGCTGTTCGGATATTTCTCGCGTTCGCGGCTCATATGAATATGACGGTCTTTCAGATGGATGTCAAAACTGCGTTTCTCAACGGACAACTGAAAGAAACAGTTTACGTCAGCCAACCAGACGGATTCGTTGATCCCGAGTTCCCGAACCATGTCTACAAACTGAACAAAGCTCTTTATGGTCTCAAACAAGCTCCTCGGGCATGGTACGATAAGCTATCATCTTTCCTCATTGCTAATAATTTCACCAAAGGTTCGGTTGACCCTACTCTTTTTATACAATATCACGGGGCACATATCTTAATTGTTCAAATTTACGTGGATGACATCATTTTTGGGTCTACACATAAAAAGTACTCAATCGCTTTTGCAAAACTAATGAAGAAAAATTTTGAAATGTCCATGATGGGTGAACTTACGTTCTTTCTAGGACTACAAGTTCATCAATCACCCCGTGGTATTTTCTTGAGTCAGTCCAAATATGCCCTTGAATTGTTAAACAAATTTGGAATGAAAACTTGTGACACTTATGCCACACCAATGACTCATACCAAGAAGCTAGACGTTGACTTACATGGGAAATTAGTTGACCCCACCAAATACCGAAGTATTATTAGGTCTCTAATGTACCTAACAGCTAGCAGACCTGATATTGTATTTGCCGTTTATCTATGCTCCCGTTATCAGTCGCGACCAACTGAAATCCACCTCTCTGAGGCTAAAAGAATCCTCTGATACATCAAGGGAACCATTAACTTGGGGATCTGGTATCCGAAGGATTCTGGTTTTGAACTAATCGCCTTTTCAGACGCTGACCACGCAGGATGCTTAGATTCACAAAAAAGCACTTCAGGAGCCCTACAATTTCTTGGTTATAAACTGGTGTCTTGGCAATCAAAGAAGCAGGATTGTACATCGTTGTCATCAACCGAAGCAGAATATGTAGCCATGTCCGCGTGTTGTGCTCAAGTCATCTGGATGAGAACACAACTCAAAGACTATGGTTACGTATTTGACAGAATCCCGATGTACTGCGACAATCGGAGTGCCATTGCGATCTCGTGCAACTCAGTTCAGCACTCGAAATCAAAGCACATCGATCTTCGTTATCATTTCATCAAGGACCACGTGGAACGGGGTACAGTTGAATTATACTTCGTGGGTATTGAATACCAATTGGCAGATCTTCTCACCAAAGCCTTGCCTCCCGCTAGGTTTAATGAGTTGGTCCACCGGATTGGTATGAGGTATTTGACTCAAGAGGAATTGGATGACCTCCTAAAACAGTCTTAAAAACCTGTCAAACACCAAATTATCTTTTGTAAATAATTTTTCAAAAACAAAATACAAAAATATAAAACCTGATAAAACAACAAAAATATTCTTCTAATTTAATTTTCTTTCAACATGGCAAGTACATTTCTTCCGTCAACACTCAAATCTTTCAAAATTCAGTATTTTTCCGATCAAGTGTTGAGGGGGAGAAAATAATCACTTAACTGTTTCAAAACATCTGTGTACTTGCATGTTATCATATCCCGGTTGTTTCTTTTATCAATGGTGGTAAAATTTTCTGGTTCAATGACACTCCTCGGACTAAAATTTATAACCTTTCATTATTTTCTTAAGTCGAGGGGGAGTGTCGTCAAGTTTCTTTCTTAAAATCTTTGTTTGATAACCAAAATGGAAGTTAAAAGGCTTTGGATGAAAAAGGAAAAGGTGGAGGGACCAAAACTGCCATAAGGTTAAAGTCATTTTAATATAAACTCTTCCACCTAACATTTCACTTCACATTTATTATACTTAACCAAACTAATCCTACGCATAGAAATCGTTCAAGAAATCTGTGTTTTTGATCATCAAAGTGTAAGTGTTTTCATAATCTTAACGTTATTACAAGCAAAGGTTTTGAATTTCATGCAAATCCAACGGCTAAAACGCTAGATATGTGTGATTATGTGTTCTACGCATAAGCGTATGAAGACACAATCATTGGTGTGTGTTTGTGGTTAAAAAGATTGTGTCAAAACATGTCTTTAACATCAATGATACTAGTTTTATCCTCAAAATCCACCCAGAAACATGATTTGAGTGGTTTTCATAATTAGGGTTTATGCGTGGTTTTGGGTATTTTCAAATGAGTGTATTTGGTCAAAAAGGTTGCTTTGTGAGGTTAATATCATGTTGAATTGATGATATCCAGGACCTATAACAACCCAGAAACACTAATTAAGTCAGAATTAGGGTTTAATGTTCTTGAGTTTGGGTATTTTTGATTCACTGCGTGTTGGATGTTAAAACTTAGTTATTAGACTCTCACAACACCTAAGACCTACCAGAAAACGTTTGGTGCAATTTCCATGGCTAGAACTGTTATGCGTAATTCTTGAACTATTAGGGTTTTTAGGCTTACGCGTAAGGTTTTCTACGCGTAACTGTTTGATATGCTTTCATGCCATAATTTGTGTTAAAATGAATATATGTGTTAAGACTGATGATATGATGATTTTATTTCAGGCTTGTTACGCTTAAAACTCAGAATCAAGGTCTTTGTTACTCTACGCATAAGGATCACCTTACGCGTAGAAAGTTATGCGTAAGAGAAATTTTACGCGTAACTGTTACGCGTAAGGGTCTACAATGGGACTACGCGTATCCTGTGAAGGATATGCGTAAACAGTGACTCTACGCATAAGGTTTACTCTATCCTTACGTGTAAGGTTTTATATACGCCTACGCGTAAGCTTTACGCATAAGGTCCCCTGTTCCTACGCGTAATATTTCTTACGCGTAAGATAGGATCCTACGCATAAGCTTGCGTCTACGCGTATACCTCTCCTGTTTACGCATAAGCTACTATTCCTACGCATAAGCCTTGATCAAACCTTCGTTATGAATTGTTACGCGTGCAAACTTGTAAATAAATGAATCAGAACGTCACGAAACCAATAATGTCGCTAATAAACTTAATCGTTTAATATGTTGTGTTAAATAAGTGATAACATAAACTTTAAAACTTAAAGTTAACTAACTCACGAAACTTATCACGACGACATTGGACTATTGAACAAACAAGTGACTTTGGACTCGTAACAATCTTTGACACTGTATATTCAATACTTAGACCATAAAAACCTTCTGTTGACTAACATTATGTCTTTCGATATGTTGGTTCTTTTGGCTAATGTTATTTCAGATCACGACATGGCTGCTCAAATGAATGTGGATGCACCAGAAGTTCTCACAATTGCTGACATCTTCCCTAATGGCTATCCTAGAAAGATTGGAAAGAACAACCTTAGGGTTGACTTTGAAACCCTCACATGCTCAGAATCTTCTTGTCTCATTGTTGTGGATATTCTAAAGAATCATCCCTACCAGAACATGCTCTCACACTCTGCTACAGTACCGGAGATCTACATGCAACAATTCTGGAATTCAATGCAAAGGATCAAGGGTCAAAGTGCAGTGACTGGGACTCTCAATCACAAACAAGTTACCATCACTCATGCAGACTTACGGGCTGTTCTTCTCATTCCAGAAATAGTGCCAACCGACTTCTATGCCACACCTACTGAGGAGACAGTTCTTTAATTCTTGATTGATATTGGCTATGATGAAGCTTCAGGAGTTATCTCTAAGCATTCTCATGTGGAGCTTAAGAACATTCCTCAACCGTGGAGAACCCTCTACATCATCATCACCAAATCAGTGTCTGGTCGTGACAGTGGCTATGAGCATCCCAAGCTCATAGAGCTACAAATATTTTGGTCATTAATCAACAAGAAGGACATCGGAATTGAAGCACTGATATGGGATGACATGATGACGTTTCTCAAAAAGCTTGGCTCAAAGATTCCCTATGTCAGATACACAAAACTGTTGATCCAGAGAGCACTTGGACTTCATCCTGATATCCCCAAGAGGCTCAATGACCCCGATAATCATGACATGTTGACTGAGCCTATCCTATCAGTCAGAATCAAGGAATCGTCAACAAAGAAACAGGGTGCTGTGTTACCTGATCACCTACTGACTAACGAAATCAAGAAGCTTGAAACGCATAAAAGGTATCGGGTAGCAGTAAGAGAAGGAAAAGTTGGTCATCTCGATGAAAAGCCTTCTGGAACACCTACTCGGAGAACCAGATGAGGAAGTGCTGGAAGTGCAGTAAGCACATAGAGTCAAAAGAATGTCCCAAAGAGGAAACCTGCTCCAAAGAAGAAAGTTCCCTCTCAGGAAGCTGTTCCTATTCCTACACCTGAACCACCAAGAAAGCTACTGGACGAAAGCTCTGAAGATACACAATCAGACGAGGAGGTTCACTACTCTGAATCTGCAACCGAACCACCTCCCTCAGTAGCAAAACCTCCTAGTCCTCCAGCTGACCTAGGAAAAGGGAAGACTCCTGTACTTGTGCCATATGAAGAAAGCTCAGAAAGTGATGAAGAGCAACTGGATAAATCCTACAGGAAGAAGTTTAAAATCGTTAGACACCTTCAAAAAGCTAAAGAATTTGAACAAGATCAAATCGGTGGCCCCGGAGGGTCGAGTGGTGGTGTCCACTCTTCACCAGATCCTGATGCGGTTAATCGACCAGATAAGGGAACTGGTGCCACCACTCTTGTCCAACAGCAAAAGCTTGTAGAGGAGTCTACTGATTATAACGTTGAGGAACCAGAAAAGGATAAGACTGAGAAAGAAAAGACTGATGAAGAAGCTCAGGCTCAGACAGAAGAAAAAGCCAAATCTGGACAAAATAACGAAGAGAATTATGATGATTATCTTCTCAACAGTCCAACTCGGTCTAAGGAGGAAACTTCTGCACCTCCAAAGGACTCTGAGCCTCCTCATGTCTCCTCCTCGTCAGACTCATCGTCTCATTCTTCGCCACCTCCATCTAAAAGATCAACCAAATCAACATCCAAATCAATGAAGAAGCCAACTCGATCTTGGATTTCTCATGCTCATAAAAGAATTGGGAATGCTGTCAAATAAGTCAGAAAGAAAGACATACTCTACAGGAAGATGAATTTCTACGCTGATTAGATACAGTATATTCATGATGATATCGACAAGATGCAAGATGAAAGGGAGTATGTCCAGAAGCTCATGAAAGATGATCTTCAAGGGAAAATGGACGAAATGATCAAAGGATACACTCACCTGTTCCTTATGGAGGTCGTTCCGAAACTGAAAAAAGAGATGTATAACAGACAACTGTATCCAAATCTCTTACATCTAGCCAAACAAGCCATGAAATCAACTCCGATGAGTTTAAGCATCAATCCAGTTGAATCTACAATCTTCTCTGATGATGAATTGGTGAACCGGCTAGTAGCGCAAATGTCGAAACGCTCTGCAACGTTTGCCTCACACGAAGCTAAACTGTTTGAAGCTCTACTGGAATACCAACTCAGGTCCTCATTCCGAGAAGAAGCTATTAGGCCCAAACGTTCAAGAGATGATGAAGACAAAGATCAGGATAAGGATAAAGAGCCCAAACGCACAAAGAAGTCTGATGAATCATCCTCTATTCAGTACTCGATGCAACCTCCACCACAACGGACACCTGCACAACAAAGGTCACCTCCTCGTTCTTCTACTGATATACCTCAGGATTCTTTTGAATTACCACCCGAGACTCAGAAAATCGGTGATCACTTTGAGTATACGGGTGGTGACGATGAGGAAGTCCGTGAGCCCCTACAACAACCCACCTCTCCCAAACAAGTTCAGAAACCAGAATCCTCATCTAGGCCTAAGAAACAGAAGAAGAAGGCGCCCATGGTTGACGTCGTATCATGGCTAGATGACGATAAAACAGAGGAATTTGAATGGTTCTCTACACTTGTTAACTCAACTCCCTACCCTGCTGAAGGTCAAGATTTGGTAGACGGTAATACATTGGAGCATGCTAAGATACTGCAAGAAAAATTCCGAGTAAAGAAGATGACGAAATCTGAGTTGAGGTGAATTAAGAATGAAGCTTTTCAACTGTGGAAAGATAGCTCGGAAAGTGCCATCGAGGTCGAATATCACCTTGAGAACATTGCTCGCGCTATGTCTAACAACATGGATTGGCTCAACCCAGAAGCAAACATCGACTTCACCAAACGAGACAATCCTCCATATTACAACGACTGGTCTAAACCTCTACCAACAATTGGCCAACCAGATAAACCTAGGATTCCATTCAGATATTTCTTCAACAAAGACTTGGAATTTCTTCTACACGGTGGCGATGGATCAAGGAAATATGCTACATCTTTGACACTTCCATTCCCAGCAGCCATATACTCAAACTGCATAGCCATTGAGGAAAGAGCTAATCACTTGTTCTCCAACAAAGTGGAAGCATACGACCGAGATGCAATGTACGGGATTCATCATTGGCCGGAACGCCGAAGAATCTATTACAGAAGCTGCCAGGTTCAGAAGTCTCAACATGCAGTGTTCAGTACTAAGGATATCGTTGCCATCAAACATGTTGATCTTTCGACCAAATGGGACTACACTTTTCTAAAAAAGATTGTGGTCAAAAGGCAAGATGAACAGGATTATGAATTCTCTGAAGCTGACTTTGAGAATTTGTCTATCAACGACATTGAAGACATGTACCTTGCCAAAGTACAGGGTCGCACGAGGCAATTTTCAACTGAAGTACAACGTGAATTCATCAAGTCATTGCTCATCTTCATCAGACGCATAGTCATTAAAGAACGTGTAGAAGATCTCCAGCTTGCAGTTGAATCATATCAGACCCGTGTTAACTTCACTCCACCTCAGCTTGATCTTCCCGACATCAACCAGCTCTCACAATATACACTCATTAGCAAACCATTCGGCGTCGTTTACCGCAGTGAACTTCAACGAAATTGCTTAATGGCGTGTAGTGATCTTCACTAGTTTGGGGATCACACCTTGAAGATGGTTAGGGGTGAATTGGCTTATAGGTTGAAGGATATACGTCAAAAGATTGGGTCTCCTAAGCGATAGAATTCTCAGGATCGAAGGGATGTGAGGAGGATCATTAAAATGATTGATGAAAGGTTGTATAGAAGGGATCAGTTTAGAACATTGGAAAGCTTTGTTGGTGGTCGACCCAGAATTAACATCACCGGCTATCAACGCCCAGTTCGCACTCCTGGAAACATCACTGGACTTCCTGGTACCCCTTGAACTGCTTCTTTCATTATAAATTTGGATGTATGATTTATAGATGTGAATGGCTTGTGCACACATTACAGTGTACAACCCGTAATTGTCAAGAAAGGACCCTGTGGTACGCTTCAGTGCCACAATCCTTATAAAAGGAGCGAAAGTTTCTTACTTTTGAGTAAAACCTATCAAACCTTTCATTTTTCAAGGTTTTGTTCAAAAGGACAAGTACTTCCCCGTATGTTTTTCAAAACCTCAACCGTTTATATCACTTGTTGAGGGGGAGTATTTGAATTTAAACTTTGTTCACAAATTGTTCATATTGGTCATCTTCTCGCAACACTCGAAATGGTCATATTTATTCTCAACTTTTCAAAAAATAACATTTTATATGCCATTTTTGAGGGGGAGAAAATTATGTGATAAGAAATATGTTGTGTAAATGCAAATGAATCTTTGTGTAATAGACTTAACCAACGAATTGACGGTACTAAACTGTTAGTAACTCGAAAAGACTTGTCCGGGACGGGTAATAATTTCAAGCTAGTTCTCTAGTAATGTAAACGTGTCTCGCAAAGGACTTGTCCGAGTAGAAAGTACCATTCGAGAATCTCTTGGTAGACATGAACTCTGACGGGTATGACAACCTTTCGAGGCTTGTCTACACCTTCAAGGTAGTTATTAGAGCTAGTTGTCACCTAAAAGCTGACAATGTAACTCTTTAACTATGCAACGTAACCGTGTCTTGCGGGGGAGTGTCTATCTTGAGTTGATCAATTCAAAAGTGCGCGCTCTTCCCACACAGTGCAGATTTCCGTCAAAACTCTAAAGCACATGTGGAGGGAGAGTATTTCTGCTAAAAGATAAAACTCTCACAGTGGTTCAAACATGTTTTTCATTTACAAACCCTTTGAGAGATTTTCTTGAAAATTGGTTTTATGGCAACATAGGTTAGTCATGGAGTGATAAGGTGACTAAGGTTAGCATTAACCGTCCTATGATCCGCCAGAGCCGGAGGGATCTACCCAAGGACATCACAAATAGTTAGTACTTAGAAGTCCTTAGGTACGATTATAAAAAGGAGAAAATGAGAATCGGAGAAAGAAGGAGTTGAAGAATTAAAAAGAAATGCAAAGAAAAGGGTGAAAAGAAATAGCCCTCCAAATTACTCAACTTAGGGCAGACACCGGGTTCAATTCATATGCTACTGGTTGTCACTTAGTGACACTGGTATTGAAGATTAAAAGTCGTCATGGACCCAGTGACGCATGCACTATACCTTCTTAGCCACTCAAGTTTCTCTCAAAAGAAGCTTGTTTCATTCTCACAGGGAACCCTACGTAAACTATTGGCTTTCTCTTAGAGATCGCTGGTATTGAAGAAGGAGACCATCTCCCTAGTCTCCGCTCAGGAAAACCAAAACGCACTATTGAGTCTAGAGCCACGAGATTCATCAAAAGATCTCTTAGGTACACTTGACATTTCATCACCTGATGTTCAACAATAAGAACATCAGTGGTACGTTATCGAGTCCTTCACAGATCTTAGCAATCTGTCGAGAACATTTATGAGAGGTTCACAACTGTGATCCTCAGTGATTGAATGGAAACTCCTGCCAGGGTCAACATCAAACAGCCCTGACAGCAGGTCACTTCAGTAACTCCCCGTGGATTACGCTTAGTGTGTCTCAAACGGTCTACAGTCGTGAGGTGATGCTTCGGTGTACCTCAGCGACTCATCTGAACTGTAGATGTACTTCGGTACATCGCGTTATCTCACTTGTGGGACTCCCATTCAGGAACGGCCTTTGTGAGAATTAGAGTTGTGTTTTCACACTATGCTGTTAACACTCTCGAAGTTCAAACTTGTGAGTGCTGGAATCCGCTTATTACTAACCGTTTTAAATGTTTTCTTCTTATGGAAGCTCCGGAGCGGGATGATCGTGCATATTCTTCTCATGCTCACGCTAACATCATCACTAATGGAAGTTCTATCCAAAAGCAACACAACAGTCAGAATGATTCTTCGTCAAATCAAAGAATCTACAAAGTTAAAGACTTAATGAACTTCATCAGTACTGTATTCCAACGTCAAAGAGCGTGTGAGCATGTTGAAGAATGACGTGGAGACACTGTAGCGGCAAAGCAGACCTGAGGCAGACTTGATGCAGACAACAACATACTATCACTTTCATCACAAAGAACAATGATCAAAGAACAAAGTTAATGATGACGTCAAAACATAATTGTTCAAAGAAAACTATCTCTCTACACTGGGGAGATTGTTCGAATCAAGGCATTCCTTCTCACAAGAAAGAAGAATGTCAGAAGACGTCAAAGCTACTATTACATCAACGCCTTCACCGTTTTTCATCACCAACACTTGAGGGGGAGATTGTTGGAATCACTCATAAACCTTAATTCAAGTGTTGGTTACTCATATGTAATAGGCAGCTTATTATGGCCTTTATGTTTGTTTAAGGTCTAGCTTATGTAGAAGGCCCATAAGCTTAGGCCCATGTCCAATAAGGAAAAGGGAAGGAGTAGGAGTGTTGCCCTAGCTCCTTGCCTATAAATACTATGTAATAACTTTCACTTGAGGGTTGGTTGTTCAAGTTATTTCTTTCACTACACTCTACGAATAACCGGTTACAAAATTTACGTGTGTGTGTGTTTGATATATTGTTCAATCGCCTTTATCTCTTTCTATTAAGCTGGTGTTGTAAAACTAGTGACCTAACAAATTGGAAGTAATTAAACATAAACATAGCTAGTTAGGATGAATAACTAGGTTAGCACCCCTCTCCTCTATTGATCACAACCCTCGCCTCTATTTTCTTTCTTTTTTTTATTTTATTAATAGTTAATCATTTCCACCTTATAATCTATTAAAATCTGTGACATCTAGACTTAGTTTAAATCCGCACACATAGCTCTTGGGACGACCTCGGTTTTACCGAATACTACACTACACACGACCGGGTACACTGCCCGTTAGTGCATTAGGGTAGACCATAGGTATAACAAGAACTTATAAATATTAGAACCTGGTCAGTAAAACCTGCATCACCACGTCCTGCGTTAATTTGACAACTTAGTCAAGCTGGTCGCAAGATTAATGATGCATAATCAAGTTCGACCTTTTTTTAACTAAACTTCTTTAATTAGAAAATATCTCGAATAACTAGCAATTAATGCAATTAAAGTCCATTTTCGTATGCTCAGAGCATTGGGTGTAGCAACACAGCACTCGGCGTTATGCCAACGTAGCGTCGGTGTTTCCGAATTACCACACCGAGGATGGCAAGAAACCAACGACGTTGGTTGGTGCGTTGGTACACCAACGCCTGTTGTTTAGTTTTTTTTTTGAAAAAAATAGCCGTTTGGATATGCCTACAGTTAAAAACTATTTAAAAAAAAAAAACCCCACTCTATATATGTTATACCCCGTTTAACCAAATTTCACACAAAAGTTTCTACTAAAACACACATTCTTATAAACTATGGATCCAAATCCGAACTATGAAAATATTAACATTTCCGAGGTCGATGATGAAACTGAAATTTTTTTCATGACACCAAGCTCAACTTTCGTTGTACACAATACCCATAATCCGATTACCGGGAACGTGAGGTTGCTGAAGAATGTTTGATGAAGGACTATTTTAATGATGATCAAAAATATCTGGAATAATATTTCAAACGTGGGTATTGTATGAGCAAAAAACTATTTTAGATATAGTCCAAGGTATTGAAATTAAAGATCCTCTTCCAGATCATTTTCATTTTTCTTTAAAGTCACACCCGATTGTATGGGTCTGATGGGTTTTAGTGTGTGATGCTGGATTTAAAACAGGTTTTACTATTTATAATTTCTTGTCTACCTAAGGTCTAACGGGCATTGTACCCGGTCGTGTGTAGTGTAGTAATCGGTTAAGCCGAGGTCGTCCCAAGAGCTATAAGTGTGGATCTAATCTAAGTTCTAATGTCACTGATTTTAAAGGGGGGGTTTGAATTAATTGGTAATTAAGCTAATGAAAATAAAATGAAAGTAAATTAAAAGTGATGAACAATCAGTAGGGAGAAATGTGCTAGCCTAATTACTAATCTTGTTACGCCATAATTAAATTTTACTATTAATGTTTTCTATTGCTTCATGTGGGGGTAAACGTCACTTGACTCCTCGGGTAAATTCGTCTAGACTATGTTTTTATAGGTTCCTATTATGTAATCATATGATTTCCAGAGTTCATGGGTTAACTGATGCGCGTATAACGCGTTCGGGGTCAAAGGAACTTCCTTTTCGTCGAGCAAGTTTTTCAACACCCTAGGCAGTGAACCTAATCGTTGTAGTGTAGTATTGGGTAAGCCTCGGGTATTGATATCATTCTCTAGGAGAAAATTAATGCTAGTGAGAAGTGTACGACGCTAAGGTTGCGGTTGAGGAAGATTATTTTTTATCTTTTTTTATATTTTTTTAGAAAGCTAAGGGAAAAATCTCGGGGTTTGGATTTGGGGGTTTGGTTCTTCTACCGATTACTTATACTATCTAATTATCTAAACTAATGGGTAGTCTTATGTCTATTGATGTGTGCTCGTATGATGATAAATGTGTCTACCTAGATACTATTACTCCCTAGTTATCTTTTATTGGTGGTTGAATTGTCACGTCCTTATTCTTAACGCGTTGTGTTTTCTAAGGTCGTAGGGTATGCTTTTTTCCCTAAATCTTTGAGTTTAAGGTTATTGCCTACGAAATCTCTAAGTTTCATAAACTAACTCTAAGGTTATCTTTGGATGTTTAACCTACAATTCCGCTATGTAATTTATAAACTAAGGTTCACAAAGATTACTCAAGCATTCAAACACAACGATAGCCTAATGCACTCCTAAGCCAATTACAATTAAGATAAGAGACAACCAATCAATAATTAATAACTAGGTTTCATAGATCTAAGCAAACACACAAGAAATTTAGCCTGACATGTTAAACACGCAAGCATACACACGTACAATCGAAGACATAATGAAATCAATGAAGTAAAATACTTATGTTGATGTAAAATAGGGTATGAGAACCCTAAGATACTGTCCAAACCAGACCAAAGTTGTTTTAGGTTTTTACTCCGCAAGTCTACCTCTTAAAATTCTGAAAATTTGATTTCTATATATAGTTTTACATTCGCGACGGCGTTACCTTATAGGCGGGACGCCGTCATTAGGGTTTCGTCTTGGCCAAGTAATAGTTGGGACGGCATCACGTTGTGGTTGTGACGCTGTCAGTCTTCAGCAGTGACGTCGTCTGAATCTGGATCTAGGCCTTCTGAGAAGAAAAGTCTTCGTGACGCCCTTACTCTTCAAAGCTTGACGCCGTCAGGTGTAAATTAGCAAAAAGTATACCGAGTCGTCACAAATTTAAATACGTAGAGAAGGACGGCGTCGCCCTTGGATTGTGACGCCGTCAGGTGTAATTCTAGCAACTTGAGTGTCATGATCTTGACTTAGCCATTTTCTTCATATATTCACTCATTTTCATCCAAATATGCATCATTCTAGCATTTTGCTTCCAAGAGACCTAAAAAGTGAAAAGGAACGAAATTAAGCAGTAACGGATATAAAAGTGGGCGATTAAGGGCTTAAATGACCCCTTAAACGTGTACGTTTTAAATCCTTATCATTAACCTATGTAGAGTCATTAAGTACCATCTATAATCAAGACTTATTCTAAGGAAACCCGGCCTCTCGGAACTTAGGTTTCCCCTTAAATTCTTAAGCATCTCTGTTTGGTAGGTGATCCTATGGTCAAATTGCACACAAGATAGTGGTATTCCTATGGTCAGTTCTTACCACTACTCGTAACCTATTCGTCTAGGGTCCGATGGTCAATTCTCCTAGCTTCCTAGATACTACTAAATATTAACACTACCGAAACAAAGGTGTCCACGAATAAGCAAAGAAAATAAGCACATAAAGCGATACGAAAACGAGAAAATTAAATCATGGCAATAACAATTTCATAACTAGGCTAATACCAAAGGTGTTTAGCCAATCATATTACATAATGCAGGAAATTCAATGTTTAAGATCATAATGAAAGACACTAAATTAAATAAAAATGTTTGATATGAAATACTAAAACATATGTAGTAAATTGCGTGAAATCTCCCTTGGAAATGCTCTGTATGCTGTTGAATATCGTCCCTTTAGAAGCCCTTTTACGTCCCTTGGTGTTGTGTTTTGGGAAGTTATCTCAAAATGCATAATTAGGGCTTGTATTTATAGCCTCATCAAAGTTACTACGTAACCTTGTGAATTGGTTACGCCGTAACCATCGTATCTCAAACGATCTTGTCCATAGTAAAATAATTACGAAGTAACCTTAAGAATGGGTTATGTGGAAAACTAGAAGGGGGGGGGGGGTTGAATAGTTTTACCGATTAAAACTTCGTTTTAAAATATTTAGATAGACTTATGTCAATCTATTTAAATGTGTATGTTGGATGTTGATAGATAGGTATGTAAATATGTAATGCGAAGGTAAAGAGTAACAGACACAAAACCACGACACGAGTGTTTATAGTGGTTCGGCTACAAGGACACCTTCCTTGCCCTACTCCACTCCCCGAGTCACCTACTCGAGAGTTCGTAATCACTACACGACACAAAACTCCTTATGGCGGAGAAGCCTTCACAACGTCGCCTACTCTTTTTCCAGTACAAGGCTAGACACCAGGTTTTTCCACTAGGTAGAACCAAACCTATCACAATGTCGCCTACACTTTATCCGGTACAAGGCTAAATACCGAGTTCCATTACAAAGGAGGAACTACTACCCAACACTACACAACGCCTATCCCAAAGGACACTCCTTATTACAACATCATCAAGGATATCAATATCCTTGGACACAACCTATCTCCATTTGTACATCGATGCACCATATCGATTGTACACCCTTGGCATTTTTCACTAATGCCTTTGACATGATATTTTGGCACCTTTTAATAATGCCTTCGACTTGACCCTTTAGGCATCCTTCACTAATGCCTTTGGCATGATCTTTTGGCATCTTTCACTAATGCCTTCGAATTGACCCTTTAGGCATCCTTCACTAATGCCTTTGACACAGATGTTCGGCACCTTTCACTAATGCCTTCGTCTTGACCCTTTTGGCATCCTTCACTAATGCCTTAGACACAACACTTCTAGAAAGGAAGAAAGAATTATCAACAAGAGAACTTCAGTAGTCTTGATGATGACGAAGCATGGCAACTCATGGACTTGAGCTTGCTCGACTTCAAGAGGTGGTGATCTCGCCTTTAAGAGGAACCTTGAGAATCACACAAAAACAAACACAAACTACATAGAAAGATCCTTTGGATATGAGGTTAGAGAGTTTACAATACTAGGAGAAAGTATGTGTAGGGGTGGCACTTTACAATGAAGAAATGGCTCACTATTTATAGACAAAAACATGCTACTGTTCCACGGATCCCAAGGATCCCTTGTTGGAGGGATCCGTCTAGTGTATTTTGAGGGATCCGTGAGACGCTCCTCATTACCCATGGGTTATGGGTCATGGGTCATGGGTCATGGGTCATGGGTCCTAGACTTTGGACCATGGGTAACCAAGTAGATACAATGTATCTACAAGATGCAATGCATCTAGTCAATGGGTTATGGGTTAGCTCCATGGGTCATGGATAATACCCATTATGACTTATGCATGATGTTATGCAATGGGTCATGGATTATGCTCCATGGGTATGGGTCATGGATTTTGGGTTTTAACCAACTACATTCAATGTATTAAGTCAATGAGTTAAATACTTAAACTTTTACCCATTCTATTACTCATTATAATACATACTAAGTATGTATATATCTACCCAATATGTATACACTAGTTGTTATACATATGCATTACTATAACATGAAAAACAGTATTACTTGTTTAGTGATTTATATGAAAATGTAAGTGTGTTAGTAAACTATTGGCTCAAACCATTTACGTATTTTATTTGTTTCGTTAAAATGATTTTACGTTTGTTATCGACAAAACATTAGAAGATCGTAAAATATAAATAAATGTTTTTACGGCTTATTTGTATTAACAGGTTACAACCGTAAAACTCTCGTAGTGAATTTCATCACTTTTACATCGTAACCTTTCAAATTGGTTACGGCGTAAGTATCTTGACTATAAAAATTCTTCTAAGTTTGGAATTATATACAGCGTAACTATGTCGTGAAGTTACGTCGTAACCTTGAACTGCGTTGACTTTGGTCTTCTAGTGTAAATCCTAGTTACGGAGTAAGTAGAGTATGGAATTACGCCATAACTATTGTCTGGCCAACATACTCTTGTATATTTACTTTAATAACCTTCCAAATCCACGTCTCTTTGTTTGTATGCTCATTAATGACCTAAAAATGATAAATTAGGAAATAAGAGTATATTTTCAAGTAAAACAATACAAATTATGAGCATATTAGGGGAAAATCAACAATAAAATATCAGGACTATTGATGTTATCAAATATCCCCCATTTAATCTCTACTTGCCTTCAAGTAGAACTTATTAGAATCATTCTTAAAAAGATATCTCCTATGTGACGAAAATATGAGTTTAAAAACTTCCTATGCTAGAATATCAAAGCCGAGCACCTCATGAAAAGGGAACAAAACACTCCTACTCTCTCTATTCTAAGTGTCAATATCGGGGCGGTCACTCATTGCATAGACATAGTATGTATTCTATCATAGGCTTGGCACTTACAAAAATCTCTACCACTAGAGCTAAGGTCAAGATAATCCTTAAAGGAAACATTGGGTGAACAAGTTAAATAGGCTAGGGTGAATTGTCATTACTAACGTGCCACGGAGAAGGGGACAAAACCAATGATACATGACCAAATCTATGGCCAAAACACCAAGGATTGCTCGCTTCTTCACCTAGACATGATTCTTGACTAAAGGGTAGGATAAGACATAGGATGCACATAAAATGTATAAAATAAAATAACAAACAAATAGTCTAAGCCTACAACCAAGTCATCACCGCCCACCGTCAATCCAAAATTCAAGCTTCAAGATGCGAAAACTGGATCATAATGTAACAAGTTAGTGTGCCATAAGTAGATGTCATATAATGGTGTGCACACTAACTTGGTCTTCAACCAACTCATTTCTTCAAATGAATGCGACCAAGGCAAATTCCTCGATATTAATCCAATAAGCTTCTAAGGATAAGTACTTATAATATTTTCACTATCCTTTTACGATAACAATAAACTACTTTCTCTTTTTTTCTATTTTTTTCATAACTATAAACAAATAAATAAGTCATCCCCTCACTAGAGATGAATCATATATGAGGAATATGATCTTTAAAAATATGTCTTCTATGTAGGCGTGATTCCCGAATCTCTCTACCTGAACCTCAAACTTAGGAAAAGGGCACTTCCCAATCATAAACCAAGACTACATGGTAAGCTAAGGCGAAACGATGTAACGAAACAATACAAAATATGGGTTAAGAAATGAAAAGAATGGCTCGAAAGGGTGTAACTAAGGGTAACTTGCACTAAAGGTAAGTGCAACAAAAGGGTTTACATGGGAGTCGAAAATTCGAGATGACTAATTTATAAACACACACAATAATACACATATAGGCTATTTGGTGTAAATCCTAAAACAATCCTTCTCGAACTATCCCTCCCAAATGTATCAAGCTAACTTGACACACTACGCGTCTTTGGTCTCAAAATGATGTAAAGGCCAAGTTCTAAAGTTTACATTACTACCGGCACACTCAATATATGGTGGATTTGAGTAATATAAGGAAAATGAAAGGCTAACCTCACCAATGAAATCAAGGGGTATAGTGTACTCGGCTAAGGTCTATTCTAGTTTGGTTAAGAAAAAGATGTCAAAAATTTTCAGAATGACATAATTTTTTAATATAAAATAGAAAAACGGGCAAAAAGTTCAAGTTGTAATTCTACTCCCGTCCCTCCACTTGAAATGTACAAGTCCCTTTTGTACGCAAATATGTAATAATAAAAGGAGAAAAGTAGAAATGTAACGAGAACTCCCCTGAAATTTGCTCCAAAAATGATAGAAGGATCACATTGAAAAGACGTACCTTTACTACGCCTCCATGAGCAAACTTCAAATCCCTGAAATCACGACACTACCAACAAGCATAAATCTAAAAAAATAAAAAGGAAAAAAAATAAAAACGTAACTCACTTTCGTACGAATCACAGTTGCATTTAGCGTATGCAACAAGCCTTTTAAACCACTCGGTGTCCCGAGTGGATGAGTGAAGTCTCGTGAGGGTTTAGAGGGAACACACCCACAAAGTTTATTCAAAAACTAATACAAGGTTATGGAGTGCAAGTTAACTGAAATTAAAAATTTTCTGGTACAAGAGTGAAAAACTCCGTAGTGCGTTTCCAGGCCATCCTTATTCTTCCAGTACCTGCAAAAAGTTATAACAAAATATACCAAACCAAACTATACTATTAAAAATTAAGAAAAGGGGTAATTCAGGTTGTTTCCCAAAAAGCACTTTTCTTTATTAACGAGTCTTTAAGTTAGACTCATGGCCATGGGGCTTAAGTTTTACCCACTCCTGCGGCAGTGTTCATTTCGTCTCTAATCATCTTTTTAAACCTCTCTCCATTCATCCAAATAACCGATAGTTGTTTTTCCTTTGTCGTTTCAGTGCATATGAAGTTTCCCACTCCGTTGAGTGTATACTTTCGCACCTTAAATATTTCCATCTTAACTTCTGGTGGGCCATATTTAACTCCCTCCATTTCACAACTATTTTTTCTATCTCTTCCAATCCATCCTCATACCAAAAATGCTTGTGTTTCATGAAAGACACTTTCATACTTTTCCCAAATGTCTTGCAAAATGTACCCCTTTCTGCCTATTCTGAGTTCGTACTCATCAAGTATATATGTATATATATATATATATATATATATATACACACACACATTAATATCAGCTGGATATACAAATATGGTATAACAAATTAAAAAAATACTTATTTGTTTTCTATTACAGCCATGTAATAACATATCATATGAACTTCTGACATAGCCACGCATAAGGTTTATACCCAATAATATGATAGATGAACATCCAAACTATTCTTCACAAAGACAATAACAAAGCATGATTAACAGACACAAAGCAATATAGCATTACTCAGCTCTGGTATATGTTCATCCATCATTGCTAGTTCATCATTTTTTAGACCTGTAAATTTAAGATACCATAATTATAAATGATGCGCGTACGAAGCGCTTTCGGGGTCAAAGGAACTTCCTTTTCGTTCGGGGGCAGTAAACCTAATCGTTGTAGTGTAGTATTGGGTAAGCCTCGGGTATTGATATCGTTCTCTAGGGGAATAGGAATGCTAGCAAGAAGTGTATTACGCTATGGTGGGGTTGAAGATGATTCTTTTTTTCTTTTTTTTAATCTTTTTGGTGGTTTTTTAGAAAGCTAAGGATAAAATCTCGGGGCAATTGTTTGGGGGTGGTACTTCTACCGATTTCTTCTACTATTCTAATTATCTAGTACTATGGGTAGCTATGTCTATTTGATTGTGTGCTCATATGATGATTAAAAATGTGGTTACCTAGATACTATTACTCCCTAGTTATCTTTTATTGTTGGTTGAATTGTCACGTCCTTATTCTTAACGCGTTGTGTTTTCTAAGGTCGTAGGGTGTGCCTATGCCCTAACTCTTTGAGATTACCTATTGGTTTTGCTTACGAAATCCGCAAGTCATTAATAAACTAACTTTAAGGTTGTCTTTGGGTTTTTAGACTACGAAATCCACTAGATCATTCATAAACTAACTTTCACAAAGATTACTCAAGCATTTAAACACAAAGATAGCCTAGTTGCACTCCTAAGCCAATTACAATTAAGATAAGAGACAACCTAACAATAATTAACAACTAGGTTTCATAGATCTAAGCAAACACACAAGAAAATTAGCTAGACATGTTAAACAAGCAAGCATACACACATTCAATGGAAGACATAATGATACTATTGGATTAAAACACTTATCTTGATGTGTAAAATAGGGTTTGGGACCCTAAGATATTGTCCAAGTCGGACTACAAACGTTTAGGGTTTCTACTCTAAAAGTCTACCTCCTCAAATGCAGAAAAATCGAATTTTATATATAGATTTACACTTGCGACGGCATCGCCTTATAGGCAGGACGCCGTCAGATCGCCGTCATTAGGGTTTTCGTCTTGGCCAAGTTATCGATGGGACGACGTCACCTTTGAGTTGTGACACCGTCGGGCTTCGGATGGGACATCGTCTTGGTTCTGGATCTGGGCCGTCTGAGATGAAAAGTCTGAGTGACACCCTTCTTCTTCAAAGCCTGACGCCGTCAGGTGTTACGAGCAAAAAATTCCACTGAGCCGTCTGGTGCATGTATTTATCAAATCTGTATAGAGGGACGGTGTCGCCCTTTTTTTGGGACGCCGCCAGGTTCAGTTTGAGCAACTAGAGTGGCTTTGATCTTGAATTTTCTATTTTCTTCATATATTCACTCTTTTTCGTCCAAATATGCATCATTCCATCATTTTGCTTCCAAGAGACCTAAAAAGTGAAAAGGAACAAAATTAAGCAGTAACAGATATAAAAGTGGTCGGTTAAGGGCTTAAATGACCCCTTAAAAGTGTACGTTTTAAATCCTTATCAATAAACATACAAATACAGCAACTGCATATACAAATATAGCATGACAAATTCAAATAATAGTATATGTTCTCTGTTACAGATGTGTAGTAACCTGTTAGATGATTAGGGCTGAGAAGACTGTAAATGAACACCCAAGCTATTCTTCATATAGACAATAACAAAGCATTAATGATGGATGAACAAAGACCAAAGCAACTTAACATTAGTCAAGTCTGGTTTTTGCTAAAGCAACGTAGTATTACTCAACTCTGGTCTCGGTTCACCCATCGTTGCTGCTTCATCATTTTTTGATACTTGAAGGTTTGTCTCGCTTTAAGCAAGGATATATGAAATAAAAGATATCAAACGACATAACTAAATAAACTTCGAATGCGTTTTTTTTCGTACGACATGTAACCATGTAACTTTAGTAAAGCTGTATCACCATGTTTATGACAATAAAAAGGAACATTAAGATAGTTTTTTTATAATGCAAAATGTAGCAAGAAGTAGATTTAAAAAAAATGATTGCATTTGAAGCTGAAGCATGGCTGCAATAAAAATAGCGCCCATCACACATACATACGCATGTTTACATCTGTATCAAAAGTGGATGTTCATCACATAGTGTCTCAAAAAGGCAAATGTTGGGCATGGATACAACCACCACATGGGTAAGGCTACCTCGCCAAGACAGCAAGGTCTTAAAAGTAGTCATGTTGAAATAGCCAGCGCATGCCAGTATAGCAAAAAAAGCAAATGGCAGACATGGCTAATCATGATCATAAAATTTATAAAAACCGATAAGCATCATCATTGTCTGTATGTATGTGTTGGAAATTAAGCTACCAAAACATCGAGAAACTATCCCAATCATATTACCAATAGCTGCAAGAGCTATCCCTTTCCATAACCAAATACCAAACACCAAATAAGCGATCATAACTTTTTTGAGCCAGCTTAAAGTTAGACCTCAGGACGTTACATAGAAACTATGAGAGAGAAAGCTAATAACTTATCCAATGGAGCCAGGCGGGTACCCAAAAAATATTTTCGGGTATAGGCTAAGCAACACAAACAAGCCACAAGGTTTTGGCCACAAAGTTGTGCAAATAGACACCATGGTAAATGTTATATTTTTACAATATAATTTCACAAACAAAAATTATCCCAACCCATAGCCCTTGATCGGAGCATATATATAATTTATAACATTTACCATGGTTGCTCATATACAAAAAACTGGTTACCCGTTATGACTGCAAACATAACAGTTTATCTGGCAAAGACACAGCCGCACTCAACTTTTAGGTTCCATATTAGGCGTGACCGTTTCGTCACAAACAAAATAACAGCACACCAAAGCAAACTCATAAACTCTTATTGAACCGCCATGCTTGCAACCACCACTACTCGGATACCATGTCATAAGCATTGATCAATATTTCACTAATGAAAAGTATCCCAGATACATTATAAGAATATAACATTTACCGTGGTTTGTAATGTGTATAACTTTGCAAGCCTTTCTCGTAACCAAATACCGAACACTATAAAAGTGGTCACCCGCCATGGCTGCAAACATAACAGTTTACCTAGCCAAGATATGGGCGCACTCAACTTTTATGTTCCATATTAGTCGTGCACGTTTGTTCACACACAACATAACAACAAATACCGAACACTACAAAAGCGGTCACCCGCCATGGCCGCAAACATAACAGTTTACCTGGCCAAGATACAGGCGCACTCAACTTTTATGTTCCATATTAGGCGTGCGCATTTGTTCACACGCAACATAACAACAAATACATAACACTATAAAAGCGGTCACCCGCCATGGCTGCAAATCTAACAGTTTACCTGGCCAATATAGGGGCGCACTCAACTTTCAGGTTTCATATTAGGCGTCTACGATTGTTCACACACAACATAACAACGCATCGAAGAGATGCTTGAAAAAAGCATACCATATCTTTTTCCCTGAAAATCATGAGCTATAAAATTACAAATATCAAATATACAAATCTAACATCAAGATACATTTTCCACAATCTAAAAATTAACATCAATCACCTATACAGATAATAAACATATAGATCTAACATAAAGAAACTCAAAAACAACATTATAACCATCACAAACCCATCAACGACAATATTTTTTCGACACAAAGTAGATGAAGATAACAAAAGTGATCTACAAAACCCTAGATCTAGAATACAACGTAACAAAAATAGCACATCCTTACATTAAAAAGAGGGTTTTACTGTAGAAGTGACATATGGCATTTTCAAGACCATAACGACAAGAAAAACCCATAAAAAATTAATCCGTATAGATATAACACACAAAAAGCTTGAGCACTATTGAATCCACTGTACATTCCCTCACATAAACACTATAGACATAGTAAACATGGATCAGACATATACACATCAGCCGTTTTTTTATCCATCTTAGAGTCTGAAGTGACACCGTCACATAGAAGCTATGAGATACAAAAGGAGCAATTTATTGAATGGAGACAGGCGGGTACCAAATTACTATATTCGGGTATGGGCTAACCAAATACAAAATGGGCTACAAAAGTTGTGCAAATAGAAACCACGGTAAAAGTTATAATTTTATAATGTATGCGTCTTTTAATTAAGGTGAAGAGCAAAATATCAAGGAGAGCAAACATATTTGCGTTTCATGTACACGTATCACTTTCTTAGCCTTTCTTTTATCAAGTGGAGCGCAAAATAACAGAGAGAGCAAAATATTTGCGCTCCGTGTATACGTCACTCTCCTGCCCATTAAATAAGGCGTGCAAAACTCATGGGAAAGCAAAACTTATTGCGCTCTGGGCCATATTTGCACTCTCCATGCAACATGTTCACATAAAAGCTTAAATTTGAGAGCGCAATACTTATGGGTGAGCAAAATATTTGCGCTCCGTGCCACGTATCTAGTTTAGATGTGGTTTTAAAGTACACGTGTAACGATAAAAAACAAGGAGCGCAAAATGTATAGGCGCGAAACCTTATTTGCGCGTATAGTAGATTTTTGTAAAACATTTTTCAATGGTTCATTTTAGTAACACTTATTTCTATGTGTTTATTTTGGAAATTTCCACTAATTTATTTGTTAATTAATGTTTATTAAATACATTTTTTGATTTAAAAAGAAAATTCGAGTTTAATTAATAAGATCAAACTAGTGCCTTATGAGCACCTGTTAGACAAACCCCTCTTAACCTTGTAATATCGCAATATCGCATATCAACTAAAATTTAATATAAAAAGGGGAACTTAGATTTATAACTTACGAAAAAATAACTAATTACCGTATGTGGATATATAAAATGAATCATGATCATTATGAATGGATTTCAATGGATGGTTCCACTAGCTGGAAATTGCATGTGTAACTTGAGGGGGGGAAAAAGAAAAAATAAAAAGCCACCAATATCTCATTATGAAAATATTAATGATGTTGAATACTACTAAATGCATTTACAATTAGTGTTCCAAAGTTACGGTAGTTGACATTCTAGAAGAATATAACAAGAAAATCCACGTTGAGAGTTTTACGTGGAAAGTTTCGTCCAAAAACACAACTTGTGTGGGAAGCAAGCTTTTCTACACGGCTATATACATTGGAAACAGATTATACGTGTCGTTTTAAAAGAAATAAAATTAAGTCATACTCCGTAATATATTATGTAAGGAAATGTTCTGAAAACAAAAATTTACTACTATATTTGTATGTAGTATTTAATCTGGATGGTTACAAAACACCTTATATTCGAGAAAAACTATAATTCAAGGCAACCATTTTCAGTACCAAATGAACTGGATCGTATAAAAACATAACTTGAATTCTAAAAAAGACTCTGTTCTAAAAATGAGCTCCAATTAAGCTTTGCGTAATTAATCTAGCTAGCCAGCACGGATGTATTGAACTTTCTGAGTTCATATATGTCTCGGTCGGGTTGAACTTGAACTCGGAGGTTTCATTAGAATCTTGTTCGCATTTAGTTTTTTTTCATTAACTCAGATACTTTGCCTAACTAGACATTATTTGGTACAATTATTAAAGTCGATTATGACATAGTTGAAACATTACGATATCCTCAAAAGTCTCTTATCTCATTGAAACATATTTACAACTAATTACACAAAATCGCGTTGTATTACTCTAGAAGGGAAGCATTTTTCCCATTCCATTTACATTCGAAAACAACCCAACAAGATCTTGCCTATATGGTAGAAACGACTTCCTCTTTACAATTTCATTTTCGGCTCGTCTTTGAACATAAAACGTTTCATGAACCGGACTCTGCCCCTTCAACCGGCTCACGGCTCTTGTAACCTCGCCAGAATTCCGTTTTTGCTTAGACTTTAACAAAACCATTGGCTGATCATTACCTTCACTATTGCTCCGCTTGAGCAAATTCCGAATACTCCACCTTTTTGACCCAGAACCAGTTGAGCTACTTTTCTTACATTTCGTCATTGCGGGGGATGATGATCCACTTTCTGTCTTTGGCCTCCACACACAAAATGTCCCAGATGGTATATTTTCCAATTCATCGGCTTCTGAGGACGTATATGAAGACGATTCAAATTGTTCATCAATGAATAGTTTTCGTAATGGGCCACTCATCTTATCATCTTTTGATTTAACCTCATGATCTAGCTTGTCATTTACTAGGTCTAGATCACGGTTAAAAACAGGATAAACAGTCCAGATTCGTGAATCATTAGCTCTAGGAGACTCTTCTTCGAATGAAAACTTAAAATCGTCTTCATAGACATCGTCGAGTTCATGAAATCGTGATGCCTCTTCTTCACGGATTACTTTAGCAACCGCTTTCGATGTTACGCTATCAGAAGAGTAACAACTGAAGCTTGGACTAAATCCAATATCTTCTATTTTACGTTGTGGTTGCATTTTGTTGAGTTTTGAATGAGTTATTTTACGTTGTAGTGCAACTTGTTTGAATATGAATGTTTAAGGAATTTGGTAGCCCAAGGGTATTTATAGAGATCTTCTTACTAGAATGACTGATTTATTGTGGCTTACGTAATCGTTTACGTGTCATTAGTAAAAAAACATTGTAGCAAATTGTTGAAGTTGTTCTCTCCTCCATAATTGGTGCAATATTTATTGTATCAACTAACCTTGACCTTTAGTTTTTTTTAGCAAGACCTTGACCTGAGGGTGTGTTTGGTTCACTGTAATCCGGCGTAATTGGATGTAATTGTAATTTGATTACATTACGTAGCCTGTTTGGTTCGTAGAATAGAGGAATTCGTAATTCAGATTACATTACGTAGGTTGTTTGGTTTGTATTGTAATTGTAATTTAATTATTACAATTACATCAAATGAGAGAATTCAGATTACATAGGATGTTAGATGGAAAGTTTTGAATTACGTCGTAATTCAGAATATTATTATTATTATTATTATTATTATTATTATTATTATTATTATTATTATTATTATTATTATTATTATTATTATTATTATTATTATAAATCACACTTTTATTAAAAACTCATAGGATTACAAAAAATTAGTGGGGAGCCTCGAAACCAACTGAGCCCCCACACCTCTAGCAATGGTAAAACCAATCCTATTAAAGATATGAACTGCTGCACGCGCTCCAATGTCTTGGGTCATAGAGAATCGTCGAATACGCTTAAGTAAGGTGACTGCATCTTTCTCAAGTTCTCCAAAAGAAGAAAAAGAGAAGGGGAGAAACCCATATCCAATATCCGCACATTTAGCATCGTACTTGACCCTTTTACGCTGTGCATCATCACTGATCGCTCGCCCTGGTATAAAATCAATCAACCCAGATTGCGTCAAAGGCGACGAACCCGTAAGATCAACACATATGCCGCGTCCACTATCCCAAGAGTAGAGTAATATGTCAGCCGGTCGCAAGGATCTGTCCCCATCTCCAAAAAGCCCAATATCCACCTCCTTGCGAGCGGAAATCCCTGACCGAGAGCATATATCAACAAGAACATCGCGCACAAGGTTGTGACGATGTTTAATGCCAACAATACCCGCACACGAAACAACGTGATCCCCGTAAATATCTCCAGGAAAAACCTTAGAGCAGGCAGAACACGGTACCTGAACAGTGAAAAGAGGAACACCCAAACGATAACACAATACACAACGATAAGCCCTGGCATTCATAGTTTGTCCCAATCCAGATATCGGAGCCACCCTAAGCCAATACGAGGTGTGATCCTCCTTTAAAGAACTCCATAACGCCATCTGTCGAGGGGAAAGATGGAAAGTAGATTCAACAGTTTGGGAAACCCGACCGAAATATATATCTGCCAATTTCTTCATAAGTTTGGGGGCAGCGACCTCGCTAGGGTTACTCAAAAGGTCAATATCCATATTCACATTGAAAGTACATAGAGCATCATCAAAAGAGGGACCAGCAGTTACAATACCTGAACCATGAAGAAGCTTAGACTGTAAGCTAGCAGATTGAAGTCTAGAAGCAAGGAAGGCATAATTCAAGACATCACCTGCAGCATATAAACCAAGTCCCCCATAAGCAAAAGGTAGGGTGGCGAGTCTCCACTGCCAGTCACCAAAACCAGGTCCAGAAACAGTGACAATACGCTCCAAAGAGGAACGAAGTGCCGCATCAAAAGAAACTTGAGCACACTCAAAGACCCGAGGAGAACATGTGCGCATAGAAAAATAGAGCTTAGAAATACCAGCACATGTACGGAGAAGCAACAACTCGCATTGAGGGTCATTGAGTTTGGCAACTGCTTCCATAAGTTCAATAGTTTTAGCAACCCTTTTCAGGACCAACTTACTACCAAACTCAAAATCCACACTAATAGGTCCACCCAATAATTTAACACCATGAGAAGGGCGAGAAATATTGGGGGGAAAAACACCGACATACCTGCTCATGGGGTCCTCTTGTGGCCAAAAAACTTCTGTTTTATCAACATTGAGGTGTAAGCCACGACAAGGTCCATCCGCCATAATCAACTCCAAAACCTTACCAACAACCAAGGTATCACCAATAATAGTGCCATCATTCAGATACCAAGCTTGAAAGGAAAGGTCAAAAGAATCTCTAATCTTACATGCCAGGGGATGTAACACTAAAGCAAAAAGAAGAGGCCCAAGCGGATCACCTTGTTGCACACCTTGATGATACCAAAGAGTATGCTCACCATAATATAATCTGGCAGGACTAGAATAACAGAATTCAACCCACCGCGAAATAGCCGGGAAACGAAGCCGAACCTCTCGTAACATAACAGCCCGATCCACCATGTTGAAAGCGTTTTTAAAGTCAACCACCAACATAGATAGACCAACATCATTCCCCCGTTCCTCAACCAATCGGTTCACAGCGTGAAGAATAGCCTCCCCTCCACCCGACACACCAACACCAAATTACAAATCATCTAAATAACTATATGAAGAGTGACCCATCATAGAAGCACAAACCTTGGAAACTAAACGCCTCCAAACAGTCCCAACAACAATAGGACGGATTCCCCCTCCTGGTTTGACTAAGGGTGTGAGAGGAGCACTAGCAATGTACTCACCCAACGCCCTCGGGCATTTACCAGCAAGAAAAAGGTTCACCACTTGGGTAATAGAAGCGATCAACTCATCAGAAATAGCCACAGCAGCACCAGATAAGCAGTCCAAAAGGTGTTGGGCACGCAGCCCATCCCGTCCACAAGAAGTACCACGAGGAAAACTCTTGATCATGTCAAGAACAGTGGAAGGGGATGCATTAAGGTGATGATGATCAATAGGTACATCAGGCAAAGGAGGAGCAGACTGAAAAGGGTGCTTAGCTTTTAAGTCTTCAAGAGTAGAATCATCATAAGGTGCAATACCGGAAGACGAAAGAACTCTCACCGCAACAGCATAATGACCATCACAAATCTTCCTCTTACATTGCTTGACATTGCGGTCACCCAGATCCAAGCTATCATCATCAATATTAGACCATAATGGAGAAGGTTCGGCTAAAACCTCACGCACAACCTGCAAACTGCCACCAGGAGAGCCCCAAGCATGAATAGCATTAACAATATACACTACAAGAAAAGTGGCTTTTTAGGACCCCCATAAGCGTCATAAAATGGTACTTTTTAGGACCTTTCATTTAATAGGACCAAGGATGAAAGCGTTTCATGTAAGGCGGTTGTAATAGGTCCAAAGCGTCCTAACCCTTATGAAACCAATTTTATGGTCGTATTATATGTCTATGAACAACACAAATAGCGTCCTAATAAAACCATATTAGGACACTTTTACAATGTTTTAACATGTGATTACCTACTTTTAATCTTTTGAGACACATAAAAACGTCCTTAAAAGTATTGTTAGGACGCTTATGATGTCACATCATAGCTATTTTAGCAACCAAGAAAAGGGTACTAATAACTCAAATAAGATTATGATACCAATTTTATGGTCGCATTTTAGGTCTATAAACAACACAAATAACGTCCTAATAAAAACATATTAGGACACTTTTACAATGTTGTAAAACGTTGTTACCTAATTTTAATCTTTTGATACACATACAAGCGTACTAAAAAGATAATTGTTAGGACGCTTATCATATAACATTATAGCTATTTTAGCACCAAGAAAAGGGTTCTAATATCTCAAGGAAGATTATGAAACCAATTTTTTGGTCGTATAAAATGTCTATTAACAACCTAAATAACGTCCTAATAACAACATATTAGGACACTTTTACAATGTTAAGTTAATTGTTAGGACGTTTAATAAGTTTAATAGGACAATTTCAAAGTCCTGACAAGTCATATGATAGGACGCTATTTTCACCATGCACACTCTATTATTACGATATGAATAAAACATCAACTAAATATTAAATGAATAAAACGAAATTGTATTTCAAATTACCAATTGTCATAACAAAATCACTAAACATAAATAAGGTAGACAGAATCTAACATAAAGTCTGTTAATATTAAACAATACATTAAAGCAACAAGAAGCTTAGTCCGTGGTCATCATGCATCATCTCTCTCAATCCTCACGGACCACCTACAAATAAACACCCATGTATAAGCATTAAGCTCCATGTTAGTAAAATTATTGGTATCACAAGATTAACAAAGACATACCGAGATAAAGGGACAAGGCCATGCTATGGTTGCACCAACACAGTCTTCAATTGTGGCAAATAACTCATAGGGTCTCACCAACACTTCATCTCTTTTTGTTGGTACTTGAACATTTACCTCACACCATCCTCGTCCAATCTCTGTACCACCAACTATAAAATTTAGGTTCAAGCTCCTCACCCATCCTTTTGCTACAGTCTCGGTTGAGTTTAGAATGCTTTTAAGGACAACTTCATCCCCGACCTAGATTTCAGTTTTCAACAAACATTTATCAATTTATAGTCAAGACACATGTATTAGGTTAAACAGATGTAATACTGCAAGTATGGAGGCTGGGGTTTACAAAGGAGGTCAAAAATTGATCAGTGTGCACAAGGTGAGCTTACAACCGGGACAAAACCGGTTGATATGTGAAATTTTACAGGGCGCAAAATTGGACAAAACCGTTTGATCTCATTCATCCAGTTTCCAAGTGTAGACTTTGGAGCAACAACAATGTGGGGACCCTTTATTCCTCTAAACTCGTGCAAATAACCAAGCAAGGAGATGGTTTGTAGAGTCTTACCAAGCCCCTAGAATAAATAAAAATAAAAATGTGATGATTGTTATAAAGTCAGCA
>BPTQ01000003.1:143772486-143800289 GCA_019973895.1 Chrysanthemum seticuspe
TATCATGACATTACTATCCTGCTATCACATTACATTTCTTTTATGTGTATAATTACTATAAGTATAACTTGATATGCATCTAATGAATTTTTTCCCCCGAGTTCCTGGATGATAAAAGTATGGCATATTCAGGAAAGGAGAACTAGTCCTTGAATCGAGTTAACAACTGTCAATTTTACAACTTTTTTACCTGGATACAAATAATAAGATAAAGCACTGGATGGTTCTTAAATCTACATAAATGCTTTGTATATTTCCAGCTAGGCTGAAATGGTGTTTTGTTGAGACATGACAAAAATAGTGCAAGTTCAAGATCACCTCTTTCTACCAAAACCACTTCATATAATAGAAAGGTACCAAACAGTAAAGAATCAAATGCTAAAGAGTAGATATAGTATGGTATAGTTCTAAATTACCATAAATTCAACAGCATTTGCAGCCTCCAGATTATAATCCAGCTCACCCACCAACCCTTTTCCAAGCTCATCAGCATAAAGACGTAAGAAATTTCTAGTTCTCTCATTTTGACCTGTGTAATAAATTTATGAGTCCATCTCATAATTTCGGTGACTCGCCATTACCTACAAAAGTTAATTAACACATTTAAAAGATGTTATACATGCTTTCGCTTAAGAAATCTACCTTGACCAACGTTGAGCCCATGTCAATTACCACAACCCCTGGCTTTAACCAATGACCTCGCACCAGATTCGGAACTCCCGCATCTGAAACTAAAATGTCAGCTTCACTTGTTATTTCCTCTGGATTCTTCGTGAATGCATGTACAACGCTGACAGTAGCATGATGTCGCTGCATATAGAAACACGTATTAGAAGATAAACATTAAAGCAAGACTATCTATATGTTAATAGAGTGTAGCGAATACCTCCAATAACAAGGAAGTGGGCAAACCAGTAATTTTGCTTCTTCCAATTACTACTGCTTTCTTACCTATGATTTCCACACCGTATCGGTGAAGCAGCTCTATACATCCCCTTGACGCACAAGGTATAAATAAGGGACTTCTTCCAGTCATTGCAAGATTTCCCATGTTTATAGGATGAAATCCATCCACATCTTTTTCCACATTTACAGCATTTATAATCATCTCCTCATTCATATGCTGAAAAACAAACAAGCCACAGTATAAATCATACAATGATTAATGAGGTGTTTCATATTCTAAGGCAATTCAACTAGACAAGGTACGGTTACAGTACAACCATCCGTGAGTAATATTAAATCTTTACAATTACTTGCTCAACAAAAGCAGTGGCAGTTCAAGTTTTGGAGTGACTGCTTAATTTTTGGCAAATAAAGGAGTGAAAGTTCAAGTTTTGACACAAGAACCCAAGTTTATTTAAAGAGTGTTCAACTTTGACATAATTTCCGTCAGTTATGAAAACTGAAACTCCACTCCTGTTTCTGAGGGAGTTAATTACTCACCTCAGTACCTCACATTAGCAAATTTGGTATTCTTTGTTACCTATCTTCGCAATTTTCCCCATCTTTATTCGTTTAATCTATTCTTCGAGAAACGTTAAGGCCGACAGATAGGACGAAGAGTAAATGAGTAATTACACTGGGCAAGGGAAGTTGGACAAGAATGCCATGTACTGAATCCCTGTAATTTAATGCTGAAACAGCATCCAGAACTTCACTTTCTGTACAGTCTTCAGGAAGTTCTACAACTAGTGGGTCGATCCCAACTTGTTCACAAGCTTTTTTCTTGATGCGTACAAAAGAAAAGGAGTCCTTTCTTGTGCCCACTAATACTACACCCAATCCAGGTACCTTCCCGATTGAATTTTTCATGTTAGAAATCTTGGTGGCTAATGTAGCCTTAATATCATTCGCAATCAACTTCCCATCAATTTCTGTTGCTCTATGATTATTATCTGTTTTTGTTACACACACCAGTAATGCAATTAGACACACATTAACTCGGCTTCTATAACTACAAATCCAAGGCCATTTGTGGCATTACATCAAACACATTAACAAAAAATTAATACCTCTGTATAACCATCAGTAGCAGCACCTAATCGTTTCGTCTTAAAATATAAATTCCCATCTTGCTTAAGTTGTTCTGCTTGAACTTTCACACCTTTCACCATTTACCTACAATTAATAATTCAAACTAAAAAAATCCAAAAAAGGCTATCTATTAAAAATAAATGTTGTAAAAAAAGTGAACCAATGGAAGAAGAAGAACAACCCTTCAAACAAAAAATTTATAAGCAATATTTTAAATAGGCTATAAATAGATCGAAGAAACATTCAATTGACTTAAAACCCTAGAAATAGAATTAAGTTAATGATACACACACTGACCTTCTTCAATACGAGGGTGAGGTTGTCTAATGTTTGATGATACAATGGAGACGGTCATGTGAGAACGGGTATCACAGAGATTGTGGAAGCAGCGGTGGGAGTATTTTTATCAGAATAATGATAAGAGAACGGCTGACTTTTTTATGTAAGGGATTTGTTCAATTGAAACTCAAAAGGGGGAAAATTGAAAAGTATCTCCCGCTAAGGAATCTCAAATTTTTTGGATAGAACATATTATGAAGATGATGTGAGATCTGAGAAAAAGGATAAAGGATGGTGGTTGAGGGGCATTTTGATTTTGGGGAAAAATTTAGGCGGGCTTGTGAAAAGTTGAGTGGGAAATTATATTTTGGGCAAAAATAAGGGCGGGACGTGTAAAATATTACATACAAATTTAACACACGAAATATCTTAATCTTTGTTTATATTAGGGGCGGAAATGAGCCGAGCCGCTCGTGAAAAGCTCAGGATCATATCAGTAAAAAGCTTGAATGAGCCTAGCTTAAACGAGCGCAAGCTCGAGCCTAAGTTGCAGCTCATCTAACAATCGGGCTCGAGCCTGAGTTTTACATACAAAATTTGATTGGACTTCCGAGCCTAAATGACACTATGATATTTTACATATTAAACGTATATAAAATGTTATGCATTTGTATTATAGGTGAACTTATTAACAAGCTGAAGTCGAATCGAATTCGATTCTTAGGTTATATTTGAATTTTAATTTGTGTAAGATAACACATTTTTACAAATAAATCGAGCTTTTTGAGTCAAGCTCAAGCCGAGTTCAAACTTTCTCAATCTCGGATAACCTGATCGGGAGGTCCCTGGATACTTGCTTCTTAGTGTATGTGACAAACGGTATACACCTACCAAGCCGGTGCAACCCATGCATGACCACCTTTAATAACTTCAAATATAATTCATATAACCTCCGAACTATAACTATACACCTACCAAGCCTGAGCAACCCATGCACGACCGGTGATAATGGCTAATTCACATGGGTCATGGGTCATGTGCATTAGGTTATCACTAGTCACATTCATTAATGGGTATTTGACATCATATGGGTCATATGCATTGGGTTCTAGTTGCTTAGAGTGTCATGTTACGACACATCCATGACTACTGACAATGGGTAATGGGTCATGTGCATTGGGTTATAGTGGCTCTATTGTCATGTTATCGACCAATACATGACTGGTGATCGACAGTGGGTAATTAACATGGGTCATAGGTCATGTGCATTGGGTTTTGTAAACTAAGACAAATACTATACAACATTTTAATACGTTTTCATCCGTTTGTAACGTTTTTCGTCCCTTTTGACCGTTTTCAATCGATTTTGACCGATTTCGCTTGTTTTCGACCGATTTTGACAATTTTCGACGGACTTAGACCGTTTTAGACCGACTACGACCGTGTTCGACCGATTTCTACCTTTCTATGTACTCGAAATGCTTGTGATCAAACTTATCACTCTTATTCTTCAACTAAACTTCAATTTACCTTTGTCAATGCATTATGCAAGCATAAAAACCCAAATTATATAGATAAACCATTCAATTAGACCAACCATCAAATGTTTGGTTCATGTTTTATGTCATTTAAAAAGTGTCATGTAAGCAAATAACGACTTAAGTCAGATTAATTTTTATATTTTCACATATTTTTGGATAGCTACGTAACTTAAATATCGTGTTTTTAAAAATCCAGTTATGTTGATATAATCTTTATAAGTTCAGTGAACCTATTAGGGCTGATCATCGGGCGAAAACCGGACCGGACCGAGAAAAACCGGACAGGACTGAGAACCGAATCCGGCAAAAAACCTAGACCGAGACCGAGACCGAATGTGGTCGGTCCGGTCCGGTCCAACAAGGTTAAATTTTCGGTTTGTGGTCCGGACCGGACCGGACCGAGACCGAATTTGCCAAAAATGGTAGACCGAGACCGGACCGAGGGTCATTCGGTCCGGTCGGTTTTGTCGGTCGGTCCGGTCGGTCCGGTCCATCCGGCCCGTTTGCTCACCCCTAGAACCTATAATGTCAAGTTTTATAAGTTTAGCATCTCAATAAATAAATTAAAAGCTGGTTACCTTAAATGTAATTTTTTTTAAAAAAGTTAATAACATATTTTTATATTAACATTTTTCTTTATAATTATCAAAATTACAGGAATTGAGCGCTATCTAAAAATTCCAAACTCCTTCTTTGGCGGTCATCTGTTATAATCTAAAATAATTGCCGCACTTCTTTTAGATATTCCCAAATTCTCTGAAATATTTGCGTCCAATCGGCATTCACTACTACACAAAAGCTTAAATAGATCACTTCAAATAGAGTGGTTTTGTTAAAAACCGATCTAACAAAGAGAAAAGAGGGGAAATGTAATAAATAGATCGGTTATTTGGATAAAAAACTGATCTTACTAACTTCTAGTTGTACACAAGATTAAATAGATCAGTTTTTTCTAAAACAAACGATCTATTTAACTCGAGGGATACAACTTTTCATTTACCCGCTTCACCAAAATTACAAGTTTTTCATTTGCCCGCTTCATCAAAATTTAGACGCACAAAATCACATACCAGCGCCTCACCACTATCAGCAAACAAATCGTAACCTCCATCACCCTCTTCAATAGTCTGGTTTCTCACCTCATCACCACACCTTCAATTTACCAAACAACTACAAAACCCTAGCCGCCATACCACCACACTTCTGCTACCACAAACGACATCACCATCGACGACATCACAACCAAAACCCAACGACCGCTGTCACCACTGTACATGGACAGTACGACTCTTCTTAGGTTATCAATCTTTTTTTTTATTTTATGAATTATTATTTATTTAGGTTAATTGGTTGTTTGTATGGAATTTTTAGTTTTATTATGCTCAAGTTATGGTCCATTTGTTCCTGATTTACTAGACTGAGTTTGTACTTATTGGGGTGAAATCAAGATTAAGGTTATAAATTGATAAAATTTGGGAGATAGTTATCTGATGTTTGTGTAGTTAGTTATCTGTTTACTTAAGGATGAAAGAATAATATAGCCTGATATTGTAAATAGCACTACTTTGTTTGATAGCAATATGGAGGGGGGCGTTGCGCATAAATTAGGGTATCGGGTAAAATAGGGATATGAAAGGAATGACCCCTTTAATGGTGGCTTCGATTTTTGATGAATCCACAACTATATGATGTTGCGGAAAAGTTGATTGAGCTGGGTGCTCGGGTGAATACTTTAAGTATGGGTGCGTTACTTTGTGCTCATTATGCTATAGATCGAGAAAAGAGATTGGCATCTTGGAATTTGGTTGCTGATTTGGGCGGATTTAAGAATTCTAATAACTTCCACAACATATATCCAAAGTCATACTTTCTATATCTTGGCTGTCATATGTGAGGATTAAGTTATTAACCGCTATTAAAGTTCTGATTATAAATATTTGTACAATAACTTTTTTGATGTCCATATTCCGGTTGTTGTTTGTTAGAAACTATTACTTCATCTAAATCTTTATGATTAGCAGCCAAAGTAATCAAATGGGCACGTTTACAACTTTATGCTGGTTTTGGTAGATTGAAGAAATGTAACATACGTACCCTTTCAGATGTCGCGAATCCTCGTTATGATCAGGGGCCTAAAGTTATCTTAGAATGGTAATTAAGTAGTTGGAATCCTCATATTTCTAGTTAGAATTCTCATGATGTTAGTTAGTTAGAAACTAGTGATATATCTTAATCGTTATGATCAGGGGCCAAATAAAAGCCAAGCAATGTAAAAAAGTTAGCACAATTATAACTTTATTTGGGTTGGGATGATTGAATATGTGATTTTAGTTTATTTTATTTATTTATTTATTTGTGAAAGGTGAAATTAGATTTTCTAAGGAATTTATGTAGACTAAACAAGGGTATAGTTTTGGTCTTCCCTCTATATGATTAGTTTTGTTGCAGCTGGTATTTGTTTGACCCGTAAATAATTAGAAGCCAAAGGCAGGATACCCAAACTGCTGCAACTGCACTCACTTTTGAAACATACATCTGAACTCCCCCTTACAATATCTTGTCTGTCGTATGCGAGGATTAACTGCTATAGTTTGTGTGAAGCTCTAATATGTGCACCTTTTCTGATCTACAGAATCCTCATGTTGTCATGGATAGTTCAATTTTCACGGTTGGACAAGGCCGCCAATGTGACTTGTCACTTGGTGATCCATCCATCAGTAAATCGTTGTGTAGTCTGAGACACAGAGTCACAGGTATTCTCATTTTACGTTTTGGTTATTGCAATTAGCTCATTATTGCAATTGACTATGTGTTTCTAATCTAAATCTTTTGTTTTGCATAGCAAGGAGGTTCATCCATCACTTTACTCGAGATCACTAGAGGCAAGGGTTCAGTCAAAGTTAATGGAAAGACATGCCAGAAAAGGTCTACCTTGCATTGGCCACTAATCATACAAATTGAGATGTCGTACTATTTTCATTCTAACTAAAAACATGAGGATTCTAACGTTCTTGATGCTCTAAGGCCAACATTTTCACATCTAATCTTGCACTATTTTTTTATGAACAAACAGGATGCCAGACCTCGCACAATTATTCCACTTGGGAAGGCTCACATAGATGAACCAAATTTCAACCGCCCTGAGCCTCAATGATAATTTCTAGATTCAACGGTAATTTCTCGTCCCATCGTACAAGCAAGTAGTAGACTTTATATTTGTCTAAGCCCGAGTTTATTGTCAATTGCAGAATTCTCCATCGTACTTGCAGCAGTTGATAAGAATGAAAAGCAGCAACTGCAGCGACTTTCAAATGCTTGCAAAGGGATTCTTCAGGCATAATCATCTTCTTGATGCAGCACATTCTTTCAAATACTTGCTTAAACGTTCAAACATTACTTATTAGCTTCTATAAAATGTGGCAAAAAGGGCGGGGCTAGAAGGAGAAAAAGGTTATGCTTCCTGCATTAAATACGGAGGACCTTGCTGATCTATCTGAGACTATACCTCCTGCTAAAACAAGCCAGAAGAAGAAAAAGGACGTTTGAGGTTGTTGTATTATCTTGAAATTGTCGTTTATCAGTTGAAGTTGTTTTGTAACTTAAATGTTGATCTTTATCTAAGTTATTTGTAAAAGAATATTATTGTGTATGGTAATGAATTGCAATTCTTGAAAAACCTGCACTTTTGTATACGATTGAATTCTCGGAAAATCAATTTTTATGTACAATTTTTTAAAATCATAGCTATTAACTAGATCGGTTTAGAACTGATCTAACTACATCACAAAACCAACATTAGATAAATCGGTTATTCTTTATTAACTGATCTTTATGTAATGTTAACAAGATCGGTTCTCAACCGATCTATATATGTATCTGCTCATAAAGATCACCCTTAGATAGAGTGGTTGGTTACCGATCTATATGTGGCTTTCTAACCGATCTAACTAGCTTTTTTGTAGTAGTGATTACTAACCCCCAAATTGAGTTTTACTTGTTACTAGATTCACAAAGGTAAACCGGATTCTTTTACTTTTTTCTAAAGGTATTTTACGTGATTTTTTGGATTAGGGTTGGTATATGGTGTTACCGCTATAATTATGTTTTTCGACAGGGTTTTGGAATTGATAGCATATAGTTCGTGATACACAATTTATTTAAGGAACACTGACAGTACGTGCAATGAAGTGTTTGGATGCGTGTCTACAGTGATTAATATATATGGCTGGCAGTCGTGGTTACCGGTTTCGAGAATTTGTTAAAAGTTATTTGGATCATGGTTCTATATCTTTTGATATGTTAGTGTCAACATATTGAGATTAGGAAGCATGTTAATATTTATTGTCAACAAATAAGCGTACTATAAAGGTTAACGTTAAAAGACACAGTTGTCAAGGGTCCTGTTAATTTTTGTTCAAATAAAACTTTTGCAATTAAGCGTTCTATAAAACTGAATAAGCGTTATAAAAAGCGGATGTTTTACGACTCTAAAAAGATGTGCCATATTGTGGTGTATCATAAACAAACCATTATGAATAAGCGTTATATAAAGGTTAACGTTATAAGACGCTATTGTCAAGGGTCCTATTCACTTTTCTTATAAAAAAACGTTTGCGAATAAGTTTTCCATAAAACAGATGTTTTATGACTCAAATATCAAGTGTCTTATGATGGTGTATCAATCTATGGGACCCAAGTGTCAACTATCATATTAAGTTATGTTTTAATAATACGTTTGCGAATAAGCGTTTTAAATAATTAATGTTTTATGACTTATATATCAAGTGTCCAATTATGGTGTATTGTAATAAAACCATAATTAATATGCATCCTTTAAGGTACCTATTAAGTTTTGTTATAATAAAACTTTTGCAAATAATCGTTTTAACAAAATGATGTTATAAAACCATTGTACATAAGCGTCCTATAAAGGTTAACGTTATAATACCCACGTGTCAAAGGTCCTATTAAATTTTGCTATAATAAAACTTTTTGTGAATAAGCGTTTTAACTAACTGATGTCTTATGACTCAAAACTCAAGTGTCCTATTATGGTTTATTATAATACAACCATAATGAATAAACGTCTTATAAAGGTAATTTATTAGGATCCATATTTTAAGTGTCATATTAAGTTATATGATAATAGGACCCCAAATCATCGACCATCCTATTATATACCTTTTTAGGACATCGCCTAAGTAGCAAATATTTAAAAAGGACCCTAAGCGCTCATATGTCCTATTAAACAGTTTTTTAGGACTCCATTATCATACCGTCCCACACAAAGGGTCCTAAAAAGCCACTTTTGTTGTAGTGATACTCTTCCTGGCGTTGACGCTTAGTGACCGACCTAACCTCTTGACTACTCCTCGGGCAAAAGATTTTAAGTAGACAAAGAGGCCGGACAAACAAACCAACCCAACAAGAAATGTCATCAGGTGTGCAAATCACCTTATCAAGAGCTCTTTTCAAAGTACGAGAGAACTCCAACCGACATTTGTGAGGGATGGATTTGACAGTCCGCAATCCCTTAGAGAATAAAGTATCAAGAAGATGTAAATCAAAACCACCAAGATCGTCCAAAACCGAATCCTCAACAATGGCTACCTGGGAAGGAACCTGCGGTTTGGTGAGATCATATAATACAAACCGAACAACACCATCACCACAATCAGGAGGAGACACAAAATCAGACCCTGTACCATGACGACACTTAGTCCGGAAAGTATGCGTTTTAAAACAAACACCACATAACCAAAGTCCCATACGCTTAAGAGTAGCCTCAGCCCTTTCAAAAACAACCAAATCAGAAACAAGAGATTGCTTAGTGATAGCTTGTGCCTCACCAATGCAATGTCGGTCGCGAAGATGTGTGATCAACGAAGTCTTGGTAAGCCCATTTCCACCACCATCACGACACCCACTAAGACCCGCGAAGGGACAATGGAATCTCACAATAGGCATAGGAACGATAACCAACACACAATCAAAAACCCTTTCTTCACGATAACAACGTAATGAAGAAACAAAGCCCTTTCGAAATGCAAGAGTAACAGAAGCACTAAAAACTGCTACTGGACCCACAACCTGTTACAGAAGCTCAACAAACCAAACCCTTCTTCACCTGAAAGAAAACGTTAACAAAACTCCAACTATAAACAAACCTGCTCGAAACCAAAAGCAACCTGTTAAGTATTCACGCCAGTGCAAGAAACCCAACAGAACCTGTCGAAGCGCGAGCAGGGACACAAGAAACCCAACAGCCACCAAACACACAGTAGAAGCGCGAACAAACGATAACCAAAAATAACCTGCTGCGAACAAACGTGATCCCTCAAGAACAATTTCGAAGGAGCCTCATATACATCAACGTTTTGCAGAAGTAAAAGGAACTACGAAACAGTACTGAAGAAGCAAATCTCAAGGCAACAAACGAACCACGACAGGTTTCAAAAACGAAACCCTAAAACAGTTTGAAAAAGAGATGTTGAAAATCAAACCCTAGAAAAAAACGTACCCGATCTAAGAACCACTTTCCAACAGAGATGTTAAAAAACAAAGATGCAACATGAATATTAAAATAATATTTATATAATAATAATAATAATAATAAATATTTATTAAAATAATATTTTTATAATAATAATAATAATAATAATTAATATTATATAATTATTAAAATAATAATAATAACTATTATTATTATATAAATATTAAAATAATAATACTTTTATAATAATAATAATATTAATAAAATAATAAAATAACAAAATATTAGAATATTAATATTTATTAATATAATAATAAAAAATAATTATTATAATAATATTTATATAATAAGACGCAAATAGACCGCGCGCCCTGATGCATATCACTTTCTAGACCACTTTTATTTTTAATTTGAAAATAGACCGAGGGCAACCGCTGTCATTGGGCAACTCATCGACATTGCGACAAGTGTCCCGTATGTGTAAGGTATTGTTTTTTGGGCAACTAAAAAGCGGTGGGCAACCGTATAATTTTAAAAAGGGTTCTATCGTCATTTTACGTTAGACAAAAAAGTACACATTTGAATAGTAAAAGTACAGTATCCATTAATCAAGAGAGTTCAAAATCCAAAAGTCACAGACCAATAAAGCATCCATAGTTATCAGTTTTCTCTTGCTTCTCGCAGTACTATTTTCACAAATCAAACCGTCTTCTTCGTCAGCCCCCTGTCTTCCTTGTAACGTCAGTTATGTCACCATCTTTAAAGCTACAGTGTTGATTGCAAACCACATTCGATTGATCAAGTTTTAAAAAAATGTTTCCAAATATGGTACGTAAATATTGTTCTCATTGTTTATTACATATGATTATTTCCAATTGGTTCTGTGTTATAATAAATCGTTTTTGTTATTCGATGAATGGCTATGTTAGATAGGTGTTAATTCCATTTTATAATCCGTTGCTCTTTTTTATGTGTATCTGATTCGTAATTATGTAGGGTATGATACCTTAGATGTCGTTAGTTAAGTATGTAACATTACTTGGTTCATTAAAAAATTTAGTGGCAGTTTGTAGACTAATAAGGAGTGGTTTTTTCATCAAAAGTTATCTGATCCTCTGTACTTTGAAACACCAAAGTTGGATCTGCAATCCCTTTACCCTTTCCAATATCAGTTTGAGTAACTACATCTTTCTGCACAGGTTCACCAATGTTTAGAGTCTTAGCAATAGGTCTAGGTGTAGGGATAGGGTGAGATTGCTTTTGGTTGACCAATTGTATGGCAATCTCATTGTCAGCCTTTTTTGGTTTTGGTGTTGGTGTTATTGATGTGGTTATAATTGTAGCAATGGTTGCCTAAGGAGTGGAAACGTCTGAACTGGCAGTGGGTATAATAATAGCAGCAGTGGTTACTCCAATACTAGCGGTGGATGCAGCAATACTGGAAGTGGTTGCCTGCACCCCTTCATTCTCCTTTTCTTCAACTGCAGCCTTTAAAGAATCATCTTGACTCTTGAGGTTTGGAAAATTTATGTTTCCTAGTGAATAATATCAATAACTAATGGAATTTTGAGTTTAGTATTGCAATTAAGTCTAGTTAGAGTATATTCGCATGTGAAGAATATCGAGATTGGCTATTATTTTGATTATTTATGTTTTCACAAATGATATCATAAAATCATAACATAAAATTTGATGCAGTAATCTAGTACCTTGTTAATTAGATAAATACTTATTACCTTACATACCTAATCAGTCCAAAATAGCACATTCTTAAACATTTACAAAACATATTCATAATCCTAAAAATCATCAGCATCAGCTGCAACTTCTTTGAGTCTGTTGATAAGATTTTTGGCACATTCAACCATCTCTTGATACTTAGCTTTGACAACAGCATTACGATCTTTCAAAATCTTAAAACTGGTTTGCATCTCTTCATACTTCGCTTCAGCATCAGCATTATAATCTTTGTAAATCTTAAAATCAGCTATCGCCTCTTCACACGTTGCTTCTAAATTAGCATTATCATCTTCGATCCTCTTGAAACGCGCTTTCATATCTTCATACTCACATTCATACTCTGGAAGTTGTTCAATCATTCTCTTCCTCTTATCAATCAGCTCATGTTTCTCTCTAAAATTTCCTTCTATTGGGAAAGTCTTTCCCGGCTCACAAGCAATTACCATTCTCTTGAAACGGTTCATCATGTCTTTATATAAAGAATCGTGCAAATTAGTACAATTCGGAGTGCATGTACCATCTTGACACAAAGAACACGCCATTTCGTAAATGATTGTGATGATTGATAATCTAATTGATCTAAATGTCAATTGACTAAAATATCACAGTAGAAGTTAAAGGTAAATTTCACAAATGAAAAGGTGTTTTTAGTTTTTGTGTAGACAGTTGTATTATTTATTGACAATTTGAATTGGTGTATAGTGTGAATAATCCAAACTAACTGTAATAATTGGTGTTTGCAAATGGGTTTTTTGTGGTCACAAAGAGTTATAGTATCAGTGGCCTCTGCATTTTACTTTTTTTGACTTTTTTGTGAACTCTAGCATTTGGCTATTTTGTTTTCACTTTTCACTTGTTTACTGGTAAGTATGTCAGTTGCTTTTTGGGAAATGGTTTTTGTATTTTTAAATCAAATTAATAATCTTCAACTATCAACATCCACACATTCCTCGAGCATTACCAATGCATCAAGTCATAAAAGACTTGATGCATTAAACACAATTACTCCACTGCAAAAAGCATTTGCATATTTAATGTTGGGTGAAAAATGAAATTTTATAAATACAAAAGCTTCAAACACTTGAAGTCTTTACTAGTGTTTTTGTAAAAAGTCTTCTTCAAAGTTATTGCCACAATGGAACAAGTCATTTGAATATCTTATTAGAATAGTAAAAAAGTCTTTCACCAAGTTAAAGTCTTTCACCAAGTTGCATTGCGGATGCTTACACTTTCATCGAAGAATCCAAATAAAAAAATCATTGTCCTTTTCTTCTTTTTTATAAACAAATCCAGGTTTGTTGTACTCCCCCGTATGTACTTTTTTACCTTATTCGTTCATATATTTATAGAGTACATGAATATAAATAACTGTGCAGCTTTATATTTTATATTCTATTATTAAATATTTATTTAATTAAAAGTTATTGAAATTGTTATTAGGGTTTATGTTTTATAGGACATGGCGGAAACCAAAGAAGTCATATTTAAAGTGCACCACAACGGGAAATTTGAATTTCAGCCACTCCGCTATGTAGGATGTCTCCTTGCTGATGTCTGGTGTTTTAGCTCCACCAGGGTTGCATTTACCAGGGTGCTTGATCATGTTTTGAATGATATTGGAGGGGAAAAATGGGCTTTATTTTATGCTGCACCAAATAAGGCACTAGAAGATGGTTTAACATTGTTGCACACAGACAATGACGTTCGACGAATGTATGACCTTGCTGATGAGAATGGATCCATGGACGTCTACATTGTGCACGAGCTACAGACTTTGTCACAATTTTATTTCAAAAACATGGTATGGCAGGAAGAGGACGCTGGCATGCGGTGCGGTAGTGCAACACCTTTCAAAAGAAGGAAGTTAACAAAGCGTGTTTCTATCACGAAAACTGAAAGAGGGTTCGAGATCATAGAAAAAAAGGGCTAGTGCACAAGGAATGGTTCCACCTGTTATGAATGTTTGTTCTTGTAAAAAATAATTATGAGTTTATGCTGCCAACCATGCGATAGTGCTTCTATGCCAAACTTAGTGCTGTTAGGTTTATGCTGTTAAGTGTATCCTTTATGATCATATGGTTAAGAATTATGGTTGCCCGATCGTACAACAAGTATTGCCCAATGATGCCATTTAGTTGCCCAGATTACAAATTGGAAGGTGGCCTGAGGTTCCAACGAAATTGCCCAATAACTTTAACTTGATTGTCAGAATTTTCGTGTGTAGATACTAGATGACGATAACGGTTGCGTTTGCTCATTAGAATAGCACAATTGGGGATAAATACGCCCAAAAATACTAACAACTGCTACAAGAGTTAAAACAGTTATTTTGAAAGTACAAATTAATTTTGATTAAATTGGGGATAAAAAACCACAACATGGTTGCGTTTTTGGAAAAACCAAAGGAGGCTACATGGTTTGAACAAATTCTCAATTATATGCATATGTGAATACGCAACCACAACTACAGTTTAAAAAACCACTGCTAGGGTCGCTCAAACCACCGCTAGTGTCGCTCAAACCACCGCTAGTGTCAACGCAAATATCAACTTTGTTTCTGTTTTCCAAATGACTAGTTGAAGTTCAAATTTTAAAAGTGAAATTTAAAGCGCGGATATGAATGATTTACTTCAGTTTGTCAAACGTGCTTAAGCAACATTTTCAAAACCAACAACAGATGTACAGACATAGAAAACTTTGAGTACAAAAAAGGATGATAATAAACCGATAAATTCAAACAGTTTGTAATTACGGATAAGTCTTATCCAAATACCAAAAAAGGAGAGAAAATCTGCAAGTAAATATTCACGTTCCTTCCCTAGAAATTTTATGACAAATCCAGGAGGAAAAATAGATGCCCAGGAGCCTAGGCACGTGCCTACCCACAAAACAGTAATTGGAAATTAATTATACCGCGTGCAAGAACAGTAAAATCCTCCCTTTAAATACGTGAGGTAAATAAAGGGAAAGCACATAAAAAAACAACCATTCCTCCACCAACAAAAAAAAAAAAAAAGAGAAGTTGAAAATGTTAACCCGTTGCCCACACACCGTTGGTTCCAAAAAGCCCATACATAGCCTAAACCTTTACCCCCCAAAACAAAAACATAAGCGCAAAGCAGTTGCTGCGACAACTGAAACATGTTCTTAAATGACTACTAAAAACAATTTGTCATTTCTAAGACGACAAAATTGACCTATCTCCGCGACCATTCACAACATTCCTTCAACCAAAACCAGTGTCCTTTGAGGTTTGTGGAAGCCTGCCCTGACCATATGGCGTACCAAAGGTTGGAGTTTAAACCGATTAGACTCTCATTAGCCATTTGGGATGTTCAAAGTTCAGGCAGTTCTTTCTTAACCTCGCTCTTCCCGAGCGGAAGAAGGATGTATATCATGGGTATTGGGGTCGAAGGAGTGGTAGAATGTGCAAAGAGAGGCAAACAACACGGCTGAAATTTCTGGTCTCAGTCCTCTGTTGATTGCAGCCCGGCCCCCGAAGCAAGTGTACGTCTACTAATCCTGTCATATCGGGTTGGATAGACTGGGTTAAAGGTAAAAATGACGAGCTTGCGAGCACTTGGATAAATTTTAGAGCAAACCACATAAATAATTCGTAAAAAAAATCCCATGCTATCGTGTAGGGGATGATTGGTGTATTTTGTAACAGTTCTCTCTCCTCACTCCAATTCAAACGTATCACGTCAGCGTGTGGATGTATTTTTTATGAATTATTTGTGGTTCTACCATTGCTCTAAAATAAAAGCTGCGCGGATTGGAAAAGCAACCCCACTAAAAGCTCTTCCAGTACCGCGCATAGGGGCGGATTTACACGGGAAACCCGTTGAGAAGTCTATCGAACTTCTGCAGGGAATCCCATATGAAAATACGGATGCCCCAGGAGAACCAAACGACGGGAAATCCTTCAAGAAAATGATAGCAAACAAGAAGGAATCCACACTCACAATTAAGTCGCGTACCACTGCTAATGTAGTTTTTCACTGCTAGTATCATTGTGTCGGTTTAATATGTAACATTCTAGAATTTATTGGGTAGGATGTTTTGTACGGATAAGTATGCTAAGTATAATTATCTTGTATATTGTAAAGGACTCCTTAGCTTATAAAAGGAGGTCCAGGCTAGAGTTTGATATAACTTTTCGGCATATTTAGAGTCGATACACTTCAAGGTTGTAATCGCTAATACTATTCAGAGTATTCGTGTATCAATATTATTTCCAGGTGTTTTATAGACCATAAGTTATTGTAAAAACGTCAACATCTTCACTTTGACGTAAGCACATAACGCTTCAGGTTATTACATGTGTAGAGTGAGTTGATTATTTTGAGGTTTATGCGACTTTTCTAAGCGTCATAAAATGGTGTCGTGTCTAGATAGTAGATGACGATAACGGTTGCGTTTGCTGATTAGAATAGCACATTTGGGGATAAATACGTCCAAAAATACTAACAACTACTACAAGAGTAAAACAGTTGTTTTGAAAGTATAGATTAATTTGGATTCAATTGGGGATAAAAAAAAATAGAGTTACAACTGCTAGGGAAAAACATAGTTTAGACCCACACACATCATAATTCGCAACACCTAACAATCTGTTGCAATCAATTTCGAAATAAACATCAATGGTGCCCAACTCTTCTGCTGCAACTCACAACATGGTTGCGTTTTTGGAAAAACCAAAGGAGGCTACATGGTTTGAACAAATTCTCAAATTATATGCATATGTTAATACGCAACCACTGCTACAGTTTAACAAACCACTGCTAGGTTCGCTCAAACCACCGCTAGTGTCGACGCAAATACCAACTTTGTTTCTGTTTTTTCCAAATCAGTTATAATAAAAAAAAGTCCCTCCTGCATATGGTTTTTTGCGAATTAAAAGGTTGACTAGTTGAAGTTCAAATTTTAAAAGTGAAATTTAAAACGCCGATATGAATGATTTACTTCAGTTTGTCAAACGTGCATAAGCAACATTTCCAAAACCAACAACAGTTGTGGAAGCTACATTTTTCCAAAAAAAAAGTATATAGAGACATAGCAAACTTTCAGTACAAAAAGGATAATAAACCGATAAATTCAAGCGGTTTGTAATTACGGATAAGGCTTATCCAAATACCAAAAAAAGGTGAACAAATCTGCAAGTAAATATTCACGTTCCTTCCCTAGAAATTTTGGGACAAATCCAGCAGGAAAAATAGAAGGGTAGGAGCCTAGGAACGTGCCTAACCACAAAAGAGTAATTGGAAATTAATTATACCGCGTGCAAGAACAGTAAAATCCTCGCTTTAAATACGCGCGGTAAATAAAGGGAAAGCACATAAAAAAAACAACCATTCCTCCACCAACAAAAAACACCAAAGAGAAGTTGAAGATGTTAACCCGTTGCCCACGCACCGTCGGTTCCAAAAAGCCCATACATAGCCTAAACCTTTACCCCAAAAAAAAACATAAGCGCAAAGCAGTTGCTGCCACAACTGAAATATGTTCTTAAATGACTACTAAAAACAATTATTCATTTCTAAAATGTCGAGAATGACGACTAATAACACATCCCCGCGACCATTCACAACATTCCTTCACCCAAAACCCGTGTCCTTTGAAGTTTGTGGAAGCATGCCCAGACCATATGGCGTACCAAAGGTGGGAGTTTAAACCGATTCGACTCTCATTAGCCATTTGGGATGTTCAAATTTCAGCCAGTTACTTCTTAACCTCACTCTACCCGAGCGGAAGAAGGAGGTATATCATGGGTATTGGGTCGAAGGAGTGATAGAATATGCAAAGAGAGGCTTAAAATTATGGTCTGCAGTCCTCTGTTGATTGGTGCCCGTTTCCCGAAGCAAGTGTACGTCTACCAATCCTGGCTGATCGGGTTGGATAGACTGAGGTCCAGGTAAAAATGACGAGCTTGCGGGCGCCGGGATAAAATAAAGAGCAAACCACTGCTAATGTAGTTTTTCACTGCTAGTATGATTGTGTCGGTTTAATATGTAACATTCTTGAATTTCTTGGGTAGGATGTTTTGTATTAGATAAGTATGCGAAGTATAATTATCCTGTATATTGTAAAGGACTCCTTAGACTATAAAAGGAGGTCCAGGCTAGAGTCGATACACTCCAAGGTTCTACTCGCTAATACTATTCAGTGTATTCGTGTATTAATAATATTTTTAGGTCTTTTATAGACCATAACTTATTGGTGTGAATTTAATTTGTTAACATTAATATTTGTTTTCAAACATACTATTCAAGTGAACACTGATGAAACGGAAATGTCGATGTATTGTAACTAGTTAGATTAAAAAAATGTTACATTATTTTTGTTAGGTCACGGATTTTAAAAATACCACAAAATTGTTATAAAGAGCAACACAATTGGTTGCTCCTAATTGGTTGATTATATGTGTAGAGTGAGTTTATCATCAGTTTGACGTAAGCACATAACGCTTCATGTTATTAGATGTGTAGAGTGAGTTGATTATTTTGAGGTTTATGCGACTTTTCTAAACGCCAAAAAATGGTACAATGCTATAGGCTTGATTACTTAAATTAAATATCTGTAATTATAAAATGAATTGGTTGCCAAATTACAACTGCTAGTTAATTTTTACTACTGCTAATTATACTGACTACTGCTAGTAAACTGAATAGGTTGTATACTTACAACTGCTAGTATTATACGCACAACTGCTAGTTATTATAACAACTGCTAGTGATAGAAGTTGCCCTACGTTCAACAGTTAGTTGCCAAATTGATATTTGGAAACAACTGACTACTGCTAGTAAACTGAATAGGTTGTATACTTACAACTGCTAGTATTATACGCACAGCTGCTAGTTATTATAACAACTGCTAGTGATAGAAGTTGCCCTACGTTCAACAGTTAGTTGCCAAATTGATATTTGGAAACAACTGCTAGTTGGCGAGATGAAATAAAAATGGATAATGGCAACAGAGAAAATACTAAATACGTTGACATACAACGTTTCATACAGACGACAACCTACAACATATTACGATTACTACATAAACCCTTGATAAATAGACACACCAAACTTTGTGTACACAAATTTAATTGACGTAGGGTATTGAAACCATACATAAAACTACAACCACTAGAACAATTTTATAACGGCTGTGACGGAAGATCGGGGGAGTTTCAACAGCTTCCTAGCAAACTCCCAATTCGTCTTGATATTATCATAACCATCGTCCATCAAATCGCTGGCCCTGATATACATTTTCTTTAACGACGTGGAACAACCAAGTATAAACTTTATTATGTGTAATTCATTCTGTGATCTAGGAAAGGATCGAAAAATCACTGTCTGAATCTGCCCATGACTGAATGAGGTTGTGTCTAAATCAAATGAAGGTTGTTCCAAAGGTAAAACACTAAGCGTGTGTGCAGCCTGGAAAATCAAATAGTATTGAGATAGAAAAACATGGCAATTTACGGATGTTTATTTGAAACGTATGAAATAGAGTAATAAAGTATTACACTTACTCTGGTTTCCAGCTTTTTCATGTTTGGAGATACGCGAATCATTTGGACGATGAGTGACACGATAACAGTCTCGCCAAAAGCAACTCCTTTTAGATTCAGATTAACGAGGGATACAAACGGCAAAGGGACATTCATCCTGGAATTACCATCACGCATCAACTACAACAGGTCGAGTTTTGGGTTAGTTTCAAAGATTAAATGTCGTTACAGTTACACATATATTTAACATTGTAAAATTAGAAGTGTAAATCTCAAAACGGTCTTACCGTGAAATAGTCAAAATCCAATGTAAGGGTCTCAAGAAATGGAAGTCTTGTCAGGTGAAAGATATTGGATGCCATGATTGTCGTGACATCATTCGAAATACCGAATGACAAATGTAACTTCTTCAAATTCCTAAGATTGCAAGATTCCATAGTTTCATCCCATTTGTACTCTCAACATCCAATCTAAGAGACTCAAGTAAGGGACAACCAGCAATTAAATCCCAAACTGTACCGGTAAGAAATTTGACTAAACACAATTCTAAGCTCAATAAATTTGGAAAACTAGTGAAAAACACCAAACTAGGAAAATCACAACAATGAATTTCAAGATGTTTCAATTCAATATGCCCGTAAAGTTCGGTTGGCAATGTAACTGGTTGTCCATACCAGTTTCTAACTGTCAGCTCCTGAATTCCTTGTAGTGCCAAAAACATAAGCCAATCACGAATCTCTTCATAATTCAAGTCTTCCATTCCAGACAACGGTTTGGGATCTACAGAGAAGACAAACTTTTTTATGGGACCCGTAAGCTGATTTAAAAGTCTAGTAACATTGCTCCCATCAAACTTATATGTTAAATAATAAAAGAAATCCTCATCAATTATGACTTCAGTGAGCAAGGTCCACTTAAACCTCCAATTTGTAGATAAAATAGAGGTGCTCACCGCTTCTGTTATTGGCAACCGATTCAAAATGTTACCGATCAATGTATCTGGCATGTTGCTAATATAATCTCTCATAATGGTGATAACATTAGCTCGAAACGACATGGTTTTCAAGGAATTTTTTTTGGTTTTTTAATTGTCGACAGGAGGCTTTGGATGAGGGTTGTTGATTTGCAATTGATGGTCAGAACGAGGGTGTGTTATGATCATTATATGTGGTTGTTGGGTTGGTTCATTAATTCGCGCGCCCAAGATACAAGCTTTTCAAATTTGGTCCGTAAAATATGGCCAAAACCCATTTTACTGCCTCCAACTTGGCTAACTGGAATTCCTGCTACCCTGAACTTTTAAGGGCGCGGGACGGTACCCTGAACTTGGAAAATGGGTCATTTTACAACCATCCGTTTACTTATCTAGGTCATGTGCCGTTAAATATTTGATGGGCCCAATAAAACCTATTAGTCTTCTACATTAAAAGTCAAATATCCAGAGAAAACAAAACGTCGCCTCCTTTAATGTTGATCCTGTGATACTTTAAATAGAATATTTTTAGATTTTGTTGTGAAAAATTTGTGAAAGGTGAGTTTTAGTAGATTATTTATTCTCTATTGTTATTGTTTGCTTTTTAATTATATCCAACTACATTAATACCAACAGTACATGTTATGGTTTATTAGGGCCATTGTTAATGATTGTAAAGTGAGGATAAATTGTTATTCTGTCAAACGACATTATTTATTGATGTATTATATTGGTTTACCATTATGCAGGCATGCAACATGAATGATAATGACGATGGAGGGTATGAGGAACATGACGTAGATGAAGATGATTTTGAAGAAAATAGTGAACATGAACTTGATGCAATGACATAGACTCTTGATCCCAATCAAGATGAAGAGATGGCTCTTGGTATAGAAGTAGTAAAAAAGCACTACAGGATCTTGCAACATACAAGAGAACCTACTAATCAAGATGAAGAGATGGCTCTTATTACGTTTGTTCTGTGATACATGTTTGGCTTATTCAATATTTCAGTTTAATGAGTCTGCAAACTAAGTTCAAAGTTAGGTATGTATTTTAATGATACAACAAATGAAATAACTACGTAAAAATTGAAAACATTGAATCATGAAAGCAACGGCAAACATTGAAAATGAATTGGTTGTATACTTACAACTTCTAGTTATTTTTACTACAGCTATAGTTAATTTTACTACCGCTAGTAAAACTGAAGTGGTTGTAGACTTACAACTGCTAGTCATTTTTACTACCGCTATAGTTATTTTTACTACCGCTAGTAAAACTGAATTGGTTGTATACTGACAACTGCCAGTAATTTGGTTACTACTGCTAGTTATTTTAACCACTGCTTGTGATAGAAGACTTCAACGAAATGATGCCACCGTCGTTAATACTGTTGTGTATGGTCCGTGTTTGTGTTGCCCGTGTGTATGTGCTGCTGATACCATTCTGGTGCCCTTGTGTTGGTGTTGGTCTTACTATTCTGGGCCTGAATAGAGACATATTGGTTTAGTGCTGCTAGTATTAAACTTACAACTGCTAGTTATATTGTACTAGTGTTGAATGGTAAATCTGTTAAGTTCAAGTGTGCATAGTCACTAGTTGGTAGTTATTAGTTGATTGTAGAATACGAATTGAAACAACTAGAAGGACTCCTTGGTTTATAAAATTAGTCAATAAGGAAAAGAAGTTGCCCTACGTAGAACAGTTAGTTGCCATATTGTTTATTGGAAACAACTGCTAGTTCCCCAGATTAAACAAAGATGTATAATGGGATTAAAGAACATAGGAAATAGTAAATACGTTGACATACAACGTTTCATACAGACAACCTACTACATATTACGATTACTACATAATTATGAGTTTAATGGTTACATAATATATAACCACTTGATTTATAAAATTCAGCAAGTACGCATAAAAAGCTAACCACTCCATGCTTCCTTCACATACAGACATCGTACTAAAACCACAAAGCTTCATTCCCATTAAGCATGATCCCTAACTTCTGCCGAACAAACCTGTTGAACATGAATATAATGGTTGTTAGGAATTAGAAATTCCAGGTATTAAAGAGTCGGTCACCTCAAGTATATGTAATCGTTAGAAAGCTCGTAGTCGTAGTTCTTTTATGTTAAGTAGTATTTAGTTTAGTAACACCGTGGAGGACGGACGGGTCTTTACCCACTGTATGCCTAATCCACAGCCCGTTGTGTGGCGTTTTATGTAAGACTATAAATACTCTCTACCTCCCAAGGTAGAGAGTTGGAGCTCATAATAATATTTTCTTTCTCTTACTATAGTTCCCAACTCTCTTCCTTTCTCTCACTAGAACTTTCTCTCTCTAACATACTTATACGCTTACTTTGATCATGGTTTAGAGTGTTTGTGAAATCCAATATCCTACAATTAGTATCAAGAGCCATGGTTTGATCACTCATCTTTCATGCTCTTTGTTTTGGTGGATTTCATAAGGTTTTTGGTGTATTAAGGGTTTAGGAGAGTTTGATTCATTTGGACAAATTCTTGTGGTAAAGTTTGAATTTTACTTGTACTTTTGTGTTTAGGATCATCATATGTGGTTATGTTTTGAATTGGAAGGCTTAAATCATTGTGGTTTGGTTGTTTTGGATTGATAAAGTGGTTATTTGTGAAAAAAGGACTAAGCGAGTTGAGTCTCGGACTTGTGTTTCTTCAAAGCGAGTTGCTTTGTTATTTGATGCGAGTTGGTACATGCGACTTAGCTGTTTAGCGAGTTGATATTTATGCGACTTGGGTTCTAAGCGAGTTGTTTCTTTAAGCGACTTGAGATCTAAAGCGACTTAGCTATTTAGCGAGTTGTAACGCTAGCAAGTTTCTTTAAGCGACTTAGTGTTCAAGCGAGTTGATTGTGTTGTGAGTTGATACTAAAGCGAGTTGGCTATTTAGCGACTTGATTCATTAAGCGAGTTGACTGTGTTGCGAGTTGATGCTGATGCGACTTGGCTATTAAGCGAGTTGATTACTTAAGCGAGTTGTTAATTAAGCGAGTTGTGTGGTTAGGTACTTATTCATTTAGGCTTGTTACTTCTTGGTGATACATTCTTACGGTTGTTCTTTTGGTTTAGTAAAATCCCGTGAAAGAATCAATTTCCCGGTTTAATCAAAGAATAGTAAAATCTCGTAGAGCTTGAAACATGTCTACAAACGTTCCTACTATCATCTCCACTGTTGCTGAGGATGTTCAAGCAGCTGGTTCAGATACTCGTCCACCCATGCTTGACAGAACTGACTACGACTCTTGGGCTCAACGAATCAGATTGTACTATCTTGGAAAAGAAAATGGAGTCAACATTCTCAAATCCATTGATGAAGGACCATATCGGGTTGAGACGACTAGAGACTTAATTGATACAGCTGAAGATGGAACAATGATCTATGGAATTGACAGACCAAAGACATATGATGAGCTCGATGATAAGGAGAAAAAGAGATTCGATGCTGATATCAGGGCTTCTAACATCGTACTTCAAGGTCTTCCAAAAGATATCTACAAGCTGATCAATCACAACACCGAAGCAAAGGCAGTATGGGATAATATCAAGATGCTTCTCTCAGGTTCTGAATTAACCTTGGAAGACAGAGATTCACAACTCTATGATGAATTTGAACACTTCAAGATGAGACCGGATGAGAGTGTTTATGAGTATTATGTGAGATTCCACAAGCTTGTTAATGATATGAGGAACATCAGAATGACTATGCTTAACATTCAGCTGAACTCTAAATTTGTGAACAACATGAATCCCGAATGGCACAAGTTTGTCACTTTTGTGAAGCTCACTAAAGGACTGAAGAATACAAACTATGAGCAACTCTATGCCTTCCTCCTTCAGAATGAGAGACATGCTATGTTTGAAAAAAGGATTCTTAATCAGTTCAAAACCAACCAGGGAGCGACAAGCTCTTCTAATGACTCAACTGCCTTCTACTCAAACATCGGAATCACAACCAAAGCCTCACAAGTCATACCCATGGGTAATGGTAATCACAAACTCATTCCTGATCCTATGTTCAAACAAGCTAATGCTGATGCACACGTGGGAAAGATCATTAATCAACTAGCTCTTCTGATTAGTCAAAACATGAATTATCTCCCACAAACCAACAACAACCTCAGAACAGCATCTAACCCACACAATCAAGCTACTGTCAGAGATGGGAGGATAGTGGTGCAACCAGTTCAGGAAAGACAGTATGATCAGGGAAGAGGTGGAGCTGGTAGAGGTTATGTTGGTAATCAGAATCGAGGAAGGAATGGAAATCAAGGTCAAGCTAAGCCGATCAAATGCTACAACTGTGGTGGTGAGGGACACATTGCAAGGTGTAAGATATTGGTTTTCACTTACACATCAAACCATAACACAAAGTGGGCGTATAAGTGGAATTCTAGAGAGAGAAAGTTAGAGGTTTAGGGAACTTAGTGAGAGAAAGTGAAAGATATTATTATGAGCTCCAACTCTCTACCTTAGGAGGTAGAGAGTATTTATAGTCTTACATAAAACGCCACACAACGGGCTGTGGATCAGGCATACAGTGGGTAAAGACCCGTCCGTCCTCCACGGTGTTACTTAACTAAATACTATTTAACTTAAAATAACTACGACTACGAGCTTTCTAACGATTACATATACTTGAGGTGACCGACTCTTTAATACCTGGAATTTCTAATTCCTAACAATCTCCCCCTAAGGGAGGTCACCTCAGACATATACTAAAATTACATTGAATACAAACAGATATGTCATTAACAATTGTTCTTGCATTCTTGATGTAGTACTTTGCTCCGAAGCTCGTAGTCATTGATTCTTCTCATTGCATGTTTGGTTACTCAAGGTGGAGGTATTTTACTGATCCACGTGATAATAAATTTGAGCTAGCTTTTGAGATCATCAGCTATGAAAAATCTCTGAGACATCCATTGTGGTGTTGGAATTTTGTGATGTTGTGACATTCGGACCGACATGCTCACATTCTGGATCATGATATCTTCTCATCAGAGTAGCGAAAGCTTTCGATAATTCATGATATTGGCAGCAGCGTAGCAGAAGCATGGAGTGAAAATTTCAGAGTCATTGATGCACTAATCATGATTTCTTTTGAGATGAATGTGTTAAGTGAGCATGCGGCTATGGATTGACCGCTTCATTCTGATCAGCTACAAACGTCGGGTGTACCTGCATACAACAGTTAGCAATAAATCGCACGAAAGTGTCATTGATCACTTTCGTTGAATTGAGGTACACGGCCCACGGTTCCCCGTTGATCAGTACAAGTACTGCCTGTGATCAGGTATAATTCCGAAGAATTTCCTTGACAGGGTTTCGCAGCTGCTCTAGCTGTTCTCAAACCGGAACATCTCAAAGAAGACAACACGGAGTGAGTGAACCAGCGAATTTAAGTCCACTGATTGATGAAAAGAGATTTGAAAAACAATCGTGTATTGCTCAATAGAAATTGTTTTTGCAATACAACGAAGGTTTTTAATGAACATCAATTATCAATCATAAAACACCTTTTGATTTGAAATATCCGTACACGGTCGATTTGCTAAAGAAAAGAGTTTTTAAGCACAAAGACCGGTTTTTCAAAGGTATCCGTCAATCCATAACCTGAACCAGGATTGATTCAAGAGATTGAATCGCCCCATTGTTTCTGTTCAGTTGTCACATGGTTGATCTATATAATAGATCTCACATGCCACCTACCAGGAGCTTGTTTGATGTTGGCTCCAGAAGGTTTTCCATCTTCACTGTGAATATATTCACATATTACTCGGATGTTCTGGCAAAATCACAAGGATAATGCGTAGGACTCAAGATATAATCTCTCTTTCCACATTTTGTGAAACAGAGAGTCTTCATTGAAAGTGTCCTAATGAGATTTATTGATGATCTCGTGGCTCTAAACTCAATTGGTGCATTTTTTGGATCCTGTGCCGGAGACTAGGGAGAGGGTCTCCTTCTTCAATATCAACAATCTCTAAGAGAAAGTTAATAGATAATGTCGGTTCCCCGTGAGAATGAAACAAGTCCTTTTAAGAGGAACTTGAGTGGTTTGGAAAGTTTAAGTGCAGTGCGTCACTGGGTCCATGACGTCTTGTCTTCAATACCGATGTTACCATCAGTATCATATGAATTGAACCCGGTTTCTGCCCTAAGGTTGAATAAATGGAGGGCTATTTGTTTTCACCCTTTTCTCATTCAATTCTTTTTAATTCTTCAACCCCTTCAGTGCTTACCGAGACTTCATAGCAAGAACCTTGTTGGGTTTCTTGTAGGCTCATTATACACTTATATAAGTGTCACTTCTACCTTTTGGAAGACCTCGGTTGTAGTTTGTTCGAGGACCATCCACCGTACACTCTAGATAATATATCTAGTTGGTACACTGTTGACTTGTCTTTGTTACCCCGCTAAGTTAGAGAACTTAGTTAGGACCAAGTCCAATACCTAACTGCCTATGGAAACTTTTTGGCCAGAAACACGAATTTTTGAGAAAAGAAATCGTTTAGCTGGCACATGCCTATAAAGTTTAGTTTTCCACAAAATACTAACTATTAACTACAAGTAATTTTTGGAAGCAACATAACGTTTTTGTTAAAGATAACTCGTTATGTGCTAACAAAAAGTTTAGAGAAAAGTAGTTAGTCACCTGAATTTAAGCGACCAAGTGAGTGAGGCACAACAGAAGAAACTCTACAAGGCCAAACTCTTGTCGATCTCGTCGACGCTTTGGGACAGTTCCTTTAAGAAGCCTTAATATGGACTAGTGTCCGTCATGAACATGACTAGTTGCCCCTTGGCACCCGGCACATGGAGTTAAGTTGCTTTCACTAGTTACTGTGAAAGCACGCTAAATAACGATTGACAACATACGTCCATGTGGGCTGCAAACATCGACTAGTCTTACTTCGCCAGTTAGGTATCGGCGTACGAGTGAATTGTGTAAGTAGAGTTTTCTTTAGTACTAATCACGTAGTTACTGAGACTTTAAAAGTGAGGTACGAAGACGATGCGACGACGGTTATAGTACTTAATAGCTTTCGAAAGCGATGAGACTACTCTTCTATAGTACTAGGTCTTACACTCGTACAGCCAGGCTTACAGTGTTGTAGTGTTTTAAGGTTGTGGTGTTACCTACAGAGTCTCTAAAAAGTATCGACTACTAGAGTTTTCGATCGAGTTT
>BPTQ01000003.1:143800626-143833134 GCA_019973895.1 Chrysanthemum seticuspe
TATATATATATATATATATATATTAAGAATTCGAACAACATCTAAAGACCCGTGTCATTCTTTGAATGACAGCACAAAGACCGTAGATATTATCGAACCGAGAAAAATATAACAAGTTAACAATAATTTTTTTTTTTTTTTTTTTTGAAGAATTTTCGAATTTTTCAGATTTTTTTATGGATTTTGAAGGTTTTATATTTTTCTATTTGATTTTTGAGGATTTTATAATTTTGTATTTTGTTTTTCGAATAGATATATACAAGAGATAGATGAGCATAGACCTTTACTCCTTGTCTTCCTCCTGAAGACGTTTGAGTGTTTCTGGTTGAAGGCTTTTCAAGCCTAGTCGTGGAAGTATGAACTCAAAACGTTCTCTTGGAAGAGCTTTGGTGAAGATGTCTGCTAACTGATATTCAGACCTCACAAAATAGAGTTCCACCACACCTTTTTCCACTTGTTCCCTGATGAAATGATGTCGAATGTCGATATGCTTTGCTCTTGAGTGTTGAACGTTGTTGCACGAGAGAGCAATAACACTTTTATTGTCACAGTACAAAGGGATTTTGTTGAATTCAAAGCCATAGTCAGATAATTGAGATCTCATCCATAAGATTTGAGCACAACAAGATGACATGGCTATGTATTCAGCCTCTGTAGAGGAAATAGAAGTACTCGTTTGCTTCTTTGAAGACCAGCTCACAAGCTTATCAGCCAAAAACTGAGCACCTCCAGATGTACTTCGACGAGTATCTTGACACCCTGCATGATCAGCATCTGCATAGGCTGTTAGTAACATACCGGTGTCCTTCGGGTACCAAAGACCCATATTGATGGTTCCTTGGAGATACCGAAAGACCCGTTTAACCGCTTCAAGGTGCTTTTTAGTAGGCTTAGCCTGGTATCTAGCACACATGCAAACAGCGAACAAGATGTCTAGTCTACTAGCAGTGAGGTACATCAGGGATCCAATCATACTACGATATTTCATTTGGTCAATCATGATCCCTGAGTGGTCCTCATCTAGTTTGGTTCGATCAATCATGGGAGTGTCAACAGGGTCACTTGAATCAAATCCAAATTTCTTTAATATGCCTCCGGGACTTTGTGAAATTTGTAATCCCAAGAAAAATGACATTTGTCCCATCATTGACATTTGAAATTTTGAACTCATTTCATTTGAAAAACGGTCACACTCATTGGGGTCAGTCGAGGCAAAGATGATATCATCAACATAAATTTGAACATGAATTAAATGTTTGCCTGACTTCCTGGTGAACAATGTTGGATCAACTGCTCCTTTGCTAAATCCGGTAGATAGAAGAAACTTTGACAATGTATCATAGAAGAAACTTTGACAGTGTATCATACCATGCCCTAGGAGCTTGCTTTAACCCGTAAAGAGCCTTCTTCAAACGATAAACGTGAGTAGAATGCTCTTGATTTACAAACCCTTCAGGTTGGCTGACGTAGACGACTTCTTTAAGATCTCCTTTCAGAAATGCCGTCTTCACATCCATCTGATAGACTACCATGTTCTTACTAGCAGCATTAGCCAAAAAGATTATGATTGCCTCGATTCGAGCAACTAGAGAAAAAGATTCTTCAAAGTCAATACCTTCTTCTTGACGATAACCTTTAGCTACTAACCTAGCCTTATTTTTCAAAACATCACCATGCTCATCAAGCTTCACTTTGAAGATCCACTTAAGAGCAATGATCATAGCACAATCTGGAGCTGGTACTAATTCCCATATATCTAATCGATCAAACTCATGAATTTCATCTTGCATGGCATTGAACCAGCTGTCTCCATTCATAGCAGTTTTAACATCTTTAGGTTCGATCCTTGAGAGTACAGAGTTAAAGAAGCACCATAAGGCATCAGTAGCAAGCTGTTTACGAGTGGATACCGGACGAGAAGGATTTCCAATGATGTTGTCTAATGGATGATCGTGAGTCCATTTTTTGAGGTGTTCATGTGGTAGTTGTTGAGGGACTGAGGTAGCAGAGTCGATGTCTCCTGACGAAGATGGTTCTGATGATGATTCAGGAGCAAATATGTTTTCAAATGGAGCATCTTCAGGAGTAGCAAAGGGATTAACTTCATCATTGATGCCAGAAACAGTTCCATGATGTACATTTGAAGAATGATGATTTGTTGATGAGACTGAAGGGTCAGCAGCAGGCGCTTCTTGACTTAAAGATATTGAGACTGAGGGATTGACTTCATTCACAGGAATATGAGCAGCCTCTGTTGTAGGAATCGACACCTCATTAGTACTTGGATCATAAAGTTCATCAAACATAGGATCAAACAATTTCTTTAAATCATCTTCAGATGGAGGTACATATGGAGTTTCTTGAGAGGAGTTTGGAACAAGGGATGAACCAATGGGACTGTTTTGAAGTGCGGGTCCTGAACTGGATTGTCCAGGAGCCATTTGACCGGTCAGCTCATCAAACGTAACGTGAATTGTTTCCATGATATTTCGGGTTCTTTTGTTGTAGATTCGGTATCCCTTTTAGTTTGGAACATACCCTACAAATACTCCAATGTCTGCTTTAGCTCTAAGTTTTCCTAAGTCTTGTCCCTCATTAGTTGGATAACACAATGCACCAAACACACGAAGGAAAGATAGATTAGGTTTTCTGTTGTGGACAAGTTCATATGGAGTCTTTCAATGAAAAGTGTGAATCAGGGAACGATTTTGTGTGTAGCATGCAGTGGCAATAGCTTCAGCCCAGAGAAACATTGGAACCTTTGAGTAAATCAGCATTGTTCTAGCGGCTTCTACAAGAGTTCGATTTCGTCTTTCAACTACACCGTTCTGTTGAGGAGTTCGTGGAACACTTCTTTGATGGCTGATTCCAACGCTTTCATAAAATTCACTGAGTTGTTTGTTGACAAACTCAGTTCCATTGTCTGTTCGGATTATTCTGACTGTTTTGTTAAGTCGAACCTGCAGCTGTTTGATGAGTTTGATGATGATATTAGGAGTTTCATCCTTTGTCCTTAAGAACTTGACCCAGGTGAATCTAGAGTAATCATCAACCACAACTAACACATATTTCTTCCCAAAGATATTCTGCACTCTCATTGGTCCACATAAATCCATATGAATTGTATGAAGAACTTCTGTGACTGAGTTAGTAGGTTTGGGTTTATGGGCATACTTCTTGCTTTTTCCCAATTGACATGCGGAACAAAGATGATCCTTTTCATACTTGAGTCTAGGTAAACCTACAACTAAGTCCTTTCTGGTGAGATCAATTATGGTGCCGAAGTTCAAGTGATTGAGACGACGATGCCACAACCATGACTTTGTTTTAGAAGCCTTTGACAACAAGCAAATTGGAGAAGACTTCATCATATCTTCGATAGAGATGGTGTATAGATTTGAACCACGTGAACCTCTTAAAAGTTCCTTACCATCAAGTTCTCTAACGAAGCAGGTATGTTTTCTGAAGGCTACTTCTAGATCAGAATCGGAGAATTGACCAACAGAGAAAAAGTTATGTCCAAGACCTTCTACATAGTAAACCCTGGAGATAACACTTTTGCCAACAACATAGTCTCCATAACCCATGATTGCACCAAAATGATCGTTCCCGAATCTAACTGTCCCGATGAATTTGCTCACGAAGTTCATGAGCCGCGACCGGTCGCCAGTCATATGCTTGGAACAGCCTGAGTCCAGGTACCACAGAACGATTTGAACGATCTGCAGTTGAACGCAGACAAGAATGGATAACTGGATAATTGGGATCCCCATGCAAGAATGAGTTCCATTTGGTTAGTAACAATGGTTGGAACACCCACATCAGAAATAGAAGCATTCATATCAGAAATTAAGGCAATGGAATCATTATGAATAGATGTAGTACTAGAGTCTGTATTAGCCCTATTCAAAGTGTGCTCACTTCTTAAGGGAATAGTTCTACCAGTAGGCATCCATTTTCTAGTGGGCATTGTCTGATTATTCTTATGACCAACAGGTATCCAATGATAGCCTATCTTACTAAATGTTCTTCCTGTGGGTTTCCACTGTTTTCTAACTTTCTTTCGTTTTTGCCTTTTAGCCTTCTTAGCATGATTTTTAGCATTAACAATATTAACTGGACAATTAACATCATTAGGCAAAACATTAACACCACATTCATGATTAGAAACAGAATTCAAGCAGACATCAATACAAGGTTTGCAAATAGTATCAGAATTCGAATTAATTACAGTACGCCTATGGCTAATACTAGAATCAACACGATTCGTTTTATTCGGCCCAAACTTAAAGTTCCTAGGTAGGTCTTCTACTTTCTTCCAATGCACATTCTTAGCTCGCGAGGTCGTGTCCTTCCTTGTATTGTCTTGAGACTTTGACCTGCTTGCTTTAATGTCACTGATTACTCCTGTAGAGGGAATAGGAACATTAGTTGGTTTGGCTACTATTTGATTCACCTGTTTAGATGTGCTGGGATCTGAGCTACATGCAGGCACACTAAGATTAACTTTTTTAACACTTGAGTAGCAGGGATTTGAACACCTAGAGGACACACTCGAGTTCACATTCTTAGCACTAACCGATTTGAAATCTGAACTACTTGAAGGCACATTAGGGTTCATATTCATAACATTTGGCATTGAATGACTTGCATGCTTGGCACTAGGCATAGAACACGGTATCAAGGGATTGACTTGCTCACCTAAGGTTTTAGGGCATATTGTAATTAGGCATTCTAGAAGTTCTTGAGATCGTTTGGCATATAAGCATGCATGGCCAATTGCATTATCATCTGGTTTCTCTAACTTATCCACTTCTACACTCTCACGGAGACATTCTAAGCTGTCCTTAAGGTATGAGAAATATGTTTGAATAGCAAGTTTGTTATTCCTAAGATGAGGAGGAACATATTTCACAGACAAAGCATATTTATTACAGACATGTACCTTTGATACACCATTCTCCCCATTGGTCATTGGCATCTTCCCTTTTACCTGACTCTTTAAATTCTCAATTTCTTTTTGTAACGAGGCTACCGTTTCGTTATTTTTGTTACGAGTGACCTTTATAGATTCAAATAATTCATTGAAATGACGTTTAACCTTTTCATTTTCTTCAAGAAAAACCTCATTTTCCTTTTGTAAAGCATTTACTAAGATTTGAAGATGAAAGTTTTGAGAATTCTGATAATCTAAAGGAGGAGGCATTTGGGGACCAGTCACATTGTTCGTTTGACCCTTTAATTGAGAGATTTGGGTTTTCAACTTTTTGATTGTGTTGCAATGAGCTTAAATCTGTTCATCACGTTTGTTAATTTGAAAAACTGCATCAAACTCTGGAGCATCCGAGGATGTCTTGATATTTGAAGTTTTGACATTTTCTTTAAGATGTTGATATTTTAGTTGTAAATTAAAATGCTCAACTTCTAGTTTAGAAAAATGTTTAACCAAATTGTCGTGATCATCCAGTTCAATCTTCTCATTTAGTTCAGAATTAGATTTTTCAAGCTCAATGACACGATCATGGGAGACTTTCAAAGCAACAGACAGTTCATGGAATCGAGAAGCAGTAATAGAACAGTTAGTAGCAGTGTAGAACACATCTTGAGCAATACATTCAGAAATCAAGTTCTCATTTAGTGTATGCAAGTTCTTCCTCTCAATCTCATTATATTTTAGTGCTCGCTCATAGTCACTAACCTCAACTATCATTGCATCAAATTCCTTTTCCATTCCCTTAATATCAGTATCTATCCCCTTTTTAAGACTCTCAAAGTGATCTTTTAGAAGTTTAAAGAAAGGCATGACCTCAGTTAAATAACATTCTTTCATTTGCTCAAAACGCCTTTCTCCTTCAGTTATACCAGTGGGTGTGATCCTTTTCTTGCAAGTTTTCTCAAAATCAACAAATAGTTGAAAGATAACATATTGGCTAATTAAGGTCTTGCTTTTAGTGGCAATTGTTCTAGGAACAAGATGCATTGGTGTATTAGGAGGATACACAGTCGCTCTAGGCATTTTCCAAAGGGGAGGGTTTGTTTTAACAATATTTTCTGCTTTCTGCTTATCTAAGTCCATTTTCCAGAACACTTGTTCGGGAGTCAACAATGTTTGAGGCTTAAACATGTTCAAGGAGATCCAATTCTCCTTTTTGTAGTCATGGGGAGTGATAATTACTTTCTTCTCTTTGCATTTAGGATCATTTAGTTTCTTATTCATTTTCTCCCTAGTGATTTCATCTAATTTCTTATCTTCCTCTGTGCACTCAAAGCAACTAGGTTTTTGTCTAGGTTTAAGAATCTCATTGCCATCATAGATCACACTTTGAGCTGCTTTTGCTATCTTCCCGTACTCAGGGTTGGGTTTATCTATAATGGGAACACTATGCTTATCGCTTAGAACTCTATGCTTAGTGATCATGTGAGCAGTCTGAATGGTGTTCCCTTGTATGTACAACTTGTTTTCCAGTTTGTTTTTCAAAGTTTTCAGATTAGAAAAATCTTTCAAGATTTTTGATTCCTTTGCATTAAATTCTTGCTTAAGCATTTTCACATTTTCTTGAAGTTCTTGTTTTTGCTTAGCAGTTTTAGAAAGCTTTTCTTGCAAGGAATTTAACTCTTGTTTTAATACTTCTTCTCGAAAATTACTTTTTCTAATGATTGTACGCACTTGCTCGTCCATTTCCTGCTCACGAGTGGTCAACTCAAATTTTGCACGTTGTTCATAAATAGCAACACGTTCTTTATAGGCATTTAGTTCAGAAATTACAGAATCATCAGGGGCACATGCAGTGTATTCATCAAAGACATAGTCATTGTTGACTGCAGAAGATGCATCACTTGGTACAACTTCACTTTCACTTTGTTTCACATATTGATCATATGGGACAACATTGATATTACCCATATTTTCAATATTTGATTCAATAGTTTCAGTTGATAGTACTTTGTCATGCATCTTTTGCACATCAGCATCATCGTATAGTTTTAGTACCTCTGAGATGAGTTTGTCTTTGGATGGGCCAGCTTGTGGTGAAGAAGAGACCTTGGGAGAGACCATTAGAGAAATGCTAGCCATAAAAATTGTGTATGCAGTAGGTCCATCATCCACATCAGAGTCGTATGCATCACAATCAGCGACTTGAAAGGCATTCTGATGATTGTGACCTATCTCCTGAATAGGCTGCTCATCCACATCTGCATCATAGGTCTTGGCATTGCCCTCAGCAAGAAACAACAATTCCTCTTCATCCAAAGCAACACCATTATCCTGAGCTTGTACAAGCAGCATCTTATCTCTGAAGTAATCAGCATTCTTTGGACGTTTTAGAGATGTGCAGTTCCTTGCAATGTGTCCCTCACCACCACAGTTATAACATTTGATCGGCTTAGCTTGACCTTGATTACCATTCCTTCCTCGATTCTGATTACCAACATAACCTCTACCAGCTCCACCTCTTCCCTGATCATACTGTCTTTCCTAAACTGGTTGCACCACGATCCTCCCATGTTTAACAGTAGCTTGATTGTGTGGGTTAGATGTTGTTATGAGGTTGTTGTTGCTTTGTGGGAGAGAATTCATGTTTTGACTAATCAGAAGAGCTAGTTGATTAATGATGTTACCCACGTGTGCATCAGCATCAGCTTGTTTGAACATAGGATCAGGAATGAGTTTGTGATTACCATTACCCATGGGTATGACTTGTGAGGCTTTGGTTGTGATTCCGATGTTTGAGTAGAAGGCAGTTGAGTCATTAGATGAGCTTGTCTCTCCCTGGTTGGTTTTGAACTGATTAAGAATCATTTTTTCAAACATAGCATGTCTCTCATTCTGAAGGAGGAAGGCATAGAGTTGCTCATAGTTTGTATTCTTCAATCCTTTAGTGAGCTTGACAGAGGTGACAAACTTGTGCCATTCGGGATTCATGTTGTTCACAAATTTTGAGTTCAGGCATTTGACACGGGTGTGCATCAGCATCAGCTTGTTTGAACATAGGATCAGGAATGAGTTTGTGATTACCATTACCCATGGTATGACTTGTGAGGCTTTGGTTGTGATTCCGATGTTTGAGTAGAAGGCAGTTGAGTCATTAGATGAGCTTGTCTCTCCCTGGTTGGTTTGAACTGATTAAGAATCATTTTTTCAACATAGCATGTCTCTCATTCTGAAGGAGGAAGGCATAGAGTTGCTCATAGTTTGTATTCTTCAATCCTTTAGTGAGCTTGACAGAGGTGACAAACTTGTGCCATTCGGGATTCATGTTGTTCACAAATTTTGAGTTCAGCTGAATGTTAGGCATAGTCATTCTGATGTTCCTCATATCATTCACCAACTTATGAAATCTCACATAGTACTCATAGACACTCTCATCTGGTTTCATCTTGAAGTGTTCAAATTCGTCATAGAGTTGTGATTCTCTGTCTTCCATAGTTAATTCAGAACCTGAGAGAAGCATCTTGACATTATCCCATACTGCCTTTGCTTCGGTGTTGTGGTTGATCAGCTTGTAGATGTCTTTAGGAAGACCTTGAAGAACAATGTTAGAAGCCCTGATATCAGCATCGAATCTCTTTTTCTCCTTATCATCAAGCTCATCATACATCTTTGGTCTGTCCATTCCGTAAATCAGAGTTCCATCTTCAGCAGTATCAAGTACATCTCTAGTCGTCTCAACTCTATACGGTCCTTCATCAATGGATTTGAGAATGTTGACACCATTTTCCTTTCCAAGACAGTACAATCTGATTCGTTGAGCCCAAGAATCATAGTCAGTTCTGTCAAGCATGGGTGGACGAGTATCTGAACCAGCTGCTTGAACATCCTCGGCAACAGTGGAGATGATTGTAGAAACGTTGGTAGACATGATGACAAATTAAACGGGATTTTATAACTCTATGATTAAACCGGGAAATAGATTCTTTCACGGGATTTTACTAAATCAAGAGAAAATCGTAAAGAAATCACCCAAGTCGCTAGAAAATTATGCACCAAGTCGCTATCTTCTAATTCGCTATTCCACCAAGTCGCTAAAGTCCCAAGTCGCTAAACAAAAGACAAGTCGCTAAATAGCAACTCGCTAAGCCTCTAGTCGCTAGCAAAATTTTGGCAGCAATTCGCTAAGATACAAGTCGCTAAGGAATCAAGTCGCTAAATAGCAACTCGCTACTTACCAAGTCGCTAACACCAAGTCGCTACCCGTAGTGGAGCATCCACTACTTGTACTGTTAGTCGCTAGGCCTAAGTCGCTAACTCCACTAACTGTAACTCGCTACAAAAATGTAAAGCAAGTCGCTAGCAAGAAAGAAATCCGCAGGTCAAGTCGCTAGCAAGAAAACATCACAAACATCACTTTTCAATCCAAAAACAACCCAACCAAGATGATTCAAGCTTACCAAATGAAAACCTAAACACTTGTGATGATTCTAAACATGAAAGTACTAACAAAATCCAAGCTTTAACACAAGAAATCAACCAAATGATGCACAAACCACTAAACTTTTTCAAACTCAAAAACCACCTAAAAACCACTAGAAATCCAAAGATGTGCAAGATATGATCTAACCATGGCTCTTGATACCAATTCTAAGATATTGGTTTTCACTTACACATCAAACTATAACACAAAGTGGGCGTATAAGTGGAATTCTAGAGAGAGAAAGTTAGAGGTTTAGGGAACTTAGTGAGAGAAAGTGAAAGATATTATTATGAGCTCAAACTCTCTACCTTGGGAGGTAGAGAGTATTTATAGTCTTACATAAAACGCCACACAACGGGCTGTGGATCAGGCATACAGTGGGTAAAGACCCGTCCGTCCTCCACGGTGTTACTTAACTAAATACTACTTAACTTAAAATTACTACGACTACGAGCTTTCTAACGATTACATATACTTGAGGTGACCGACTCTTTAATACCTGGAATTTCTAATTCCTAACACAAGGAACTGCACATCTCCAAAACGTCCATAGAATGCTGATTACTTCAGAGATAAGATGCTGCTTGTACAAGCTCAGGATAATGGTGCTGCTTTGGATAAAGAGGAGTTGTTGTTTCTTGCTGAGGGCAATGCCAAGACCTATGATGCTGATATAGATGAGCATCCAATTCAGGAGATAGGTCACAATCATCAGAATGCCTTTCAAGTCGCTGATTGTGATGCATACGACTCTGATGTGGATGATGGACCTACTGCACACACAATTTTTATGGCTAGCATTACTCCAATGGTTTCTCCCAAGGTCTCTTCTTCACCACAAGCTGGCCCATCCAATGACAAACTCATCTCAGAGGTATTAAAACTATACGATGATGCTGATGTGCAAAAGATGCATGACAAAGTACAATCATCTGAAACTATTGAATCAAATATTGAAAATATGGGTAATATCAATGTTGTCCAATATGATCAATATGTGAAACAAAGTGAAAGTGAAGTTGCACCAAGTGATGCATCTTCTGCAGTCAACAATGACTATGTTTTTGATGAATTCACTGCATATGCTTCTGATGATTCTGTAATTTCTGAACTAAATGCTTATAAAGAACGTGTTGCTATTTATGAACAACGTGCAAAATTTGAGTTGACCACTCGTGAGCAGGAAATGGATGACCAAGTGCGTACAATCATTAGAAAAAGTAATTTTAGAGAAGAAGTATTAAAACAAGAGTTAAATTCCTTGCAAGAAAAGCTTTCTAAAACTGCTAAGCAAAAACAAGAACTTCAAGAAAATGTGAAAATGCTTAAGCAAGAATTTAATGCAAAGGAATCAAAACTCTTGAAAGATTTTTCTAATCTGAAAACTTTGAAAAACAAACTTGAAAACAAGTTGTACATACAAGGGAACACCATTCAGACTGCTCACATGATCACTAAGCATACAGTCTTAAGCGATAAGCATAGCATTCCCCTTTTTGAGGAACCAAATCCAGAGGTCATTAAAAAGGCTAGAAATGCTCATAAGGTTCTTTATGATGGCAATGAAATCCTTAAACCTAGACAGAAACCTAGTTGCGTTGAGTGCACTGAGGAAGATAAGAAATCAGATGAAGTCACTAGGGAAAAGATGAACAAGAAATTAGGTGATCCTAAATGTAAAGAGATGAAAATAAAGATCACACCCCCATGATTACAAGAAGGAAAATTGGATTTCCTTGAACATGTTTAAGCCTCAGACATTGTTAACACCCGAACAAGTATTCTGGAAAAAGGATTTAGATAAGCAAAAAACAGAGAATCTTGTAGTAACGAACCCTCCCCTTAGGAAAATGCCTAAAGCGACTGTTTATCCTCCCAACACACCAATGCATCTAGTTCCTAAAACTATTGCTACTAAAAGCAAGACCTTAATCAGTCAATATGATATCTTTCAACTATTTGTTGATTTTGAGAAAACTTGTAAGAAAAGGATCACACCCACTGGGATAACTGAAGGGGAAAGCGGTTTTGAACAAACAAAAGAATGCTATTTAACTGAGGTCATGCCTTTCTTTAAACTTCTAAAAGATCACTTTGAGAGTCTTAAAAAGGGGATAGATACTGATATTAAGGGAATAGAAAAGGAATTTGATGCAATGATAGTTGAGGTTAGTGACTATGAGCGAGCACTAAAATATAATGAGATTGAGAGGAAGAACTTGCATACACTAAATGAGAACCTGATTTCTGAATGTATTGCTCAAGATGTGTTCTACACTGCTACTAACTGTTCTATTACTGCTTCTCGATTCCTTGAACTGTCTGTTGCTTTGAAAGTCTCTCATGATCGTGTCATTGAGCTTGAAAAAACTAATTCTGAACTAAATGAGAAAATTGAACTGGATGATCACGACAATTTGGTTAAACATTTTTCTAAACTAGAAGTTGAGCATTTTAATTTACAACTAAAATATCAACATCTTAAAGAAAATGTCAAAACTTCAAATATCAAGACATCCTCAGATGCTCCAGAGTTTGATGCAGTTTTTCAAATTAACAAACGTGATGAACAGATTCAAGCTCATTGCAACACGATCAGAAAGTTGAAAGCCCAAATCTCTCAATTAAAGGGTCAAACGAACAATGTGACTGGTCCCCAAATGCCTCCTCCTTTAGATTCTCAGAATTCTCAAAACTTTCATCTTCAAAACTTAGTAAATGCTTTACAAAAGGAAAATGAGGTTTTTCTTGAAGAAAATGAAAAGGTTAAACGTCATTTCAATGAATTATTTGAATCTATAAAGGTCACTCGTAACAAAAATAACGAAACGGTAGCCTCGTTACAAAAAGAAATTGAGAATTTAAAGAGTCAGGTAAAAGGGAAGATGCCAATGACCAATGGGGAGAATGGTGTATCAAAAGTACATGTCTGTAATAAATATGCTTTGTCTGTGAAATATGTTCCTCCTCATCTTAGGAATAACAAACTTGCTATTCAACCATATTTCTCATACCTTAAGGACAGCCTAGAATGTCTCTGTGAGATTGTAGAAGAGGATAAGTTAGAGAAACCAGATGATAATGCAATTGGCCATGCATGCTTATATGCCAAACGATCTCAAAAACTTCTAGAATGCCTAATTACAATATGCCCTAAAACCTTAGGTGAGCAAGTCAATCCCTTGATACCGTGTTCTATGCCTAGTGCCAAGCATGCAAGTCATTTAATGCCAAATGTTATGAATGTGAACCCTAATGTGCCTTCAAGTAGTTCAGATTTCAAATCTGTTAGTCCTAAGAATGTGAACTCGAGTGTGCCTGCATGTAGCTCAGATCCCAGCACATCTAAACAGGTGAAGCAAATAGTAGCCAAACCAACTAATGTTCCCATTCCCTCTACAGGAGTAATTAGTGACATTAAAGCAAGCAGGTCAAAGTCTCAAGACAATACAAGGAAGGACACGACCTCGCAAGCTAAGAATGTGCATTGGAAGAAAGTAGAAGACCTACCTAGGAACTTTAAGTTTGAGCCGAATAAAACGAATCGTGTTGATTCTAGTATTAGCCATAGGCGTACTGTAATTAATTCGAATTCTGATACTATTTGCAAACCTTGTATTGATGTCTGCTTGAATTCTGTTTCTAATCAAGAATGTGGTGTTAATGTTTTGCCTAATGATGTTAATTGTCCAATTAATATTGTTAATGCTAAAAATCATGCTAAGAAGGCTAAAAGGCAAAAACGAAAGAAAGTTAGAAAACAGTGGAAACCCACAGGAGGAACATTTAGTAAGATAGGCTATCATTGGATACCTGTTGGTCATAAGACTAATCAGACAATGCCCCCTAGAAAATGGATGCCTACTGGTAGAACTATTCCCTTAAGAAGTGAGCACACTTTGAATAGGGCTAATACAGACTCTAGTACTACATCTATTCATAATGATTCCATTGCCTTAATTTCTGATATGAATGCTTCTATTTCTGATGTGGGTGTTCCAACCATTGTTACTAACCAAATGGAACCCATTCTTGCATGGGGATCCCAATTATCCAGTTATCCATTCTTGTCTGTGTTCAAGTGCAGATCGTTCAAATCGTTCTGTGGTACCTGGACTCAGGCTGTTCCAAGCATATGACTGGCGACCAGTCGCGGCTCATGAACTTCGTGAGCAAATTCATCGGGACAGTTAGATTCGGGAATGATCATTTTGATGCAATCATGGGTTATGGAGATTATGTTGTTGGCAAAAGTGTTATCTCCAGGGTTTACTATGTAGATTGGTCATAACTTGTTCTCTGTTGGTCAATTCTGCGATTCTGATCTAGAAGTAGCCTTCAGAAAACATACCTGCTTCGTTAGAGAACTTGATGGTAAGGAACTTTTAAGAGGTTCACGTGGTTCAAATCTATACACCATCTCTATCGAAGATATGATGAAGTCTTCTCCAATTTGCTTGCTGTCGAAGGCTTCTAAAACAAAGTCATGGTTATGGCATCGTCGTCTCAATCACTTGAACTTCGGCACCATCAATGATCTCACCAGAAAGGACTTAGTTGTAGGTTTACCTAGACTCAAGTATGAAAAGGATCATCTTTGTTCAGCATGTCAATTGGGAAAAAGCAAGAAGTATGCCCATAAACCCAAACCTACTAACTCTGTCACAGAAGTTCTTCATACAATTCATATGGATTTATGTGGACCAATGAGAGTGCAGAATATCTTTGGGAAGAAATATGTGTTAGTTGTGGTTGATGATTACTCTAGATTCACCTGGGTCAAGTTCTTAAGGACAAAGGATGAAACTCCTGATATCATCATCAAACTCATCAAACAGCTGCAGGTTCGACTTAACAAAACCGTCAGAATTATCCGAACAGACAATGGAACTGAGTTTGTTAACAAACAACTTAGTGAATTTTATGAAAGCATTGGAATCAGCCATCAAAGAAGTGTTCCACGAACTCCTCAACAGAACGGTGTAGTTGAAAGACGAAATCGAACTCTTGTAGAAGCCGCTAGAACAATGTTGATTTACTCAAAGGTTTCAATGTTTCTCGGGGCTGAAGCTATTGCCACTGCATGCTACACACAAAATCGTTCCCTGATTCACACTGTTCATGGAAAAACTCCATATGAACTTGTCCACAACAGAAAACCTAATCTCTCTTTCCTTCGTGTGTTTGGTGCATTGTGTTATCCAACTAATGAGGGTCAAGACTTAGGAAAACTTAGAGCTAAAGCAGACATTGGAGTTTTTGTAGGGTATTCACCAAACAAAAAGGGATACCGAATCTACAACAAAAGAACCCAGAATATCATGGAAACAATTCACGTTACGTTTGATGAGCTGACCGATCAAATGGCTCCTGGATAATCCAGTTCAGGACCCGCACTTCAAAACAGTCCCATTGGTTCATCCCTTGTTCCAAACTCTTCTCAAGAAACTCCATATGTACCTCCATCTGAAGATGATTTAAAGAAATTGTTTGATCCTATGTTTGATGAAATTTATGATCCAAGTACTAATGAGGTGTCGATTCCTACAACAGAGGCTGCTCATATTTTTGTGAATGAAGTCAATCCCTCAGTCTCAATATCTTTAAGTCAAGAAGCGCCTGCTGCTGATCCTTCAGTCTCATCAACAAATCATCATTCTTCAAATGTACATCATGGAAATGTTTCTGGCATCAATGATGAAGTTAATCCCTTTGCTACTCCTGAAGATGCTCCATTTGAAAACATATTTGCTCCTGAATCTTCATCAGAACCATCTTCTTCAGGAGACATCGACTCTGCTACTTCAGTCCCTCAACAACTACCACATGAACACCTCAAAAAATGGACTCACGATCATCCATTAGACAACATCATTGGAAATCCTTCTCGTCCGGTATCCAATCGTAAACAGCTTGCTACTGATGCCTTATGGTGCTTCTTTAACTTTGTACTCTCAAAGATCGAACCTAAAGATGTTAAAACTGCTATGAATGAAGACAGTTGGTTCAATGCCATGCAAGATGAAATTCATGAGTTTGATCGATTAGATGTATGCGAATTAGTACCAGCTCCAGATTGTGCTATGATCATTGCTCTTAAGTGGATCTTCAAAGTGAAGCTTGATGAGCATGGTGATGTTTTGAAAAATAAGGCTAGGTTAGTGGCTAAAGGTTATCGTCAAGAAGAAGGCATAGACTTTGAGGAATCTTTTGCTCCAGTTGCTCGTATCGAGGCGATCAGAATCTTCTTGGCTAATGCTGCTAGCAAGAACATGGTTGTTTATCAGATGGACATGAAAACCGCATTTCTTAATGGAGATCTGAAAGAAGTGGTTTACGTCAGCCAGCCAGAGGGTTTTGTGAATTCAGAGCATCCTACTCATGTTTATCGCTTGAAAAAGTCCCTATATGGTTTGAAGCAAGCTCCTAGAGCATGGTATGATACGCTGTCAAAGTTTCTTCTATCTACTGGATTCAGCAAAGGAGCAGCTGATCCTACTTTGTTCACCAGAAAGTCAGGCAAACACTTAATTCACGTTCAAATTTATGTTGATGATATTATTTTTGCCGCGACCGACCCAATGGAATGTGATCGTTTTTCTAATGAAATGGGTTCAAAATTTCAAATGTAAATGATGGGACAAATGTCATTTTTCTTGGGATTACAAATTTCACAAAGTCCCGGAGGCATTTTCATAAATCAATCTAAATATGCAAATGAGATTTTAAAGAAATTTGGATTTGATTCTAGTGACCCTGTTGACACTCCCATGATTGAACGAACCAAGCTGGATGAGGACCACTCAGGGATCATGGTAGATCAAACGAAATATCGTAGTATGATTGGATCCCTGATGTACCTCACAGCTAGTAGACCAGACATCTTGTTCGCTGTGTGCATGTGTGCTAGATACCAGGCTAAGCCTACTAAAAAGCTCCTTGAAGCGGTTAAACGGGTCTTTCGGTATCTCTAAGTAACCATCAATATGGGAATTTGGTACCCGAAGGACACCGGTATGTCTCTAACGGCCTATGCAGATGCTGATCATGCAGGTTGTCAAGATACATGTCGAAGTACGTCTGGAGGTGCTCAATTTTTGGGTGATAAGCTTGTGAGCTGGTCTTCAAAGAAGCAAATGAGTACTTCTATTTCCTCTACAGAGGCTGAATACATAGCCATGTCATCTTGTTGTGCTCAAATCTTATGGATGAGATCTCAATTATCTGACTATGGCTTTGAATTCAACAAAATCCCTCTGTACTGTGACAATAAAAGTGCTATTGCTCTCTCATGCAACAACGTTCAACACTCAAGAGCAAAGCATATCAACATTCGACATCACTTCATCAGGGAACAAGTGGAAAAAGGTGTGGTGGAACTCTATTTTGTGAGGTCTAAATATCAGTTAGCAGACATCTTCACCAAAGCTCTTCCAAGAGAACGTTTTGAGTTTATTCTTCCACGTCTTGGCTTGAAAAGTCTTCAACCAGAAACACTCAAACGTCTTCAGGAGGAAGACGAGGAGTAAAGGTCTATCTTCATCTATCTCTTGTATATATTTATTCGAAAAACAAAATACAAAATTATAAAACCTGTAAAATCCATAAAAATCTGAAAAATTCGAAAAATCTTCAAAAAAATATTGTCAATTTGTTATACTTTTTCTTGGTTCGTCAATATCTATGGTCTTTGTGCTGTCATTCAAAGAATGACACGGGACTTTAGATGTTGTCATTTCAGGCAAGTAACCCGCTTTCTTAAAGAAAGAACAGAGCTATTCTTTATCATTTTTTTAAATTCCATGCTCTGATTCTATAAACATTTATCTGCTGAAAACTAACTGCTTTGAAAAAATAACTCAGTCTCTAATTTTGATAATCATCTGGACTTATTTGTCACAATATCAATCTCTCAATCAACAACCTATGTCATTGATTGAGGGGGAGAATGATTTCAATTAAATTAAAAAGTTATTTGGCATTCAATTGTTTTCAAAAGATATACATGCATGTTTTATCAATGGAGTTTAAAGTTTTAAAATCCGATCCTTATCAGTTAAAACGCTTTCATAATCAAGTCACAATTCTCCTTAAAAGCTTTCAAAATCAATTTAAATCTATAAGAGATCACAAATCTCAAATGATTTGATAATTGTGATCGGGGGAGAATGTGTGATTTAAATTGGATTTAAACTGATAATTCGGTAAATGGTTTTATAAGGATGTACATGCTGTACATGCTCTCCTTCCCACATGTGACAAACGATTTCAAATTTTCCATGCACATGTTGAGGGGGAGCATCTATCTTAAACCTATGATTTGAAACGTGATCACTTATCTCAATGTGCAGGTTCCCTCTAGTATGTGCAAAACTCTTTTCAAACCTAGAAGCACATATTGAGGGGGAGCAAAATCATGAAAACCTCATCCTTCTTCAAAATGCTTTATCTACTTGATTCGATTAGGGAAGTGATGTTGATATCTTTTAGAAAATGGTAATCAAAGAAGTAAATTCTTCCTCTTGCCTCCGTGTGCAAAACGATTTCAAACATTTGGTGCACATGTTGAGGGGGAGCACTTGTTCTAAAAATATAAAAAACAATTCAGGTACAAAATGTTTTGATAATATATCACAAGTATCTGGATTGATTTTCAAATGGCTTTCAATTGGTTCAAATGGCAGATGAACAATACCAAATAGACCGACCAAATTTACTTTATGTACGATGATATAAGGATGATAAGGTTAGGTATTGGTTCCCATGATCCGCCAGAACCGGAGGGATCTACCCAGGGACAATCCACTAGTTAGTGTAGAAGTCCTTAGGTATGATGATAAAAGGAGAAAAATGAGATATGGGAAGAATGCGGACTGAGATAGAGCTAGTACTGGAACAAACCCAACAAAGTTCTAGCTATGAAGTCTCGGTAAGCACTGAAGGGGTTGAATAATTAAAAAGAATTGAATGAGAAAAGGGTGAAAACAAATAGCCCTCCATATATTCAACTTTAGGGCAGAAACCGGGTTCAATTCATATGCTACTGATGGTAACATCGGTATTGAAGACAAGACGTCATGGACCCAGTGACGCACTGCACTTAAACTTTCCAAACCACTCAAGTTCCTCTTAAAAGGACTTGTTTCATTCTCACGGGGAACCGACATTATCTATCGACTTTCTCTTAGAGATTGTTGATATTGAAGAAGGAGACCCTCTCCCTAGTCTCCGGCACAGGATCCAAATATGCACATATTGAGTCTAGAGCCACGAGATCATCAATAAATCTCATTAGGACACTTTCATTGAAGACTCTCTGTTTCACACAATGTGGAAAGAGAGATTTTATCTTGAGTCCTACGCATTATCCTTGTGGTATTTCCAGAACATCTGAGTGATATGCAAACATACTCACAATGAAGATGGAATGCCTTCTGGAGCCAACATCAAACAAGCTCCTGGTGGGTGGCATGTGAGATCTATCAAATAGATCAACCATGTGACAACTGAACAGAAATAATGGGGCGATTCAATCTTTTGAATCAATCCTGGTTCAGGTTATGGATTGACGGATACCTTTGAAAAACCGGTCATTGAGCTTAAAAACTCTTTTCTTTAGCACATTGACCGTGTTCGTATATTTCAAATCAAAAGGTGTTTTATGATTGATAATTGGTTTTCATTAAAACCTTCGTTGTATTGCCAAAACAATTTCTATTGAGCAATACACGATTGTCTTTCAAATCTCTTTTCATCAATCAGTGAATTTCTACTTCGCTGGTTCACTCACTCCGTGTTGTCTTCTTTGAGATGTTCCAGTTTGAGAACAGCTAGAGCAGCTACGAAACCCTGTCAAGGAAATTCTTCGGAATTATACCTGATCACAGGCAGTACTTGTACTGATCAACGGGGAACCGTAGGCCGTGTACCTCAATTCAACGAAATTGATCAAAGACACTTTCGTGTGCTTTATTGCTAACTGTTTTATGCAGGTACACCCGACGTTTGCAGCTGATCAGAATGAAGTGGTCAATCCATAGCCGCATGCTCACACTACACACTCATCTCAAAAGAAATCATGATAAGTGCATCAATGACTCTGATATTTTCACTCCATGCTTCTGCTACGCTGCTGCCAATATCATGAATCAACGAAAGCTTCCGTTACTCTGATGAGAAGATATCATGATCCAGAATGTGAGCATGTCGGTCCGAAAGTCACAACATCACATAATACCAACACCAAAATGGATGTCTCAGAGATTTTTGTTAGCTGATGATCTTAAAACCTGGCTTGAAATTATTATCACGTGGATCAGTAAAAGACCTCCACTTGGATTAACCAAACATGCAATGAGTGGAATCAATGACTATGAGCTTCGGAGCAAAGTACTACATCAAGAATGCAAGAACAATTGTTAATGTAATATCTATTTGTATTCAATGTAATTTTAGTATATGTTTGAGGTGACCTCCCTTAGGGGGAGATTGTTAGGAATTAGAAATTCCAGGTATTAAAGAGTCGGTCACCTCAAGTATATGTAATCGTTAGAAAGCTCGTAGTCGTAGTTCTTTTATGTTAAGTAGTATTTAGTTTAGTAACACCGTGGAGGACGGACGGGTCTTTACCCACTGTATGCCTGATCCACAGCCCGTTGTGTGGCGTTTTATGTAAGACTATAAATACTCTCTACCTCCCAAGGTAGAGAGTTGGAGCTCATAATAATATTTTCTTTCTCTCACTATAGTTCCCAACTCTCTTCCTTTCTCTCACTAGAACTTTCTCTCTCTAACATACTTATACGCCTACTTTGATCATGGTTTAGAGTGTTTGTGAAATCCAATATCCTACAATGGTGTAAGTTAAAAATAAAACATTAATTAAAGAATGGTTAGTTAAAAATAAAACATACAATAAACAGCATGGTCTGGCTGATTTAACAAAAGAAGAGATTCTTTGTATGGGGCGATGTAGAAAGATCCTGCATCTCCTAACATTCCCATGCAGACAAATAATTCAAGTTCTTTGTTGTACACAAAACCAAAATGATTGGCGCTGTACGCTTCCACTATTGGAGCTTGATCCTTTGTAAACCCAAGCAAACGAACCGAATATAGGGTAGGGATGGCGAATAGGCTTCTAAATGATGTTATGGAAGAACCATTGACGTCCAACAACCATCCGCAAAACAATGTGTAGAAAACTAGAAGGGGGGTTGAATAGTTTACCAATTAAAAACTTTTTTTTGAAACTTATTGAAAGATCAATTGATATTGATCTTGAGTATGTTAATGAAATATGCAAGCAATATGTAATGAGTAAATAAGGAAAGAAATGATCAAACCACAACAAGTTGTTTATAGTGGTTCGGTTTACAAGGACTCTTTCTTCTTGCCCTACTCCACTCCCCGAGTCTCACACTCGAGAGTTTAACTTCACTAGTCAACAAGCTCCTTTCACCGGCGGAGAAAACCTTTACACTTCGCTTACACTATTTCCGACACTAAGCTAGATGTCGAGTTCTTTCCAAGGGTACAACTACTCCCACACACAATGTATTTTAAGGACTAAAATACTAACCACTCACACTCACAAGATTAAGATGGTTTAATACAACAATGAAGTATGAATCAACACTAGATCATACAACACTAAACAAACAAGACTTCCAACTTCTCGTTTCAAGCTTGAATGTGACTTGATCTTCTTTGCTACAAAAGAGATCACTACTATGATATGTAATTGAGTTAGAAAGGTTAGAGAGAAGATATGTATGAGAGTATAATAGAAAGGGATGAAAAACTACTTGGCTTGGCATTGCTATTTATAGCCAAAATGGACAGGAGCGTCCACGGACCGCGGAACCCTTAAAAGAGTTCCGCCCGTGTACCAATTTGGTACCGCCGGGTCTGACAGCCAAGATATCAAATCTTGCCAAAGTCAACTCTATCTAAGTGAGATTGTGCAAGATATGAAGAGTACAAATCCACACAAAATATCTAATGAAATCTTCCAATGATTTCCATGATGCATCACATGATGTCATATGTTGTATTTCTATTTTTAGAAATATGCAAGTACTTAAGTAGTGTTTGGTTTTAAGAACCTAACACATTCTAAAAACTACTATCATACATAATGTTTAGAGTTATATCAAGATGTCACTAATCATAAATGTAAATGCTTGAATGATGAATATATTGTTTGAAAAAGCTTGTTTTAATATCTACTAAACTTGACAAGCTTTAAGCTTTTATACAAATTAAATTTACTTTTGTCGTTAACAAAACTTAGGTAAAGATCAAAAATATAAATAACGTTTAATGGCGATATTTGTATTAACAATCTCCCTCTTTTTGTTGAGGACAAAATATAAATTTTATTTTTATAAAAGATACAAAGTTTGTGCAAGAGTTATAAAAATATTAGTTTTAGAACTTGAAAAGAGAATGATAATGCAAGTGTATGATGTTTGACTTTTTCTGAAAGTCAAAGTATTCACTAGTTGATGCATGATGTTGACTTTTTCAGAAAGTCAAAGTATGCAGTTGACTTTTTAAGAAAAGTCAAGTATTATCAATGATGTATCATGTTTGACTTTTTCAGAAAGTCAATGTCAGTTTGACTTTTTCAGAAAAGTCAAAATATAATCAAGTTCTATATTTTCTCCCCCTTTTTGTCTCAACAAAAAGAAGAGGCAATGCGGAATGTAATGAGCCCGACCCATTATCTCCCCCTTGATCAAAGCTCCCCCTAAATTGGGTGCTTAATGGGAAGATACATGGATTGTGAAAATAAAGCTACAAAAAAAATGTTAGTAATAATGATCATTCACAAGCATTTCCAAACATTATGTAAAAGTACCAACACTATAATAAAAACACCATTCATTAGTTAAAATTTTCATGAACAAAGATCATGAAAGGAGAACACAATGATGTGTTTTAGTACAATAAAAAGAAAAAAAAAATCCTAAGAAAAGAAGAACTAGAAATGCTAATCTATGACCATCCAAGTTAGATGGTGGATGAGAAAGAGCGTTGAGGCGCTCAAGGATATGATTGAGGATGAACCTCATTTCCTCTTGGAAGTCATGGACCATAACCCGGGTCCTTTCCACGGTTTGGGCCGTTTGCTCACAAGTTGAGCAACCATGCCTAGGGGGTAGTATGTTTGGGAAGGTTGTGGTGGTGGTATGGTAGATGTGTTGGTGGTGTTGGGAATGTTTGGGGTGGTCATGATGGAGGCAAGCAAAGCATTTTGCATTTGCATAGTCTCACTTAAGTGAGAATCTACCATGCCTTTGAATTGGTGGAGGTTGTGGAGTTCCACTTGAATCTCCTCTCTAGTGGGATTGGCATCCCACATGCACTCCTCAATGTCCTCAAGATGAGGGGACATTGATGTTAGGAGTGGATGATCCCCATACAAAGGACCATGAATGTCTTTGTAAATGGGGTGGAAGAGAAGAGGTTTTGGCCCTAGTGGGGCGTTTGGGTCAAAAGATGACCTCGGTGATTCATGAGCTATTTGCTCAATTGTGCCAAAGGATGGCAATGGTGGTGGATGATTTGGCCTAGGAGGCAAGTCATCCAAGTCCTCCAAGAAAGGATTTGGTGAAGTTGGTGGAGTGGAGAATAACTCCATAGGCATGAGAGTAGGAGACCTTGGTGGTGAAGGTGGTGAGGGTGTCCTGGATGTTTCGATGGGTGCCGGAAGAGGTGAAGTTGGTGTTTTTGTATGTGGTGGAGTGGTGATCACAATGTGTGATTGAGTAGGTGTAGCCAAGGTAATGTTTGTATCATCTCGGATTGGAGATGAGATTGTGAGTGGAGAAGACTCGGATGAAGAGCTAAGGTTAACGAAGCAACAAGGCCTCACACTAATTCTAGCGGTTTTCTTGCAAGTTTTTGGAGAGGATTTTATCATTTTTGACTTGGGTTTTTCTTTGCTAGATAATAGTAAGAATGAAGAAGATGTGAGGATGATCATGGTAAAACCTCTCAATTTATAGAAGTGAAAAATTGTGGAGAAATGTGTTTGATTTGATGTTAAACCATTGAAGATATGAGGTTCCTAATGATTTGGAAGTGGGTTGAATGCTAGTCATATCACCCAAGTCAATCAATTCAAGAGAGATGGAGTGAAGAAGAAAAGATTTGCAATAAATGTGTTCTAATGAGTGGAATTTCCTAACAATCAGATCACCCACGGATTTGAAGGTACCAAAAATTTGGTTCCTTCCTTTATGCCAAAGGGCTCCTTGGGTGGATTTTTCAAATTTTTGAATTTTGGTGGGAAATGGATTTCTTATATACCTAAGTGAATTATACTAGTTCTAATAAGAGTATAAACAAGTTAGGATTGACTTATAAGCAATGGATCGTAATTTGGAATTACGAAAGAGTCGAAATTCAGAAAATTACCTGGAGGATCCACGACACCAAAAATTTACACGGATGGAACCCTTAAAAGGGTGCCGTCTGATCCGCCTGTACAGGTACGGCGGTACCAATTCTTATAACAGACGGTACCAAATCGTTGGTGCCGTCTGGTCCGTGTAGTGCAGAAAACAAGACAGAGTATGTTTTTAGGTGTCGGGCACTTTTTCGAAACCTGAAATTTTTCTCAAAAGGTGTTATACTAAACATTTCTAGTTAGGAAAAGTAAATAACACATGTAAAAACATATTGGAGCATAGATTTTGAGCAAGGCTTATTGATTTTCACATTATAGTGAAAATGGGTAAAATTTGATAGCATACTTGTGCTATCCCCCTGCATAAGATTGTTAGCATACATCAGTTTTAGAAGTTATATTATCATCCTACAAGATAAAAACAACTAAATAGAATCAAACATTAAAGATAATGTATTGTTCCAAACACTCCTTAAAGTACCCTCATTTGTCCAACTTCTTGTAAATCTTGTTCATCATCCTACCAAGGCACTTGAACATTCCCTTAGTTTGCTTGAATTCCGCTGATTCATTTTCAATCTCGGGAAGAGACGCATAATACTCGTGAGGTGGGAGACGAGAGCTTGGAAGACCATCCTCGGAGCTATTTGATGATGATGATGATGGAGTTGGAGGTTTTGCTCTCTTGCCTTTAGTCTTAGCAACTCGTTCATCACTCAAAGGTACAAAGATGTGAGGGATGAGTTCATAGTGAAGGTGCATCCCTTTTGGGGTTGGTGGAATTGGTGCAAAGTTTCTATAGAGACGGGTAAGAAGCATCCCGTATGGAAGAGCAACCGATCCTTGAGTTGGAATATCAATCATTCTCCTAGCTATGTAGTAGGCTAAATTGAATGGTTGTCGGGTGGACAAGTTGTAGAGCATGTGACAAAGACAAGCGTTTATGTGATCCCTATTTCCTATGGTGCTAATGACGTTGGCTCTAAGTAGCTCCTCCCATTTCTTAAATTCAGGCTTAAGTTCATTTAGCTCCATTCCATATGGATCTCGGTTTACCTCTTTTCCCTTTCGGGTAACACGGGTTGTATCACCCTTTGGGTTAAATAGGTGTTCACGGATAACATCCTTATCGGCCAAACGGGTTTGGTAGGGAAGAGTGCGGTCATTGATTGCATCAAGAACGGTGAGTGACCATTTATCCGAGTAGACACAAGTCCCTCGGTTGGGAATTCCTAGCACTCGAGCAAAGTCGGCTAATGTGATGGTGTAGTCGTTTTGATTGATTATAAACCTAAGACAAAATTCATCATCGTCTTCATCACTAAAGCCGGACACACTAGCATAGAATTCTAATACAAACCTAGGACAAATTGGTTCATCGATGTCAAGGAGACAATCGAATTGAATGGCGGCTAGTTCTTCACGAAGATTGGTATTTTCAAGGAAGGATGAGTGAATGGTTCTACCCTCATGGAAATACCTTGATTCTAGACCCTTAAATATTTCTACTTGATCCTTGGTAAGTCCTTTGGTTTTGTGGTGTTTGGGAATGTAGTTAAGGGTGTCTTTGTGATCATAGAATCTTGCGGCTACCATGGTTATTCCTAAAGACAAGAATTGATATGTTAAAAATGAGAATAAACTTTAACGTTTTGGTTCTAGTGTGTGCCTATATGAAAACAATTTGGAGTTGCGGTTATCTCGACTCATTTTATGCACAAAAATGGTTTTAGTGAGGTGTTTGGCAAATACTATGAGATAACCCGAATGCTCCTAATTCAATGTGGCTTCATTTGAATATACCCGGGAATGCATATTAGTTACGCAATACCTTTAGTATTCAAGAGCATGCAAGTGATGAAAGTTTGACGTTTCTATTTGTATTTAACAATGAAAAATTGTTTTCCTACAAGTGAGAAGCTTTTCAAAATTTTGACATGGGGTGTTTGGTTATTTGAATAAGGCCTTATAGTTATTATCTATTGATTAGTGAGAAGCATGATGTGTTTATGCAATATGATAATGTAGTACCTAATTTCAACGACTAGTTATGCAATTTGCCAATTGAATTCATATTTAGTATAAAAGCATACATAAAACCCCATGTAATGATTTGTGATAGTTTTCTGCATAAATAAGAATCCTAGACTCAGAATTGAGAGATAAAATGTAGTTAGGATACTTACAATGATGTTATCTTCTGTGATTAGTGAGACGGAAGGTGTCAATAATGAGCTTGGTTTAAGTTTTACACGTTTTGGTAAAGTGGGTTTTGAGGAAGAAGATGTTTTGTAGGTAGTATTTTTGCTTCTGTAGACACCACGGACCAGACGGTACCAAAATTTTGGTTCCGTCCTTGTTGTCGTTTGGTTCCGTGGCTACAGTAGAAGATACAAAACAAAATTGTTTTGGTTTGACTATTCTAATGTTTTAGGCTATGTTTATCCTACATGTTTGGTTCCATTAACCCTAAACCAAGTCTAAGAAGATTAAAAGGTTCTCGTTTAAGAGGCTTAGTTAAGATTTCGGCAATGTTGTCTTCGGAGGATACTTTCTCGATTGAAATGTTCCCTTTTTGAACATTGTCGCGAAGAAAGTGATGACGGATTTCAATATGCTTTGTACGGGCATGTTGAACGGGATTCTTGCTGAGATCGATGGCTCCTTTGTTGTCGCAAAGTATCACAATGTCGTTGAGATGAATTTCGTAATCTACGAGAGCTTGCTTCATCCAAAGAGCTTGTTGACATGCCTTTTCGGCTGAGACGTACTCGGCTTCAGTAGTTGAGATGGCTAAGGCCGTTTGCTTCTTTGCAAACCATGAGGTGAGACAATGTCCAACAAAAGTGCAAATACCACTTGTACTTTTTCTATCGACATAGTCACCGGCATGATCCGAGTCGGCATACACTATGGTTTCTACACCCGTTCCTTTGGGATACCATAATCCTAAACACGTTGTTCCCTTAATGTATCTAAAAATCCTTTTTAAGGCTTCTAAGTGTGATGCCTTTGGGTTTTCTTGAAAGCGAGCACATAGACAAACACTAAACATAATGTCGGGTCTACTAGCCGTAAGATAGAGTAGGCTACCAATCATTCCTCTATATTTAGTGTTATCTACGGATTCACCATCTTCGTCCTTGGTGAGTTTGGTGTCCGAGGACATGGGTGTTTTAGTTGGTTTGGAATCTTCAAGACCAAATTTCTTAAGCATGTCTTTTATATATTTAGATTGGTTAAAAAATATGCCATCTTCTAGTTGTTTAATTTGAAGTCCTAGAAAGAAATTTAACTCACCCATCATACTCATTTCAAACTCGTCGTGCATGATTTTAGAGAAATCATCACATAGCTCTTGACAAGTTGATCCGAATATAATGTCATCAACGTATATTTGAACAATGATAATATGTTATTCCTTTTTCTTGGTAAAAAGAGTATTATCTACTAATCCCATAGAGTATTTGTTATCAATAAGAAAAGTCTTAAGTCGGCCGTACCAAGCTTTTGGTGCTTGCTTTAGACCATACAATGCCTTTTTGAGTTTGAAGACATGATGTGGTTTCTCAAAGTCGGTAAAACCAGAAGGTTGAGCAACATACACTTCTTCGTTAATAAACCCATTAAGGAAAGCACTTTTAACATCCATTTGAAATAATTTAAAGTCATAAGCACATGCATAAGCAAGTAATATTCTAATAGATTTGAGTCTAGCTACCGGAGCATAAGTTTCATCATAATCAATACCTTCTTGTTGATTATAGCCTTGTGCAACAAGCCTAGCTTTGTTTCTAGATACTATACCATTTTCATCCATTTTATTTCGAAAAACCCATTTCATTCCAATTATGGTTTGATCTTTAGGTTTTGGAACTAATTTCCAAACATCATTTCTAACGAATTGGTTTAATTCTTCTTGCATGGCAATTACCCAAGATTCATCTTTTATTGCTTCATTTATGTTTTTCGGTTCTATGGTGGATACGAAACAAAAATAATTACTTTGATTTTGGGCTTGTTACCTTAAGGTTCTTTGATTAAGTTGTCCTATGACTTTTTCTAAAGGATGACTTTTGGATTCTTTGATGTTGACAATCTCTTTATTTAATGGTTCATCTTCCTTGTTATTATTAATTATTTCTTGACTTTTCATTATTTGACTTTCAACTAAGTCATCATCTACCAAAGGTGATGTCTTAGAGGGAGGTGGTCTTTCGTCAAATGTTATGTTCAACGATTCCTCGACTATCATTGTTTCTTTGTTAAGGACAATATAAGCTTTACTAGTTTGAGAATAACCAAGAAATACACCTTCATAAGACTTTGGGTCAAACTTGGTGAGATAGTCTTTAGTATTAAGAATGAAGCATTTACAACCAAAAACTCTAAAATATCCTAAAGTTGGCTTTTTACCTTTATAAAGCTCATATGGTGTCTTGTTTAGGAAAGGACGTATTAAAACTCTATTCAAAATATATGTAGAAGTGTCAATCGCGTTACACCAAAACTTTTGAGAAATGTTTTGTTCATTAAGCATTGTTCTACTCATTTCTTGAATTGTTCTATTTTTACGTTCTACTACTCCATTTGATTGAGGTGTTCTTGGAGCGGAAAAGTTATGTGTTATACCATTTGTATCACAAAAGTTTCCAAATTGAGTTTCGTTGTCAAATTCACAACCATGATCCGTTCGTATTGACACAATTTTAACACCTAGTAGATTTTGAATTTTCTTGCTAATAATTTCAAATTTATCAAAAGCTTCATTTTTGGTTTTCAAAAACAACGTCCAAGTAAACCTTGAGTAATCATCTACTATGACCAAAGTGTATAAGTTGCCTCCGTAGCTTCTTATAGCGGATGGACCAAACAAGTCCATATGTAATAATTCTAGACACTTAGATGTGAACACCATATTTTTAGATTTGTGACTACTATGGGTTTGTTTACCAATTTTGCAAGCGTCGCAAAAGTATTGGTCATATTTTAGTTTTGGTAAATTCCTAACTAGCTCTTTTGAAGATAGGTTTTGTATAAGTCTCATATTAGCATGACCTAAGCGTCTATGCCAAAGGGATGAACTATCATCTAACGTTGTTAGGCAAAGTTTGTCATTAGATGTTTTATCTATTTTCATGACGTATATATTATTTTTCCTAACTCCTTTAGCTATGGTGATACCCTCTTTTAGTATTTTACTACCATTTTCATCAAATAGGACTTTATACTTTTTATCACATAATTGGCTAATACTAAGTAGATTAAATCCTAACCTATCCATATGAGCAACATTTTCAATAGTTAGAGAGTTATGAGCGATCGTACCTTTGCCAATGATTTTGCTTTTGAGATTGCTACCAAAGGTGACATTACCTCCGTCATACTCTTGGTATGATGAGAAGAGACTTTTGTTGCCCGTCATATGCCGTGAGCATCCACTATCTTTTATCCATTCATCAGGTTCCAATCCAACTTTCAAGCATACCTAGGAAGCAAATAACTCAAACATTTGGTCCCCAATATCTCATGGGTCCGTTTGGGTTAAACAAACCATTTATTTGATTCATGTATGGAAATGATGGGAAGGAGTTCCATGACATGTAATCTGGAGTTTGATATGGTCTAGGAAAGTTTTGATTCCAACTGTTGTGTTGGTAGTTGGGTTGTACGTTGTGGTTGCTCTTAGGAAAGGGGCGTTTGGCAAAAGGAGTTTTATATTGTTGTTGAGTAGTTTTTGATCTAAATTCATTTTTGACAAGTCCTACTCCTGATGTAACAGCTGGTTTTAGTTTAACATTATCATTGGTTTTCTTTGTTACTTTAACAAATTCAGTACGGTCCGTATTGCGAACATTCTGTCCTACTGAAGTACCCACGACACCATTTTGCACAACGGACGGAACCCTTATTTTGGTTCCGTCTGGTCCGTGCTGTACTGCAGCAATTTCGACAGAATGTTCGTCCTTTTCGGCCATTTTGTTTTGACTCTTTGGAATTAATACTTCATGAAAACCTAGCCCATTCATGTCTCCTGGTGTTTTATGGATTTTAACTATTTCATCGCCAAGAGCGATGTTTTTGTTAAACCTTTTAAACTTAGAATTATTTTCGATTAGAACCTCTTGTGTGAGCTTTAGTTTTTCTATTTCAAGATTAAGCTCTTGACATGATTTACAATCTTCGTCATTTGCTTTTCTTTTTTCAAGTCGTTTTGCTTTTTCTTTCAACTCACATACTTCATTTTCCAAAAATTCCTTTTTGGTTTTTAAAAATTTATTTTTAGTTATGATTTTTAGACTTAGCTCACACAATTGATTATATTGTTTTTGCAAAGTGTCATCATCTATAGAAGAATAAGAAGAGTCGAAAAGTACCTCGTTTGACTCATATGCCATTAGAGCGATCTCTTCCTTGCTTGATTCTTCATCGTCTTCACTATCACTCCAAGCACCACTTATAAAAGCTCGTTGAGTTTTGCTTTTAGGTGGCTTGGGACATTCTCCTATGAGATGACTTGCCTCACCACATCTAAAACACTTTCTTTCACCTTTACCCTTTTTGTCATCCCGATCTTTTCGGAATGGCTTCTTTTCTTCTCGAGGTTGTCTTACAAACTTTCCTCTTCTTCTAAAGAACTTCTTAAAATCTCTAACGGCCATGGCAAACTCCTCATCTTCACTACCGGAGCAAGATTCATCATCATCGCTTGATTCCGCCTTTGCTTTTAGAGCGACGGATTTGATCTTCTCCCTTCTTCCTTTGATGATCTCCGAATCTTTCTCCATTACCATTTCGTGAACTTTGAGGTTGCCAATTAGCTCGTCTAGTGACATTTTTTAGAGATCTTTTGATTTGTCAATAGCAGTCACTTTAGCTCTCCATTTGGGATGAAGTGCTCTAAGAAATTTCCTGACAAAGTTCTTACTACGAAAAGATTCATCAAGTGCTTTAAGTGATGTAATAATAGTGTTGAAGCGAGCAAAGCCACAATCAATGGTTTCATCTTCAGGGATAACAAATTGTTCATATTGTTGAACAAGAAGATCAATTTTGTTATCCTTGACTTGTGAATTACCTTGATGTGTAACAATTAAAGATTCCCAAATATCTTTGGCGGTTTCACACATAAAAATTCTTTCATATTCTTTTCTAGGTAAAGCATTATAAAGCATCATTTTAGCTTCATTATTTTTAGCAACTAATTCTTTTGTTCATCAACGAAAATGTCCTTTGTTGTAGAACTAAAATCCCCTTTAACAATAATAAACCAAAGATCTATATCTTTTGATTTTACATATGTTTCAAAACGGTTTTTCCAATAGATAAATCCATTGGTTTCAAAGAATGGTGGTCTTTGCATAGATTGCCCTTCTTTAAAGTTTTCAGAATCCATGGTTCATTTCAAGTTTATAAAATATAAGTTATTTTAGAAATTCTTGAACAACGAGGCTCTGGTACCAATTGTAGAAAACTAGAAGGGGGGTTGAATAGTTTACCAATTAAAAACTTTGTTTTGAAACTTATTGAAAGATCAATTGATATTGATCTTGAGTATGTTAATGAAATATGCAAGCAATATGTAATGAGTAAATAAGGAAAGAAATGATCAAACCACAACAAGTTGTTTATAGTGGTTCGGTCTACAAGGACTCTTTCTCCTTGCCCTACTCCACTGCCCGAGTCTCACACTCGATAGTTTAACTTCACTAGTCAACAAGCTCCTTTCACCGGCGGAGAAAACCTTTACACTTCGCTTACACTATTTCCGACACTAAGCTAGATGTCGAGTTCTTTCCAAGGGTACAACTACTCCCACACACAATGTATTTTGAGGACTAAAATACTAACCACTCACACTCACAAGATTATGATGGTTTAATACAACAATGAAGTATGAATCAACAATAGATCATACAACACTAAACAAACAAGACTTCCAACTTCTCGTTTGAAGCTTGAATGTGACTTGATCTTCTTTGCTACAAAAGAGATCACTACTATGATATGTAACTGAGTTATAAAGGTTAGAGAGAAGATATGTATGAGAGTATAATAGAAAGGGATGAAAAACTACTTGGCTTGGTGATGCGTGCCAAACCGTCAAGTTTTATCACGCAAGTCTGCCACTTGTGAATGGCAGACCGTAACAACCTTAAAACGGCTCAAGCACGAATGCAATGAAGATCTGAGGAGTATAGGATTTCCCCGGGTCGTTATGTCCCAGCGAGCTATGCAATGGATCACCCAACGAATAGTGATCGAGAGATTTGAACGGAAAAAGGGATTTATCATCACTAGAGAAAACATCGTTTCTTCTAGTTCAGTGTAAGTTCGAAGTTTGCTCTTCAACCTTCAGAACAAACAAATCACAACATACTAGATAACAACTAAGTATGAAGTAACAACATAATTTGGTAGTATTAGAACACTCACACTCACCAATCATAAAATCAGGAGTTTTATGTAACACACACCCTCATCAACATGGGAACCTTTCTTGAGCTGTAGATCGAATCACAGCCTTTATCACATTCGCTTCACATTTCCAAAAGAGGCGGCCACTTTCCTCGAACAACTGATCACTTCAATTTGATAGCTCACACTCTGAGCCCGTCACCTCATCCCGTTCCTCTTTCTCAGGAACATCTGGCTTGGTGATATTTGTTGAACAAC
>BPTQ01000003.1:143833931-143867590 GCA_019973895.1 Chrysanthemum seticuspe
TTTTGACTTTTATGAACTTAGAACCTGATTTAAAGGACTTAGATTGATGTTAAAAGATGAAATGAACTTTATGCAAGCTAAATCTATGAATTTGAGACACAAAACAAGTTTTTGGATTTGTAAAAATCCAACAGTGAAGCACTTAGGACAGATTTATTGAGATTTTGACTTAGAGTTTGTGTAGACACAAAATGATGACTGCAATGAACTCAATTGAGGTTAACAAGCATGAAACAACAATGAACTACCTCTGACTAAGCTTCTAAAACATTTTTGACAGCAAATCCAAACATCCTTTTAACTACTGTTTTGAACTTTAAAATGAAACTAAACATTACACTAGCTAATATTATGGATCAAACTGATATTAAATAACCTAAGTACAACTAAATAACCAAATTTGAACAGTTAATGATAAGTAAAAACAGAATATGCAATATAATGTGAGAATGAAAATTGGACAATTACTCACAAGAGTCCAGCTAGTGTTGCAGGCCAAACCAAATCCAAAAATACTCTAAGCTAATCTAGTCCAACCCATTTTCATCCTCTGCAACAACTATTATCATCACCATTCCTGTTTGAACCCTTTTCTCTTTACTGTTGACTTTCATTGACCATTTCACAATTTTGCTTACAATTTAATTGTAAGCTCATCAAAAGCTATAAGGAGCTTATGTGAGCTTGTATGAGCCTAAAAATAAGCTACTAACACTTGTACATAAGAATTTGAAACTGAAAATTGTAACAGTGAACCTGAAAATTGGAGCTTATGTAAAAAACTTGAATTGAAACTCAAAAGCACATACAGTGATATTTTCACTTAAATGTGATACATGGAAACTAAAATTACAACATTCTAACTAAAACTAAAACATTTTCTTGAAAAAACGACATTAAAGTAAATTATAAAAACTAGCTACCACCCTCTCTAGCTTCTTCATCCTCCTTTTTATACCAAAAGCTTTTCTCTCACCAAAATGAGCAGTTCCCACCTTCTTCTAGGACCCTTGGATCACTTGAAGTCATCTTGGCCCTTCATTGTGTTTTGGCGGGAAAAATGTATTTGACAGTGGGAGGTTGAGTGAGATGAGGGTGAAGCATTAAATGCACTTTGGAGTTGTGTGGAGGTGGGGGGGACATAGAAAGTGGAAAGGTGAGGAGGGGGGATGGGTTGCAGGGCTAGATGTTGGGGAAGACATTGAAAAAGGCGGGTAGGGGTTGTTTGTTTGACTTTTGGATTGACCAGGGGTGTTAAATATGCAGGGGGTCCAAAATGGTAATATGGCAGGGGTCCAAAATAAAAGGCTGGGTCCAATTTGGTATTGACTAGTCCAAAAAGGTATAAAGGCTTAATAATACATAGGGACCTTTTGTGTAAATTCTGAATTTCAAGGGACCACTCCTGCCAATTATGCAAAGTTGTTCCAAGGACTAAAAGTGACAAGTTTCAATAATGCAAGGACTAAACTTGACATTTTCCAATTTTCCAAGGACTAATTTTGCCAAATTTTAAACTTGGAGGACCAAACTTGTAATTTTCTCAAACTTTTGATATTTTTCACCAAAGGACTAATTTTGACAAGTTATGATTTAAAAAGGACCTTTGGTGATTTTTCTTTTGAAATTAGGACTCAGGGACTATTTTTGACAATTTTAGAAACTTGGGGGACTGAAACTGCCAATTATAAAAACTTTGCTCATTTTTCATCTGATTTTAAACATTTTGCATCTGAAACATATAAAATGCAATTTTGGAATATTTTCAGTATTTTGATGCATTTCTGAGCATTTTTAAACGTTTTGCAGTTCAGATTTGACTAAAAATGATGAGTATTTACACACTCATCAATCCCCCACACTAAACTATTGCTAGTCCCTAGCAATCTTTTGAGAAAAACTTAATGGATTTGAATCTCTTTACCAAAAGCCATTACTTCTGGAGTAGCCAAATGTTTCAGTTCAAGTAAGAACCATGGTACACCGATAACCATGTGATTTTGAGCAAACCACCAGCTTCCAACGGATTTGATTTGTCTTTACCAGAAGCCGTTTGCTCTGGACTAGCCAACTCTTAGATAAATTATCAATATTATCTTTGGTGAGCTGATTACCAATTATGGTTTTTCCACTGCCTTTACCACAAGCCATAAACTTGCGGGCTAGCCAACTCTTCACTTTTAAGGATATGGTGAGCTGAATACCATACAATTTTGGGCAAATTGCAAGCCGTCAACGGATTTGAGATATCTTTACCAAGAGCCGTTTGCTCCTGGATTAGCCAATCCTTTTGTCTATTAGACAAGGCGGACTGATAACCAATTGAGTAAGTGCAAAACACTTACTCCAAAAAAAAATTTGGCCAAAAACGGGGGAATTAGGCGGATAATACATGATAAAATTCGTGAGAATTCCCCCCCACACTTAGAAATGAATATTGCCCTCAATATTCAAAGTACCGGCGGTTATGCCGAAACAAAGAACGTAAAAGGGAAATACTACGGCCATTATTTAGAAAGTTTTTTTTTTTTTTTTTTTTTTTTTTTTTTTTTTTTTTTTTTTTTTTTATAACATGTGGGGCAACTCCCCCACACTAGGGTGGTACACACGGGTGAAAACCCATGTTTAGCTACTGTTTTTGATTACCGAGTCGCTAGCTTGACTCGACCCCGAATTCATTTGTTCATGGGGAAGCAAAGTGGAAGAGACAATCTCCATCGGACTTTCATTCAAGATGTTTGGACAAACATTTGAAGCACGTGAAAGTTCCACACCGATGAGATATACATAGAACCGGCTCAAAAATGATAAGTGAAAATGCCGGGGTCAAAGATAGTGTCTTCATTCCCGAAGGAGTGAAGATGAAGAGAAATCACCAGATATTTGAGGAAAGGAAGAAAGATTTTGATAACAATCAAGATCCATTCTTCATCCTCAAATGTAGACATATCGGGAGGAAGGGTGAAGGTAGTATCATTTATAAGCAAACTCGTATGATAGAGTACACCTTCCTCCAAGCTAATATCATCCTCAAGATCAAAATAGAAATGATCATGTTCCGAAGGAGATATGTCATGAGAGAGTTCACCGGAGAACTCTTCATGAAAAGAATCATTCACATGAAGTGAATTTGTGAACTCTTGTTCCATTGTAGGCTCATCACTATCCTCAGTCTGAGTATCAAAGAGTGGATTCTCAGAAATTGAAGTGAATTCAGAGTCGAATTCAAATAGAGGATTAGTGAAAGTAGCTTTGAATGTTTCGGGAACAAAGTGATCAACATTCTCTATTGGACTGTTGGGATAAGAAGTGAGTGAACGGTCATTATCAATGAGACTTTCAGTCTCTCCCAGATCGGCTTCGAAATCAAAGAGTGGATTGATGTGAGTGAGTTCATCGGTGAACTCCTCAAGAAGGGGATCAGCATCAGATTGTGGAAGTGATGCCTCAACATACTCGATGTTTCCATAGGAAGCACAATCGTCGCTACAATTGGAGAAAGTTTCAAAATGATCATTTGAACACTCAAGAGGGGAAAGAGAATCACACATATGGTCAAAAGTTCCCTGTGACTCTCTCGGGATTGGGATAAGGTCCTCAACACTAGACTTTATGAATTCGTCCGATTCCTTTTCAGGAACAGTGTCAAGATGCTCATCCCCCATGTTCAGAGAGTGAGTGGGAGCTTCGGGTGTGATAGCAGTTGTTTGAGATGGAATCTCAACTGCTGGGATATCAACTGACTGAGGGAGTTGAGAAATAATATCCTTAAAAGAATAAAAACTCTCTTCGTCATCATCATATAGAGCTGCCTTGAGAAATTGGGAACGCCTTAGAGCTGCTTGCTCTAGGATTAATAATTCTTCCCTAGATTTGCGAGCCTCTCGTTCTTCTCGTTCTTCGGCCAGCAATTCTCCTATGGTCTTTTCACCACTCACTTGATTCTTAAAGTTACTAATCATATCATCAAGTGTTTTCATTGTGGTTTCAAAATCTTGGGAGATTTCTTGAGATAACGGCTCAGGTGGAGTTTGAACCGTATGGTACTGTGGAGGTTGGAAATTGTCAAACATGTAAGAGTCATGATTGTTACAAGGAACTGGGTTCCCTATTTGACAATCAGAGCTGAAGTGGGGACCTCCACAGTACTCACAACAGTAAAACTGTTGAGTCTGGACTGGTGAATCATATGGATTTTGGTTATAGCCAAAGTTCTGAGCATCACTGGAAAACTGTTCATAGACAAACGTGTTTCCGGATGGACACTCAAATCCTTGGTGGGGACCTCCACAAAATTCACAGCAGTAATGTTGATCATATGAAGATAAGTCGGGCTGTGGTGGGTAATTGAAAAAATTTGAGGAGTCGTTAAATGAGTTCGGATTAGGATCATAATCAAATGAATTCCTCGAACCACAAAACAAACAACTCCCGTTATGGATATCATTACCACATTGTACACAAGTACACCAACGACAGGGTGAACCAAAGAGAGGCTCACCACAACCGACACAAGGAATAAACGATTGCATTTGAGAGTAATGAGAAAGAATCGGTTCATTCAAAGAATCAACAAAACCAACATGGTGATCCGAATGACTATCAAGTCTCGAAGAATATTTTGAAAAATCCGGAGGTGGGACAAGTGGTGTGCTCTGAGAGCTAGCAATTTCCACCACTTCCGTTATGGTCTCTGGTTCTGGTTCTTGAGAAACGTGAAGATTAGGCAAGTCATTCTTGCTAGTCACCGGTCTAAATTCTGCATGTTTGCTTTTAACCGTAAATCGTGAAAGTTTAGGATCAATTTTAGACGGCTTAGGAGCAATTGAGGGGTTAGATCTTTGGATAACCGTAGGTTGGACGTATTTAGCACTTCCATTATCAGAGGGAAGTACCCGGTCCTTTGTCACCCCGGTTTCTCGTTCCATTTCCCTACGCAGAATTAATGGATCATCACGAACAACACGAATTCTTGACATTTGTGATAAAGTCTGAAGTTTTTCAACTTCGTCCCAGAATTCGTCGTAGTCGAGAGATTCCATGAGAATAGAAGAAGTTTAGAATCAAATGGATAGAGGGTAAAGGGATAAAGAATCAAAAAGGGTAAGAGGGTAAAGATGAATGTTTTGGGTTTTTGGATAAACATTTTGCAAAAACAAAGAATGAAAATCTTTTTGGGTTTTTGATTTTTATAAGAAAATATAAATACATACAGATGGTATAAACAAGGAGTGAATATTCAAATCTCTAATCTGCTAAACGGAAGATAATCAGCACAGCTCCCCGGCAGCGGCGCCAAAAATTTGATGCGTGCCAAACCGTCAAGTTTTATCACGCAAGTCTGCCACTTGTGAATGGCAGACCGTAACAACCTTAAAACGGCTCAAGCACGAATGCAATGAAGATCTGAGGAGTATAGGATTTCCCCGGGTCGTTATGTCCCAGCGAGCTATGCAATGGATCACCCAACGAATAGTGATCGAGAGATTTGAACGGAAAAAGGGATTTGAATTTGATTATAACTAAGGAAAAGTACATAAACTACAAGGGCTTAAATGTAAATTAAAGAAAATTAAAAAGATAAAAAATATTAAATAAACGCTATCACTATTTTTAAAATTGATGAACGTTTAAAACTAAAAACTTAAAACTTACGTTTAAATAAAAATTACGTAAACGTACAAAATAAAAAGTGAAATCTAAAAAATAAAAGTCCTAAAAATATGAAAATGACATTTTTACAAACCTAATGATAAAAGAAAATTTATAGAAAAAGAAAATTAATTTTATAACTATTTAATTAATTATTATTAATTAAAAACTATTTTAACTATTTAATAATTACCTAAAATACAAGAAATTAGGAAATAAAGCTAGAAAAATAAAATTAAGACTTGGAAAAATCTAAAATAACAAAATAGAATTTTCAAAACTATTTTTGTATTTTTCTGATTATTTTTGTAATTTCTAGGAATTAAAAACTATTAAAAACTAATTAAATTACTTAAAAATACAAATTTAACTAAGAAAAATCTAGAAAAATATTTTTTTTGTCTTTTTATATTTATCTAAACTTAAGAAAAATGAAAAATTATTTTTTTGAAACTTTTCTTAATTTTTTGTATTAAATGCTATTTAAAATTGCTTAAAAACTAATTAAAATCAAGAAAAATAGCAAACAAGCTAGGAAAAATCTGAAAATTTCAGGAAAACTCTAAAATAATATTAGGAATCTAGGAAAAATGGAAAAATAGGAGGTTGTGTGTAGAAATATGAAACTGAAAGCACAAGTGCTTAAAAATAAGCACTTGGGATAAGCTAATGAGCACCAATAAGCACCAACTGTTTACAGAAGCAAAATTATGCAAGAAGAACCAAAATGCAACAAATAACAACAAGCTTAAACCTCTGATTTGCAATCTACAAAGATTTGAGGTTTTGAGCAAATGAGCTAAAACAGTTGTGAGGGGCCACTTTCAAACAGAAGAATAAGCACTTGAATAAGCTGGAAACTGAAAACTAAAAGCTGGAACCTAAACTAGACCTGGTTGACTATTAACAAACCCAAGGACAGACTTTGAGAAGCTCTTATGAGCCAAATGCAAGCTCTGCAAGAACTGCATAATCCCTGTGCAGGCTCAATGCCCTGCACAGGGCACTTGGTCTCATTTTGACAAGCTCTTTTTAAGCTTATAAAAATTTAACAAAAATCCACTAAATTGACAATAATAAAATAGACCAAGGGAAGTTTTAAAATCCACAAGTTATACTGATTTTGGCCCAAAGATGAGTCAAGGAAAATTCATCTCAGTTGGCTAAAAACTGACTTTGCACAAATTGACTTTTTGACATTTTTGGAGTTTTGACTTTTATGAACTTAGAACCTGATTTAAAGGACTTAGATTGATGTTAAAAGATGAAATGAACTTTATGCAAGCTAAATCTATGAATTTGAGACACAAAACAAGTTTTTGGATTTGTAAAAATCCAACAGTGAAGCACTTAGGACAGATTTATTGAGATTTTGACTTAGAGTTTGTGTAGACACAAAATGATGACTGCAATGAACTCAATTGAGGTTAACAAGCATGAAACAACAATGAACTACCTCTGACTAAGCTTCTAAAACATTTTTGACAGCAAATCCAAACATCCTTTTAACTACTGTTTTGAACTTTAAAATGAAACTAAACATTACACTAGCTAATATTATGGATCAAACTGATATTAAATAACCTAAGTACAACTAAATAACCAAATTTGAACAGTTAATGATAAGTAAAAACAGAATATGCAATATAATGTGAGAATGAAAATTGGACAATTACTCACAAGAGTCCAGCTAGTGTTGCAGGCCAAACCAAATCCAAAAATACTCTAAGCTAATCTAGTCCAACCCATTTTCATCCTCTGCAACAACTATTATCATCACCATTCCTGTTTGAACCCTTTTCTCTTTACTGTTGACTTTCATTGACCATTTCACAATTTTGCTTACAATTTAATTGTAAGCTCATCAAAAGCTATAAGGAGCTTATGTGAGCTTGTATGAGCCTAAAAATAAGCTACTAACACTTGTACATAAGAATTTGAAACTGAAAATTGTAACAGTGAACCTGAAAATTGGAGCTTATGTAAAAAACTTGAATTGAAACTCAAAAGCACATACAGTGATATTTTCACTTAAATGTGATACATGGAAACTAAAATTACAACATTCTAACTAAAACTAAAACATTTTCTTGAAAAACGACATTAAAGTAAATTATAAAAACTAGCTACCACCCTCTCTAGCTTCTTCATCCTCCTTTTTATACCAAAAGCTTTTCTCTCACCAAAATGAGCAGTTCCCACCTTCTTCTAGGACCCTTGGATCACTTGAAGTCATCTTGGCCCTTCATTGTGTTTTGGCGGGAAAAATGTATTTGACAGTGGGAGGTTGAGTGAGATGAGGGTGAAGCATTAAATGCACTTTGGAGTTGTGTGGAGGTGGGGGGGACATAGAAAGTGGAAAGGTGAGGAGGGGGGATGGGTTGCAGGGCTAGATGTTGGGGAAGACATTGAAAAAGGCGGGTAGGGGTTGTTTGTTTGACTTTTGGATTGACCAGGGGTGTTAAATATGCAGGGGGTCCAAAATGGTAATATGGCAGGGGTCCAAAATAAAAGGCTGGGTCCAATTTGGTATTGACTAGTCCAAAAAGGTATAAAGGCTTAATAATACATAGGGACCTTTTGTGTAAATTCTGAATTTCAAGGGACCACTCCTGCCAATTATGCAAAGTTGTTCCAAGGACTAAAAGTGACAAGTTTCAATAATGCAAGGACTAAACTTGACATTTTCCAATTTTCCAAGGACTAATTTTGCCAAATTTTAAACTTGGAGGACCAAACTTGTAATTTTCTCAAACTTTTGATATTTTTCACCAAAGGACTAATTTTGACAAGTTATGATTTAAAAAGGACCTTTGGTGATTTTTCTTTTGAAATTAGGACTCAGGGACTATTTTTGACAATTTTAGAAACTTGGGGGACTGAAACTGCCAATTATAAAAACTTTGCTCATTTTTCATCTGATTTTAAACATTTTGCATCTGAAACATATAAAATGCAATTTTGGAATATTTTCAGTATTTTGATGCATTTCTGAGCATTTTTAAACGTTTTGCAGTTCAGATTTGACTAAAAATGATGAGTATTTACACACTCATCAATCCCCCACACTAAACTATTGCTAGTCCCTAGCAATCTTTTGAGAAAAACTTAATGGATTTGAATCTCTTTACCAAAAGCCATTACTTCTGGAGTAGCCAAATGTTTCAGTTCAAGTAAGAACCATGGTACACCGATAACCATGTGATTTTGAGCAAACCACCAGCTTCCAACGGATTTGATTTGTCTTTACCAGAAGCCGTTTGCTCTGGACTAGCCAACTCTTAGATAAATTATCAATATTATCTTTGGTGAGCTGATTACCAATTATGGTTTTTCCACTGCCTTTACCACAAGCCATAAACTTGCGGGCTAGCCAACTCTTCACTTTTAAGGATATGGTGAGCTGAATACCATACAATTTTGGGCAAATTGCAAGCCGTCAACGGATTTGAGATATCTTTACCAAGAGCCGTTTGCTCCTGGATTAGCCAATCCTTTTGTCTATTAGACAAGGCGGACTGATAACCAATTGAGTAAGTGCAAAACACTTACTCCAAAAAAAAATTTGGCCAAAAACGGGGGAATTAGGCGGATAATACATGATAAAATTCGTGAGAATTCCCCCCCACACTTAGAAATGAATATTGCCCTCAATATTCAAAGTACCGGCGGTTATGCCGAAACAAAGAACGTAAAAGGGAAATACTACGGCCATTATTTAGAAAGTTTTTTTTTTTTTTTTTTTTTTTTTTTTTTTTTTTTTTTTTTTTTTTTTATAACATGTGGGGCAACTCCCCCACACTAGGGTGGTACACACGGGTGAAAACCCATGTTTAGCTACTGTTTTTGATTACCGAGTCGCTAGCTTGACTCGACCCCGAATTCATTTGTTCATGGGGAAGCAAAGTGGAAGAGACAATCTCCATCGGACTTTCATTCAAGATGTTTGGACAAACATTTGAAGCACGTGAAAGTTCCACACCGATGAGATATACATAGAACCGGCTCAAAAATGATAAGTGAAAATGCCGGGGTCAAAGATAGTGTCTTCATTCCCGAAGGAGTGAAGATGAAGAGAAATCACCAGATATTTGAGGAAAGGAAGAAAGATTTTGATAACAATCAAGATCCATTCTTCATCCTCAAATGTAGACATATCGGGAGGAAGGGTGAAGGTAGTATCATTTATAAGCAAACTCGTATGATAGAGTACACCTTCCTCCAAGCTAATATCATCCTCAAGATCAAAATAGAAATGATCATGTTCCGAAGGAGATATGTCATGAGAGAGTTCACCGGAGAACTCTTCATGAAAAGAATCATTCACATGAAGTGAATTTGTGAACTCTTGTTCCATTGTAGGCTCATCACTATCCTCAGTCTGAGTATCAAAGAGTGGATTCTCAGAAATTGAAGTGAATTCAGAGTCGAATTCAAATAGAGGATTAGTGAAAGTAGCTTTGAATGTTTCGGGAACAAAGTGATCAACATTCTCTATTGGACTGTTGGGATAAGAAGTGAGTGAACGGTCATTATCAATGAGACTTTCAGTCTCTCCCAGATCGGCTTCGAAATCAAAGAGTGGATTGATGTGAGTGAGTTCATCGGTGAACTCCTCAAGAAGGGGATCAGCATCAGATTGTGGAAGTGATGCCTCAACATACTCGATGTTTCCATAGGAAGCACAATCGTCGCTACAATTGGAGAAAGTTTCAAAATGATCATTTGAACACTCAAGAGGGGAAAGAGAATCACACATATGGTCAAAAGTTCCCTGTGACTCTCTCGGGATTGGGATAAGGTCCTCAACACTAGACTTTATGAATTCGTCCGATTCCTTTTCAGGAACAGTGTCAAGATGCTCATCCCCCATGTTCAGAGAGTGAGTGGGAGCTTCGGGTGTGATAGCAGTTGTTTGAGATGGAATCTCAACTGCTGGGATATCAACTGACTGAGGGAGTTGAGAAATAATATCCTTAAAAGAATAAAAACTCTCTTCGTCATCATCATATAGAGCTGCCTTGAGAAATTGGGAACGCCTTAGAGCTGCTTGCTCTAGGATTAATAATTCTTCCCTAGATTTGCGAGCCTCTCGTTCTTCTCGTTCTTCGGCCAGCAATTCTCCTATGGTCTTTTCACCACTCACTTGATTCTTAAAGTTACTAATCATATCATCAAGTGTTTTCATTGTGGTTTCAAAATCTTGGGAGATTTCTTGAGATAACGGCTCAGGTGGAGTTTGAACCGTATGGTACTGTGGAGGTTGGAAATTGTCAAACATGTAAGAGTCATGATTGTTACAAGGAACTGGGTTCCCTATTTGACAATCAGAGCTGAAGTGGGGACCTCCACAGTACTCACAACAGTAAAACTGTTGAGTCTGGACTGGTGAATCATATGGATTTTGGTTATAGCCAAAGTTCTGAGCATCACTGGAAAACTGTTCATAGACAAACGTGTTTCCGGATGGACACTCAAATCCTTGGTGGGGACCTCCACAAAATTCACAGCAGTAATGTTGATCATATGAAGATAAGTCGGGCTGTGGTGGGTAATTGAAAAAATTTGAGGAGTCGTTAAATGAGTTCGGATTAGGATCATAATCAAATGAATTCCTCGAACCACAAAACAAACAACTCCCGTTATGGATATCATTACCACATTGTACACAAGTACACCAACGACAGGGTGAACCAAAGAGAGGCTCACCACAACCGACACAAGGAATAAACGATTGCATTTGAGAGTAATGAGAAAGAATCGGTTCATTCAAAGAATCAACAAAACCAACATGGTGATCCGAATGACTATCAAGTCTCGAAGAATATTTTGAAAAATCCGGAGGTGGGACAAGTGGTGTGCTCTGAGAGCTAGCAATTTCCACCACTTCCGTTATGGTCTCTGGTTCTGGTTCTTGAGAAACGTGAAGATTAGGCAAGTCATTCTTGCTAGTCACCGGTCTAAATTCTGCATGTTTGCTTTTAACCGTAAATCGTGAAAGTTTAGGATCAATTTTAGACGGCTTAGGAGCAATTGAGGGGTTAGATCTTTGGATAACCGTAGGTTGGACGTATTTAGCACTTCCATTATCAGAGGGAAGTACCCGGTCCTTTGTCACCCCGGTTTCTCGTTCCATTTCCCTACGCAGAATTAATGGATCATCACGAACAACACGAATTCTTGACATTTGTGATAAAGTCTGAAGTTTTTCAACTTCGTCCCAGAATTCGTCGTAGTCGAGAGATTCCATGAGAATAGAAGAAGTTTAGAATCAAATGGATAGAGGGTAAAGGGATAAAGAATCAAAAAGGGTAAGAGGGTAAAGATGAATGTTTTTGGGTTTTTGGATAAACATTTTGCAAAAACAAAGAATGAAAATCTTTTTGGGTTTTTGATTTTTATAAGAAAATATAAATACATACAGATGGTATAAACAAGGAGTGAATATTCAAATCTCTAATCTGCTAAACGGAAGATAATCAGCACAGCTCCCCGGCAGCGGCGCCAAAAATTTGATGCGTGCCAAACCGTCAAGTTTTATCACGCAAGTCTGCCACTTGTGAATGGCAGACCGTAACAACCTTAAAACGGCTCAAGCACGAATGCAATGAAGATCTGAGGAGTATAGGATTTCCCCGGGTCGTTATGTCCCAGCGAGCTATGCAATGGATCACCCAACGAATAGTGATCGAGAGATTTGAACGGAAAAAGGGATTTGAATTTGATTATAACTAAGGAAAAGTACATAAACTACAAGGGCTTAAATGTAAATTAAAGAAAATTAAAAAGATAAAAAATATTAAATAAACGCTATCACTATTTTTAAAATTGATGAACGTTTAAAACTAAAAACTTAAAACTTACGTTTAAATAAAAATTACGTAAACGTACAAAATAAAAAGTGAAATCTAAAAAATAAAAGTCCTAAAAATATGAAAATGACATTTTTACAAACCTAATGATAAAAGAAAATTTATAGAAAAAGAAAATTAATTTTATAACTATTTAATTAATTATTATTAATTAAAAACTATTTTAACTATTTAATAATTACCTAAAATACAAGAAATTAGGAAATAAAGCTAGAAAAATAAAATTAAGACTTGGAAAAATCTAAAATAACAAAATAGAATTTTCAAAACTATTTTTGTATTTTTCTGATTATTTTTGTAATTTCTAGGAATTAAAAACTATTAAAAACTAATTAAATTACTTAAAAATACAAATTTAACTAAGAAAAATCTAGAAAAATATTTTTTTGTCTTTTTATATTTATCTAAACTTAAGAAAAATGAAAAATTATTTTTTTGAAACTTTTCTTAATTTTTTGTATTAAATGCTATTTAAAATTGCTTAAAAACTAATTAAAATCAAGAAAAATAGCAAACAAGCTAGGAAAAATCTGAAAATTTCAGGAAAACTCTAAAATAATATTAGGAATCTAGGAAAAACGGAAAAATAGGAGGTTGTGTGTAGAAATATGAAACTGAAAGCACAAGTGCTTAAAAATAAGCACTTGGGATAAGCTAATGAGCACCAATAAGCACCAACTGTTTACAGAAGCAAAATTATGCAAGAAGAACCAAAATGCAACAAATAACAACAAGCTTAAACCTCTGATTTGCAATCTACAAAGATTTGAGGTTTTGAGCAAATGAGCTAAAACAGTTGTGAGGGGCCACTTTCAAACAGAAGAATAAGCACTTGAATAAGCTGGAAACTGAAAACTAAAAGCTGGAACCTAAACTAGACCTGGTTGACTATTAACAAACCCAAGGACAGACTTTGAGAAGCTCTTATGAGCCAAATGCAAGCTCTGCAAGAACTGCATAATCCCTGTGCAGGCTCAATGCCCTGCACAGGGCACTTGGTCTCATTTTGACAAGCTCTTTTTAAGCTTATAAAAATTTAACAAAAATCCACTAAATTGACAATAATAAAATAGACCAAGGGAAGTTTTAAAAGCCACAAGTTATACTGATTTTGGCCCAAAGATGAGTCAAGGAAAATTCATCTCAGTTGGCTAAAAACTGACTTTGCACAAATTGACTTTTTGACATTTTTGGAGTTTTGACTTTTATGAACTTAGAACCTGATTTAAAGGACTTAGATTGATGTTAAAAGATGAAATGAACTTTATGCAAGCTAAATCTATGAATTTGAGACACAAAACAAGTTTTTGGATTTGTAAAAATCCAACAGTGAAGCACTTAGGACAGATTTATTGAGATTTTGACTTAGAGTTTGTGTAGACACAAAATGATGACTGCAATGAACTCAATTGAGGTTAACAAGCATGAAACAACAATGAACTACCTCTGACTAAGCTTCTAAAACATTTTTGACAGCAAATCCAAACATCCTTTTAACTACTGTTTTGAACTTTAAAATGAAACTAAACATTACACTAGCTAATATTATGGATCAAACTGATATTAAATAACCTAAGTACAACTAAATAACCAAATTTGAACAGTTAATGATAAGTAAAAACAGAATATGCAATATAATGTGAGAATGAAAATTGGACAATTACTCACAAGAGTCCAGCTAGTGTTGCAGGCCAAACCAAATCCAAAAATACTCTAAGCTAATCTAGTCCAACCCATTTTCATCCTCTGCAACAACTATTATCATCACCATTCCTGTTTGAACCCTTTTCTCTTTACTGTTGACTTTCATTGACCATTTCACAATTTTGCTTAAAATTTAATTGTAAGCTCATCAAAAGCTATAAGGAGCTTATGTGAGCTTGTATGAGCCTAAAAATAAGCTACTAACACTTGTACATAAGAATTTGAAACTGAAAATTGTAACAGTGAACCTGAAAATTGGAGCTTATGTAAAAAACTTGAATTGAAACTCAAAAGCACATACAGTGATGTTTTCACTTACATGTGATACATGGAAACTAAAATTACAACATTCTAACTAAAACTAAAACATTTTCTTGAAAAACGACATTAAAGTAAATTATAAAAACTAGCTACCACCCTCTCTAGCTTCTTCATCCTCCTTTTTATACCAAAAGCTTTTCTCTCACCAAAATGAGCAGTTCCCACCTTCTTCTAGGACCCTTGGATCACTTGAAGTCATCTTGGCCCTTCATTGTGTTTTGGCGGGAAAAATGTATTTGACAGTGGGAGGTTGAGTGAGATGAGGGTGAAGCATTAAATGCACTTTGGAGTTGTGTGGAGGTGGGGGGACATAGAAAGTGGAAAGGTGAGGAGGAGGGATGGGTTGCAGGGCTAGATGTTGGGGAAGACATTGAAAAAGGCGGGTAGGGGTTGTTTGTTTGACTTTTGGATTGACCAGGGGTGTTAAATATGCAGGGGGTCCAAAATGGTAATATGGCAGGGGTCCAAAATAAAAGGCTGGGTCCAATTTGGTATTGACTAGTCCAAAAAGGTATAAAGGCTTAATAATACATAGGGACCTTTTGTGTAAATTCTGAATTTCAAGGGACCACTCCTGCCAATTATGCAAAGTTGTTCCAAGGACTAAAAGTGACAAGTTTCAATAATGCAAGGACTAAACTTGACATTTTCCAATTTTCCAAGGACTAATTTTGCCAAATTTTAAACTTGGAGGACCAAACTTGTAATTTTCTCAAACTTTTGATATTTTTCACCAAAGGACTAATTTTGACAAGTTATGATTTAAAAAGGACCTTTGGTGATTTTTCTTTTGAAATTAGGACTCAGGGACTATTTCTGACAATTTTAGAAACTTGGGGGACTGAAACTGCCAATTATGCAAACTTTGCTCATTTTTCATCTGATTTTAAACATTTTGCATCTGAAACATATAAAATGCAATTTTGGAATATTTTCAGTATTTTGATGCATTTCTGAGCATTTTTAAACGTTTTGCAGTTCAGATTTGACTAAAAATGATGAGTATTTACACACTCATCAATTGGCATTGCTATTTATAGCCAAAATGGACAGGAGCGTCCACGGACCGCGGAACTCTTAAAAGGGTTCCGCCCGTGTACCAATTTGGTACCGCCGGGTCTGACAGCCAAGATATCAAATCTTGCCAAAGTCAACTCTATCTAAGTGAGATTGTGCAAGATATGAAGAGTACAAATCCACACAAAATATCTAATGAAATCTTCCAATGATTTCCATGATGCATCACATGATGTCATATGTTGTATTTCTATTTTTAGAAATATGCAAGTACTTAAGTAGTGTTTGGTTTTAAGAACCTAACACATTCTAAAAACTACTATCATACATAATGTTTAGAGTCATATCAAGATGTCACTAATCATAAATGTAAATGCTTGAATGATGAATATATTGTTTGAAAAAGCTTGTTTTAATATCTATTAAACTTGACAAGCTTTAAGCTTTTATACAAATTAAATTTACTTTTGTCGTTAACAAAACTTGGGTAAAGATCAAAAATATAAATAACGTTTAATGACGATATTTGTATTAACACAATGGAATATCTTCACCAATGATCGTCCCAGAAATCACTAGAGAGGTTCCAAGATCGAAAACATTGAATGGAACTGGGAGTTCATTTTTTAAAATCTGTGGTAGGTCTATAACTTTAAATTGGTTGGTTACCAAATCAAAAGAAATCAACATATAAATCTTATAAATAACACCGTCCTCATTAGTTAACTTTTCACTCCCAGTCCAATAGATAAAACGACCCACAAGTGCCTGAGTTTTACGTTTCAATTTGATTGTTTCACGAGGGGGTGGAAATTTTCAAGGCGTGTCCACCGTAAAGAGTTCAAAGAAAAGACAAACACATACCAGAAACCACTTTCGAAAACAGGATAGGAGACCTTCACGATCGTCGGGTCAAGAGTGTCTGGACGGACGGCAAAACCAAAACAAATCTTTTGACGTTTGATTTGATGTGTGTAAACCGGGACAAATACTGCAAGTGATTTTTTGATTGTCGGGTTCCAAATAACAGTCATTAGATTAGAACCATAGACAAAACACCAAAGACCATTAGAATTTCCAACTGTAATCATAGATGAAAGCATTAAATCTGTATTAAGTGGCGTAGCGATTATCTGTTCATCTAAAGCTAACACAAAACCTTGGTCACCCATATCGAATGTTAGCGTAAATAAACACTGATCATTACGACGAACACCGTAATTAAAGATGAAGCTTCCACAATCTATACTAGCCTTCCATAACTTGCAAACACTACATTGCTGGAGTATAGACTTAGGAGGTAGCCTACGGATGATATCTAGTTTAACATCCAGTGGGATATTGATGAGCGTGTAAATACTCATCATTTTTGTACAATATAAACTGCAAAATCATCTGAAAACACTTAAAAATGCATCAAAATGATGAAAATATCACAAATCAGTGTTTTATGTGTTTTAAATGCAAAAATATCAAAATCAGATGAAAAACGTATCAAATTTGCAAAAATTGCAGTTTTAGTCCCCCAAGTTTATAAAATTGTCAAAAATAGTCCCTGAGCCAAAATTTCAAAAGAAAAGTCACCAAAGGTCTTTTTAAAATCATAAATTGTCATATTTAGTCCTTTGGTGAGAAATCTAAAAGTTTTGAGAAAATTACAATTTAGTCCCTGAAAATCCAAAATTGGTCAAATTTAGTCCTTGGGAATTTCAAAAGTGTCAAAACCAAACCCTTGGATCATAAATTCAGAAAAGTACATGTTTGGTCCCTGGAGTTTCAGTTTTACAGGTTTGGTCCTTTGGTTTCATAAAATTGCAAAAGTGATCCTTATTTGTTATTAAGCCAAAACCATTCGGACCTAATTACCCACCCAAGCCCAAACTTAACTACCCTAGCCCAAATCCCCTACCCGTCCACTATCCAACCCAAGTCAACCCAAAATCCAACCCGGTCAAAGAGTTATCCCAATCCAGTCAAACCATCCCACTTGCCCGCCATTTTAGTCTCCCCCTCCCAACTGCTCTGCTACTATCAACCTAGCCATGCCCCCTCCTCACCATTCTCACTATCCTGTCCCCCCACCTCAACACAAATCCAAGAAACAATTAATGCCCTTTACCCATTCCACTCAAACCCTACACCTGTTAAACTCATTTCCCGCCAAATTGATCAAAGGGCCAAAATTGCATCTAGCCATCCAATGGCTCTCAAGCATGGTGGGAAAGTCTTTGTGGACCTCCAGGAGTATAAAAGAGATGAAAGAGAAGCTTGGAAGGCAGTAGTTAAATTAGAAGTAGTGTAATTTTATTTTCTTGTATGTCGTTTTAAGTCCTTTTAGTTTTCTAGTGCAAATTTCAGATTTCAAGTGTTTTGTAATTGAATTTCAGTTTGTTTTAAACTCATTCTCAATATAAATTTCAGTTTGTATTTAGAAATTCAATTTATGCATCATTTCGTTAAAAAACTCAATAAGCTCAAATGTGTTTGTAAGTAGTTATTAAGGATTGAAAAGAGCTCATATAAGCTCTTATAAAGCTTTTATAAGCTTTAAGAACTTTTGAACTCAGTTTGTATTCAAAACTCTAATATTCTCAAAAATACTAATAAAATAGGTGAAAAATAAAAAGTCAAGTGCAATACTATTCAAGACTGAAGCAGAGCTGGATTTATAGTGCTTATGGGTTTAGAGCTTCTTGGGAAGCAATAGGGTGTATGCTTAGACCTTGGTTCTCCACTTTAAGCTTTGACTCATTTTGTAAGAATTTTCTCCAAAACTTGTATCTTTAGTTTAAGTGTTTCAAATTTGTTAATTCTAGTTGAATTTTGTTTTGATATAATTAAAATCAGTTAATTAGTAGCTCGTTTAAGTTTAAAAGTTGTTTTAGCATAAAAAGCTTATTAACTGCTTCATATAGGTGTGTTTGGATTTGACAAGTTGAACTTGTTAGAGTGCAGCTGTGCCATTGTTCATTGTTTATTCATGTTGTATTAGCTCTAGATAACTCAGTTTTACCAAGAAACTTAGTCTTCATTTGCAATAAAGTCAAAACACCAAATCCAAGTCTTTGACAGTTAACTGTCAAAGATCTTCAAGCCTTAAACCTTCATATTGTTGCATAAGTTAATGATTTAGCTTAAAATCAGCTTATCTTGGCTTCTTTCCACTTAATCAGTCCATTTAATTGATTTAAAGTTCAAAATAGTCAACTTAGTTCATAATTTTAAAAGTCAAAATTTCCAACTGGGTCATTTTTGAATAAACTTTGGAATTTCATTGTGGATTCATTAGTGAGTTTCAGATTATAAAATTTGGAGGTATTGTAGTCTAGTTGCTATAGAAAAATACAAAAATAATGGTTCTTGGTTTATCAGCTGTTTATGTGCTTTTTCAAGTGCTTTTCTTGGGTGCCTGTTCTGTCTTGCTGTCCTGTGCACAGAATTGGTGCCAAACTAACAAGCTTGCATCAAGCTCATTTCTTGTCCAATTCTTGTGTTCTATAGTTCTTTGGAAAGCCAACATGGTCCTCTTGAAGTATCAAGTATTGTTTTGTACTTTTGAGCTTATTTGGTAGGGCTGCTAACAGCTTATAAGTTGTCCCATTTTCTGTTTTTCTGTCAAAAAGTTAAGTGCTTATTTGCTATTTCCTAGCTTATCAGTGGTTAGAGCTTGTTGTTTCTTGCTTCATTTTGGTCCTTTTAGCTTATTATTGCTTCCCTATCTGTTTGGTGCCTTTTGGTTTTGATTTAGCTTATTAAAGTGCTTAATAATAAGCACTTTCCATAGCAGATCCTTAATCCTCCACATAAGCACATCTTTTTCTAATTTTCCTAGCTTCTAAATAATATTTTAGACTTTTCCTTAAATTTTCAGATTTTTCTAAGGTATCTAGCTATTTTTCTTTATTTTAATTAGTTTTTAATCCTTTTTAATTAGTGTTTAATACAAAAAAATTAAAGAAAAGGTTCTAAAAAATAATTTTTCTATTTTCCTAGGTTAAGATAAATATTAGAAGCTTAAAAAGTATTTTTCCATATTTTTCTCCTTTTATTTGGTATTTTTAATAATTTAAATTAGTTTTAAATAGTTTTAAATTAAAAATAAATACATAAAAAGTCTAAAAAATATATTTTTAGTTTTTAAATTAGTTTTATCATATTTTAGATTTTTCTAAGTCTTAAGTTTATTTTTCTAGTCCTATTTCATATTTTCTTTTTATTTTGAGTATTATTAAATAGTTTAAATTAGTTTTTATTTAATAATAATTAATTAAATAGTTTTAAAAATAATTTTTCTTTTCTATAAATTTTCTTATATCATTAGGTTTGTAAAAATGTATTTTTCATATTTTTAGGATTTATATTGTGCAAGTTTCACTTTTTATTTTGTACGTTTACGTATTTTAATTTAAACGTAAGTTTTTAGTTTTAAATTTTAAACGTTCATCACTTTAAAAATAGTGATAGCGTTTATTTAATATCTTTTATCTTTTTAATTTTCTTAATTTGTATTTAAGTCGCTGTTATTTTATAATCTTTTCCTTCAGTAGTGTAATATTCCATCCTAATCCTTTCTGATCGCTATCATTAGTGATCATTCTATCGTCTGAATCAGTGTTTCACACACCATTGAGTCTCCGTGGGACTTAACGACCTGGGAATTCCCTATACTTCTCTGATCTTCATTTGCATTTGTGTCTGAGCTGTTTCAAGTCTTTTTGACTTGACTGTTCAGCGCAGATCAGATATTGTCAGACATATTTTCTAAACAAAAGCAAAAAGATTTGGATAAAGATATGAAGTCAATAGACCAAAAGAAGAAAGAAAGATTTTGTTAAACAAATTGTATTGAAGAAAGAAGAAAGTGATTGGGAACACAAGACATTAAAGGACATGTACTCTGTGTTTTGTGGGCGTTTGTTTTTTTGTTTTTTTTTAAATATGAAATGACAAAAATATCCTCGTGTATAAATACAAGTTGCCAAAAAAACATAAAGATGCCCAAAAAACAATACAAGTTGCCCAAAAAGCAATACGTTACAATACATGACATATACCTTCAAAATACATACTTGTGTCATAAGTTGTCGGACACATGGCAGCCCCTGGTCGGGTCCAAGAAAAGCGGTGGGCAACATGTCTATTTTCGAATTTTAAAAGGGCATGGTCCATAAAGTGATATGCATCAGGGCGCGTGGTCTACTTGACCAATTTTCCCTAATAATAATTATGTCAATAATAATAATAAAACTGAGGTTTTTTGGCCAAAGGTAGACCCCCAGAAGCATGCGTGTAGGTGTTTTCCCGCCCAATATTGCTAGACCGCTGCATGGTGTCAAATCATTGGGTGGTCCGGTTAGCATTGACTTTGAGTTTAGCAGCGAGCTTGTTATGAAAAGGGTTGCTAAAACTATTGAGCTCATGGATGCTGTTGATAAGCTTAGGGACCCCCAATGTGAGCTATTGCTCCTTCGTGCTTGTGCCGGTATTTCAAAGTTATATTTCTCTATGCGCACATGTTCTCCTCGGGTCTTTGAGCGTGCTCACGTTGCATTTGATGCGGCATTGCGTTCTTCTCTGGAACGTATTGTTGCTGCTTCTGGGCCTGATTGGCAATGGAGGCTGGCCACCCTGCCATTTGTATTTGGGGGCTTGCCGTGTATTCAGCAGGGGATGCCTTGAACTATGCATTCATCGCATCTAGAATCCAATCTGCTAAACTATAGACTAAGCTCCTCAGACAATCTGATATTGTAACCTCTGGGCCTTCCTTTGATGAGGCCTTGAGTGCTTTTAATGCGAAAATGGAGATTGACCTTCTGAGTAACCCGGATGAGATCGCTGCCCCTAAACTCATGAAGAAATTGGCAGATATATATTTCACACGTGTTACCCAAATGGCCGAATCCACATTTGGCATGTCCCCTCGACAAATGGCACTCTGGAGATCGCAAAAGGAGGATTACACTTCAGACCGGCTTAGGGTGGTTCTGATATCTGGGCTAGGACAGACTATGAATGCCAGAACTTACAGATGCGTATTATGTTATCGGCTAGGCGTTCCCCTTTTCTCGGTTCAGATGCCATGCTCAGCTTGCTCCAAGGTTTTCGCAGGGGATGTTTACGGAGACCATGCGGTTTCGTGTACTGGCACTATTGGTATTAAACACCGGCACAACATGGTGCACGATACTTTGGTTGATATATGTTCTCGATCCGGGGTCTCGGCTCGTAAAGAGGTTGACATTGGGCTAGGTGGAGATAGGGAGCAAGTCTTACGGCCAGCAGACATCTTGCTCTATTCCTGGGAAGGAGGGCAGGACGTATGTGTTGATTTGACGGGGTCGTCTCCCCTCACGCAAACTGGTATGATTGATTTTGTGCCAGGCCGTGTGGTGATTGATGCCGCAAAACGTAAACTCGTCAAGTACGGAGCTAAATGCGCGGATATTGGATATGGGTTCATCCCTTTCTCATTTTCTTCTTTGGGGAACCTTGAGGCAGATGCGGTGACCTTACTTAAGCGGATCCGGAAGTTCTCGATAACTCAAGACATTGGGGCGCGTGCTGCTACTCATATATTCTGTAGGATTAATTTTGCTATTGCTAAAGGTGTGGGAGCCCAGATCGTTTCAAAGCTCTCCACTAATTTCTTGTAATCCTATAGTTTTTGTTTCTAATGAAAGTGATGTTATAACAAAATAATAATAATAATAATAATAATAATAATAATAATAATAATAATAATAATAATAATAATAATAATAATAATAATAATAATAATAATAATAATAATAATAATAATAATAATAATAAAATAAAAAAAATAAAATAATCATAATATAATAATAATAGTAAATATTTAATATATAATAATAATAATAATAATAATAATAATAATAATAATAACAATAATAATAATAATAAATATTTATTATAATAATATTTATATAATAATAATAAAAAAAAATAATATAATAATAATAATATATTATTATTATTATTATTATTTCTTTATTATTATTATTATTGTTATTATTATTTTTATTATTATTATTATTATTATTTATTTATTATTATTTATTATTATTATTATTATTATTATTATTATTCTTATTATTATTATTATTATTATTAAACAATATTATTATTTATTATTATTATTATATAATTATATTAGTATTATTATATAATTATATTATTATTATTATTATTATTATTATTATTATTATTATTATTATTATTATTTTATTATTATTATTTATTATTATTATTATAATTATTTTCTGAATTACATTACGTTGCAAGTCAACCAAACATAATGACAGATTTCATCAATTACAATTTCAACACATTCCAATTCTTTGAATTACAATTCATTCAAATTACAATTCCTTCCAAAGATTACAATTCTTTCAAAAACATTATGTGAAACAAACGCACCCTTAGTTTATTTATACGAATTTCAGTATGTAAATTATTGGGTTTGATAAAGGATGCAACATCATTTATACAAAAAAATAAAGATAAATAAATAAATAAATTAATTAATTAATTAAAAAAATATACTAAAAAATGTACAAATATGATTTAACTGTAGAGACACTTTATTTTGTTTACTCACAAATTCATGCTTACCAAGGAACAAATCCTCACCATCCATCTAGTTTGATCTAATGGTGGGGATTAACCTAAGATTTAAAAGGTAAACCTAAGTCCATGTTTTTTTTCTTGTCTTTTTGTCTTTCTTTTTTATTCACATATTTTTTTTTTGTCTTTTTTTTTTTAAATTCACGTTTTTTATTTAATTAACGTTTTTTTTTAAATCGCTTTTTTTTAATTCGTTTTTTTTAATTCGCGTTTTTTTATTAATTCACTTTTTTTTTTCATTCGCGTTTTTTCTTCGTTTACGTCTATTTTCATACGTTTTCGTCCGTTTTCATACATTTTCGTCCGTTTTCATACGTTTCGTCCGTTTTCACACATTTTCATATGTTTTCGTCCGTTTTCATACGTTTTCGTCCGTTTTCATTAGTTTTCTTTCGTTTTTGTTAATTTTTCTTACGTTTTCATCCATTTTCAAACGTGTTTTTACGCTTTCATACATTTTCGTCCGTTTTCATACGTATTCGTCCATTTTCTTATGTTTTCGTCCGTTTTCTTACGTTTTCATACGTTTCTGACTATCACAAGTGATATTCTGTGATTTTCTGAATATCACTTTGTGATATTCAGAATATCACTTTGTGATATTATGAATATCACTTGTGATTTTCTAGATATCGCTTTGTGGTATTCTGAATATCACTTGTGATTTTCATGTTACAAAACATTAGTTGAAAATCACTTGTAATTGTTAGGATCGTATATGTGGTTGATTTGGTGATTCGGGAGGTCTTGGAAGATGGAAGAAAACCATCTTCAAGTTAGAGAGAGAAACAAGAGAGAAGGGAGAGAACTATGTGTGTTTTATTAATGAAAGGAAAAGTGACACTAAGAAATCTCACCCCTCCATGGAAGTATGGAGGGGTATATATAGCCTACCACATACATAACTATTACACTATGACATAACTAGTCCATGTGTTTGGCTAAATAAGATAGATTATGTAATCCCGTAAATGTCGTTCCATTTCCGTGTTAGGAGCGATTCCAACAATCTTCCCCCAATGGGACGACATAAGGGATTACTTACAACATTTACTACAAATATAGAAAACAAATAAAGAAAGATCTTCATAAGCTCTTCAAGTGCTGAGGATGATGAAAGTTTACGCTCTTTGTCTTCTTCGGGTACCTTGACTTGAGAACCGTTTTCTTCACTTGTAGACAAATGATGTAATATGCATAAATTGGATTAACTTCCCCCCAATTCATGCCGCATGTCTTTCGCAACTTCTCCGTACACTCCTTTTTGGCGAAGTTTCTGAATCAGCTTCCCCCCAAACTGACAACCGTCTTCAGCAGATTCGAAATTTTGATGTAGTGAACATTTCCTCTAACTTTAGAAGTTTTCAGTACGCAGCGGAATTTGTAGATGAGCAGTAAACCACACAAGGTAAATCTGACTTATTGCAGAAAATCCGTTCGGGGGTAACATGCAAGAAATCAATAAGATCATCTCACATATGTGGAAGCTTCACACCAAACAATCAACGAAAGACGAGATGAAACGACTTCCCCCTGAATGTTGCGGTCTATCGGAATAATAGTTAATTGTGAATATGCAATTACACGATAAAATGATCGTGTGTGAGGCATCACAACATCATATTTAGGTAACTTCACGCACGATAACTCTGTGAAAGTGAGACGATAACACCAACTTGAGAAATTTTCACCACAGATCGTCTCATTTCTTCCCCGTGATTGAAGAAATTCATGAAAGGAGAGGGTTTTCGAAAAAAATCCAAAAACATCAAAGGAAGCAAACACCACCTATACTCTCTTCCCCCCGATGTTTTCAATGAATCAGAATCATACACCACGTATGTTGATGATGAATTGGAGACATCAAAACCATATATGTTCAATTAATCGAACAAGTGTGAAGTACCGTAAATATCTCGTGAGAATCAACTGCTGATAAAACTTCACTACTCGTGTATACTCTTCTCAGTTAACTCTTTACCGACCCCATTATCATTCTGACGGCTTTTTGTAGTGACTACTGATGGAGAAAACCCAATATGACGAACTTGAGACTGAAGTAGTATAACCCGAACTTGTGACTTAAACTTGCACTATTGTCAGATGAAGAACCCTTTTTCTTAACTCCATCGAAAAAAGGTAAACTTAAAGTTTCTCAAATTATCCACACCTTAGTGTGACACTTGAGCACAACAACGTAACTCCTTAAAAGTGATAGTTATAAGATGTGAGCACAACAACGTAACTCCTTACATCAGGTTCAACTAGATAACTCAAGTCTTTGTCATTCGAAACGGTTAAAGCTCGAACAAGGATCTCGAAGAATCATGCATCCAACCAACCCCGATATCTTCAGATACTAAGTACACGCACCCGTGAAATCCCACTTCAACCTCAAATAAATAACAGTGAATTCGCGCCGTAGTCACATCTTGCGGTTAAATTCCCAAATCTAGCCTTTGTTAACGTTTTAAATGAACTTGATAATGGTTCCCGATCTTGTCAAAAAATTGTATCCCCGTGAAACTTTGTCATAACCAAAATATCACTCTTTCTGGCTAACAATAATTATATCAAAAAAATTACCAATGTATTAAAATTACAATGGCTATTAAAATTTCAGCACACCTCGTTGATATAAGTAGCCCAATCAAAATTTTTTAGACCAGTCCAATCAACCAAAGAGGCTTAGACCCAATCCAACACGAGTGAAAGTGTAATGATTTATTAGGCCCGATCCATCCATTCCTAACCAAACATCACCGGGTATAAAAGTGTTATATCACTCACTTTACCCTACTAATAATCAAACCCTAATCTTAAATAAATCAGCCCCCATCCTCAAATTAGTCACACCAACCCTAAATTACAAAACCGACGCCTCCATTTCCTCTAAAAAAAATGCAGACAAAAACTCCCATCCTCTCACATGAACACAACCCAACTCATGTCTCAAATCTTTTGAATCTCTCAAATACAAACCCAACAAATCTCAAGAAACAATAAACAAACAATCTCTTTGCTTTCTTTTTCTCTAGTCCGAACAAGAAACAATGGTAAGTTTTATGATTGTTGTGTCTTGTTTTGAGTTTCAATCGAAAGAAAGAAAGATTTTAACATGATTGTTATAAATCTACCCTTTTATGTTTCGTATAGTGACAAGTTTGTCCAAGATCAATGATAGTTCAATTTTTTCGTGTGTATGATCTGATAAAGGTTTTTTAATCACGAAAAAATACAACTGAGATCTAGTAATCATTTAATTTTTCAATTGAAACTGATCTGTGATGTGAGAGTTTGTTTTCGATCGATTAAAGATCTTTGTACTCTCATGAGAGATACAATAGAAAACACAACTGAGATCTTCTTTTTATTTGATTTTAAATCCGTTTCGAGTTCACTTGAGATGGGGTTGATGTTTTCGGTGTCGGTGTTTGTCAATAGGAGATGTGTAATAGGATAGACGTAGCTTGTGGTTTATTGTTGACGTGATATGGTGATGGTGTTAGATTAGATTGGATTTGAACTAGATTGATATGGTTTTGTTGAGGTCAAGAAATATTTAATTTTTCCTTCTTCCTGTTTTCTTTTTCGAATGGCTTACTTGACCAGTGAAGATGAATCGTATCTGAGGTTAATGAGTCGTGGTATATTTGGTTTGGTCATGTGTTAGAGTCTAGACTGATTCTTCTTCTTCATTTCTGTCAATCTTACGCGTAATAAAAAAGTTCTTGGTCTTATACCTTACGCGTAAGCATCTTATGCGTAACACAACTTATGCGTAAACATGCCATATACGCGTAACATGGTCTTATGCGTAAACTCGCTCTTAAGCATAAAGCTTATGCGTAAGCATAGGCTTATGCGTAAAAACCTTACGCGTAATAGTCCTTACGCATAGCTTCACAGTTATGCGTAAATAAATCTGAAGATGGCTCCTTAGGCGTAAAAATAGGGTTTTGACCCTTTGTTGACTTTTTCCGGCGAGTTTTCCGACCAAAAGTTCCGTCCAGATTCATAAGCCCAGAAACTGCATAAGGATCTTTACATAGAAACAGTTTGACCACAAAATTTGACCACTTGACCACTAAACTTCACGGGTTGGTAAGGACTGTTTGGCTAGAAAAATAACACAAAACAGCAAAGTATGAAAACAGCCACATGACTTTTTTTTTTTTTTTTTTTTTTTTTTTACCAAAAAAAAATACATGTAAACTTGTAATAAATCTGTTAAAACTAAAACCATATGTGAAAGGTTGACACTTTGTTAAAAACAGATTATACAAGATCAAATTTTGACAAGATACAACACCAAAATCAACCAAAAAAACAAACCGACCTTGCTCTTGATACCAATTTTAGGATCATATATGTGGTTGATTTGGTGATTCGGGAGGTCTTGGAAGATGGAAGAAAACCATCTTCAAGTTAGAGAGAGAAACAAGAGATAAGGGAGAGAACTATGTGTGTTTTATTAATGAAAGGGAAAGTTACACTAAGAAATCTCACCCCCTCCATGGAAGTATGGAGGGGTATATATAGCCTACCACATACATAACTATTACACTATGACATAACTAGTCCATGTGTTTGGCTAAATAAGATAGATTATGTAATCCCGTAAATGTCGTTCCATTTCCGTGTTAGGAGCGATTCCAACAATAATATTCAGAAAATCACTGAATATCACAAGTGATTTTCTGAATATCACAGAATATCGCTTGTGATCATCTGAATATCACAAAATATCACTTGTGATATTCAGAATATTATTTGTGATACTCAGAATATCGAATATCACAGAATGTCACTTGTGATATTCAGAGACATATGAAAACGGCCGAAAACATTTAAAAACGTATGAAAACGGACGTATATGTATTAACTCTAAACCAAAATTTGACCATTTTCTCTTTATACGTGGTAAATATAAACTTACATATTTTATAAGTTTCAAAATAAGCAAATTAAGCTTGTGAAATATAAACCGAAATCACATAAGCTCATAAGCTAATAAAATAAGATTAAACAAATACCCCCAAATTATGTAGCTGCTATTCAAATTATATATTTGTGATATTCTGAATATCACTTGTGATATATCACTTGTGATTTTCTGGTGATATTATGAATATCACTCGTGATTTTCTGGGTATCACTTTGTGATATTCTGAATATCAATTGTGATTTTGATGTTGCAAAACATTAGTTGAAAATCACTTGTAATATTTAGAATATCACAAGTTATATTCTGAATATCACAGAATATCACTTCTGATCATCTGAATATCATAGAATATCACATAATATAACAGAATATCACTTGTGATATTCAGAAACGTATGAAAACATTTAAAAACGAACGAAAACGTAAGAAAATGGACGAATATGTATGAAAACGTATGAAAGCATAAAAACAAGTATGAAAACAGATGAAAACGTATGAAAACGGATGAAAATGGACAAAAACGTATGAATAATGAACAAAAACGTAAGAAAACGGGCTAAAACGTATGAAAACGGACGAAAACGTAAGAAAATTGACGAATATGTATGAAAATGAACGAAAACGTATGAAAGCGTTAAAACAGGTATGAAAACGGACGAAAATGGGCGAAAACGTATGAAAACGGACAAATACGTATGAAAACAAACGAAAACGTATGAAAATAGACGAAAACGTATGAAAGCGAAGAAAAAACGCGAATTAAAAAAAAACGTGTATAATGTGAATTTAAAAAAAAATCTGAAACTGGTAAAAAAAAAATGAGTTTATTAAAAAAAGTGAATTAAAAGAAAAAGACAAAAAAAAATGAATAAAAAGAAATACAAAAAGACAAGAAAAAAAACATGGACTTAGGTTTATCTCTTAAATCTTAGGTTAATCCTCACCGTTAGATTAAAGTAGATGGATGGTAGGGATTTATTCCTTGGTAAGCACCAAAATAAAGGTAAGCAAATGAAAATTCCTCTTTAACTGTATTGAACTAATAAAACCGAAAGACAAAAGTTGTCTATAATGGTAAGTAAAGTTTGATGTTATCACAAAAGATATTTGAAATACCCATTTAAGGATAGCACTATCATTATATATGTGGCTAACCAAGTCGCTAGACATGACGCTAAAACGCTTTTTTCTTGTAGTGAGCTAAAGAAAATGTTAAAAACAATCATAAAATACTTTAGTGAAATAGCATACACCGAAGCTCTCCATCATCCTGGTCTAAAAATGCACGCATCATTACGCAAATTGCATGCATCATTGTATTGCATTTGAAATTTCACATCATGATACTTAATGCGAGGCCATCCCAGATTGCGCTCGGAATCGACCGCAATTTATCGCATTTGTGTAATGCTAGCAATAATCGCAACTAGCGCAATTTGAAATTTGGGTTGATTTGTAAAAATAAAACGATTTTTAAGAAGCCCAACTTATTTAATGAAGACCTTAGTAAATGACGTTCATAAAAACACACATCGATGATCATATTTATTGCCCTACATTCAAATTACCCCCATTTTTATTTCATTCAAGCTTCTAGTGGTACGATTGATTCTACAAAGTTAGTAAATTCTTTAATTTTATGCATAATCGAATAGGTTTCTTGCTCCTGTTGTGTGATTCAAGTTGTAAACTCATATGTTCTTCTTTGATTGTCATAATCACATATGTTTTATCATTATGGTACAAAGTGAGTTAACTTCTTTAATTCAACGCTAGAAAGTTGAAGCAAAACACGAGTATATGACATGAACAAATTTCAGAACCACGAGTTTATGGCATAATTTTGGAACCACGAGTCACATAATTAAGACTAGGTGGTTTATTAAATTGATTTTTTTGCCGAAGTTGAATATGTTAGTGATTTATTTATAAGTTTATTGCATTTACTTGGTACTTGGTAAAATATATTATGTAGAAATAATTTTTTTTAATACTAAACGCATTGCGTCAAAATTGCGCTCGCATTCAAATCACGCATCGGCCTCTTGGACCTTGAGCATATCGGATCGCAAAACGTAATTTTAAACCAAGATCCGTTCTGTGATTGACAATGATAAAAATAAAACAAATCGTAAACGTTCCTCAATAGGAGGTGATTTGCACACTTTTCATATTGATTGGAAAACTCTAAATTAGAGTGTTTTGACATATATATCTTTACAGAATGAAAATATGTAAAAGTGATATGAAAGTATAAATGTCCAAACACTATAATTTAGAGTGTCCCAATTAATTTAAAGATAGATGCAAATCATCTTCCTTCCTCAATATAATTATATGTTACTATACATGGTTCTATTCCACTAGCTGGAACATGCATGTGAAACACAAATTGTCACAACTGCGTGGGAGCATTTCTCTATGTATAATTCTTTGAATTCATACTCTAACGAATTCTAATGATTGAAAAAGCCACGGACCTGTGTCAATATCTTTGTAAATATCTGTGTAAATATGCGTATATGTATTGTTTGTTAGGATACTTTGTGACTAAAGACACCAAAAAGAAATAGGTGCACCATTTATATGTAACTTTAATGCATATATATCACGTTTCAAAATCAACTGATATATACACCAGTAGTCAAGTAATGCGATGTTTCTGACGCTTTTGTAAAAGGAACCATTGAAATCGCGATATAACTAGAGAAGTTGTCATATTGCATGTGATATTCTGACCAATAAAATGTAAATATAATAAAGATTTAACAGATTTAACATCATTCACATACCAAATTGTTAAAAAAAAGAAAAAATAAATAAAAATATATATATATATATATATCTATACTACTTATAAAGCATGCATATCCCCAACCAAAACCCAACCCTCCATCTTTAAGATTCAGCCATCCATACCTACATCTAAGCCTAAATTTACACACACCAAACCAACATCTCATCCTTAAAAAAAATACCGAACCAATACAACCACACAAACCTACCAAACACTCAAATACCCCCACAAACCCCCACCCTCATATCCCATTTACTTCCTAAAAGAAAAAAAACACACACATCTCATAACTCTCATCTCATCAAAAAAAACTCCCATCTCACCTCACACTTAAAGACCGCCACCACCAAGCCCCTCCACTGCCGTACGTCACCTCACCGGACCCGTACAACTTCAGAAAGTAAACCACCATCGAACCCCGACCATCACCAAAACGAACCACAAACTTTTGAGGTATTTTCTGAGTTTTTTCATAGATCTATGTATTTTAATCAAGTTGTGAAGGTTTATTTTTATAAATTTGTAGATCTAAAGTTTTTATAAATTTTTTGATACTTTTTCCTACAGCCGTTGTATCGCCGGAAAAGGCTATTGCTGCTTCCGTTGGTGTTGCCGGAAAATCCTTCTGCCGCCACTTTATTTGTAAGCCTTATTTTTAGTGTTGTTAATAATTCTTACAAAATTAATCATGTAATATTGTTATAAAGTTAGGTTTATACTTATTTCAAGTTTTATGTACCTGTTTCAGATTTAAATAAGGTTTCTTTAATAGATATATAAGTTGCTACCGCCGCTCAATTGTTTATGTTTCCGGAATATGTGTCTTTTATATTTAAAGATGTTAATATTTGTATATAGATCCATGTATTTTTTAAGGTCTTCAACATTTTTTTTCTCAGATTTGTCGCCGTCGTCCCCGTCCCCGGATCTTCTGCCGACAGTCAGTTATGTGTCTTTTTGTTGCCGTGAATTTATACATGTCAAGAACTTAGGCGCAAGTACTATAATGGTATGGTGTTTTTTTTTTTTTTTTTTTTTTTTTTTTTTTTTTTTTTTTTAGCTTAGTAAAGCAAGCACAATGTTTTTTTAGATCTATCATGTTCTGTTTGTTTAATAGTATTTTTTTATTATTTTTTTAGTTTCAGTTTAAATTTACTGTGTTTGGCAGGGGTACAAAGAAATTGTAAATTTGACCACCTGGTCATCTTCCTTTGTGAAGACATTGTCCAGAAGATCATGCATAAGATGGCTCTTTTGAAAGAAGCATGCGTATTTATGATCAAAATGAGAAGGAGCAGCATATGACTTTAAGAATGTATATTCAATATAGGGCTGAGCTCAGTTCCGTAACCTCTCGGAACCGAACCGGAACCGAGTACCGAAAAGTTTATGGATAAGGAACTGAGAACCGGACCGACTTGTATGTTTCGGTTCCGGTTCGGGTATATCAGGTCTAACCGATTCAAACCGATTTTTTATTTTTTATTTTTAAAAAGACACATTATATAAACTACAAATAAATCATTATACCTTCTAAGTTCTAAATGGTTATAGACTTTTATTGGCTTTAATTTGGAACTGAAGACTAAATTTTGACACCAAAAGTGTGGTTTGCAAAACTTATTTACTTATTGTGGTCCCTTGCTAATTTGCTTTGGTGTTACTGTGAGCAGATAGAAAGTCACATGCTACTTTAAAACCAATTAATGGATAGGTAGATGGAGTGATGTACTATGGAGCTTGAGGTTCGAATACCATGCTCATTATTTGCAATCAACTACTATCCTAAATGAGAAAAAGTCGTATCTAGCTAATGATCATGTATTCATGGAGCTTATGAACACAACTTTGGAGTCTTTGATGTTTTAATTATTGTATCTTATTCTTTCTAAATATCATGGTTATTTGAACATTTTTGTTTTGAAGCACATGATTTTTTTTATATGCTATGCTTTAAAAAACTTTTCAATCTCAAAGTCTTTATTTCTTTATCCATCTATGGGGCAATGTTGAAGTTATTTTATCACTTTATTGCAAATTTTTTTGGCGTATAAGGATTTTAAGAATTGGTGAAATGCTTTGAGATTTTAATTGTTTGTTCAAGAAATAAGATATTTGAATCTGAAGGTTTCTTAGTTTTTTGTAGTTATCATGTGTTTTGAGAGACATTTAAATTTGAAAATGGGTTTATCAGCACGAGGTCTGGTACAAAAAATATACGTAGTATCAAAGTTTGTTTGTACAATATTGAAATTCAAAAAAAGTACGGTTTTGAAAATTTGACAATTTACCAATTTGAAAAGTTTGAAATTTAACTTTGAGAAGTGGGAAATAAAGTTGTAAACACATGGATAACCGGGAAAAAGACAGTGAATTAAGAAGAAAAAGCATAGCAGGCCCACAAAAGAAAAAGCTACGTTACTGGTGAAAAAGAAAAAGCTACGTTACTGCCAACTTTTTATTAAATTAACCAAATGTAAAAAAAGCTAAAGGCCCACAAAAATATTTTATGATAGTTCAATTTATGCCATGTGTAAACAATTTTTAGTGATCATGCTAACGTTTTTAAAAAGAAAGGTTTTATCTGGTTTTTGTCTGTGTGACGGTGGGTTCAACCTCATAGATTAGTCTGCTAAAAAGATAAAACTACGTTACTACCAACTTTTTATTAAATTAACCAAATATAAAAAAGCTAAAGGCC
>BPTQ01000003.1:143867690-143886631 GCA_019973895.1 Chrysanthemum seticuspe
GTATTACTGAACACTACCTGTAGTAGCAAACCAAAACCTAAGTTAACTCAACAAACAGTTAGAAATAAACCCGTTGATCTAAATGTAAACTGTCAGAAACCTAATAGGTGGATCCATATAGGACGCAAACTCTTCCCAAAAGAAGTTTCAACATCCCCTATATCTAACCTTAGATGGATACCAACGGGTAGAATTTTCAAAACTGTTAGTCTTAGGTGGATTCCTACAGGCAAGATACTACGTAGTTGCACCAAAACAAGTGGGATACCAACAACATCCATCCCTGAGGCAGGAAAGGAAATCATCAAAATAGCATGTTCAGGTGTCAAGAAGATAATTGACACAACATCTTTATGCTTCTAACATCTGGAACCCAGTTACACTTGGGGATCCATGTTTTTTCTCTTTCTTGCCCCCCTTCTATTTTTCTATGCAGATACAATAGCTATGGCTCCTACTACAAAACAGCGTAGGACCCGTTTCTCACCGTCAAAAATATCATGATCCATCAGCTGTTCCACCATTGTACTTAATCGTCATGAATTGGAAACATTGCTTGCTCCTCTAGTTAAAGATTCTGCCAAAAGTCGTGCTTCAGATGTATCGAATGTTTCCGCTGCACAACCGATAATACTCTAATTTCAGATACACCTGAATCTACAACAACAACCGAATCTTCTATAACAGAAGATCAAACTGCTTCCAACAACAATGTCACAGCTGATGATCAACATTATGAACAGAGAAGTTATATCAGTAGTTGACTCTCTCGAAATATTTTTGGTACTTCACACTTGTTCGATCAATTGGACATACATGGTTTCGCTATCTCCTTATACATGGTTTCGCTGTCTTCAATTCATCATCAACATACGTGGTGTATGATTCTGAATCATTGAAAACATCGAGGGGGAGAGAGTGTGTAGGTGGTCATTGCTTCCTTGTTCTTCTACATGCTTCTTTGCGAAAACCCAATGCCTTCTTGAATTCCTTCAATTAGGGGGAAGAAATAAGACGATCTGTGGCTCAAACGTCTCAATTTGGTGTTATCGTCTCAATTTCACGGGTGATCTTGTGTGAAGTTACCCAAATATGATGTTATGATGCCTCACACACGGTCTTGGTATCGAGTTATTGCATATTCACAGTGATTAGTATTCCGAAAGACCACAACATTCAGGGGAAAGTCGTATCATTTCGTCTTTCGTGGTTTGTTTGGTGTGATGCGTCTACATACATGAGAAGATCTTGTTGATTTCTGGCATGTCACCCTCAAACGGATCTTCTGCAATTAGTCAGATTCTCTTTGTGTGGTTTACAGCTCATCTACAAATTCCGCTGCATACTGAAACCTTCAAAAGTTAGAGGAAATGTAGACTTCATCAAAGTTTCAAATCTGCTAAAGACAGTTGTCAGTTTGGGGGGAAGCTGATTCTGAAACTTCTTCACAATGGCTTCTGAGTATAACAGCTTAGAACCCGGTCACAACCGCTTAAACTTCCCTCAACCCCCATCATCAGCTGAACAAAGCCCCCAGCTTACACGTCAACAAATGAAAAGGTTATTTGCTCCGCTGTTCAGTGACGATATTGATGAATGTGCTCCAGGTGTATCCGCTGTTTCCGCTGCTCAACCTGACAATACTTTTATACCTGATACACCCGCTACAACAACTACTGTTGAAGAAGCACCACCAGTTGACTCCAACACAACAGTTGAACAAACCGCTTCCAACAATGATGAACCGGCTGATGATATTCTGAATGAAGTACCCCCACCTGTAGATTTTGATCCAAATGCGTTCTTTAACCCGTTTGCTAATGACACTGCTGCACCTGATGTCGCGGAATCATCAACAAACCATTTGAATCCTCAGAATCTACACAATGTATACCAACATCAACCCTCTACACATCGATGGACAAAAGACCATCCTCTGGCAAATATTATTGGCAACCCGAATCAACCAGTCGTTACGAGACAACGTCTTCACACAGATGGTGAACATTGCATTTATGCACTCACTGTCTGCCAATCTGAGCCTAAAAACATTAAAGACGCAATGACAAAAGACAACTGTATTGAATCCATGCAAGAAGAACTCAACCAATTCAAACGTCTTGAAGTATGGGAACTGGTTGAAAGACCAACAGGGGTCTACGTCATTGGTCTCAAATGGATTTGGAAAAACAAATTGGATGCTGAAGGGAACGTAATCCGAAACAAGTCACGTCTAGTTGCTAAGGGTTATCGTCAGGAAGAGGGAATAGACTTTGAAGAATCTTTTGCTCCGGTTGCTCGTCTTGAGGTTGTTCGGATATTTCTCGCGTTCGCGGCTCATATGAATATGACGGTCTATCAGATGGATGTCAAAACTGCATTTCTCAACGGAAAACTGAAAGAAACAGTTTATGTCAGCCAACCAGACGGATTCGTTGATCCCGAGTTCCCGAACCATGTCTACAAACTGAACAAAGCTCTTTATGGTCTCAAACAAGCTCCTCGGGCATGGTACGATAAGCTATCATCTTTCCTCATTGCTAATACTTTCATCAAAGGTTCAGTCGACCCTACTCTTTTTATACAAAATCACGGGGCACATATCTTAGTTGTTCAAATTTACGTGGATGACATCATTTTCGGGTCTACACATAAAAAGTACTCAATCGCTTTTGCAAAACTAATGAAGAAAATTTTTGAAATGTCCATGATGGGTGAACTTACGTTCTTTCTAGGACTACAAGTTCATCAATCACCCCGTGGTATTTTCTTGAGTCAGTCCAAATATGCCCTTGAATTGTTAAACAAATTTGGAATGAAAACCTGTGACACTTATGCCACACCAATGACTCATACCAAGAAGCTAGACGCTGATTTACATGGGAAATTAGTTGACCCTACCAAATACCGAAGTATTATTGGGTCTCTCATGTATCTAACAGCTAGCTGACCTGATATTGTATTTCCCGTTATCAGTCCCGACCAACTGAAACCCACCTCTCTGAGGCTAAAAGAATCCTCCGATACATCAAGGGAACCATTAACTTGGGGATCTGGTATCCGAAGGATTCTTGTTTTGAATTAATCGCTTTTTCAGACGCTGACCACGCAGGATGCTTAGATTCACGAAAAAGCACTTCAGGAGCACTACAATTTCTTGGTGATAAACTGGTGTCTTGGCAATTAAAGAAGCAGGATTGTACATCGCTGTCATCAACCGAAGCAGAATATGTAGCCATGTCCGCGTGTTGTGCTCAAGTCATCTGGATGAGAACACAACTCAAAGACTATGGTTACGTATTTGACAGAATCCCGATGTACTGCGACAATCGGAGTGCCATTGCGATCTCGTGCAACTCAGTTCAGCATACGAAATCAAAGCACATCGATCTTCGCTATCATTTCATCAAGGACCACGTGGAACAGGGTACAGTTGAATTATACTTCGTGGGTACAGAATACCAATTGGCAGATCTTCTCACCAAAGCCTTGCCTCCCGCTAGGTTTAATGAGTTGGTCCACCGGATTGGTATGAGGTGTTTGACTCAAGAGGAATTGGATGACCTCCTAAAACAGTCTTAAAAACCTGTCAAACACCAAAATATCTTCTGTAAATAATTTTTCAAAAACAAAATATAAAAATATAAAATCTGATAAAATCCAAAAATATTCTTCTATCTAAATTTTTCTTTCAAACATCGCAAGTACAAATCTTCCGTCAACACTGTGTTCTATCAAACTTTTCACAATTTTCCCGAACAAGTGTTGAGGGGGAGAAAGTAAATATTTTTCGGTTTCATAAAAGCTTGTACTTGCATGTTTCCAAAATCATGTTGCTTCTTCTAAAATGGTGGATACATTTCTTGTCAAATACTCTCCTCGGACTCAAATGTCTTCAAAATTCATTATTTCTAAAGTCGAGGGGGAGTATCGTTAAGTTTCTTGCCTTACATGTGTTCTGTCTAACCTAAATGGAAGTTAAAGGATCTTGGTTGGAACCTCTTTAAGGTTGAGGGACTGAATGTGTCAACTTGGCAAATTAATGTTAACAAAATCATTTACTCCTAAACAACCAAGATCAAACGGCCCAAATCAAATCTTCTAAATCCGTTCAAGTCTTTTCATAATCTATAAGTTCTAAACTGTTTTAATCAAGATGATAAACAAGGATTTCTAAAATTCTTTCAAATCCAACGGTTAAAACTCTTTAAACTGATTTTGGAAAATTGTTCATTCGAATGAATTGGGTGTTTATGCATAAAAGTGTTTGGATTGAAATGAGTTGTGTTAAAACCTTTCTTAGGGTCTATTAAACTTGTTTCAATCGTCCAAAACCATCCTGAATCTTAAATTTCATTAATTTGATCTCTAAGGTTCTTGCGCTCATCTAGGGTTTTTCTATTCTGTAATATGTTATTAGGTGTTCAAGAAAGTGCTAGAATAAGTTTATATGCATGTTTTGAACCTTTAAATTAGCCCAGAAACATCTAAACTGTATGAATTTAAGTTTTAAGTTTTTTAGGGTTCATCTCCCATAAATCTTCTGATTCTGTGGTGGAAATGTGTTAAATCTTGTTCCATTGCACTCATATGACATCTAGGACACTCCAGAAACATTCTTGTTTGATTTGTGTAGCTATATCCCTTACACGTAGATTAAGGGTTTAGGGTTTAAGTAATTTTACACCTAAGTCTTTCTGTGTGTATCTGATATGTTCTTATGCTTGTTTTGTGATCTAAAAGATGTTTGGAGTTAACTGTAATCAAGTTTTCATGTTTATTTTTAACAGGTTAATTATTCGTAATGTCAGAATCTTTAGGTGTTCAAACAGTTACGCTTAAGGAATACTTTATGCGTAAAGGTTACGCCTAAGAGAAATCTTACGCGTAGCTCTTACGCATAAGGGGTCTACAGTGGATTATGTGTATCTTGGAAAGATATTCGTAAACAAGGCTTGTTACGCATAAGCTTTAATCTTACGAGTAAACTTTACGCGTAACATCTTGCTTATTCCTACGCGTAAGCCGAAAGCCTTTGAACTTGTCTTACGCGTAAGAAACTCTTACGCATAAGCTTGGTCTTACGCTTTAGCTTACTCCTACGCATAAGCTCCTTTCTTACGCATAAGGATCCTTGTTACTCATAACCCACTGTTCACTACATTTTGGCCTATTACGCATATGTTACTTGTTAAATGTTACGCATAAGTCACAAATACCTTATGTTTCGCATAAGTTTACAAAAGTTAATATGTAGTGTGTTAAGTGAAATATTGGAATTTGAAATTTCAAAATTAACATGTTCAAACAACTTATTACATCAACTTCAATCAATTGGAATAATGTGACTTAGGACTTGTAACTAACATAGACATGTTACCATTAAAACAAGGAATTAGATAATAAATCAGACTAAAACAAACACATTGTGTTTCCATATGTCTGTCTTTTTGTCTAATGTCTTTCAGATCACAAAATGGCTGCAAATCAAGCAATCATCAATGCCCCAGCAGAGCTCTTAATGGCAAACACTTTCCCAGCTGGATACGACAAAACAATTGGCAAGAACAATCTCCGTGTCATCTTCAACAACTTCATATGCTCATAATCATCTTGCAGAATTGCTGTGGACATCCTTCTGCAATATCCATTCAAATTCATGCTCACAAAGTCATCCTGATGATGAGTATGATTCAATGGAAGAGGAAATAAAATTTCATAAGACATTAAAGCAGAAAAGGATGGAATACCATGCTTCAACCTTTCCGGTTAATCAACCAGGTGGGGCAGGAGGGTCAAGTAGTAGTCTTCCACTTATGGAAGATCCATTACAAACATCTCTTACCCCATCCGATCCAATTAATCAACCCGGTAAGGATCAGGGTGTCACTGTCACTACTACTGTTGAAATGAAGCAACCACAACAACAACTAAAACAACCACAAGAAGAGAAAAGCATGGTGAAGATGTGGAAATATATGACAAAGGAGATGACGATCATGATAAGGATGAAAGAGTCCCTGATGATGATAATTTGGCGGCTGAAGAGGAAATGATTCGAAAAGAGGCAAAAGAAGCTGCTAGAGCTGAGGAAGAAAAGTTTAAGAAGGAATCAGACAACTACATAGTTGTCAATCCAATACACAAACTCAACAGTCTTCTGAACCACCTCTTGACACTTCCACCAAACCCAAATCATCATCTCAATCATCACCTTCATCAACATAAGAAACACCTATGTCAACAACAAAATCTGTTAAGAAGGCAACTCCATCCAATGATTCGACTAATGGTTAAGCAGTTTTTCACCACTACACAACAAGCTACACAACCACCACCATCTGATCAACCAAGGGATTCAGAAACCACACCACCAATGGAGAAAACCGTTGATCACTTTACATACACTGGTGGTGAGGATCTACATACATGAGCCCCAACCAGAACCTCAACCGAAATTTAGATCAAGTACATTACTGCACTCCTTGTTTTCATACGCTTCAAATCAAAGAGCGTGTTGAAGCTCTCCACCTCGAGGTCGAATCTTACCTAAATTCTACACTTCATCGGAATCAATCAAGAACCTCAGTACAAAATCGTTCATAAACAAAAGTTTGGGTTTGTCTACCAAAGTGAAAATCATCATACTTGCTTCATGGCTTTCGATGAAATTCACTAAGTTCTATGACGCCACCCTGGAGATGGTTCGAGATGGATTGTCATATCGATTGAAGGACATTGAGTTGGGTATAATTCAGACGAAGAGATGGAATTCAAAGGATCGCAAGGATGTTCGTTGATTTATCACTAGGATTGATGAATGTTTGATTCATCGGGATCAGATGCAACGGTTGGAGAGCTATGTGGGAGGATGACAAACTTTCCGATTATGACTTTCCAACGTCCTCAGAAAGTAGCTGATCGTCTGCAATCATTGGGTACTATCTTAACATTATTGAGTGTGATTTTGTTTGTTTGATTATTCACAATGGCTTGTGCACACATAACAGTGTACAACCCGTTCTTGTCAAGAAAGGACCCTGTGGTACGCTTCAGTGCCACAATCCTTATAAAAGGAGCGAAAGCTTCTTATTTTTGAGTAAAACCTATCAAACCTTTCATTTTTCAAGGTTTTGCTCAACAGGACAAGTACTTCCCCGTATGATTTTCAAAACCTCAACCGTTTATATCACTTGTTGAGGGGGAGTACTTGAGTTAAAACTTTGTTCACAAATTGTTCATAGTGGTCATCTTCCCGCAACACTCGAAATGGTCATATTTATTCTCAACTTTTCAAAAATAACATTTTATATGCCATTTTTTAGGGGGAGAAAATTATGTGATAAGAAATATGTTGTGTAAATGCAAATGAATCTTTGTGTAATAGACTTAACCAACGAATTGACGGTACTAAACTGTTAGTAACTCGAAAAGACTTGTCCGGGACGGGTAATAATTTCAAGCTAGTTCTCTAGTAATGTAAACGTGTCTCGCAAAGGACTTGTCCGAGTAGAAAGTACCATTCGAGAATCTCTTGGTAGACATGAACTCTGACGAGTATGACAACCTTTCGAGGCTTGTCTACACCTTCAAGGTAGTTATTAGAGCTAGTTGTCACCTAAAAGCTAACAATGTAACTCTTTAACTATGCAACGTAACCGTGTCTCGCGGGGGAGTGTCTATCTTGAGTTGATCAATTCAAAAGTGCGCGCTCTTCCCACACAATGCATATTTCCATCAAAACTCTAAAGCACATGTGGAGGGGGAGTATTTCTGCTAAAAGATAAAACTCTCACAGTGGTTCAAACATGTTTTTCATTTACAAACCCTTTGAGAGATTTTCTTGAAAATTGGTTTTATGGCAACATAGGTTAGTCATGGAGTGATAAGGTGACTAAGGTTAGGAATAACCGTCCTATGATCCGCCAGAGCTGGAGGGATCTACCCAAGGACATCACAAATAGTTAGTACTTAGAAGTCCTTAGGTATGATTATAAAAAGGAGAAAATGAGAATCGGAGAAAGAAGGAGTTGAAGAATTAAAAAGAAATGCAAAGAAAAGGGTGAAAAGAAATAGCCCTCCAAATTATTCAACTTAGGGCAGACACCGGGTTCAATTCATATGCTACTGGTTGTCACTTAGTGACGCTGGTATTGAAGATTAAAAGTCGTCATGGACCCAGTGACGCATGCACTATACATTCTTAGCCACTCAAGTTTCTCTCAAAAGAAGCTTGTTTCATTCTCACAGGGAACCCTACGTAAACTATTGGCTTTCTCTTAGAGATCGCTGGTATTGAAGAAGGAGACCCTCTCCCTAGTCTCCGCTCAGGAAAACCAAAACGCACTATTGAGTCTAGAGCCACGAGATTCATCAAAAGATCTCTTAGGTACACTTGACATTTCATCACTTGATGTTCAACAATAAGAGCATCAGTGGTACGTTATCGAGTCCTTCACAGATCTTAGCAATCTATCGAGAACATTTATGAGAGGGTCACAACTGTGATCCTCAGTGATTGAATGGAAACTCCTGCCAGGGTCAACATCAAATAGCCCTGACAGCAGGTCACTTCGGTAACTCCCCGTGGATTACGCTTAGTGTGTCTCAAACGGTCTACAGTCGTGAGGTGATGCTTCGGTGCACCTCAACGACTCATCTGAACTGTAGATGTACTTTGGTACATCGCGTTATCTCACTTGTGGGACTCCAGTTCAGGAACGGCCTTTGTGAGAATTAGAGTTGTGTTTTCACACTATGCTGTTAACACTCTCGAAGTTCAAACTTGTAAGTGCCGGAATCCGCTTATTACTAACTGTTTTAAATGTTTTCTTCTTATGGAAGCTCCGGAGCGGGATGATCGTGCAGATTCTTCTCATGCTCACGCCAACATCATCACTAATGGAAGTTCTATCCAAAAGCAACACAACAGTCAGAATGATTCTTCGTCAAATCAAAGAATCTACAAAGTTAAAGACTTAAAGAACTTCATCAGTACTGAACTCCAACGTCAAAGAGCGTGTGAGCATGTTGAAGAATGACGTGGAGACACTGCAACGGCAAAGCAGACCTGAGGCAGACTTGATGCAGACAACAACATACTATCACTTTCATCACAAAGAACAATGATCAAAGAACAAAGTTAAAGATAACGTTAAAGCATAACTGTTCAAAGAAAACTATCTCTCTACACTGGGGAGATTGTTCGAATCAAGGCATTCCTTCTCACAAGAAAGAAGAATGTCAAAAGACATCAAAGCTACTATTACATCAACGCCTTCACCATTTTTCATCACCAACACTTGAGGGGGAGATTGTTGGAATCACTCCTAAACCTTAATTCAAGTGTTTGTTACTCATATGTAATAGGTAGCTTATTATGGCCTTTATGTTTGTTTAAGGTCTAGCTTATGTAGAAGGCCCATAAGCTTTGGCTCATGTCCAATAAGGAAAAGGGAAGGAGTAGGAGTGTTGCCCTAGCTCCTTGACTATAAATACTATGTAATAACCCTCACTTGAGGGTTGGTTGTTCAAGTTATTTTCTTTCACTACACTCTACGCATAACCGTCCTTTTTATATCGTGTGTTTGTGTTTGATTTCTTGTTCAATCGCCTTAATCTCTTTCTAGTAAGCTTGTGTTGTAAAACTAGTGACCTAACAGTGGTATCAATCGCCTAACTAGTTGGGTGGATCGTTATTTCTTGAAGTGGGTTTTTGGTCCTACGCGTAGAATAACGTGCTACTTTGGTTCGCTTAAAAACTCGTTTTTTACACTTTTTAATCCAAGATTCTTGTACTTTCAACGTTTTAAGGTGTTAAAATACTTGTTTTTGGCAAAAAGTTTCAACCTTTACGCGTGGATCTAAGTTTTTAAGCTTGTTTTTGAACGAGGGTGTAAACCTACGCATAACTGTTTTAGGAGTTTTGGTTCATCAAGTTTCACACTTTTGTGTTATTTTGGTGATATTGAAGCTATCTCATCACAAAAATCTAGTTTAGAAACATCTTTGGGCATAATCATTTTTACGAGTAAGATTACGCGTATCAAAACCCTAATCTTACGCGTAACTTTATCTGTGGTTTGATCTTCATTTTCGTGGTTTACTCCGTGTTTTCTTGCTTGGATAAGTGATGAGTGTCTAAATACTAATCATTTTTGTACTGTTTAGAATGCCAAAAACATCTGAAAACACTCAGAAATGTATCAAAATGATAAAAATATCACAAATAAGTGTTTTATGTGTTTTAAATGCAAAAACATCAAAATCTGGTGAAAAACGTATCAAGTTTGCATAATTGGCAGTTTTAGTTCCCCAAGTTTCAAAAGTTGTCAAATTCAGTCCCTGGTAATTCAAAATAAAGAAAAATGTTATTCAAGGTCCCTGAAATATTCTAAGTTGTCAAAAATGGTCCTTGAATGAATCTTTGGTCAAATGGCAGAAAAGGTCCATAAACTTTGAAAATTGTCATAAATGGTCCTTGGATTTATTAAAAATGGAATTTTATGCATAATGGTCCTTGTACTATTCAAAAATGACAAGTTTGGTCCTTGTAATATCTTTGGATTGTTGGCAGATTCAACCCCTCAAAAACAGAAAATTACAACTTTGGTCCTTGTATTATTAAACAAACCATTAGGACCCCTTTTGTATTTAGAACCCCAGCCAATTCAAAAAGACCCCTGCCATATAGCCTTGACCCCCCCATTTTGGACCCCCCTTTATTAATATCCACCAGTCAAAAATAGTCAAAGCGCGCTAAAACCAGTTTCACTGTGCATCCTTCTCTCCCAGCGCTGCAATCCAATACCAGAGTTGTTTTTACACCTTTTCACCTTTACACATCACCCTAACAGCTGGTTACCAACTCTTTAACACCTCCACATCTTCCAAAATCCAATTAATGCACAAAACCTGCTCAAAAGAAAAATTGGCGCCAAAATTGCCAATTGTCAATTGTGATGATCTGGATGAATCCAATGGCTGGAATTAAGTGGGATTTGCTCAGAGATGTCGACTAAGCTGAAAAAGATCATTATATAGAAGTTTGAAGCAATGTAGCAAAGTATCTAGTGTAATTTTATTTTTTGTATGTCGTTTTTATATAATTTAAATTTCCAGTGCATTTCAAAGCTTTAAAACATCTTGTAATCTTATTTCAGTGTAATAAAAGTTTGTTTACAGTTTCAATTTCAAGTTTTATATACGAATTCAGTTTATGCAACTTTTGAGCCAAAATCTCAAATTTAGCTTAAGTGTTGTAGTTGTTACTAAGGATTGGAAAAGCTCACATAAGCTCTTATAAAGCTTTTCTAAGATTTTAGAATCATTAAAATTCAGTTTAGACTCAAAACTCAAAAATACCAAAAATTACTAAAAAATTAGTTAAAAATAAAAAAAACTAATGAAATGAAGATCAAGACTGGTGCAGTGCTGATTTTGGATTGCTTGTTGGTATAGAGCTTCTTGGGAAGCTATAGGGTGTGATCTCAGACCTTGGTTCTTTATTTTATGCTTGAACTCATCTTGTAAGTCATTTCTTCAAAACTTGCAATTTTAAATATAAGTGTTTTAATCTAGTTAATTTTAGCTTAAATCTATTTAAACATAGTTAATATTAGTTAATCAATAGGTCACTTGGTCTAAAAATCTGTTTTAAATACATTAAGCTTCAAAACTGCTTCTTAAAGGGTTGTTTGGATTTGTTTGTTTAACTGAGTTAAAGCTTGTTCAAGCCTTTGCTTGTTGTTGTCTTATGTAACAATAGGTTCTAATAACTCATTTCATCAATAAAATTCAGTCCTTGTTTAAGTAAAAAGTCAAAATAAGTTTTAAACTTATCTTAAGTGTTTACTGTTAAGAATTAGGAATACATATTGCATCAAAGTTGCTTATAACTTAGTACTCTAGCTTAAATCAGTCTTATTATAGCTTAACACAACTTATTCAGTCCATAGGATCAAATCAAAATTCATTTTAGTCAACTTTATAGTGCAACTTAAAAAGTCAAAATTTCAATATAGTCGTTTTTGAATAAAATGGATAATTTTATATAGGACATAATATTAAGAGTTAGGATATAAGCTTTTGGGATATTAAACTTTAGCTGCTTATCTTAATTAGAAAAATATAAGTTTACTTCTAATTAGCTTATTAAGTGCTTATTGCTTAGTATATTTTGAATCCTTATTTGAAAAACTGCCATGTGCACAGAGTTACATGCTATTTCACAAGCTCTTAGAGAGCTTATTATTGAGCCCTAGCTTATGTACCTTAGCTTTTTGAGAAGCTTACCTAGCTGTCTCAAGGTTACAAGCTTAATTTTGTACTTTGTAGCTTAATTAATAAGCCTGCTAAGTACTTTTTATCTTGTCCATTTCTTGTGTACACCAGTTAGTCAGTGGTTATCAGTTTTTTCAAAAGCTTCTCCCAAGCTTATTATTGTAGTCCAAACTTTGGAAAATAGCTTTTTAGAGAGTTAAGCTAGTATACTTGTTAGTCCAAGTGTTTATTTTAATTTCTTAGCTTATTAAAGTGCTTAAAATTTAGCTTAAAGGTACCTAGTAAAACCATATAGTGTCCTGTGCAATAAGTCTAACTTGTGCTTATTTGGAACTTGCTCAGTGCTTATTTATAAGTTTTTGTGCTTGTTCAGTTGTAATTTTAGCTTATTATAAGTTGTTTAGCTTATTTTCATTTAACTTGTACTTATTTTTTAGCTTATTAGCTTCTTGGCTTAAATCTTGTGCTTATTCCATATTCTAGCCCACTGTTGAGATAAATAAGCTTATTCAGAGCTTATTAGTAATTTTGATAAAAAGTTCCAGTTTTAAATATTGCTTATTTCATTGTGCTTATTTAATTTGTAAAAGAAAAAGTCCAAAAATAAAATAAAAAGCAAAAAGGGAGTTGCTGGGATTCGAACCCTGGCCACCCAGCTCACCACACACACACACTACCAACTGCCCTTGGGACTTTGACTGGTAGTTCTTTGCACAACTTAATACTTAACCCCTTGTTTTCTTTTAAGCTTATACGAGCTTATTAGCTTATTTACAGCTTATTAAAACTAGCTTTTTCAACTTTTATATTTTTCTTAACTTTGTATTAGTATAAAGTAATTTATAAAAAAGTTTCAGATTTTTCTAAATAGTTTTAGTATTTTTAATCATTTAATTAGTGTAAAATAGTATTTAATTCATAATAAAAAATATAAAAGTCAAAAAAATATAATTCTTTTTTCTAAAATTTTCTTTTGTCATATAGGAAGTAAGAAAATTGTTTTTACACTCGTAGGACTTTTATTTCACAAATTTTACGTTTTTGCTTGCGCACTCGCGTAATTTTTATACATAACGTACGTTTTCATTTTAAATCACGTTTTAAGTAATTTAAGTTTACGTTTTAATTAAAATAGTTTATTTAAGTTATTTTGTTTTATAAATCCTAGAAAAACATCATTGTAAAAATAGTGATAGCGTTTATTTAATATATTTTAGCTTTTTAATTTTCTTTAATTTGCATTTAAGCCCCTGTAATTTACAAAACTATCTCTTTAGGTATAATTACTCCAAAATCCTTACTGATCACTATCCTTAGTGATTATTCGACATCTGTCTGTGTTAAACACCATTCATCCTCCGTGGGACTTAACGACCCAGGAATCCACTATATTCCTCTGATCTTAATTGTATTGTTTTCTGAGCTGTTTTAAGTTTATTACGGTTGACCATTCACAAGTGGTTAGCATGTGTGATTAAACTTGACTGTTCAGGAGCCAATCAAATTTTGGCGCCGCTGCCGGGGAGGCTGTAAGCGTGTTTTAAGCAGTTTTCAGACCCGTACTTGCACATATACCACCTTTTGTAAACAGTTTTTTGTAAAGTTATCAAAAATCAAAAAGTTCATTAACACTTTTCCTAAAGTGTTAACAACACCAAAAACAATATAAAACAACAAAACAATCGTAACGTTTTCTAGCTTGTGTTTCCCTTAAGGTGATTCTTAAAGAGATACGATTTGGTTAAACGAGACGATGCCTAAAATATTGTCCAAAAGTTTTTAAACCATCAGCACATATCCATACCTACGTCTTTTCAGTGGTACTTAATAAATACATAAAAATCAACCACCGCAAATCAAGGCAGTACACCTACCAACTGGGGGTGTGACCATTAATAAGTTCCCGAACAACAGATTTAAAACTTGACTTTGTGTCCTTGTGATTTGGTGTACCTTTTTCAAAGAAGCCATTTCATTTGTGATTATTGGTTTAAGTTCACTTGTCGTTTTGCCTCGCATTTGTTTTGAAAACTGATTTTTATACTTAGTGCATGCGCACTCGTTCTTCCAGTTCTACAAGTCCACTTTCTGAGCTTGCAAATATTCCTCGTAGACGTAGAGGACGTTCTGCTCCTTCAGCCGTGACTGAGGAACGTCTAGCACAACCACCCCCTGTCGTAATAGCAGAAGATAAGCCTATGAATGAGCTTCTCCAAGCACCCATCGAGGGTTACGGAGATGCCATTATTGTCCCGGCCATCGTGGCTGATACCTTCGAGCTCAAAACCGGGTTGCTTAATCTTGTAACCCAAAGCCTATTTTATGGTTTTGAGCGGGATGATCCTCATGCACATATTCGATGGTTTAACAAGATTGCATCTACCATCAAATACAAGAATGTTCCACATGAAGCAATTAAGCTTCTTCTGTTCCCATTTTCTCTAGAGGGACAAGCCCGGAATTGGCTTGAGAAACAACCCCCTCGTTCCATTGAGACATGGGAAGATCTAGTCACCAAGTTTGTTAACGAATTCTATCCTCCATCCCGAACTACAAGTCTTAAGAATGAGATAATGAAATTTTCTCAAAGATTTGATGAATCATTCGGGGAGGCATGGGATCGTTACAAAGAATTGCTCCGCAAGTGTCCGCATCATGGTTTTACCGAGTTAATGCAAATGGATACTTTCTACAATGGTCTGAGACAAGCTGACCAAGACTCTTTAAATGCCTCCGCGGGAGGTAATTTCCTGAGCAAGACCACAAAAGAAGCCTTACAAATCATTGAAAACAAGTCCCAGGTCCGCCCTTTCCGCACAAAGACATATCAGTCTCAGTCTAATGCTGGACCTTCTACTTCATCTCCCGTGAGTACATCTAGCACCGATGCTAAGATTGACAAAATCACGGATATTGTTCAGGCTTTGGTTCTTGCTAACCAAAAGAAAGTCACTTTCACACAAACACCATCACATGGTGAAGTGAAGAAAGTTGAAGTTTGTGTTACTTGTGGTGGTCCTCATGCATACTACAACTGTACTGCCACCGATGGTAGTCCGTTTGAAGCCAATGCTATAGTCGGAACTTCACATCAAGGAGGTAATCAATACCATCCTCAAAATGAACCAAACTACCGTGCTAATACTTATCAGGCACCACCCGGTTTTAGCCAGAATCCTAACATACAAAACCGGAATCAGAACCAACCTAGAATGAACCAAGGTTATCAAAACCAAGGTAATTTCTATCCCGGACCCAATCAAGGTTTCCAACATCAAGGAAACCTTAATCAAAACAATTTCAATCGAGGGAATCAATTTCAGGGAAATGTGAATCCTAACCAAGGGAATTTTCAACAACAAGGTCATAATCAAAACATACGACCTCAGAATTTCCCTCCACATCCTCCAGTACCATCATTTGATGAGTTATTGAAGCAATTCATGAAATCCAAAATGAAATGAACAGGTTGTTGGTCAGTCAGATCGCTGATCTAAAGAAATCTTTAAATGATCAACCCTCGGGCTCAGGAAAACTTCCGAGCAACACGATCGCTAACCCGAGGGAAGATGCAAAGGCGATCACAACCAGAAGTGGTGTTTCATACAATGGACCCGCTATTCCTACTACCTCTTCTTCTTCTCTCCCGAAGGTAGTGGAAAGTGAACCTGAGGCTACAAAGGACAAGGAACTTCCTATTAATAACGGAGGTACCAACAATGTCCATCCTCAAGTTGTCCAGAAACCCAAATCTAATCCAGGAGTAGTTTTTGAACCTCCAGTAGCTCCCGTTGAAAATACCAAATCCAAAACTTCTATTCCTTACCCATCACGTTTGAATGAGCAAAAGCTCCGCGAAAAAGCCAGTCATCAAATGGACAAATTTTTTCAAATATTCCAAGAACTACATTTTGACATAAGCTTTGCGGATGCTATCATGCTGATTCCCAAGTTTGCATCGACTCTCAAACACATGTTAAGCAACAAGGAAAAGCTGTTTGAAATGGCTAAAACTCCTCTGAACGAGAACTGCTCTGCAGTTATCTTGAAGAAGCTTCCAGAAAAGCTTGGAGATCCTGGAAAATTTCTCTTACCTTGTGTATTTCCAGGAATGGTTGAATGCTTTGCCTTAGCAGATCTTGGTGCAAGCATCAATCTGATGCCTTATTCAGTGTGGAAGAAACTTTCTCTTCCGGAACTTACTCCTACATGCATGACTCTCGAGCTTGCAGATCGTACAATATCCCGTCCTCTTGGCATTGCCGAGGACGTATTTGTGAAAGTAGGAAAGTTCCATTTTCCAGTTGACTTTGTGGTTGTTGATTTCGATGCCGATCATCGGGTTCCTCTCATTGTTGGACGAGGATTCCTGAGAACGGGCCGTGCTCTCATTGTTGTATTTGAGCAAGAAATCACATTACGTGTTGGTAATGAAGCTGTCACCTTTAACCTTGATCAAACTTCGAGGTACTCCGCAAACTATGATTTTGAGTCGGTTAACAGAATAGACATCATTGATGTTGCTTCTGAAGAGTACTCTCAAGAAGTTCTTGGTTATGATCATAATTCTTCGAGTGATAATCTCACTCATTCATCTCAACCTATCATTGCCAATTCTACTCCTTCTCTCACTCCTTTTGAGGAAAGTGACTTCATCTTGGAAGAGATTGAAGCCTACTTGTCTAGTGATTCTGTTCCATGGGAAATTGATCACGCTCCCATCGACATCGAGGGGGACATACTTCTCATTGAGAAGTTGCTTAATGATGATCCATCATCGCTCCCTCCCGTCGAACTTCATAACAAGGAAGTCAAGTCAGTTGAGAAAACTGAAGAATTTCCTGAAGTCGAACTTAAGGACTTACCACCTCATCTCGAGTATGCATTTCTTGAAGGTGATGATAAATTGCCAGTCATTATTGCTCGAGATTTGATTAAAGATGAAAAGTCTGCTCTCATAAAGGTCTTGAAGTCACACAAGCAAGCAATTGCTTGGAAACTCTCCGACATTAAGGGTATCAACCCTGAGTTTTGTACTCACAAAATCTTGATGGAGGATGACTTCAAACCAGCAGTTCAACATCAGAGAAGAGTAAATCCAAAAATCCATGATGTTATCAAACAGGAGGTTATCAAACTTCTTGATGCAGGATTGATTTACCCGATCTCAGATAGTCCTTGGGTTAGCCCAATTCATTGTGTTCCTAAAAAGGGTGGCATAACTGTTGTCACAAATGAAGATAACGAGTTAATTCCAACTCGATTGGTTACGGGATGGCGTGTGTGCATTGACTATCGTAAGTTGAATGACGCTACCCGTAAAGACCATTTTCCTCTACCCTTCATGGACCAAATGCTTGAGAGATTAGCAGGGAACGAATACTATTGTTTTCTTGATGGTTACTCGGGTTATTTCCATATCCCCATTGATCCAAAGGATCAAGAAAAGACTACATTCACCTGCCCATACGGAACTTTTGCCTACAGACGTATGCCTTTTGGCTTATGCAATGCTCCTGGCACGTTCCAACGATGTATGATGGCCATTATCCACGACATGATCGGGGAAACAATGGAGGTGTTTATGGATGACTTCTCGGTCATTGGGGACTCATTTCAAACATGTCTCTCTGTTGGGTTCAGTAAATACCCAAACTCCTTAATCTAGGATTTGAATAGAAAATAGCCCAAGTACTTAATCCGTTAACACAAACAGGTCACTGAGTGCATAGTCTCTCAGTGAGTCGTCTTCAGGATACTCAGTAAGAGGCTAAGAAGAAGTCTCTCCACTCAGTAAGGCGGAACTTAAAGGGTGAAGACTGAGTCAAGAAGAAGATGATGGATTCAGTGAGTGATGACAATAACTCACTGAATCCCTAAGATTCCTATCCAACTTCTTACACTGAAGACAAACTGAAGTAGAAGACTGAAGAATGTAAAGACTGAAGAAAGAGCGGGACAAAGCGGGAAAGGTTGAATCAGATAAGACGAGGTCCTTATCATCCAAAGTCAACTTTCCCTGAATAGCAAAACATCAGGCTCAGTGTCATCACTGAACTTAGGAAAGTAGTCTTGTCTCTTTCCTAGAATAGTCTTTGTAAACAGAGACAAAATACATCAGTATTTTGTCTTCTGTGTGATGTCAGTTTGTCACTTAGGAAAGAGTCAAATACCATACATGTATAAATAGCATAAGAGATGGAGTGAAAAGGTTAAGCTTGTGAATTGTAAAAACACATACACGCAAGCCATCTTTTCACTCCTCCAAATACAACTTAGTTCCTGAGATAGCTCAGTGAGCTCTAAGAGTTGTGCTCAGACATAGCCTGAGCTTAGAGAGGAATCACCCAACTTTGTCATTTCAATCCCAAGTACTATTCCGCAAGTACTTGGGTAACGTATTCTTTGTTGAATTATTTCTAATAAGAATATGACGTTGAAAATTACTTAGTGTGTTTTCTTTATGTTAATTTCAGTCATTGTTCACTTTTAACTTGTTTTATAAACTTGAACTGTTTTAAACGATAGTGAACGGGGAACAACAAGTGGTATCAGAGCAAGGCTAATTATAAAACTCGTTTTTTAGGCCTCGAGTGACTCGATAGAGTCCTTGATTCAACATAAACCTCCTCACTTTTCTACCGAACGCACATACACAA
>BPTQ01000003.1:143896704-144087178 GCA_019973895.1 Chrysanthemum seticuspe
CAACAAGGGGCAAGTGATAGCAAATTTTGTCAAGTTCAAATATTTTGTTCAATTTTCACTTGTTACTGACTTTAATTGTATTTCTTTTGTGTGATTCATTAAAAGTTGCAGTATAAGAATAATCTTTATTAAGTTGTTTCTTATGCAATGGGTTCATGAACGCCTTATCATGAACCCTAACTTTACTGTTTCAACCCACTAAGGAGAGATTCGAGTCCGATACAGACTCGTGTTGAGAATCTCGAGTGACTCGATAGAGTCCTTGATTCAACATAAACCTCCTCACTTTTCTACCGAACGCACATACACAAAGATGTTAAGTGTTCGAATTGGAAAAGTGAGGTAGAGAATACGATAAATATGTACATACCATAAACTGAGAAAGGATTCACTGTGCAAAACATCAGGCTCAGTGTCATCACTGAACTTAGGAAAGTAGTCTTGTCTCTTTCCTAGAATAGTCTTTGTAAACAGAGACAAAATACATCAGTATTTTGTCTTCTGTGTGATGTCAGTTTGTCACTTAGGAAAGAGTCAAATACCATACATGTATAAATAGCATAAGAGATGGAGTGAAAAGGTTAAGCTTGTGAATTGTAGAAACACATACACGCAAGCCATCTTTTCACTCCTCCAAATACAACTTAGTTCCTGAGATAGCTCAGTGAGCTCTAAGAGTTGTGCTCAGACATAGCCTGAGCTTAGAGAGGAATCACCCAACTTTGTCATTTCAATCCCAAGTACTATTCCGCAAGTACTTGGGTAACGTATTCTTTGTTGAATTATTTCTAATAAGAATATGACGTTGAAAATTACTTAGTGTGTTTTCTTTATGTTAATTTCAGTCATTGTTCACTTTTAACTTGTTTTATAAACTTGAACTGTTTTAAACGATAGTGAACGGGGAACAACACTCTCCCATTCAGAAAAGATGCTTCAAAGGTGTGAAGACACCAATCTTTGTCTAAATTGGGAGAAGAGCCACTTTATGGTCAAAGAAGGTATAGTCCTTGGCCATAAGATTTCCAAAAATGGGATTGAGGTCGATAGAGCAAAAGTCGATGTTATTGCTAAACTGCCTCGTCCTACTACCGTCAAAGGTATTAGGAGTTTTTTAGGTCATGCCGGTTTCTATCGTAGATTCATACAAGATTTTTCTAAAATCGCCCGGCCTATGACTCATCTTCTTGAAAAAGATGCTCCTTTTATCTTCTCACCTGAGTGCATCGAAGCTTTTGAAACATTAAAGAAAAAGCTTACTGAAGCACCCATTCTCGTTGCTCCCGACTGGGACTTGCCTTTTGAGCTCATGTGCGATGCAAGTGATTTTGCTATCGGTACAGTCTTAGGGCAACGTAGAGCTAAGCATTTTCAGCCTATCCACTACGCAAGTAAGACTATGACTGAAGCTCAAACCCATTACACCACCACAGAAAAAGAGCTATTAGCCGTGGTATATGCGTTTGAGAAGTTTCGGCCGTACTTAATCTTGACCAAATGTGTGGTGTATACGGATCACTCGGCTCTCAAATATCTCTTTGCAAAACAAGATGCAAAGGCGAGATTGCTCCGTTGGGTTCTCCTCTTGCAAGAATTTGATATCATCATACATGATAAAAAAGGAGCTGAGAATCTGGCTGCTGATCATCTGTCCAGATTAGAAAACCCTCACCAAGATGTTTTCGAGAAAAAGGAAATAAATGAAACATTTCCTCTCGAGACACTCAATGCGGTTTCTTTTCATGGAAACTCTACCACCCCATGGTTTGCTGACTTAGAAAATTACCATGCGGGTAACTTCATAGTGAAAGGGATGTCGATCCAACAGAAGAACAAATTCTTCAAGGATGTTAAACATTACTTCTGGGAGGACCCCTACTTATTCAAAATCTGTGCGGATCAAGTCATCCGACGGTGTGTTTATGGACAGGAAGCTATTGACATTCTCAAAGCTTGCCATGCTGGACCCACCGGGGGCCATCATAGTCCAAATTACACCGCCAAAAAGGTGTTTGATTCCGGGTTTTATTGGCCCACTATCTACAAGGATGCCCATGAATTTGTCAAAACCTGTGACGCTTGTCAACGTCACGGAAATATCTCTCAAAGAAATGAAATGCCGCAAAACGCCATTCAAGTGTGTGAGATATTTGACATCTGGGGCATTGACTTTATGGGGCCATTTCCATCATCTCGAGGAAACAAATACATACTCGTGGCTGTTGACTATTTGTCAAAATGGGTTGAAGCGAAAGCTTTACCTACCAATGATGCCCGAGTAGTTGTGAAATTTTTGAAATCTCTTTTTGCCAGGTTTGGAAGTCCACGAGCTATAATCAGTGATCGTGGTACACATTTCTGCAATGACCAATTTGATCGTGTCATGCAAAAGTATGGTGTAACCCACCGTCTATCTACTGCATACCACCCCCAAACAAGTGGGCAAGTGGAAGTCTCCAACCGTGGTATTAAAAGAATTTTGGAAAGGACAGTAGGCGAAAATCATGCATCCTGGTCGGATAAACTAGATGACGCACTCTGGGCCTTCCGTACAGCTTATAAGACACCCATCGGGTGTACTCCATACAAGCTAGTGTACGGAAAGGCATGTCATCTTCCGATTGAGCTCGAGCACAAGGCATACTGGGCCTTAAAACATGCAAACTTCGATATTCAGACAGCTGGTGATCACAGAAAAGTTCAAATGAATGAACTAAATGAACTCCGTGATAAAGCATACGAGAACTCTTTGATCTACAAACAAAAGGCAAAGAAGATTCATGACTCTAAAATCAAGAACCGCGTTTTCAACGTTGGTGATCGAGTCCTTCTTTTCAACTCTAGATTGAAGATATTCTCGGGAAAGCTCAAGTCCCGTTGGTCTGGTCCATTTACTATTGCTAAGGTTTATCCTTATGGTACCATTGAGTTATCTCAACCTGATGGTCCAAATTTTAAAGTAAATGGTCATCGATTGAAGCATTATTTTGGAGAGGACATTCCACCCGTGGTTGTCCCGGATCTACAAACTTTCCCCATGAACCAATGAATGCGGGGATCGAGTCAAGCTAGCGACTCGGTAATCAAAAACAGTAGCACACACCACATGGGTTTTCACCCGTGAGTCCCACCCTAGTGTGGGGGAGTTGCCCCCCGCTGTTGTATATAAGTTTCCTTTCAAAAAAAAAATGTGTATATATCAAAAATAAAATAATGGCCGTAGTATTTCCCTTTTATGTTCTATGTTTCGGCATAACCGCCGGTACTTTGAATATTGAGGGCAATATTCATTTCTAAGTGTGGGGGGGAATTCTCACGAATTTTATCATGTAATTATTCCACCCAATTCTCCCGTTTTTGGCCAAATTTTTTTTTTGGAGTAAGTGTTTTTCACTTACTCAGCAAATGGTAATCAGTCCGCCATGTCTAACACACATAAGGATTGGCTAATCCAGGAGCAAACGGCTCTTGGTAAAGATATCTCAAATCCGTTTATGGCTTGCAATTTGCCCAAAATTGTATGGTGTTCAACTCACCATATCTTTAACTAGTGAAAAGTTGGCTAGCCCGCAAGTTTATGGCTTGTGGTAAAGGCAGTTGTAAATCCATAATTGGTAATCGGCTCACCAAAGATAATATTGATAATTTATCTAAGAGTTGGCTAGTCCAGAAGCAAACGGCTTCTGGTAAAGACAAATCAAATCCGTTTACAGCTTATGATTTGCTCAAAATCATTTGGTTATCATTGTACCAAAGTTCTTACTTGAACTAAAACAATTGGCTACTCCAGAAGTGATGGCTTTTGGTAAAGAGTTCTTTAAAATCCATTAAAGTTTCAAAACATTGCTAGGGACTAGCAATATCTTACTGTGGGGGATTGATGAGTGTCTAAATACTCATCATTTTTGTACTGTTTAGAATGCCAAAAACATCTGAAAACACTCAGAAATGTATCAAAATGATAAAAATATCACAAATAAGTGTTTTATGTGTTTTAAATGCAAAAACATCAAAATCTGGTGAAAAACGTATCAAGTTTGCATAATTGGCAGTTTTAGTTCCCCAAGTTTCAAAAGTTGTCAAATTCAGTCCCTGGTAATTCAAAATAAAGAAAAATGTTATTCAAGGTCCCTGAAATATTCTAAGTTGTCAAAAATGGTCCTTGAATGAATCTTTGGTCAAATGGCAGAAAAGGTCCATAAACTTTGAAAATTGTCATAAATGGTCCTTGGATTTATTAAAAATGGAATTTTATGCATAATGGTCCTTGTACTATTCAAAAATGACAAGTTTGGTCCTTGTAATATCTTTGGATTGTTGGCAGATTCAACCCCTCAAAAACAGAAAATTACAACTTTGGTCCTCGTATTATTAAACAAACCATTAGGACCCCTTTTGTATTTAGAACCCCAGCCAATTCAAAAAGACCCCTGCCATATAGCCTTGACCCCCCCCCCCATTTTGGACCCCCCTTTATTAATATCCACCAGTCAAAAATAGTCAAAGCGCGCTAAAACCAGTTTCACTGTGCATCCTTCTCTCCCAGCGCTGCAATCCAATACCAGAGTTGTTTTTACACCTTTTCACCTTTACACATCACCCTAATAGCTGGTTACCAACTCTTTAACACCTCCACATCTTCCAAAATCCAATTAATGCGCAAAACCTGCTCAAAAGAAAAATTGGCGCCAAAATTGCCAATTGTCAATTGTGATGATCTGGATGAATCCAATGGCTAGAATTAAGTGGGATTTGCTCAGAGATGTCGACTAAGCTGAAAAAGATCATTATATAGAAGTTTGAAGCAATGTAGCAAAGTATCTAGTGTAATTTTATTTTTTGTATGTCGTTTTTATATAATTTAAATTTCCAGTGCATTTCAAAGCTTTAAAACATCTTGTAATCGTATTTCAGTGTAATAAAAGTTTGTTTACAGTTTCAATTTCAAGTTTTATATACGAATTCAGTTTATGCAATTTTTGAGCCAAAATCTCAAATTTAGCTTAAGTTGATTGTAGTTGTTACTAAGGATTGGAAAAGCTCACATAAGCTCTTATAAAGCTTCTCTAAGCTTTTAGAATCATTAAAATTCAGTTTAGACTCAAAACTCAAAAATACCAAAAATTACTAAAAAATTAGTTAAAAATAAAAAAAACTAATGAAATGAAGATCAAGACTGGTGCAGTGCTGATTTTGGATTGCTGGTTGGTATAGAGCTTCTTGGGAAGCTATAGGGTGTGATCTCAGACCTTGGTTCTTTATTTTATGCTTGAACTCATCTTGTAAGTCATTTCTTCAAAACTTGCAATTTTAAATATAAGTGTTTTAATCTAGTTAATTTTAGCTTAAATCTATTTAAACATAGTTAATATTAGTTAATCAATAGGTCACTTGGTCTAAAAATCTGTTTTAAATACATTAAGCTTCAAAACTGCTTCTTAAAGGGTTGTTTGGATTTGTTTGTTTAACTGAGTTAAAGCTTGTTTAAGCCTTTGCTTGTTGTTGTCTTATGTAACAATAGGTTCTAATAACTCATTTCATCAATAAAATTCAGTCCTTGTTTAAGTAAAAAGTCAAAATAAGTTTTAAACTTATCTTAAGTGTTTACTGTTAAGAATTAGGAATACATATTGCATCAAAGTTGCTTATAACTTAGTACTCTAGCTTAAATCAGTCTTATTATAGCTTAACACAACATATTCAGTCCATAGGATCAAATCAAAGTTCATTTTAGTCAACTTTATAGTGCAACTTAAAAAGTCAAAATTTCAATATAGTCGTTTTTGAATAAAATGGATAATTTTATATAGGACATAATATTAAGAGTTAGGATATAAGCTTTTGGGATATTAAACTTTAGCTGCTTATCTTAATTAGAAAAATATAAGTTTACTTCTAATTAGCTTATTAAGTGCTTATTGCTTAGTATATTTTGAGTCCTTATTTGAAAAAATGCCCTGTGCATAGAGTTACATGCTATTTCACAAGCTCTTAGAGAGCTTATTATTGAGCCCTAGCTTATGTAACTTAGCTTTTTGAGAAGCTTACCTAGCTGTCTCAAGGTTACAAGCTTAATTTTGTACTTTGTAGCTTAATTAATAAGCCTGTTAAGTACTTTTTATCTTGTCCATTTCTTGTGTACACCAGTTAGTCAGTGGTTATCAGTTTTTTCAAAAGCTTCTCCCAAGCTTATTATTGTAGTCCAAACTTTGGAAATTAGCTTTTTAGAGAGTTAAGCTAGTATACTTGTTAGTCCAAGTGTTTATTTTAATTTCTTAGCTTATTAAAGTGCTTAAAATTTAGCTTAAAGGTACCTAGTAAAACCATATAGTGTCCTGTGCAATAAGTCTAACTTGTGCTTATTTGGAACTTGCTCAGTGCTTATTTATAAGTTTTTGTGCTTGTTCAGTTGTAATTTTAGCTTATTATAAGTTGTTTAGCTTATTTTCATTTAACTTGTACTTATTTTTTAGCTTATTAGCTTCTTGGCTTAAATCTTGTGCTTATTCCATATTCTAGCCCACTGTTGAGATAAATAAGCTTATTCAGAGCTTATTAGTAATTTTGATAAAAAGTTCCAGTTTTAAATATTGCTTATTTCATTGTGCTTATTTAATTTGTAAAAGAAAAAGTCCAAAAATAAAATAAAAAGCAAAAAGGGAGTTGCTGGGATTCGAACCCTGGCCACCCAGCTCACCACACACACACACTACCAAGTGCCCTTGGGACTTTGACTGGTAGTTCTTTGCACAACTTAATACTTAACCCCTTGTTTTCTTTTAAGCTTATACGAGCTTATTAGCTTATTTACAGCTTATTAAAACTAGCTTTTTCAACTTTTGTATTTTTCTTAACTTTGTATTAGTATAAAGTAATTTATAAAAAAGTTTCAGATTTTTCTAAATAGTTTTAGTATTTTTAATCATTTAATTAGTGTAAAATAGTATTTAATTCATAATAAAAAATATAAAAGTCAAAAAAATATAATTCTTTTTTCTAAAATTTTCTTTTGTCATATAGGAAGTAAGAAAATTGTTTTTACACTCGTAGGACTTTTATTTCACAAATTTTACGTTTTTGCTTGCGCACTCGCGTAATTTTTATACATAACGTACGTTTTCATTTTAAATCACGTTTTTAGGTAATTTAAGTTTACGTTTTAATTAAAATAGTTTATTTAAGTTATTTTGTTTTATAAATCCTAGAAAAACATCATTGTAAAAATAGTGATAGCGTTTATTTAATATATTTTAGCTTTTTAATTTTCTTTAATTTGCATTTAAGCCCCTGTAATTTACAAAACTATCTCTTTAGGTATAATTACTCCAAAATCCTTACTCACTATCCTTAATGATTATTCGACATCTGTCTGTGTTAAACACCATTCATCCTCTGTGGGACTTAACAACCCAGGAATCCACTATATTCCTCTGATCTTAATTGTATTGTTTTCTGAGCTGTTTTAAGTTTATTACGGTTGACCATTCACAAGTGGTTAGCTTGTGTGATTAAACTTGACTGTTCAGGAGCCAATCAATAAGCCTGAAAATACGTCGACTTTGAATATCTTTTGCACTGTGATAGTGTAAAAGATCATTTGGGCAAAACCCTAAACTTACGCATAAGCATAAAGCTTACACGTAGAAATCCTACGCATAAGATTCATCTTACGCCTAATCCTAGTCTTACGCATAAGGTAATCATACGCCTAACTTTAGAGTCTTTTCCCTACTTACGCGTAAGCTAAACCTACGCGTAACTCTTGATTGTTACGAGTAACTTTGGTGTTTTTACGCATAAGTGCTACTTGGTTTATTGTGATTTCTACGCCTAAGGATACTTCATCAACAAAGGTTCATTCGACTACAAAGATCCATTTTTACCAACACAAGTTTTCAACATGTCACAACCACCATACTCTAACTATTTCCCTTACACTTATTCTCAACGACAACAACAACTAAGTCCACAACATCAACAATGGAATCAACAACAAGCAATTTATCAACAACAATTTAATCAACAACATACTCCACAACTTGGAGCAATTCCTCCACCACAAATGGTTCAAATACCGCCAAGTCTTCAAGTTCAACCCTACACAAATGACTTCAATCAACATCCATCAAGGAACACTATGAAGGAACCCACTTGGTTTGCAAAGATGTGTGAAGCTTTAAGCAGCCAACAATCAATTCATGAGGCTGGATCACTTGATAGACCTCCAATGCTCACTCCAGGAAACTACGATCAATGGGTGATAAGGTTCTTTAGGTTTTGTGATCTGAAGAAGCCACATGGAAAGTTCTTAAAGAAGGTTATCTTGGAAGGTCCATTTGAGATGCCTACTGTCATTGTACCCGGAGATCCTAATGCTAATCCCCCAAGAGATGAACAAACGAACATTGCTATTGTTGCAGATTTAAATCAAACAGAACTTCTACACTATGAAGCTGATGAGCTTGCAATGCAATATATCCTTTTAGGATTACCTAAACCAATTCTTCGAAGTGTTGATGCTCAAAAGACTGCAAAGGAAATGTGGGAACATATTCATCTTCTTATGGAAGGATCTGTACTCAATCAGGAGGATTTGGAATCCAAAATTTACTTGGCTTATGAACACTTCATGATTGAACCTGGAGAGACACTAGAGTCTTATCATCATCGATTTTCAGACATCATCAATGATTTGGATAAACACAACATCATCATGCCAAGAATTGCAGTGAATACTAAGTTCCTGAGTAGTCTTGGTCCTGAATGGGAGAAGTATGTCATTTTTCTCCGTCAAGAGAAAAATATGCATCATTCTACATATGGATTGTTGTACGATTACTTGAAGCCTCATGAAAAGGAAGTTGATCGGGAAAGGATTCTCCGTGCTCAAATTGCTCCACCTACACATCCGGAAAATCAACAACTTGCCTTATATGCTCAACAAAGTTATCCTCCTCTACAAGCAACTCAACCAACTGAATCTGTCACACAAAACGATCATTCACAGCAACAATCTCAACAAAATCAATTGGTTCCATACAACAACAACAATGCTCAACCAATTGTCAGTGAAGCTAATGAGGACATCGATCCGTTCGAAGCATTGCAACAAGGATTTGTTATGATTGCTAATGCTTTTGGCCGTTATACCAACAAATCCAACAATCGTATTCGTTCCTCATCTAACACACGAAATCAGGCTGTTGTAAACAATGGACGAGTTGAAGTTTAGAATCGTGGTTATGGTCGTCAGATGGGCGGTGGTCAAGGGTTTAATGCTGTGGGTCAGAATAACAACAGAGCTCCAGTGGTGGAACAGGGAAATGCTCAGAATGGGTTGAATGGTCTTCGATGCTACAACTGCAATGAGAAGGGACACCTGGCTAATGCATGCCCAAATCCAAGGACTAGGGGCAGTGCTTATTTCAAAGAGGCTCTTCTTTTGGCTCTTAAGGATGAAGCTGGTGGATCTCTCACAGACAAAGAACAAAGTTTTATGGCAAATGCAGACTCAGATGATGATATGGAGGACTTGCAGGCCAATGCAGCAGTTATGTTGATGGCTAATATGCATGAGTTACACATGAGTGACACAGGCCCAGTGTATGACACTGATGGCTTGTCTCAGGTACCCGAACAAACCATATTTATCTCTGATCTAATATCTCCGCCAACATCTGAATCCGGAAAGGCTCAGAATGTTCAAAATGAGTCATTTACATCTCATTCCGGCGATTTTCAAATAGACCCTGTAGTTACATTTGATGATCAAGATGAACTTATGGTTTCCATTGATAATCAAATTGACTCCGTGGTTATACTTGAGGATCTAAATAATGATCATGTTGTGACTTCTGTTGAACAAGCCGAACTTTTGCCTCATCCAGATCTTGCTCTCTTACTTAAAGACCAGCAATCCCAAATTGAAGAATGTTGTGCACTAAATCAAACCTTAAAAAGTAAAAATGCACTGTTAACCAAGGATTTTGAATGTTTACAAAAGCAACTCAACTTTTTCAAAACTCAAGAAAAACGTGAAAAAGGTTTTGAAGCAGCCTTTACTAAATCTCATTAAAACGAAAAATATTTAGAGAGACAGATGCGTGATCTAGCCGCTTCGAAGAATGCTTTATTTTCTGAGATAGAACAACTGAAACATGAACATAAAAAGAAAATTAACGCTCTCACCTTGGAAAATCAAAAAGCTAAGGCAGAGTTGTTAACTTGTCAAAAACAGTTCTCTGCATACAAAAAGCATTCCACGAACCGAATAGATAATCATCTTGAAGAAATTATCGGCTTGCAACGCAAACTTAAAGAGTTTAAAACTGTTGTTTACAAACATGGTGAGTCAGTAACTGCTATTGAAAAGTTTACCTTAAAACCCGATCCAAAAGGATATGGACCAAATCTTGCTGATTACAAACCAAAGCTTTCAACCAAAACATTCAAACCAAATCCTGAAGTTTCCAGTGCAGAATATAAAATTGATAATTCTGTTATGAGTGTTGTTGAATATCATCGTCAAGAGGAATTAGATGCAGAAGACGAGAGTCGATCAAAATTAAAAACTGTTGTTTACAACAAACCTTTTAATTATTCAAAACCAGTCACTTTTGTCACACCAACGGAATCTTCTAACACACCAAGGGTTATCATCAAAACACCTGAGTCTTCTAATGTTAATCCCCAACCAGATTATGCACAAATTTATGGTCCTTTACCTTCCATCAGTGAAGTAAACTCAAAACCTGAAAATCGCAAAATTCTCAGATATTTTGACATTTTCATGGCTGACCTCAAAACTTTACAACATGAGATAGAATATCATTCTGAAATCAAAGTTCAACATTTTCAATCGCCTCTGGCGCGAGAACAAAGAGACATTTTTCAGAAAAATCTTTTACCAAATGTTAAGAATTTGAAAAATTGTGCATTGTCTTGGGAACGGGACTTTCATAAGGAACTTGGAGTGATGAAGGTCGTTTTCGAGAAAACAGAAACATCTATTTCTAATACTAAACGAAAAAAGAAAATGTTGAGAAAAGATGTTGATCGAATCTTGAAAGATGTTATCTGTGCTGATATCCATAATGTTGTGTTATTCAATTCTTTGCCACATGCATCTGATTATATCTCTGCTGATAATGTTGACTCTGTGGTAACTGTTGAGAATACTGATAATGTGCTTCAGACCGAGTCTTTAAAAGCTGAAAATGAACGATTACTTAACGAACTTTACAATACAAAACGTCGTCTTAATTGGTGTGAAAAAGATATTCACAATCAACAACTTGGTTTTCAAAAGAAAATCGCTCAGTTGCGTGCAAAATCTTCTGATCCTAAAATTGAGCAACTGGATGATCAAAACGTGTCTTTGAAAAGTCAAATCTCAAAATATGAACAAGAACTTGTAAAGTTAAACAGGAATATGGTGTCATATTTGATTTACTCAATAAGACTCGTCATGAAGCATCAAACGAACTTGATCACTATTTTGCTCACACTAGAGAAGTCATGAATTTTGCTGGTAATATTCGGTCAGAAAATCAAGATTTGATTCACACTATCTTTAAGTTAAGAGAAATTTTAGGAAAGTATGAACTACTTCAGCCTACCATGATTAAAAGAATAGCACCAGTAACACTTAGTAATCGTGGACCTAGAATGCCTACTGCCAAATCACAAGTTGCTAACGTGCCTTCTTCTACTGAAACAGGAATAGTTGCGTCTTTTCCAAACGTCCGCACTTCACAGCCTAGGAGCACTCAATCGAAGAATAGGAAGTTGCGACCTAAGAAAGGATCAATAAGGAATGCTAAAGTAGAAGAACACCCTAGGACTATGAATAAGACTAACGTTGCTTCCACTATAGATATTGCGTCTGGCAAATGTAATAGAAATAGTGATGTAACCAATGCTAAACCTTTAAGTACTTTTGATATTCAGTCTGATGCACCTTGTGTTATTTGTCGTAAAAGTATGAATTCTGATTGTCATGACAAATGTGTTGCTAAAGCTATAATCTCTCGTTTACGGAATCCTAAGAATCGGAATACCTCTAGGCCCAATAATCATTCTAAGTCTGTGCTTGGTAGACCGCCTTCTTTAGATTCTAAGGCAAGCATTGTTGTCCCTGTAGCTCCAGTTTCACCTCCTAAGAATGTAGTACCACCTAGTGCATTCACTAAGACTAAAGCAAATAGTAGTTATAGATGGCAGAAATGGATATATAACACACTAGGATTTAAATGGATGCCTAAAGTCATTGATGTGTGTATGTCTACTATCACTGCTCCGGAACCCTCAAACATTTCGGGTTCCACATCTACTTCTATTCCATCTGTGTCGTCTGTGTGTAATGCAGGTGATACAGATCATTCTCTGGATTGTTGATAGCGGATGTTCCCGACTCATGACAGGCAACCTTAAACTGTTATCAAACTTTATTGCAAAGTTCATTGGCACTGTCAGATTCGGGAATGATCACTTCGCAGCTATCATGGGCTACGGAGACTATATCAATGGGAACATCGAAATTAGCAGGGTTTACTATGTGGAAGGTCTCGGTCACAATCTGTTTTCAGTAGGTCAGTTCTGTGATGGAGATTTGGAGGTTGCTTTCAGGGAGAAAACTTGTTTCATTCGTGATCTACAAAGAAATGACCTTATGTTTGGCTCGCGTAATTCTAGTCTTTACACTATCTCTATGCAAGACATGGTTGCTTCATCTCCCATCTACTTAATTTCAAAGGCAACATCAACAAAATCCTGGCTATGGCACCGTCGTCTCTCACATCTAAACTTTCAAACCATCACCAACCTTGCTCGACACAAACTAGTTGAAGGTCTCCCACGATTCCGGTATTCAAAAGATCACCTTTGCTCAGCCTGTGAACAAGGGAAAAGCACTCGTGCTCATTTTCCTTCAAAGGTGGAACACAGCTCTCAGCATGTGCTTCATCTTCTTCACATGGATTTATGTGGCCCGATGCGCGTGCAAACGATCAATGGAAAATGCTACATCTTAGTAATTGTTGATGACTACTCCCGATGGACTTGGGTCTACTTTCTTCGAAGCAAATACCAAGCTCCACAAATGATCATCACCTTTCTCACGAAAATACAGGTTCAGCTCCGCAACACCGTCAGGCTAATCAGAACAGACAAAGGAACTGAATTTGTTTACCAAACCCTTCGTGAATTCTATGAGAAAGTGGGAATTTAGCATCAAACATCTACTGCACGTACACCTGAACAAAATGGAGTTGTTGAAAGACGAAACCAAACGTTAGTGGAAGCTGCAAGAACAATGTTAATCAATGTTAAACTTCCAGATTACTTGTGGGCAGAAGTTGTATCTACTGCATGCTATACTCAAAACCGTTCTATGATCACAAAACGCCACAACAAAACATCTTTCGAGCTTGTCCACAACCATAAACCGAATCTCAAACACTTTCATGTATTTGGATCCCTTTGCTATCCAAATAATGAGCGTGATGATTTTGGAAAGCTCAAAGCCAAAGCTGACATTGGAGTCTTTATTGGATATTGTGAGAATTCTAAAGGTTACCGGATCTGGAATAGTCGTACAAAACAGGTGATGGAAACGATTCATGCTCATTTTGATGAACTTACGGAAATGGCTTCTGAGTATAATAGCTTAGAACCCGGTCACAACCGTTTAAACTTCCCTCAACCCCCATCATCAGCTGAACAAAGCCCCCAGCTCACTCGTCAACAAATGGAAAGGTTATTTGCTCCGTTGTTCAGTGACGATATTGATGAACGTGCTCCAGGTGTATCCGCTGTTTCCGCTGCTCAACCTGATTATACTCTTATACCTGATACACCCGCTACAACAACTACTGTTGAAGAAGCACCACCAGTTGACTTCACCACAACAGTTGAACAAACCGCTTCCAACAATGATGAACCGGCTGATGATATTCTTAATGAAGTACCCCCACCTGCAGATTTTGATCCAAATGCGTTCTTTAACCCGTTTGCTAATGACACTGCTGCACCTGATGTCGCGGAATCATCAACAAACCATTTGAATCCTCAGAATCTGCACAATGTATACCAACATCAACCCTCTACACATCAATGGACAAAAGACCACCCTCTGGAAAATATTATTGGCAACCCAAATCAACCAGTCGTTACGAGACAACGTCTTCACACAGATGGTGAACATTGCATTTATGCACTCACTGTCTGCCAATCTGAGCCTAAAAACATTAAAGACGCAATGACAAAAGACAACTGGATTGAATCCATGCAAGAAGAACTCAACCAATTCAAATGTCTTGAAGTATGGGAACTGGTTGAAAGACCAACAGGGGTCTACGTCATTGGTCTCAAATGGATTTGGAAAAACAAATTGGATGCTGAAGGGAACGTAATCCGAAACAAATCACGTCTAGTTGCTAAGGGTTATCGTCAGGAAGAGGGAATAGACTTTGAAGAATCTTTTGCTCCAGTTGCTCGTCTTGAGGCTGTTCGGATATTTCTCGCGTTCGCGGCTCATATGAATATGACGGTCTTTCAGATGGATGTCAAAACTGCGTTTCTCAACGGACAACTGAAAGAAAAGGTTTATGTCAGCCAACCCGAAGGATTCGTTGATCCCGAGTTCCCGAACCATGTCTACAAACTGAACAAAGCTCTTTATGGTCTCAAACAAGCTCCTAGGGCATGGTACGATAAGCTATCATCTTTCCTCATTGCTAATAATTTCACCAAAGGTTCGGTTGACCCTACTCTTTTTAAACAATATCACGGGGCACATATCTTAATTGTTCAAATTTACGTGGATGACATCATTTTTGGGTCTACACATAAAAAGTACTCAATCGCTTTTGCAAAACTAATGAAGAAAAATTTTGAAATGTCCATGATGGGTGAACTTACGTTCTTTCTAGGACTGCAAGTTCATCAATCACCCCGTGGTATTTTCTTGAGTCAGTCCAAATATGCCCTTGAATTGTTAAACAAATTTGGAATGAAAACCTGTGACACTTATGTCACACCAATGACTCATACCAAGAAACTAGACGCTGATTTACATGGGAAATTAGTTGACCCTACCAAATACCGAAGTATTATTAGGTCTCTCATGTATCTAACAGCTAGCAGACCTGATATTGTATTTGCCGTTTATCTATGCTCCCGTTATCAGTCGCGACCAACTGAAACCCACCTCTCTAAGGCTAAAAGAATCCTCCGATACATCAAGGGAACCATTAACTTGGGGATCTGGTATCCGAAGGCAACTGGTTTTGAACTAATCGCTTTTTCAGACGCTGACCACGCAGGATGCTTAGACTCAAGGAAAAGTACTTCAGGAGCACTACAATTTCTTGGTGATAAACTGGTGTCCTGGCAATCAAAGAAGCAGGATTGTACATCGCTGTCATCAACCGAAGCAGAATATGTAGCCATGTCCGCGTGTTGTGCTCAAGTCATCTGGATGAGAACACAACTCAAAGACTATGGTTACGTATTTGACAGAATCTCGATGTACTGCGACAATCGGAGTGCCATTGCGATCTCGTGCAACTCAGTTCAGCATTCGAAATCAAAGCACATCGATCTTCACTATCATTTCATCAAGGACCATGTGGAATAGGGTACAGTTGAATTATACTTCGTGGGTACAGAATACCAATTGGCATATCTTCTCACCAAAGTCTTGCCTCCCGCTAGGTTTAATGAGTTGGTCCACTGGATTGGTATGAGGTGTTTGACTCAAGAGGAATTGGATGACCTCCTAAAACAGTCTTAAAAACTTGTCAAACACCAAAATCTCTTTTGTAAATACATTTTTTTCAAAAACAAAATACAAAAATATAAAACCTGATAAAACAACAAAAATATTCTTCTAATCTAATTTTCTTTCAACATGGCAAGTACATTTCTTCCTTCAACACTATAATCTTTCAAAATTCAGTATTTTTCCAATCAAGTGTTGAGGGGGAGAAAATTAATACCAAATTGTTTCAAAAACATTCGTGTACTTGCATGTTATTCTATACCGGCTGTTTCTGTTATCAATGGTGGCAAACTTTTCTGGTTAAATGACACTCCTCGGACTAGAACTTATAACCTTTCATTATTTTCTTAAGTCGAGGGGGAGTGTCGTCAAGCTTATTTCTTAAAATCTTTGTTTGATAACCAAAACGGAAGTTAAATGGCTTTGGATGAAAAAGGAAAAGGTGGAGGGACCAAAACTGTCAATGCTTTAAAGTTATTTTAAATAAAACACCCCACCTAACTCTTTCACTTCACATTTATTACTCTCATCTAACTAATCCTACGCACCAAATTCGTTCAAGAAATCTGTGTTTTTGATCATCAAAGTGTAAGTGTTTTTATGATCTTAACATTAATACAAGCAAAGGTTTTGAATTTGATGCAAATCCAGTGGCTAAAACGTTAGATATGTATGATTATGTGTTCTACGCATAAGCGTATGAACACACAATCATTGGTGTGTGTTTGTGGTTGAAAAGAATGTGTCAAAACATGTCTTTAACAACAATGATACTATTTTTACCCTCAAAATCCACCCAGAAACACAAATTGATGGTTTTTCAAAATTAGGGTTCTTAAGTCGATTTGGGTATTTTAAAATGTGAATGGTTTTGGTCAAATAGATTGTTGTGTGATGATTATATCATGTTGAATTAATGTTATCCAGGCCCTATAACAACCCAGAAACACTAATTAAGTCAGAATTAGAAATTAGGGTTTAAAGTTCTTGAGTTTGGGTATTTTTTGATTCACCACGAATAAAATGTTAATACTTGGTTAACTCTCTCATGTAACATCTTAGAACTACCAGAAAATGTTTGGTGAAATTTCCATGGCTAGAACTGTTATGCGTAATTCTTGAACTATTAGGGTTTCTAGGCTTACGCGTAAGGTTTTCTACGCGTAACTGTTTGATATGCTTTCATGCCATAATCTGTGTTAAAATGAATATATGTGTTAAGAATGATGATATGATGATTTTATTTCAGGCTTGTTACGCTTAAAACTCAGAATCAAGGTCTTTGTTACTCTACGTATAAGGATCACCTTACGCGTAGAAAGTTATGCGTAAGAGAAATTTTACGCGTAACTGTTACGCGTAAGGGTCTACAATGGGACTACGCGTATCCTATGAAGGATATGCGTAAACAATGACTCTACGCATAAGGTTTACTCTTACGAGTAATCCTTACGCGTAAGGTTTTATATACGCCTACGCGTAAGCTTTACGCATAAGGTCCCCTGTTCCTACGTGTAATATTTCTTACGCGTAAGACAGGATCCTACGCATAAGCTTGCGTCTACGCGTATACCTCTCATGTTTACGCATAAGCTACTATTCCTATGCATAAGCCTTGATCAAACCTTCGTTATGAATTGTTACGCGTGCAAACTTGTAAATAAATGAATCAGAACATCACGAAACCAATAATGTCACTAATAAACTTAATCGTGTAATATGTTGTGTTAAATAAGTGATAACATAAACTTTAAAACTTAAAGTTAACTAACTCACGAAACTTATCACTACGACATTGGACTATTGAACAAACAAGTGACTTTGGACTCGTAACAATCTTTGACACTGTATATTCAATACTTAGACCATAAAAACCTTCTGTTGACTAACATTATGTCTTTCGATATGTTGGTTCTTTTGGCTAATGTTATTTCAGATCACGACATGGCTGCTCAAATGAATGTGGATGCACCAGAAGTTCTCACAATTGCTGACATCTTCCCTAATGGCTATCCTAGAAAGATTGGAAAGAACAACCTTAGGGTTGACTTTGAAACCCTCATATGCTCAGAATCTTCTTGTCTCATTGCTGTGGATATTCTAAAGAATCATCCGTACCAGAACATGCTCTCACACTCTGCTACAGTACCGGAGATCTACATGCAACAATTCTGGAATTCAATGCAAAGGATCAAGGGTCAAAATGCAGTGATTGTGACTCTCAATCACAAACAAGTCACCATCACTCATGCAGACTTACGGGCTGTTCTTCTCATTCCAGAAATAGTGCCAACCGACTTCTATGCCACACCTACTGAGGAGACAGTTCTTCAATTCTTTATTGATATTGGCTATGATGAAGCTTCAGGAGTTATCTCTAAGCATTCTCATGTGGAGCTTAAGAACATTCCTCAACCATGGAGAACCCTCTACATCATCATCACCAAATCAGTCTCTGGTCGTGACAGTGGGTATGAGCATCCCAAGCTCATAGAGCTACAAATATTTTGGTCATTAATCAACAAGAAGGACATCGAAATTGAAGCACTGATATGGGATGACATGATGACGTTTCTCAAAAAGCTTGGCTCAAAGATTCCCTATGTCAAATACACAAAACTGTTGATCCAGAGAGCACTTGGACTTCATCCTGATATCCCCAAGAGGCTCCATGACCCCGATAATCACGACATGTTGACTGAGCCTATCCTATCAGTCAGAATCAAGGAATCGTCAACAAAGAAACAGGGTGCTGTGTTACCTGATCACCTATTGACTAACGAAATCAAGAAGCTTGAAACGTACAAAAGGTATCGGGTAGCAGTAAGAGAAGGCAAAGTTGGTCATCTCGATGAAAAGACTTCTGGAACACCTACTCGGAGAACCAGAAGAGGAAGTGCTGGAAGTGCAGTAAGCACAGAGAGTCAAAGGAATGTCCCAAAGAGGAAACCTGCTCCAAAGAAAAAAGTTCCCTCTCAGGAAGCTGTTCCTATTCCTACACTTGAACCACCAAGAAAGCTACTGGACGAAAGCTCTGAAGATACACAATCAGACGAGGAGGTTCACTACTCTGAATCTGCAACCGAACCACCTCCCTCAGTAGCAAAACCTCCTAGTCCTCCAGCTGACCTAAGAAAAGGGAAGACTCATGTACTTGTGCCATATGAAGAAAGCTCAGAAAGTGATGAAGAGCAACTGGATAAATCCTACAGGAAGAAGTTTAAAATCGTTAGACACCTTCAAAAAGCTAAAGAATTTGAACAAGAACAAATGGGTGGCCCCGGAGGGCTGAGTGGTGGTGTCCACTCTTCACCAGATCCTGATGCGGTTAATCGACCCGATAAGGGAACTGGTGCCACCACTCTTGTCCAACAGCAAAAGCTTGTAGAGGAGTCTACTGATTATAACGTTGAGGAACCAGAAAAGGGTAAGACTGAGAAAGAAAAGACTGATGAAGAAGCTCAGGCTCAGACGGAAGAAAAAGCCAAATCTGGACAAAATAACGAAGAGAATTATGATGATTATCTTCTCAACAGTCCAACTCGGTCTAAGGAGGAAACTTCTGCACCTCCAAAGGACTCTGAGCCTCCTCATGTCTCCTCCTCATCAGACTCATCATCTCATTCTTCGCCACCTCCATCTAAAAGATCAACCAAATCAACATCCAAATCAGTGAAGAAGCCAACTCGATCTTGGATTTCTCATGCTCATAAAAGAATTGGGAATGCTGTCAAACAAGTCAGAAAGAAAGACATACTCTACAGGAAGATGAATTTCTACGCTGATCAGATACAGTATATTCATGATGATATCGACAAGATGCAAGATGAAAGGGAGTATGTCCAGAAGCTCATGAAAGATGATCTTCAAGGGAAAATGGACGAAATGATCAAAGGATACACTCACCAGTTCCTTATGGAGGTCGTTCCGAAACTGACAAAAGAGATGTATAACAGACAACTGTATCCAAATCTCTTGCATCTAACCAAACAAGCCATGAAATCAACTCCGATGAATTTAAGCATCAATCCAGTTGAATCTACAATCTTCTCTGATGATGAATTGGTGAACCTGCTAGTAGCGCAAATGTCGAAACGCTCTGCAACGTTTGCCTCACACGAAGCTAAACTGTTTGAAGCTCTATTGGAATACCAACTCAGGTCCTCATTCAGAGAAGAAGCTGTTAGGCCCAAACGTTCAAGAGATGATGAAGACAAAGATCAGGATAAGGATAAAGAGCCCAAACGCACAAAGAAGTCTGATGAATCATCCTCTATTCAGTACTCGATGCAACCTCCACCACAACGGACTCCTGCACAACAAAGGTCACCTCCTCGTTCTTCTACTAATAAACCTCAGGATTCTTCTGAATTACCACCCGAGACTCAGAAAACCGGTGATCACTTTGAGTATACGGGTGGTGACGATGAGGAAGTCCATGAGCCCCTACAACAACCCACCTCTCCCAAACAAGTTCAGAAACCAAAATCCTCATCTAGGCCTAAGAAACAGAAGAAGAAGGCGCCCATGGTTGACGTCGTATCATGGCTAGATGACGATAAAACAGAGGAATTTGAATGGTTCTCTACACTTGTTAACTCAACTCCCTACCCTGCTGAAGGTCAAGATCTGGTAGACGGTAATACATTGGAGCATGCTAAGATACTGCAAGAAAAATTCCGTGTAAAGAAGATGACGAAATCTGAGTTGAGGCGAATTAAGAATGAAGCTTTTCAACTGTGGAAAGATAGCTCGGAAAGTGCCATCGAGGTCGAATATCACCTTGAGAACATTGCTCGCGCTATGTCTAACAACATGGATTGGCTCAACCCAGAAGCAAACATCGACTTCACCAAACGGGACAATCCTCCATATTACACCGACTGGTCTAAACCTCTACCAACAATTGGCCAACCAGATGAACCTAGGATTCCATTCAGATATTTCTTCAACAAAGACTTGGAATTTCTTCTACACGGTGGCGATGGATCAAGGAAATACACTACATCTTTGACACTTCCATTCCCAGCAGCCATATACTCAAACTGCATAGCCATCAAGGAAAGAGCTAATCACTTGTTCTCCAACAAAGTGGAAGCATACGACCTAGATGCAATGTACGGGATTCATCATTGGCCGGAACGCCGAAGAATCTATTACAGAAGCTGCCAGGTTCAGAAGTCTCAACATGCAGTGTTCAGTACTAAGGATATCGTTGCCATCAAACACGTTGATCTTTCGACCAAATGGGACTACACTTTTCTCAAAAAGATTGTGGTCAAAAGGCAAGATGAACGGGATTATGCATTCTCTGAAGCTGACTTTGAGAATTTGTCTATCAACGACATTGAAGACATGTACCTTGCCAAAGTACAGGGTCGCATGAGGCAATTTTCAACTAAAGTACAACGTGAATTCATCAAGTCACTGCTCATCTTCATCAGACGCATAGTCATCAAAGAACGTGTAGAAGATCTCCAACTTGCAGTTGAATCATATCAGACTCGTGTTAACTTCACTCCACCTCAGCTTGATCTTCCCGACATCAACCAGCTCTCACAATATACACTCATCAGCAAACCATTCAGCGTCGTTTACCGCAGTGAACTTCAACGAAATTGCTTAATGGCGTGTAGTGATCTTCACAAGTTTGGGGATCACACTTTGAAGATGGTTAGGGACGGATTGGCTTATAGGTTGAAGGATATACGTCAAAAGATTGGGTCTCCTAAGCGATGGAATTCTCAGGATAGAAGGGATGTGAGGAGGATCATCAAAATGATTGATGAAAGGTTGTATAGAAGGGATCAGTTCAGAACATTGGAAAGCTTTGTTGGTGGTCGACCCAGGATTAACATCACCGGCTATCAACGCCCTGTTCGCACTCCTGGCAACATCATTGGACTTCCTGGTACCCCTTGAACTGCTTCTTTCATTATATTTTGGATGTGTGATTTAATATGTGTATGGCTTGTGCACACAAAACAGTGTACAACCCGTTCTTGTCAAGAAAGGACCCTGTGGTACGCTTCAGTGCCACAATCCTTATAAAAGGAGCGAAAGCTTCTTACTTTTGAGTAAAACCCATCAAAACTTTCATTTTTCAAGGTTTTGCTCAAAAGGACAAGTACTTCCCCGTATGATTTTCAAAACCTCAACCGTTTATATCACTTGTTGAGGGGGAGTATTTGAATTAAAACTTTATTCACACATTGTTCATAGTGGTCATCTTCCCGCAACACTCGAAATGGTCATATTTATTCTCAACTTTTTGAAAATAACATTTTATATGCCATTTTTGAGGGGGAGAAAATTATGTGATAAGAAATATGTTGTGTAAATGCAAATGAATCTTTGTGTAATAGACTTAACCAACGAATTGACGGTACTAAACTGTTAGTAACTCGAAAAGACTTGTCCGGGACGGGTAATAATTTCAAGCTAGTTCTCTAGTAATGTAAACGTGTCTCGCAAAGGACTTGTCCGAGTAGAAAGTACCATTCGAGAATCTCTTGGTAGACATGAACTCTGACGGGTATGACAACTTTTCGAGGCTTGTCTACACCTTCAAGGTAGTTATTAGAGCTAGTTGTCACATAAAAGCTGAAAATGTAACTCTTTAACTATGCAACGTAACCGTGTCTCGCGGGAGAGTGTCTATCTTGAGTTGATCAATTCAAAAGTGCGCGCTCTTCCCACACAGTGCATATTTCCGTCAAAAACTCTAAAGCACATGTGGAGGGGGAGTATTTCTGCTAAAAGATAAAACTCTCACAGTGGTTCAAACATGTTTTTCATTTACAAACCCTTTGAGAGATTTTCTTGAAAATTGGTTTTATGGCAACATAGGTTAGTCATGGAGTGATAAGGTGACTAAGGTTAGGAATAACCGTCCTATGATCCGCCAGAGCCGGAGGGATCTACCCAAGGACATCACAAATAGTTAGTACTTAGAAGTCCTTAGGTACGATTATAAAAAGGAGAAAATGAGAATCGGAGAAAGAAGGAGTTGAAGAATTAAAAAGAAATGCAAAGAAAAGGGTGAAAAGAAATAGCCCTCCAAATTATTCAACTTAGGGCAGACACCGGGTTCAATTCATATGCTACTGGTTGTCACTTAGTGACGCTGGTATTGAAGATTAAAAGTCGTCATGGACCCAGTGACGCATGCACTATACCTTCTTAGCCACTCAAGTTTCTCTCAAAAGAAGCTTGTTTCATTCTCACAGGGAACCCTACGTAAACTATTGGCTTTCTCTTAGAGATCGCTGGTATTGAAGAAGGAGACCCTCTCCCTAGTCTCCGCTCAGGAAAACCAAAACGCACTATTGAGTCTAGAGCCACGAGATTCATCAAAAGATCTCTTAGGTACACTTGACATTTCATCACTTGATGTTCAACAATAAGAGCATCAGTGGTACGTTATCGAGTCCTTCACAGATCTTAGCAATCTGTCGAGAACATTTATGAGAGGGTCACAACTGTGATCCTCAGTGATTGAATGGAAACTCCTGCCAGGGTCAACATCAAACAGCCCTGACAGCAGGTCACTTCGGTAACTCCCCGTGGATTACGCTTAGTGTGTCTCAAATGGTCTACAGTCGTGAGGTGATGCTTCGGTGTACCTCAGCGACTCATCTGAACTGTTGATGTACTTCGGTACATCGCGTTATCTCACTTGTGGGACTCCAGTTCAGGAACGGCCTTTGTGAAAATTAGAGTTGTGTTTTCACACTATGTTTTTAACACTCTCGAAGTTCAAACTTGTAAGTGCCGAAATCCGCTTATTACTAACCATTTTAAATGTTTTCTTCTTATGGAAGCTCCGGAGCGGGATGATCGTGCAGATTCTTCTCATGCTCACGCCAACATCATCACTAATGGAAGTTCTATCCAAAAGCAACACAACAGTCAGAAGGATTCTTCGTCAAATCAAAGAATCTACAAAGTTAAAGACTTAAAGAACTTCATCAGTACTGAACTCCAACGTCAAAGAGCGTGTGAGCATGTTGAAGAATGACGTGGAGACACTGCAGCGGCAAAGCAGACCTGAGGCAGACTTGATGCAGACAACAACATACTATCACTTTCATCACAAAGAACAATGATCAAAGAACAAAGTTAAAGATGACGTCAAAGCATAACTGTTCAAAGAAAACTATCTCTCTACACTGGGGAGATTGTTCGAATCAAGGCATTCCTTCTCACAAGAAAGAAGAATGTCAAAAGACATCAAAGCTACTATTACATCAACGCCTTCACCGTTTTTCATCACCAACACTTAAGGGGGAGATTGTTGGAATCACTCCTAAACCTTAATTCAAGTGTTTGTTACTCATATGTAATAGGTAGCTTATTATGGCCTTTATGTTTGTTTAAGGTCTAGCTTATGTAGAAGGCCCATAAGCTTAGGCCCATGTCCAATAAGGAAAAGGTAAGGAGTAGGAGTGTTGACCTAGCTCCTTGACTATAAATACTATGTAATAACCCTCACTTGAGGGTTGGTTGTTCAAGTTATTTTCTTTCACTACACTCTACGCATAACCGTGTCTTTATATCGTGTGTTTGTGTTTGATTTCTTGTTCAATCGCCTTAATCTCTTTCTAGTAAGCTTGTGTTGTAAAACTAGTGACCTAACAGCTTAGGTTTTGATTTGGTAAGCTTGAATCACTGTGGTTAAGCTTGTTTTGGATTGAAAAATGTGTTTTTAAAGTTTTTCTTGGTAGCGACTTGGCTCTCGGAGTAAATTTCTTGTTAGCGACTTGCTTCAGTAAAAGGTAGCGAGTTGTAGTGAGTTTTGGTAGCGACTTGGTCATAGCGACTTGCCTTTTGAGACAAGCCGACAAACAGTACACTTAGTGGATTCTCCACTACGGGTATCGACTTGGTAAGGTAGCGACTTGCTTTCAATATTGATAGCGACTTGTTCTTTAAATTTCTTAGCGACTTGGTCTTAGCGATTTGTTGTCAAAATTCGTAGCGATTTGGATCTTAGCGACTTGTCTTCTTAATACTTAGCAACTTGGTTCTTAGTGACTTAGTTCAAGGATTCTTAGTGACTTGGTTAACTTTTGTGTGTAATACGGTTTTCTCTTGATTTAGTAAAATCCCGTGAAAGAATCTATTTCCCGGTTTAATCTTAGAGTTATAAAATCCCGTGTTATTTGTCAACATGTCTACCAACATGCCTACAATCATCTCTACTGTGGCTGAGGACGTTCATGCAACAGATACTCGTCCACCCATAATGTCTTACATCACTGACCCTTTTATCTCCAAAGTGCTTGAACTTTATGATACCTCACAGAACAATGAAACTGGTTGTATTTCTGAATGTCTTACCTTGCTTGATTCAGCAAATTATGATAAAAACTCTTCACCTTCTGATTCAAACTTCATCGAATCACACCTGTCATTGACCCATGATACAAAGCATTCTGAATGCAACATTGAGCCGTTTCAATTACTTCATCAGCACCTCACACAACTGTTATACACTCCTATGGGTCGAACATGCGGTGCTCTCTTCCGCCAAGACTTACCTACGTTGAAAAAGGCTGTGTTGCTAAATTTAGAACAACTGAAGCTTCAAATTACCAATGAGAACGTATTAATTGATGATTCTAATGTTGCACTTCAAGTTATCTACAACCAATTTCAGCCGTTTATCAAAGGGGAATATTCTGCTGACTTTGATCAACACGTGACTGGAATTTCATTCAAGAAACACACTGGAATGGAAATTCATGAGTTCATCAACACATATATCCAACTTATGAAAAGTATGGAAGTGTACATTAAGGATGTTGCTCAAAGGAATGATTATTTGAATGAGGTGAATGAGTGTCATGGAAAAGTAAAGGAAAGTTGTGATATTTTGAGTAATGGATCAGTTGAAAGAACGGATGATGCTGATGCTGACTACGGAATTTCAGAAACAAAAATGAATGATGTAATTGGTTGTACTGAACACAAAGGCTCAGAGTCCGAAAAGCTTGAAATTTCTTGCATGTCAGAAAGTCCTGTTGTGCATGAGGTGAATACAGATGCCATACCAACAAGTGAACACGTGTCATGCATTGAGGTACCCTTAACTGACCCTATCTTTAAAGGTGATATCAATAAATGTGTCTTGGTTGAGTCTGAATCTAAAATCTTTAAAACAAATGACATGGTAGAAAAAGGGGTTTATGATGAACTTTCAAACAAATACTCAATTCTTGAAAAACATTGTATTTCCCTGGAAATTGCAATACAACAAAAGGCAGAAAGTTTTCGTGCTACAAAATCTTGCATTAATCCAGAATTCCCAGAATTTCGAGAATTTTTTTAAATTAATCACTTAAAAACCCAGATTCAGGACAAAGATTCAACCATATGCAATCTGAAATGTCAGCTTTCAGATTCTGCATAAGAAATGCAATCTTAGGATGAGCAATCCTAACCATGAGCTGAGTAGTGAACTTAAATCTAGGAATGATGAATTGGCTTTATGTGTATCCAACTTATTAAGAGAAAATAAGTCCTTAAGAAAGAACTTATTAGAGAACGATTCCAAGTTGATAGATCAAACAAATTCCTTTTTGGCTAACATTGATGCCCTCAAAGCCCAAATTCAGGATAAGAGCTTCAATATTGTTGCCTTAAAAATGAGCTTAGGAAATCTATTGGAAATAGGGTGAACACTAAGTTTGCAAAACCATCGACCTTGGGAAAGTCAACTGTTCATAACAACTCTAAACATACCATAGTTAGGCAGTCGAATGCTTTTAGAACTGAAAGATTTAAACCATCGAAATCTAGGCTTGCCTCCCAAGTTGATGCGAATATTGTTTTGTCAAAACCAGTCACTTCACTACTTTGTTCCGATATGATGAATAACAAACCCAAGGTTAATGTTCAATGTTCTAAGATCAGGAATACTAGGAGTTCATCTACTTCTCATAAGAAGCATCAAATAGCAGATCAATCCCCTAAGAAACCCAATATTCAAAAGAAGAAAGTGCCTAAATCCAAATCTACTAGCAGCTGTTTCAAATGGATTCCCACTGGTAGACTATTTAAGTTTACAGGATCCAAACTGACTTACATATCTAGATCTTGCCTTAAGTGGATGCCCACATGAAAACTCTTCAAAAATAGTGAACCTAAAGGGATCTCTACTAATGATACGCCTAGATCAAACTGTGAAACATCCAATAGTGAGATTACTCATGTCACTAACTCATCCATTTGCAATTCTACATGTGCTTCCAGTGCAATGTATTCTCAGTCTTTTTCAGGTACAATGCTCAATTCGATCAGGAACTTCATGACTTGGTTTCCATCAGAGATGAATATTACTCACTCAGGAGTTATAGCTTGCCATAATTGATGTACCTCGTACTTTCACTCCTATTCGACTTGAATCAGGACTCGCTCTTATATATCTGTGTACAAATCGTTTATAAAAAAAATCTAAATCATTCTTTCAACTCATAATTTTAATCATTTTCCTCATACTAATAAAGGATATATTCTTTGTTATCGATAACATCTACGGTCCTAGAAATGTCATTCAATAATGACACGGGATCATAGATGAAGTTCGAACAAATGATATATTCTTGTTTTATAACGGGTGGGGTTAATTCAATCAATGGTCTTTGGTGGCATTGATTGAGGGGGAGAATTTTACAAGTTATCTCGTTTATATATGCACAATGGTTGCTTATCCTATTATGTCATCTTAATTATGCTATGTGTGCTATGTGCTAGTTTGCAATCTGATAAGTTCATGGACTGTAAATGTCTATTATACATAATGTGATATGATAGCGACTTGCTTTTGTAATAATAGATAGCAACTTACCAAGTATGTGTTAGCGGCTTGCTTTGTAATCCCCTAGCGACATGATTGTTTCTTTGCTAGCGACTTACTTATCGAGTCTCAAAACTACAGGGACCGAAAGTGTCATGATGGTATTCTTGTAATTGTTTATCCCTTTACCCTAGCGACTTACAGTTTCTCTTTCATTTTCAAAAATATCAAAAAGATTTTTCTCTCTTCTCTCTCTCGTGCGTTTTATTCATCCTAGCGACTTGGTATGTGTAGTATCTATTCTTTTACTTCTAAACATATGATTTAGATACTATGTTAACTCTGCTTCCATTACAGTTTCCCACCGCGCAACTGAACCTCATCATTTGATCCCCTCTTTTAGGTTGGTAAATGGATTCGCGCTAATGGAATCACTTAACAGGCATATGTTGAATGTTTAGGCTCTTTAGGAATGGCTTGAGATGTTTTGTGTTGTGTTAATGGATTCGAGTTATATTGTATTTGCTATTGAATATGTTGTGATAGGGTCGTGTGTACTTGTTTATGTTTGTCGTGGATTGTATTTGCTATAGGTAGCGATCTGTGCGTGTTAGGATATTAATTGGACTTTGTAGTTTTGCATGGATATGATGATGTTCTTGATAGCGACTTAGATATGTTCTTGGTAGCGAGTTGGAATGATTATGTTGAAATGTTCTTGATAGCGACTTAGACGTGTTCTTCGTAGCGAGTTGGTTTGTGTGTTTTTGGTGGCGACTTACCAAAATTCTTGGTAGCGAGTTAGTTTGCTTATACTTATTTAGCGACTTATCTAAGTAACTCGTAGCGACTTATCACTATCAATGTTGGTAGCGACTTGTTCTTACAAGTCTGCAACTTGTTAAACTTGTAGCGACTTGGTCCTATCATTTTTGATAGCGACTTGGTTCTTACAAGTCTAGCGACTTGCTGGTTCAATTTTCAAGTGGCAACTTGGTTTATTAAATTATTTTAAGGCGATTTGCTAGCGACTTGATTCAGGTTTTCCTGTAGCGACTTGTATTGACAATCATACTCTTAGCGACTTGCTATAACATATATTGTTTGAGCAAATGTGTACTTGGTTTCTCCTGTGGAAACTTGGTATCACAACTTGGTTCAAATAATCTGCTATAACATCTCCATAATAGTATCTTGTCTCATGATATTATTTCCTAGTAAATGTGTTTTTAAATAATTTGATTCAAAATCAACTTGTCTCTTGAAAATTGTGTCATATAAAGCAGTTACCTTGAAAACTTTCTAATGCCACTCAATCTATTTCAATCTGCTTATGGGAACTCTATCAAATTTGCTACTTGCTGTGTCTATGTCATGTGGTTGGATCCAATGTTGCTTAACTAACCATATCTAAACTAACATGCTTTCAATCATTGTTATTGTATGTGTGTATCTTTAGATTTTCAATGGCAAACACATCCTCGTCTCAGAACCTTTCATCTTCTGCTTCACCCAAAGTACTTACTGACAACGAGATCCTTCCTGAAGATAAATGGGTAGAGATTGGGAAAAGTAACTGTTATGTGGACATGCAAAAGTTGCAACAAAATCCAATCCTCAAAGTGACTATTGATATCCTCAAAAACACAAACTTCTTCAGTGCTCTAACCAAACAATGCACAATTCCCACCATTTACATTCAACAATTCTGGAACACCATTGAATGGGACAAAATCACAGCTAAATATTCCTTCAAACTGGATGATAGGGAATTTGTGATAGTTTCTGACATTCTTAGCAAGGCCCTAGGAATCACTCCCTGTAACCCCAACTTACGATCTGAACCTCCACCTAGTGCTGAAGAGCTAATAGTCTTTCTAATTGGTTTGGGATATCAGTTTGGCATATCAAGGGCTTCTGACATCATCACCGGACACATGTATCAACCCTGAAGAGCAATGACAACAGTTCTCAACTTGTGCTTATCTGGCAAAACATCAGGGTTAAATAAAGTGAGAATTCCCATCTTGCAAATCCTATGGGGTATCGTCAATGGGGTGAATGTGAATGTCTCAGAACGTATCTGTGAAGAATTTTCGTTGTCAATGAACACATTTATATCTGATAGAACAAACTTTCAGAATAAAGCTTAGGGACGAAAGAAACTGGACAAACTTGTGATTCCTAGCATCAGATTCTCGAAGCTTGTTATCCAGTACTTGCAACAGACTCACAACTTCAATCCTAGGAGTGAATCAATCCTTCATTATGCTAAGGATGAATTTGTTCTGGGTAACCTTAAATATGTTGCTAAAGGTATGGATAAAGAGATCTTTGGATTGCCAATTCCTGATAGTCTTCTCACTGACGATATTAAGAAGACGGATCACTTCAAACTGTACAAGAAAAGGGCCTCCAGATCCAGTGCTAATGTTGATGTCTCTCCCACTCCACCACAACCCAAAACTGCTAAGTCTACTTCAGGCTCACAGTCTTCGTATGCTGCTCTTCCTAAAAAGGGACGTAAAAGGTCACAACCTTCTGACACCATAACCCAGAAGCAGAAAAGAAAGAAGAAGGGAGTGGAAAAAGATAAAATTGAGGAAACTGAGGTTTCGGAGGGTAATACGAGGTTGATTGATGAAGATGATGCAGCTCTACAACTTGGAATCAAGCAAAGTCTAGAAAGTCAGAATGTGAGAGCACCAATTGGAGGTGTCGTGTTAAGTGAACCAGAACCTGAGCCACACCATACAACTCCAATCACATAAGATAAAGGGAAAGGGATTGCTGGTGTAGATGATGAACAAGCCGCTCACATGCTTCTGACCATATCCTCTTCACCATCATGAACTACCACTCAATTTGAGCTGAAGAAAAAAAGTGTTGAATCATCTTCAGCTCAAGAACAAACTGGATTGGAAAAGGATGTATCTGAAGCACAAGAAGAAACTCCTGCATCAAGTAATACGCAGTCTGATCAAAATGATGAAGAAGAATTGCTGAAAGACTCACAAGAGAATCTTGAGACAAGGTCTGATGAATTCATGCACTTGGAAGAACCCAACTTGTCTACTGGTTCTCTATCCTCATTGAAGAACCTTGATACAGATCTCTCATTTGGTGATCAGTTCTTAAATGACAAACCCTATGATAACGAGCCGTTTAAGAAAAGTAATGACAAGGAAGAAGCAGAGTCCATGTTTACTGTCGATATTCAGCAAGACACTTCAACCATTCCACCTATGTCAGCACCTTCTCTCGCAACTGCACTTCCACCTCCCATACCTGCTCAAACAACCGCACTTCCACCACCTGAATTTGATAAGGATCTATCCCTTGAACCAGGGGTTACAGTTACTGACATGGAAACTTCACCAGCTTCACCACCTCAAATACTTACATCAGATCAATTGCTCGACAAAGCAGTGAAAAGAATTGAAGCACTTGAAAGACAACTACCAAAATCCTTTAATGCCCTCGAGAATCGTGTCTATAAGTTGGAGCACCTCAACTTTGATGAAGGAGTTGCAGACGCCATTGAAGGCGAAGTTAGGGATGTTGTGGAATGGGCAATGGAAGCTCCACTGCTTAAACGGTTCAAAGATCTACCCATTGCAGATATGAGAGTTGTTCTTTCTGATAAGATGTATGAGGCTAACGAGCATAAGCATGAGGTCCACAAGAAGCTATATGAGGCTCTCGAAGAATCAATTAAGCACGACAATCATGAACAGTTCTTGAAGGACATTGGAGAAAGAGAAGCTAAGAAGAAAAGGAGGACCATGGTGTTGGAGACATTGCGTAAAGGTCCTAAAGATCCTCCTCCTCCTCCCCCGCCTCCAACTGAGGGTGCTGGAACTTCTGGAGCTGGTGGATCTTCTAAGACACCCTCTACACCTCCACCACAACCACCATCATCACCACCAAAACCTCCCAATCAACCCAGTTCATCCGGAAATCAAGGTACACAGAAGAAATCTGCAGCTTGGACCACGGTTGATTCAAGGTTCACTCCTACAGTCTCCTCTATCCCTGTAGATCAAGTGGTTCATGAAGTGTCGCATGTCATGACAGAATCAGAATCCGATGAAGATGATGCATCCACCAAGCATATTCCCAAGCTGTCTGAGGATGAATGGTTTGATACATACGTATCAGGAGAACGCTCTAACCCATCTAGAGTTGCACCTTCAAAAGACACCATCAGAAGTTGGCTCACTGAAGAGAGACCTCACACTCCAAAACCCTCATGTTCCATCCCAGAGACTGACATGATAATCCCCGACAACAACTGGGCCTCCACAATTTCTACTAACCATGAAACCCCAGATGAAGACTCTCTCCTTCATGTCACTGGAGATATGGGCAGTTTCATTAAATGGTTTTGTGAACAGAAGGGAATATCGCCCATCACTCCAAAGGATCTTGAAGGACAAATTTTTGAAATTGTCAAGGTTTTTCACTCAGATGCCAACCAGCTTCAATACCAGATGGAAGAATGCCATAAGATGTTGAATGATCAAGTCAGTGAGCAGATCAGTCGGTTCAATGTGAACAAGCCTCTTCTTCTCGGTGGCGAACCTGGAAAATAACTATTCAGTCTGAGTTCTTCTTCAATCATGACCTGGATTATCTGTGTGCTCGTTCTACTGAAAGAAGACCAGCTCTATCGATCTCAAAGATGAAAGCTGCAACCTACTCTGATCAGGGACTTGAACAGATGGTTCCTGATCAATTCTGGGCTGACAAAGAACAAAAGTATGACATTGCCGCTTCATATGGTATTTCTCACTGGTGGTTCAAGAAGAAGAAATTCTACATTGATAGACATAGTGCCAATAAGAGTCGCAGAGCAGTTTGATCCAAGGTGCAAATTTTAAGTGTTGTCAGTGTAGAGATCTTCCAAATCTATGGCTATGATTACCTTAAGAAGATTGTTCTTCGAAGAGCGGATAAGAAGGATCATGTTATTGAAGAAAACGACTTTAAACATCTGCTGCCAAGTGACTTTGAAGATCTCTATCTTCTGAACCTTCAAGGATACCTTGAACACCTACCTGTTCGTGAAAAGAAAGCTCTCTCTGCCGCTGTCAATCTTTGGATCAGAGGCTTAGTCATCCGAAAATGGGTTGAGGATTTTCAGCTTGGAATGGAGAGCTACCAGACTCGGGTCAACTTAACAAGGCCACAATGGGATGCCTCAGGACATGAATTTCGTCATGACTATAGAGTGCTTGACACCCCCAGAGCAATTCTCTTCCACGACAGATACGGGACTCGCATGCTGATGAGATTGTGCGAGCTCTACAAATTCAGTGATGGCACTCTCAAGATGGTCGAAGAAGAATTGAACTCCAGAGTGAAAGAAATCAGAGTTGATCTGAAGCCGTGGAACAAAACAAAATTCTGGTCTGATGAGGACTTAAAGAGGTGTGAAGATGTCATTGCTGCAATCAGGCGAAGACTTAAGACTCGAATGATCTTCCGCAGCCTTGAAAGTTTTGTTGGTGGTAGACTTCGTGAAGGTCATTACAAACTACTTCAAAGAACTGAATGAAGACATCTTCCGGAAGTAGTTTCTGTTTTGTATTATCTATGTGTAAAATGTGGTGTACAAACTATGAACAACTATAATGCACGTAATAGTGTTAGGTTATGTACTGTGGTTTCCCTTTGTGTCTAAAAAGGGAACTTCAGTGTTGTCCACTTCTGATCATATAAAATTGGACACATTTTTCTCCAACAAATGTTTTGTCTCATACATATTTAAATCACTTGAGATCCAAAATCTCAAAGGATTTGAAATTTTTGATCGGGGGAGAAAATGTGATATAAATATGAAAGTTGATAAAAAAATGACCATTTTTGTCTCAAAGTGCATACTGCTCTCTAATATGTGCTAAACTATTTTCGAACCTCGAAGCATATATTAAGGGGGAGCATTTCAAATCAAATTCAAACCTTCAAGGTACAAAGTTTTCCATGCTTTTATATAAGGTACCTTGATTGTTGGTTAAATGGCTTCTAAATGGGTGGTAATCGTGGTAGTACTTCAAAGGTCTCTTTCCTCTATGTGTCAAAATGATTTCAAATATTCTATGCACATTTTGAGGGGGAGAATTTATCAAGAAAATCAAATGGCTTTTCCTACGAAAATTGTGATCAAGAAACTATTTCAAAGATCTCTTGCCTCCATGTTCTAAACAATTTCAAAATCATATGCAGATGTTGAGGGGGAGCATTTCTAAATGATCAAAACTATTAAGGTACAAAATGCTTTGATCTCGTATCACAAGTACCTTGATTGTTTTTCCAAATGATTTTTCGATTGGTTTCAAAGAAGGAATTAACAATACCTAAAGACTGACCAATTTACTTTATGCATGGTGGTATAAGGATGGTTAGGTTAGGTATTCGTTCCCACGATCCGCCAGAACCGGAGGGATCTACCCAGGGACAATCCACTAGATAGTGTAGAGTCCTTAGGTATGACGAAAAAAGGAGAAAAATGAGAAATGGGAAGAATGCGGACTGAGACTGAGCTAGTACTGTAATAAACCCAACAAGGTTCTAGTTATGAAGTCTCGGTAAGCACTGAAGACGTTGAAGAATGAAAAACAATTGAATGTGAAAAACGGTGAAAAGAAATAGCCCTCCATTTATTCAACCTTAGGGCAGAAATCGGGTTCAATTCATATGCTACTGGTGGTTACCAAGGTAATATCGGTATTGAAGACAAGACGTCATGGACCCAGTGATGCACTGCACTACAACTTCTCGAGCCACTCAAGTTTCTCTTAAAAGTACTTGTTTCATTCTCACGGGGAACCGACATAATCTATCGACTTTCTCTTAGAGATTGTTGATATTGAAGAAGGAGATCCTCTCCCTAGTCTCTGGCATAGGAACCAAATATGCACTATTGAGTCTAGAGCCACGAGATCATCATATAATACTCTTTAGGACACTTTCAATGAAGACTCTCTGTTTCACACAATGTGGAAAGAGAGATTGTATCTTATGAGTCCTACGCATTATCCTTGAGGTATTGCCAGAACATCTGAGTGATATTCAAACATATTCACAATGAAGATGGAAAGCCTTCTGGAGCCAACATCAAACAAGCTCCTGGTGGGTGGCATGTGAGATCTATCCAATAAATCAACCATGTGACAACTGAACAGAAACAATGGGGCGATTCAATCTTTTGAATCAATCCTGGTTCAGGTTATGGATTGACGGATACCTTTGAAAAACCTGTCGTTGTGCTCAAAAACTCCTTTCTTTAGCACATCGACTGTGTACTCATATTTCTAAATAAAAGGTGTTTATGATTGATAATTGATTTTCATCAAAACCTTCGTTGTATTGCAAAAACAATTTCTATTAAGCAGTACACGATTGTTTTTCAAATCTCTTTTCATCAATCGGTGAATCTCAATTTGCTAGTTCACTCACTCCGTGTTGTCTTCTTTGAGACGTTCCGGTTTGAGAACGGCTAGAACAGCTGCCAACCCTGTCAAGGAAATTCTTCGGAATTATACCTGATCACAGGCAGTACTTGTACTGATCAACGGGGAACCGTAGGCCGTGTACCTCAATTCAACAAAAGTGATCAAAGACACTCTTGTGCGCTTTATTGCTAACTGTTTTATGCAGGAACTCCCGATGTTTGCAGCTGATCAGAATGATGCGGTCAATCCCTATCCGCATGCTCACACAAAACATTCATTTCCAAGGAAATCATGATTGGTGCACCAATGACTCTGATATTATCACTCCATGCTTCTGCTACGCTGCTGCCAATATCATGAATCAACGAAAAGCTTCCGCTACTCTGATAAGAAGTAATCATGATCCAGAATGTGAGCATGTCGGTCCTAATGTCACAACATCATATGCTGGCAACACAACAATGGGTAATGCTGAGATTTACTGTGGCTGATGATCTCTAGTAATGCTCAAAGGTCATCAAGGTGGATCAGCTTAATAACCTCCACGAAACATACATTGTAGTTGAACAATGATGAAGTCACCACAAAAGCACATAGTTTGAATACTCTATTGAAGAGAAGTCTACGAGCTCAAGACTGAAGATTTATTGAATGCTAGGATTCACAATGTAATTCATGGGGTGACCTCCCTTAGGGGGAGATTGTTAGGAATTGGAAATTCTATTGTGAAGCATCGGTCACCCCAAGTATAATCTAGCTTAAGTTAGCTCGTAGACATATAGTTTATTATGTTAGTTGTTAGGAAGTTATTAGCTCTATATTAGTCTAGTGTAACACCGTGGAGGAAGGACGGGTCTTTACCCACTGTATACCTGATCCACAGGCCGTCAGGAGGTCGTTTAGTTTGTAACCTATAAATACCCTCTACCTTGCAAGGTAGAGGGTTGGATGTTCTTTGTGGAATCTAACCTTCCAAGAATTTCTCTTTCTAGAATATCCCACTTTCTCTCTCTAAACCATCTAAATTATACGCCCATATTGAGTTTGTTTATGTGTTTGTGAAATCCAATATGTTACAATGTAGAGAAAGTTGCTGAACTTCAGCTTTTGTAGATGATGAATCAGTTTGTCCTTTAGAAATCCCATTTCTTGTATTTCAATTAGGGAAATTGATAGATTGTGACGGGTTTCATGTAAAACAATATCATATAAGGTTTTATAAAATAATTTCTAGAGTCTATTGTATAATTTACAATGTCTATGAAGTAAATTAGACCATTGTTTAACTCACAATGTCTGAGAAGTAGTTGACACCATTGTGCAACTCACAATGTCTGAGAAATAGTTGAGACCATTGTGTAACTCACAATGTTTAGGAAATAATAGAGACCATTGTGAAACTCACAATGTCTGAGAAATAGTTGAGACCATTGTGTAACTCACAATGTCTAGGAAATAATAGAGACCATTGTGCAATTTACAATGTCTGGAAAGTAAATGAGACCACTGTTTTACTCACAGTGTCTAAGGATGAAATAGAGACCACTGTAGGATTTACAGTGTCTGAGAGTGTAATAGAGACCACTGTATCTCACAGCGTCTTGAAAAAATGAATGAGGCCATTGTATCTCACAATGTCTGGGAAGTAGGAAAGACCATTGTAATCAGTTACAATGTCTTGGATAAAGTTTTAAAATGCACGAGTAGATGCATGATATGGAGATTGGGAAAATATGTTTGTGCCGTAATGCCTTAGAATAGGCATACGCAGGTATGTTTAGTACATCGTTTATGATTGAAATTATGTCGAGTGTATATATCAATATACTAGTATGTTTGTATAGCTTAAAATGCCTAAAAGTCACATAATCGTCTGGAGGATGGAAGGCACGGAGATCGGAAGGCTATAAAATATTTTTGTTTGTAAAAGTAGTTATAATTTAAGTCTCAATTTAGACTCGTTTCTCTATAATCATGGGTCTGATACCAATCTGTAACACCCCCAATTTCGTGATACACAGCGGAATTCAAACTAGGTGTTACTTCATGGCACGACAGTTATAACAATAGAAAACGATCTCTAAAGGAGTCGTTTAAAAAGGATTTATCATTCAAATTATTCAAATATATCAGAGTTTACAAAATAGGTCCCAGTTGGTTTCATTGTTTACAAAATACATCAATATAAATTCTTTGATGTTTTGTGAATGATAAAATATTTATAGCCTTCTTCATTTAGTCCTTGTTCTTCCGTGCCAGCTTCCGACATTATGTACCTGAAATACATGCTTAAAACTGTCAACATAAAGGTTGAGTGAAATTCATAGATTTGTTTGATGGTTGAACACATTATGTTGGTAGTGTGAGTTAATTAGACTCACACCAATGGTTTGAAAACAAAACAGTGATTATTGTTTGGTACGGCTGCCTCAAGTATATGATACCTGAGCCCGCTTTTGTTTGTCACCAAGCTCATGCAACCAAGGCGTTAACATGTTCTAATATTAATTGGAGAAATTGTTGGTACCAGCCCTAATAGGTAAAATTGCCGTTTTTACCTAATGTTACTCAAATATAGTGCGTCTGTTTGCCTACCCGGTCAACACAAACGGGATTCGTCAATCCCAATAGATCTATTCACAATATTCGTGCTCACTCTCTCCAGTGATTAATGGTTCATGATTTAGGGACTTATGTTTGGCAAATGATGGTTACTTAGTGACAATATGACAATCAGATAAACATACAATTTGAAAGCAATGTGTTCGGTTTAAAATAAAGCATGTATCTCCCCCAAGCGTTTGTAAAACAATTAAGTAATAGAAAGTGGGGCAATGAACTCACCTCGGAGTAAATGATATCAAATGTATAATGATAATGATGGATATGCCGTGAGAGCTTCTACGAGCAACCTAGAATAGGATGTTGCGACTTAGGTTTGAAATAATGATGCGAAAGAAATAACAAGCCTATATACGTCTTTATATTGATCATGATGTAGTACATGGTATTTGTGTATGTTGTTTATAAAAATGGTCTAGTTGTGAAAACATGTTTAGTTTATATATACCGTACTACCGTTTGGGCCATCACAATTCAGAGGTCATGTAGTAAACGTTCGAGGAGCTAGGACACTTTAATTCGTAAATCCAGCAACTCGTCGATCCGTTTACCCAAATGAAACCCCTCACATGAAGCTCCCTAGTATTGTAGCACTTAGTAGATAAGACATATGTTTTGTTTATTTATCATAAGTGTCATATGGTTATACGGTTTGTAAAGTAGGTTTAGTTATTTTTCGTAATTCGGTTCTTACCGTTTTCAAAGTAAAATGAAAGTTGTGAAATCCTTAGGCTGTTTGGTTATTTGGAAATATATTGGTGGTTTATAAGTTCTCATCATTTTGATAATTTAAGTATATAAAGTTATGTCCTTTGGTTTGTGTTGGTGTTGATTTGCCAAGGTTAACACCTTAGTTAACGGTCTTGGGTAAATAAGCCTTGAGGCTTTAGCCATGGCCTTTCCGTGGCTTTGGTCTTGACTACCATGGTCTTGAGACTCAGCGTTGACCTTAGCCGTGGCTGTGGTCTTGGCTTAAGTCCATTAGGCCTCTTGGTTTGCCTTTAGTTGTGACAAAAGTATAGTCGTGAGACTATATATAGGGCAGTTTCAGTTTTTGAAGAATAATGGCCAATTTAAGCGTTTTCAGGGCCCGAGCTTCTTATATATAGAAGGAAAACGTCGTTCCGAACAACTTTCGTGTTTTAACTTTTTGATGATTCAGACCAGAAGTGCCACTTTCAAAATGGACAGCTGCTTAACAGCTTGTTTTAGGCAGTTTCGGTGTTTTGGTTTCGCTAACTTCTTTTGGCCGTATCTTTTGACTCGTTTGTCCGTTTCGGGTGATTCAAGTTGCTATGTTTACCTCTTTATCTTGTCTACAATAGTATGTAAGTTAGAAAGTCCATATATGACTGGTTTTAATGGTCTCAAATGTGTAGAATATGACTAGTTTACTAGTTTGTTGCTTTTACGACAATATGTGAATTAAAACATGTGATTGAGTATATGTACATCATGAATCAACATAGTAACCATATATATAGCATGAAATTTTCAAGATTATTAATAATTAACATGAGATGATGGTGGTGATTAGTTGCTTACAACTTTTGGCTTTCAATCAAGAAAGGAGTAACTAGTAAGGATATGACTTTGATTGAACACTTAGGACCTTGGATTGAGCTAGCTTTCTACACCTTGGCACCCTTGTAATCTTGAAGGATTGGTGATGAAGTACTAAGTGACTTGAGTGGATCTAAACTCAAGAAGATCACTTAAACTTGCTAGAGATTTGATGTAGTAACTTGCTACTTGAAAGTTCTTAGCATAAACTTGGAGTTATGGATCAAATTATGGATGGTATGTTTGTTTTATGATATGAACGACCAAGAGAGGTGTATGAGGGTTTTTGGGATGTCTTTCACTTGCTATTTATAGGAGGGTAAGTTTTGTTAACCATATATTGGGTTAAATGTTAACCATGGTTAAGTTAGGACACATATAACCATCAAAATGGAGCATGGTTAGGATCAAGCCGCCACCAAGGTGACTAATACCCCTTATGGGCTGTCAAAAGGTGTGACTAGGCTTAGATGATAAGTCTTGGTATTATCTTGAGATTAGAGCATGATTTGGTTCCGTTAAATGCCAACCGTAAGTTGTTAAAGCCATAAAACGTAAAACCGGGTATCGTAAAAATACGAAACTTGCAGGAATGATGAAACTCATCATTATACTCTATATAAAAATATAAAATGAGTGATAAGTATCATTGGGTGCAAAAACGCTGCTTAAAGCTGGAAACACGGGTTAAAAACGCGTAATTCGCAAGAATTTATCAGAAAAGAACGAGATTTCAGGGAAATGACCGTGAATTTATTTAAAGTAGACTAAAATTAGTCTATAAGTGATATGAGATGTCAAAATGTGGTTTTCGTTATACGTGAGATAACTTAACAGTTATACGTGAAGTCTAAAAGTTACGCGATTTAAGCAAAAATGTAGAACGTACAAGGTTAATTTCTTTATGGTCAAAGGAGGAGAGAAATATGTTTGGATTTTCCAAAAAAATGTAAAAGTGTCGAAACATCTTAGAAAATACAGTGCAGGAATGGTTAAGTTTGGGTCGAAGTAGAATTGTTTAAAACGTAAGTTTAGTCTCGCACGGCTCTGGGTTTATTTGGTAACATTTAAATGAAATCTTAAAAATTCTCTAATTGATTATTAGTGATCTAAAAATTAATATGATGTGAGAAAAATTGTCAGAGTTGATTTTCGTTATGCGCGGGATGTTTAAATGGTGCTCCGACCAAAACGAAACTTTAAGACGATGTTTTCTTAATAACTTTTGCGAAGATGATCTAACGATTGTCTAACTCTCAGGTTATTAGTAAAATAAATTAACTTACGAGAATTTGAAATAAAAATTTTACGGGATGAATAGTGAAAGTGAATAGTAACTTTTCAAAAAAAATGAAAAGTAACCTGAAAATGCGGGTTGTTACAATTGGCACTTTTCATATTAAGACAAACTTGATCGGCAATTTGATACAAAAGACTTTATGTTTTTAAACAGTAATGTATTCACCCCCCCCCCTTTACGTTTTCACAATTGGTATCAGAGCCTCGTGGCTCTTATTTTCAAAACAAATGGTTTTTAAAATAAAATACGATCCATGTATCAAATTACTAATGAAGCGGAATATAATATGAAAAGTGTTTCCCTAATTATAGTTAGAAGCTTTGTTGTAAAATATACCTTCGTATATAAGCTTTAAGGTTTCCTTGAAAAATAAAAGAAGATGTTTTTTAAAAGAATTTGTAAGTGTCGTATTATGTGCTCAGAGCAAATTTACAAAGAAATAAGGTTTTGAAAGGAGCGTTTGGGATAATTACAAATTTAGTTGAAAATCATTTTCGTAAATGTTTAGATAAGTCACATAAGTAGAAATGATGTTAAATATGTGTATTATATGTTTACTATCAAATCTCGTAAGTCCTACATATTTTCGCTATGCGAAATACATGTTTTTAGCCATCTGTGAGATTTCTTCACAGAGAACCATGGATAAGATAGATCCCTTTAAAGGGTTCTTTGCCCTTTGAAAAAGGGATCCTTGGTCTGCACAGTCTAAAATTTTTGCCAACTTTAAAAATTCATAACTAATTAACCGTAAGTTCGAGGAGTCGCGCCACCTATCATTTTAAAGAGAATTGAGTCTACTTTCAATTAAAAATACTATCATGGCATGAGTCTAATTTTAAATGAGTAAAATAAACCAAATGCTATAGCGTGTCAAAAATATTAAGTTTTGTTTTGGCATAAAATCTCAATGTTTTGAGTCGGGCAATTTAAGTTGGTATCATTTGAATATTGATATAGTCTCTTTTGAAACTCAATGATTTGGTCATATTTATATATATAAAAGAAACTAAACAAGCTTGGTATGTCGTCATATTTAATGTAAAGTGACGAAAAGTAGTTTTCTTTTTGCTATACTAAATGATTACTTGTTTTGGTTTATGTTATTTGCATATATGTTGTTTGCTTATTTCAAATTATCGTTTGCACTTGTTTATTTGTCTAACATAAGTATCAATCTTGCCATGTTATTTATTTGCTTGTTTTTTGATTTATTGTTTATGCACAATAGTACATTTGCTAGATTTTGTGCACTAAGTTGAAAAATTGTTCTTACATTGCTTATAAAATTAGATAACTTTATTTGCATATGTTATACTAAAATCATGAATAATTCACTTAGGAATGAGAACTAAGTAAGCTAGTCATGTATTTAGAAAAGTGTTGTTTTGCACAATCTCCCGCCTAAGAGTTCAAGTGTTAAAATGTGTCACTACTTTCGATGATAACTTTTGAAAAAGGTGGTTGGTACAATAACTAAAAAATTATGTATGAACTATGATGTGCTTTGTGAGATGATAACTTTTCTACTAATTTATTATGTGAACTAACATCTCATCTTGCAGGTAGATAACATCGTTATGTTATCAATTTTCATTTTTCACATTTTAGTGAAATTTATATGATTTGCCTTTAGATTATTTATGCGTATGTGTATATATGTTATAAAGCCTGATTCTCACTCACTAATAACTTAGTACACTCTCTAGTTACAATTACGGGATTAGAACGAGTTACTATGGGTTAAATTTGTCTTATGTGGTAAAAACCACCCTCACTCAGACTACCACGATTAGACGAAACCAAAATTTTGGTTTTGCCCATGATAAATTTTGGCCCTCCATACACGGACTGAATGGAACCAAACATTTGGGTCCGTGTAACACCACCGAAAATCTTAATGACAACGGAAGACTAATTCGGGTGTTACTTGAATGGAGATCATAGTCAATAATTATAGAAAACGACTAGTTAGAGACGTTTTATTAAGATAGTTATCATTTATCGAAAACTCATAGTTTGTTACAAAACGTTGTAAATAGACCAAGTGTTTTTCCCAAAAGAAAGATCATGAGTTTGAAAGAAATGTCAACTTTTATGTTTTACACCACCAGATAAGCCTTGCCATGCCCCATTCCGCGCCTTGGTCATAATATTCACTGATTACCTGAGATAACATGCTTAAAAAGGTCAAAAAAATGTTGAGTAAAATCCATAGGTTTAAAATAGTTGAACACAAGTATAAGAGCATGATCATTGTAAACTAACAATATCAAAAGAAAAATCACAGATTATTATGCGTTAAGCTCATGAAACCAAAACTCAACTAAATACACTGAATTACCAGTGTACGTAAGTATGCCCCAAAGGAGGTAATAGCCAACTACCTAAAGAAATTCAATATGGTGCGCCCCAGTTATTTCTCTATAACTGAAACGGGGTCGTTAATCCCCATAGTACTATTCATGATATCTATGTTCACTCACGGTGACTAATGGTTCATGATCAGGGGAATTGTGGCTAAATACTTAGGCAGTACCAATAATCAAGAGGATAGTGCATTTATAAAAAACCTTGTGTTCTAGTTTAGAGCATGTATCTCCCTCGCGGGGTTTACAAAATAAATTAAAAGCGAGGCTATGAATTCACCTTGATGATAATGAACAAGCAAAGACAGATCTAGCACAATGTAGCGGAGGTTCCAAACCGAAACCCAAAAATGATGAGATGGCGAGTCTCAGTAAAATGAGCATTTTGGTTCGCGACCAAAATAATAGAGCATTGAATATTCTTATTCAATAGATCATTGGATTGTCCAATCCAATAGTGTGCATGCGTGCTTAACGTTTTAAGTAAATTTTACTTGCTACATTGCCTTAATTAATGATCCTCACTTAGCATAAGTGAAATGTCTTCCCCCGTTGTGATCTTAATAGATTTGTTGAGTATTTTAACGTGTTTAGATTCCCCGTGTGTTTTACCGGATTAAGTATATATATATGTATATAATTATTCCTAATAATATATATATATATATATATATAGGGTAGGGTTAAAATGAAAAGTTTCTTATAATGAAAAGAATGAGAAGGCATGTGGAGGTGACATGTGTCACCTTTGCCACATCACCATGCCATGTCATGTGACATGTGTCACCCCCACCCTCACCCCACCCACCACCCCCCCCCGCAAAAAATTTTTTTTTCCGGCCAAAAAAAATTTTTTTTTTGGCAAAAAAAAAAAAAAAAAAAAAAAAAATCCCGCCAAAAATTTCCCGCCAAAATTTGTTACTGCATCACAGTTATAAAAATACTGCATCACAATTATAATTGTGATGCAGTAATTTATAACCTTAATGCACTAAAATCATGATTATGATGCAGTAAATTTATAACCGTGATGCAGTAACTTATAACCTTAATGTACTAATAAGTTTTGGTGCATCTTTATTGTAAGTTACTGCATCATAGTTAATAGTTCAGTGCATAAACTATGATGCACTAAAATCAATGTTATAACCTTAAATGCACTAAAATCATGATTGTGATCCAGTAACTTTATAACTGTGATGCTGTAATTTATAACCTTAATGCACTAAAATCATAATTGTGACGCAGTAACTTATAACCTTAATGCACTAATAAGTTTTGGTGCATCTTTATTATAAGTTACTGCATCATAGTTAATAGTTAAGTGCATCAACTATGATGCACTAAAATCAAGGTTATAACATTAAAGCACTAAAATCATTATTGTGATACAGTAACTTTATAACTGTGATGCAGTAACTTTATAATTGTGATGCAGTAATTTATAACCTTAATGCACTAAAATCATGATTGTGATGCAGTAACTTTATAACTGTGATGCAGTAAAAAAAATTTGGCGGGAAAAAATAATTTTGCCTCAAAAAAAAAAAATTTTGCGGGAAATTTTTTTTTTTCGGGGGGGGGGGGGGGTGGGTGGGGGTGGGGTATGGTGATGTGGCAAAGGTGACACATGTCACCTCCACATGCATTCTCATTCTTTTCATTCTAAGAAACTTTTCATAATAACCCAAACCTATATATATATATATATATATATATATATATATATATATATATATATATATATATATATATATATATATATATATATATATATATATATATATATATATATATATCTATACTACTTATAAAGCATGCATATCCCCAACCAAAACCCAACCCTCCATCTTTAAGATTCAGCCACCCATACCTACATCCAAGCCTAAATTTACACACACCAAACCAACATCCAATCCTAAAAATTACCAAACCAACCATCATCCAATCCTAATAAACCAATACAAACAAACACCCATCATCCATTTCTATTTAATTACTCTTTATATTTTTTATTTAAAAAAACACACACTTACACCACTCTCATCTCTCAACCAAACCCTCTCATTCTAAAAAATAACATTCTCTCCATAAAATACACACACAAAAAAAACACTCTCATCTAAATAAAATACACACACCCTAATTCCCACCAAGCTCTACTCCCACCTACCGGCACACTACCGTCGCCACCACAGTACCACCGCCGCCTCCACCGTACCGCTGCCACCACCGTACCGCCGCCACCACAACCACGTTTTTTTGGTACGTTTTTTTTATACATCCGAATTTTTTTTCTTCATAAATATGCGTTTTTTGGTAAAAAAAAAATAGATCCTTATTTATTTTTTATAAATATGGGTTATTTGGTAAAAAAAAAGTAGATCCGTATTTTTTTTTCATAAATATGCGTTTTTTGGTTAAAAAAAAATAGATCCGTAATTTATTTTCATAAATATGCGTTTTTTGGTCATAAAAAAAGTAGATCCGTAATTTTTTTTCATAAATATGCGTTTTTTGGTTTAAAAAAAATAGATCCGTTATTTATTTTCATAAATATGCGTTTTTTGGTCATAAAAAAAGTAGATCCGTAATTTATTTTCATAAATATGCGTTTTTTGGTTAAAAAAAATAGATCCGTAATTTATTTTCATAAATATGCGTTTTTTGGTTAAAAAAAATAGATCCGTAATTTATTTTCATAAATATGCGTTTTTTGGTCATAAAAAAAGTAGATCCGTAATTTTTTTTCATAAATATGCGTTTTTTGGTTTAAAAAAAATAGATTCGTAATTGTTTTTCATAAATATGCGTTTTTTTGTTAAAAAAATAGATCCGTATTTCTTTTTTCATAAATATGCGTATTTTGGTAAAAAAAAAATAGATCCGTATTTATTTTTTCATAAATATGCGTTATTTGGTAAAAAAAAAATAGATCCGTTTTTTTTTTTCATAAATATGCGTTATTTCGACGCTAACCACCACAGAAACCTCTATATCAGAAACGAGTTTTTTAAATTTTGAGGTTTGTTTTTTTAGTTTTGAAGGTTTTTATTATAGATCCATGTATTTAATGTTGAATATTTTTTTTATGGATATGAGCCACCGCCGACGGAATATGTCTCCTTGCCGGAATTTTATTGCCGCCACCAGAAGTAGCTGTTGTCACTTACACGTCCACCAGAAACTTCTTTGATTGTCGGACATTGTTTGGTTACCTTTTAATATTTATGGGTAAATTTTGTTACAAGTTGAAGTAAATGATGTTGTTGGTTATAGTAAATAACTATGAACTATCACAATGAGAGATTGTGTTTTGATGTAAATGATTTTGTTACAAGTTGATGTAAATGATGTTTCTCATTTGCTACTTACAAAATTTATTAAATGTTTTATTGTTTGAAAGCAACCGTGTTCTTTTGAGTGTTTGAGGGTATCTTGTTAGCTTTCACAAATTAGGATTTCTCTTATTTATTTGTTGTTAAAGGTGTTGAGATTACACCGTTGAAATTTGTATTCAAGACTTGTTCGTTTGTTGCTACAATGTTTGAGATTAGAAAGTAAAATTTGATGATGTATTAATTTGAGAGGTGTTGGTCTGCTTTAGTGAATTTATTACTCTCCTACAATACTATTTTCGATAAAAAGTTGAAAGCTATAAAGAAAAGTATTCAACTTGAAAGTGTGAATCTATATGTTATTTTTCATCTTTTGTCAGACATTTATAGAGCTAGGTAACTTTTGTCAAGTAAAAGAGAGACAAGGACATTTGAGTTTGAAATCTAACTTTGCACTTTGAAACAATCTGAAAATTTGAAATGTTTGAAACTTTTGAAAAAGTTGTAGATGACTAGATGTGTTGTCTTGTAAAAACTAAAAAAATAGTACAATATAGGCTGAAAAGGGATAACTAGAAGTACCACGAGCTTTGTAATGTACTATAGCTTCGGATGGCTACGGAATCACTTTAAAAAATTTTGAAGTCACTTTAAAAAAAAAGGTAGAATGCAATAAAAAACGAAACAAAGAAAAACAAAGAAAAAGTGTTAAATAACCTGTCACAATTAAAAGGTCACCAAAGATTATAGTAACAACCTACTTAAAGGCTAACATTTGTTAAACAAGTTTATTGTAGAACAAGTTTTTAAAAAAAACAATATGTAAACGATACATATGTCAAATTTGTAATGAAAGTAACAATATTTACACACAACATGAACAATTTGCTTAAATGATTATTTGCAAACACATATCAGTGCCGTTAAACGTGAGTATTTGATAATGACACCTAACACAAAAATCATCTCTCGAAAAAACCATCCAAACCAAGCAATGAGAAAAAAATTCCTTAAAAAAGGATTCTAACGCTATAAATACAGTTCGTCGAAAAAAAATATTCGCCTACAAAATTTAGTTGAAACTAGACACCGCTGCCGCTAGGGTTTTTATAAATATATTTTTATAAATTGTATGATTGTTATTATGACATGTAACTTTTTATAAATATATTTTTTTTACATATAGGAAAAAAATGGCTCTTAATTTACAAATTATTAATAAAATTTACAAAAGTTGAACATCTTCATTTTTAAGCTTATCCATCTTATTCTTTTTTTGGTATCACTATAAAAGAAGACTTGAAACAATATATCGAAGACAAAATATCCTAACCACCTAACCATCTTTCCTAAATTAATACAAAAGTTGTGCCCAAGGAAAAATTTGACACCTGCTAAATTGATTCTAACATAATTTATTAGCCGCTAGCGTTATGCGCATAATATACAATGTCGTAAACCTCACTTGAGGATACAATAGAAAACACACACAAATATCAACGCAACCAGATTTTGTCAATAACTAAACGCTACCACGTGATCACGAAAAAACATTTTCCGAGCAAGATTATGTAACCCTACAAATACCGTTTGTCGAAGTAAAATTAATCGCATCTTAAAACTATTGTCGAAAACTAGACATTGCTGCCGCTAGAAACCGATGCCGCTAGGCACGGGTACTCGCCTAGTATATATATATATATATATTTTCATATATGAAATATGTTCTCAAAATACGAAAGTAATACATTCATATGATCAAAAATACTTGTTTTTACAAAGTTATGATGCGTTTATAAGTTTTTCTAAACTTTTCCCGAATTTTACGCTTTTTACCCTCAAGTTATGAAAAGTACGGGGTTTAGTCCCTTAAGTTTGAAAGATTTACACTTTCTACCCGAAACACATTTTATATCAAAACTTTCAGAATTGACACTTTTAATCCTTCGGTAAAACTGATTTTACATAAACAGCCCTCCTAGTTTACTTTATACGATTTAAAACCTTTACTTTTTCCTATTTTACACTTTTAGCCCAAAACTTATTATAACTAGTTTGAGCTTATTACATGTTCGGTCCTTGTGGTTTTTCTTGTGTTCATGCAACGTACATATACCCCTTTTTCTTTCAAAATAGCGCACTTCGAGTCCCTAGACTTTCATGTACGCTTATTATACGTATAAAATGACCCTTATACTCTTTAAAAGTTACGGTTTTAACCCAAGTACAACAAAATTTGCAAATCAAGTCCAAAATATTGTTTTTATTCACAAAAACTTTGCAAAATGTTCGTAACTTATTTCTAGCTTATACTTAGTGCTTATTGGCTTATTTTCACTCTATTGGGTCGGGCTAAACCTTTATTAGACTTAGTTTGGGCTTAACGGGCTCAGTTGTTGGGATTTAGGCCCATTATTATTTGCGTATGAAATAAAGGTATACGTGAGGTTCTCACGAGTTTGTGTTGTGTTTTCTACGTGTTTAATGAGTGTTAGCATGTAACTAATGGGTGACTTCTTGTCAAAGGTGCCTATTTCAAATCTACGCATTATGATCTAGTGAGAAATGGTGCGTATAATGTTTTTAATCGTGTGATATCTAAGTGTAGATGAGAAGATTATGAAATGGAAAGGAGTTAAGGGTGACTTACAAGCACTCGTTATGAGTGGAGATGAACGTTGAGGTGATAATTCAAACTCTAACCCCGTGTTCTCCTTATAATATTACACGTCCTAATGTTTGCCCAAAGAATTCTTTATCAAGGCTTGCTAGTGTTTCTACTTGCAACGATTTTCCTTATGAACCCAAGTATGATCTATAGCAACCCTTAAACGTTTTCCTTTTTCCCTTGTCTCGTACCACTATAGACGATTATTATTTTGGAGAGTGTGAAAGTTTGAGTGAGATTTCTTTGACTGGTTTGTGTGAGAGTTTGCTAAGTGTAGGAGGGTATTTAAGGGATAAATGGGTATGGTCTTTCTTATATTTTAACCTTAGTTTCTCCTAGGTCTTCAAGATAGCATAGGTAAAACGATGGTGTGGGTATAGAGCGTGGGTGAGAACCAGCCACATTTGTGGGAATGCAAGCTTATGTCTTGTCAATTGGTGCTTGAGGGGAACACTAAACCCTTTGGTTAACAAGGTCAATGTGGTCAAATGAGGGAATTAAAATAATGATAAGGTGGCTAGCATTGGTCTTTGTCTTCATTTTATCACACATACACGCCAACTTTGGACTTGAGTGGAGATATCAATGTGTCTTTGGTTCTTTATTCCGTTTAGTCGACTGCCAAGAGAATATCACAATTTGTGATTTGTACCAAGACTTAGTTACAAGGTTGAAATGGCATGTGGACTTGAGGTGGTAGGAACCGGTTAGACCCAATGGTTTGGTTTTGAGAGTCAAGATAGGTCAAAGGTTCATAGGGTGTTTTATATGCCTAGTTATTATGTTAGTGATTAGGGTGGCTAATTCAACATGTTTTGTGATTTCTTTTACACTTTCACACGTTACAAGGTGACCAAGATGGGAAGATTTAGTTTTTTTTTTTTTTTTTTTTTTTTTTTTTTTTTTTTTTTGACCGGTTTCCACAAACACAAAGGAAAGGGGTAGTATCAACATAATTTTTCCTAAGTTATTACTTGTGTGGGTTGGGCTAGTAGCGAGGCCCAAGGGATCATGGGTGTTGGGTCCGGTTAACATAGGGTGGATCGGGCTAAAGAAAATAGAAACGGCCCAATGGTGGAAGTGATGTTAAAATTTAATTCGTATTTTACAATTTTTTTACATATTCGTTACGTATTTTTAAGATTATCAGGATCGTGGAAAATTTTCTTCTGATCACACGGTATCTTTATGAATGCTCAAGCTGCGTTGATCATGCATATGCCAAATGATATGCAAATGTGATGTTTAGAAAATTTCATGATAAAATAAATCATGCTTAATTTCTGATTAGAGCTTTAAATACATTGAAATTTTCCGGGAGCTTACAGTCCGCCACTTAAAATGTTTAATTCCATCAGTCATTGCAGTTGAAAACATATTTTTCGCTTAAAACCCGCATTTTAGATCATTCACATTCTGTCATTAGTACTCTTTTATATACATTAGGAGTAAATAACTCTACTTGCATCTATAGGATAAGAATTTCGCATCAAAATTTGAAAATTTGAAAAAATTATCCAAGGTACCTTTCTCTATAAAGGAATGAACCCTTAAAAGGGTTCCTTGTGATTCGTGGGTCATTGTGACTACCAGATTTTGAAAATCATGATAGTCATTTACCGCACTCTTCCATCCTTTACTCAACCTTCACTCATTATCTTGGCTTGTTATGTGACTTGACAACTTCTTAACAAATTCGGAATCATTATTTGCAAAGATATCATAGATTATCAAATCATAAGTCTAACTTATGACCTTAGATATTGTTTTGTATCTACATGTTTTGCCTCACTTGGTTAACATATAAATAATGTGTCATCCTTCAAGACGATAAGGATTTACATCAAGTCATAACTCACACTTATGTTAAAGATGTATTATCAAGTCTTAATACCCTTGAGTGCAATCTAAGCTTTATAATCTCAACAAAGTAGGATTGACAAGTTAAGTATTTCATCCGAAATATTCAAGTATATTTGACTTACGATTGTAGTCACTAAAATTCATATCCGAAAAATCAACACCCAAGTATTTTAACAACATATGTTAAAACACTTATCCTATAAACGACTCAAACACGTGTCCTATCACAACTGGAGCACTTATCCCACTTTTACACCTACTGTGGCACTTATCTCACTTTGACGCCTACTGTGGAACTTATCCTAACATGACTAGAAAACGACTTAGTAACAAGATAGTTATCCTTTACAATAGACGTATCAAAGAACTAGTATATTCACCTCCCTCCAATATAAAATAAATTAGGCACATCTAAACGATAAATGAATTATAAAAAATCTACCCGTCAAACCAGACACAAAATAGTTAAAATTTTTCAAACTATTTTTGGTCATCTTATCACAAAACCCACAGAACCTTCCAAAAGGGTCTGTCTTCCTTTGGAAAGGGGTCCATAAGTCAACTGTGCAACGGTCGTACAAAGTGTTCCAACGTTTATATTTCCCACTATATATTCGAACCACCACTCTCACAAAATCATATTATCATCTTTCAAATCTTCAAGAAGTGTTCAAGAATGATTAGCCCGGTCATGGTCATCATCGTCATCTCACTGGTTACGTTGATTTACCCTCTGCTCAAACTCCCTCATGGAGAAGTGTATTTGGTAGGAATATATGTATTCGTGGTTTACCCGCTACTTTGTATCGCATTGTGCGTTGAAATTAATGAATTCTAATAATACATAATTCGTTTGAATTTCTCTTCAACTAATCATGGAATCACTATCGGGTTTGAATAAAGAGTGACATTGGATTAGTATGTACCTCATATCAATTGCTTTTGTTTGGTTTGTTTTTGAAGGTATGGGTATCACAAGTGAGCTTGATCAAACTATCACTAGTAAAGCTTAGACTACCGTGATCATCCCTAAGTCACTCTTTTTTGTGCTCTTCCTTATTATAAGCAAAATGGTGCACCAAATACTGGTGCATCAAAGTATGATGGACCAAAGTCTGGTGCAACAAAGCCGGATGATCCGAGTGGTTCTGATAAAGTTCAAAAAGTTGTGGAAGAAGCTGGCCCAAGTGGTAAGATATTAAAAATTAAAATATTTGTTTTGATTGATTAGTGTATCTGTGACAATAAATAGTGCATCATAATATATAATTTTGGTATATCTGTCTTGTATGATTGGTGCATAAAATTTTGTATTAACTAATATATGATTGTATGATTAGTACATTAGTAAAACTATAAATTAAGGGAATTTTTTTTGTCTTATTGGTGCATATGGATAAACATAGTGAATCAGTGCAATATGTACATTAGTTAGAGCATGGTACGATATAATATAAGGGAATATGTGTTGTATGGTTGTTGCATATGTTTTTGTATAAACTAAGGCCAATCGATTTGCAGGATTGATAAATCTAAGGGCATATGTGTTGATTTTTATAATCTAAGGGCATATGTGTTGATTTGTATGTCTGGTATATCGATTTGTATGGTTTGTATGGTTTTGTATAATATAAGGGCATCTGTGTTGTATATTTGGTGCATCTGTTATATAGTTGGTGTATATGTTGAATAGTTGTACAGCTGTATAGTTGTGTGCATCTATTGTATAGTTGGTAAGTTAAAAATTAAACTAAAGACTTTTAATTTGTATGATTTATATCATCTATTTGAGCAAACTGGTGCAGATACAGATGCAAATGTCGCTGATAAAGTTCAAGAAGTTGTGGAAAAAACAATTGAAAAAATACATAAGTTGACGATAAAGAGATCAGAAGACTTTCATAAATCGGTCCAACTACAAGATTCTACAACTGGTAAGATATTAAAAATTAAAACAATTGTTTTGATGTGTTTCGATGTTGCATTTCATAACATCACCTTTGCTTGTTCGCTGATTACAGGCTGCTTCTCAAGTTCATGGGGGTCAATATGCAGTTGGCTTTGTGGACGGTTCTGTCAGATTATATGACATCTGAACACCTGACGGGTAAGCATTTCAAGCCGATTGAGAGGTATGTTAGGGAGTTTTAGGGCATCTATGAGTTTGTTTAGTGCATCGATTAACATATTTGGGCATCATTGATTATGATTAGTGCATCGTCATATATATTAAGGATTGGTTTGATAAGGTCTGTGTCTTTTTTTTTAATACGGTTTAGTATTAGTTAGTAATGATGATGACGTTTATTACTATATAATCACTTTTGAAATGCACAGTCAAACTTCCTGATCCCCCTAATATTCTAGTGTGGCTCGTTAATGATGTTTTAGTGGGAGTATATAGAGGGATCTTCTTGTGGTGGAGTGGACAGTATTAAGGGCAATTCACAATAAAAAATCAACATCTGAAGAAAAAAAATACAGTACCATTTCCTCAATAAGGATCGGGCTTCTTTGCCTCAACCTCTTCCAAACCCTCCACCACTGGCACCATTGCCTGTGGCTACTCCCAATGCTCGAACTCAGGAGTTAATTAACGAGAAGCTGAAAAAGGCGGAGGAACTTGGTAAGTTTCATTTTTTTGAAAATATTAATGTTCCATAATCTGGTTTTCAAAGCTTGACATATGCTTGTGTTTGTTCTTTAGATATCAGAAAGATATTGGATGATGGATTTGGTACTACTGGATCTGTCCCATGGCCTGGACCGTGTACTGGATGGGATGTCATCTGATCCGACTATAAAATGGTTTATCAACGAGTACTATGGTTTTGAATTGGATTTCATGGGTCATGTTGTTGCCATTCTAGTTGGTTTTTGCGTGTTTTTCGCCTTTTCCCCGAGGAAATTGAACTTCCAGATGAGATAGTAGAAAGTGTGTAATGTTTATTGATTTTTTTCTTTACTTTTTTGTTTGTATAAAAGCTTATTTTCGTATCGACTTTTTTGATCTTATACTTTCAGCTTTGTATTAAGTTTATGGTTATGACTTATGAATTCCATTAGCCACGGGATCATATTAATGATCCAAAATATGATATTAGGTTCGTTATGCTTAGTAATCAAAAGATGATATGTACTTTTGTTAAGCCAACAATCCCTTGCCACGTTTTTGTGTGTGGTTAAAATGGTGAATAGTAAAATAAAAAAAAATCAGATATTAATGTTAAAGCAAAAAAAGCTCACTCACGATAAAAAAATGACTAGTACAGATTTAGATGAAACACAAAACAACCCTTGGAAAATATTAAAAGTGACAAAGAGGTCCCTGGAGTTGGGAGGAAAAAAGGAGGGGAAGAGGGGGTGATCTAATGGTTGAGATTACTTTTCTCACTTTTCTCTTGAGATCAACTTTTTAAATGATCCAATCTATATATATATATATATATATATATATATATATATATATATATATATATATATATATATATATATGTTGCATAAAACTAACCTTGATGTAGGATTAAGCATCTAAATTTGATCCATGGATCCACTAGCAACGAAGTGTATTCAATTAGAAGGTGCAACAATTTAACTTCATTCGGGATGATGCAAGCTCGCCTTTTCGGTGAGAAATGAAGTTTAAACTCCAAGGACACGCCTTTTTTGTTTCGACAAAAGGGGGAGAAGAGTGTGAACGGAGAAGGTAATGTAAAAGGTAGTACGGACACAAGTAACTTTTTACATTTCACTATCTATCATGTTTACATATTTCGTCATCATCAAAAAAGGAGTGATTGTTAATGCAAATATTATGATATTTAATCTATACAGTTTCGTTTGTTTTGATTGATGACAAACATGTAACTTGTAATACATAACGTAAAATGTACAAGTTACTCGTAATCATATTTTGTCTCAATATACATTCAACACCTCTCGATGTCTCAAGTCCTTGTATTCTACAACACAGCTTCGTACATGTTTGTTATGTGATCAAACCCTTTAACAAACCATTTACAATGTTTAAAATACTTTTAGAGCCTTTAAGTATTTAATAGGTTTATAATTCTATTTCGAGCTTCATTTTTATTTTGCATATACAAGTATGTTTATACAAGTGCATCTCTTTTATTTTTACACTAAAGTTTATGTACAAATATACACTTTTATTTGTACAAAGTAAACTAATCATATTTTTATACAAATACTAAAGTTTACTTATACTTGACAAAATACATTTTATTTTGACAAGCACTTAACTAGATATTTTATTTTACAAAAGGTAACTAGACATTTTATTCACTAGTTTACTTTCTTTTTTAAAGAAAACCAAAAATGATTTTTTACATCATGAATGATATCATCTAAGATTATATTGTCACATCAGAATCTCATCTAAAATCTAGTAATATCTCACAGAATATCTTGGAAGTATTTTTTAAAGATTTGATTTTGATTTTGGAAAGATTTTGAGCAAAATCCAATATTTTGTCTGACAGGCCCAAGGATCCCTTTTTTATAAAGGAATGAACCTTTTTTTTTGTTCCGTGGGATCCGTGGGTGTCTGACTATTTTGCCTATAAATAGTAGCCCATTGTTCACTCATTTTTTCACCACTTGAACACACATTCTCTCCACCCTTTTGTATACATTTAGATTAGTAGTAGCATACTCATAACATCCTTATATCACATGATCATAATGCTTCTAACTTTTAATTTGTTGTACGCATACTCCCGAAATGATCCTCCACCGGAAGCTTAGAGTTCTTGCATCCTCATCCACCACAAGCATACATACATGAAGATCTATCATAGCAAGCTTAGGAAACTTTTGATCTTCATCCATTGAAGGCTTTCTATCAATGGAAGTTCATTTATATTAGTCATTCATATTTATTAGATAATTGTGGTATGGATCATCACTGTACATTTGTAACACTCATTTCATTCACACTAGACTAGATGGTTTATGTGTTTGGGCCTCAAAACACAAGGGTTATTGGTTCGGTGTGTTTTATTTGTAAAACACCAAGTTGGTCGGTTTGTTATGTTGGGCTTTAAAATATAACAGGAGTGGTTGTACCTTTGTAAAAAAACTCGACATCTAGCTTAGTATCGGAAAAAGTGTAGGCGACGTTAGGTTGGTTCTACCTCTAATTAGAACCCGGTATTTAACTTAGTACTAGTAATAGTGTAAGCGACGTATGTAAGGTTTTCTCCGCCGAGAAGGGAGCTTGTTGACTTAGTGAAGTAACTCTCGATTTGGGTACTCGGGGAGTGGAGTAGGCCGGAGAGGAGCTATGTGAGCGAACCACTATAAATCATCGTGTCTGGTTTGCACTTTCTTTTATTTATCACTCTCTCTTTATATTGTGTTTATGTTTGTGATGTGGCTTGTTGTTTATGCTTGTGTTGTGACTACTTGCATTACTTTATGATTTATATTAGTTATAGACTACATTGGAACCTTTCATATTAAGACAAAATTGATCGGCTATTTGATACAAAAGAGTTTAAGTTTTTAAACAGTAACGTATTCACCCCCCTACGCTTTCACATACACTTTTGGTATTACGGCTCATATGTTTTGAGTTATGACTGATGTTATGTAATCTTATTTCGCTAAATCGTTAATGTAACGATTGAAACATGACTTTTTGTGTTTTACTCTTACTTTGATGTTTGAAATTTGAGCTTTGAAATTTTTCAAGAGGATATTATATGAATTTATCTTTGATGTCGAGTAGAAATGTAAAATATTCGACTTCTTTATCCTTTATTTACAAAACATGAAAAATTGGTAGGATCTTAGGATCTTGGTATGATCTTTCGATTCCGATCTTGCAAAGATAAAAACGATTTTAGGTGGGATCTCGATCTTGACAGCCTTGCTTGAAACATTAGAGATTGCTTTGACTAGTTTACCAACGAGTTCTCATAAGTCATTCCAAATTTCGTTTTCATAGAGGGTTAAGTCATATATAATGGCCTATGATTCCTTGTCATTCTTATCACGAAGCTTACCACTAGCCGCATGGTCGATAGCTCGCTTTATTATGTAGTTAACATGATCATAAACGAGTTGCACTTGGAGGAAAACATCGATACAGTGATGAGATACTTTCTGAAGTAAGTCCTTAAAATGAGTCTACGCATCATAAAGAGTTACATTATGATGTTGTTGGAACATCTAGATATCTTACAAACCTTTTTATTTCTACCTAGTGGGAAAAGTTGAGCGAGGAAACGAGTTGTGAGATCATCTGAAGTCGAGATGGATCCCACGGGTAGACACTAAAGCCAGTTGCTAGCTCGTTCATGAAGAGCGAATTGGAATAAACGCAAATTCGTAGCCTCTCTAGAAGTTCCATTAAGTTCAATTGAATCAAAATTTTTGACAAAATCCATTTTGCACCAACCGAATGATGTCGGATCGCAAGTGACTTATATTGGTCGCATTCGGTAGCTCAATGGTGTTTTGATAGCTAACATGGCTAGGGCGGGAATACTTACCTAAAGTAAAAGCCTTACATGGTATGACGGGTGAAACAACATGAGGTGGATTCGCAACCCCCCCCCCCCCCCCCCCCCCCCGCGGTAATGGCAGATGGAATAATGAACGGGAATTACGAACAAAAACACGAAGAAAAGAAAACGGCGGGAAAAACTAAGAAACTAGAAAACAGGACACGAAACCTAGACTATTCCCCGCGTTGTGACGCCAAAATTTTGATGTGTAGTTGATTGTAAAGCAAGATTTACAACCCCCTAGACCAGAGGATTGATCGTTCTCTAAGGAAATAGTGAGGAAAGCTCGTAAAGTATGACTAAATGATCTGAGGGAACCAAAGGAGATTCTTTTTGGTATTTTTGTGTAATTTAATAGAAGGCAAGTAAATATCAAGGTTTTGGAGATTTGATTTTATGACTAATATTAACCTAAAAAGACAATTAAATTAAATTGCAAGAAAAGTAAATTGGTGCTAACGGATATTTTGAAAAGCGTATTTATCTATAGTGCACTACTCCTTATTAATGATCTAACTATACTTATTGAATTGTCAAGCCTTAATTAGTAGACTGGTGAATATTTCTAATTACTTAGGGGTGAGCTACAACCTTTGCATTGACAGCCTGTGCGACTAGCTATATGGTCGCGAGGTACACAAATAACTATCAAGCACGCGATAAATATTCAATCTAATTATTCAACTATCAAATCAACTCAGCTCTACGGTCGCGACGGTTGCACATAAAATACTATACTAGGTTTTATATGGATCTAAGCTCGATGTTTAATTAGTTACCTTTCGTTAACGTTCTAGCAAGGCGGTTTCTATGCTAGTTTTTAACTAGCAATCTCATTCACCAATCAAGAAAACAATATATATTAATTATACATAGCAATTTTTATGCAATCTTATATATTACTACCTCCGTCCCAAATTATAAGTCCAGTTTGACTTTTTGACTCAAACTTTGACCTTGAATATTTTTGTTTGTATTATATAATACTTGATGCAAAATATATAAATGGATTGTGTTTTAAATGTATTTTCATTTGGTATAATTTTCATCAAGTGTTATATAATACAAACGAAAATATTTAAGGTCAAAGTTCGAGTCAAAAAGTCAAATTGGACTTAAATTTTGGGACGGATGGAGTAATTTATACTAATTGATTTAGCCTAGCATAGCAAACAAAGAACAAGCAAACATAAAATCAAGACAAACAATGATAAAAATGATTGAATGAATAAAGATAAAACTTATCTTGATGTTATGATAAGTTTACAATAAAAAAAACACTGAAAATAACATAGATATTTACGGTTATGTTCCAAAAAGATGCACACGAATTATAAAAAATCGCAAAAATATATATAGATTTCTGAATGTAACGGCATCAGGCTTTAGTGGCTGACAGCGTCACCTCGCGTCTTTGATTTTAGGGGTTTCCACCAACTCGCGTTTACGGCGTCAAGGCATGGGGCCTGACGACGTCTCCACTCACTGGTCGGTCACAAACAATCTTAAAACTTCACTTTCTTTGCACTTTTTGTGACGACGTGAGTTAGGCCAATAACAACTTCACTCTTTTATCTTTTTCTTCCAAACTCGGTACAAGCCTTGTACGATTCCAATAAATACATAATCCTTAACCTAGAATTTAAATAGGAAGAATTTAAGCCAAAATAAAGATAAACATAATAAAATGCAAAAATTTATGGGATAAATGACCTTTAAAATCGTTAATAAGTAATTCTTATCAGAAACCTTTTAACTATTTGAATCTAACTTACATTTTCAAGTATTTGAAAATAGCGGAACGATACATTGACTATTAAACCTAGTTGCGTTTATGCATAAACACCTAACATGAAGTCTCAAGACTAAGTTCAATAAAAAGAAAAAAAAGAAGGCTCAAGACTATCTAGAAGACTTCTCAATCATAAACTTAAAGTACATGCCTCCACATTCATTATCATCTTTCTTTATAATCGGAAACTTTTTTCCGCAACCACGTAACTTGTGAATACCAAAAAGAATCTCCTTTGAATATTCATTTTTGGCCAATTAAATTACACAAAAATACCAAAAAGAATCTCCTTTGGTTCCCTCAGATCATTTAGTCATACTTTACGAGCTTTCCTCACTATTTCCTTAGAGAACGATCAATCCTCTAGTCTAGGGGGTTGTAAATCTTGCTTTACAATCAACTACACATCAAAATTTTGGTTCCCTCAGATCATTTAGGCAATATTCACAAAAATATTTGGTATTTTTGGTATTTTTGTGTGGGGGGAATTCTCACGAAATATTTGCCCTCAATACTAGAATATTCAAAGGATTGGCTAGAATACCAAAAATACCAAAAATACCAAAAATACAAAAATATTGAATATTCAAAGGATTGGCTAGAATACCAAAAATACCAAGGTATTTTTGGTATTCTAGCCAATCCTTTGAATATTGAATATTTTTGTATTTTTGGTATTTTTGAGGGCAATATTGGTATTTTTGGTATTTTTGGTATTTTTGGCAATATTCAATACTCCTTTGAATATTCAAGTATTGAGGGCAATATTCATTTCTAGTGTGGGGGGGAATTCTCACGAATTTTATCATATAATTATACCGCCTAATTCCCCCATTTTTGGCCAAAATTATTTTTGGAGTAAGTGTTTTGCACTTACTCAACTTATAGTTATCAGTCCGCCATGTCTAATAAACAAAAGGATTGGCTAATCCAGGAGCAAACGGCTCTTGGTAAAGATATCTCAAATCCGTTTACGGCTTGCAATTTGCCCAAAATTGTATGGTATTCAGCTCACCATATCCTTAAAAGTGAAGAGTTGGCTAGCCCGCAAGTTTATGGCTTATGGTAAAGGCAGTGGAAAAACCATAATTGGTAATCAGCTCACCAAAGATAATATTGATAATTTATCTAAGAGTTGGCTAGTCCAGAAGCAAACGGCTTCTGGTAAAGACAAATCAAATCCGTTAAAAGCTGGTGGTTTGCTCAAAATCATTTGGTTATCAGTGTATCAAGGTTCTTACTTGAACTGAAACATTTGGCTACTCCAGAAGTAATGGCTTTTGGTAAAGAGATTCAAATCCATTAATTTTTCTCAAAACATTGCTAGGGACTAGCAATATCTTAGTGTGGGGGATTGATGAGTGTCTAAATACTCATCATTTTTGTACCAATTAAACTGCAAAAACATCTGAAAACACTCAGAAATGCATTAAAATGATAAAAATATCACAAATAAGTGTTTTATGTGTTTTAAATGCAAAAATATCAAAATCTGGTGAAAAACGTATCAAGTTTGCATAATTGGCAGTTTTAGTCCCCCAAGTTTCAAAAGTTGTCAAAAACAGTCCCTGGTAAAACAAAATAAAGAAAAATATCATTTCAAGTCCCTAGGGATTCATGAGTTGTCAAAATTGGTCCTTGAGATTTAAAATTGCAAAATTACAACTTAGGTCCCTAAACTTTGAAAATTGTCAAAAATAGTCATTGGAAATTTGAAAATGTCAAAAATGGTCCTTGTACTATTAAAACTTGTCCAAAGTGACCTTTGAAACAACTTTGGAAAATGGCAGAATTGGTCCCTCAAAAAATCAGAAATTGCATTATTGATCCTTGTCATTTAAAACAAGCCATAAACCATTTTGAACCTTTTGACCCCTGCCATTAACCATGACCCCTTCATTTTGACCCCTTCCACTATTATTACCCTCGGTCAAATCCCGGTCAAACCATCACCCAAACCCGCCCAATTTAAAATATAAAAAAAGCACTCACGGGTTTCCCTTCCCCCCTCATCATCACCTGCAACTCCAACTTTCCATCATCACCACCCTACTCCTACCCTCCAAACACCCCAAGCCAAGAAACATTTAATGCTCCTTCAACCTAACACTCAACCCCCAGCTGTTAAAACCTTTTCCCGCCAAAAATTGATCAAACGGCTAAAATCCACTCAAGTCATCCAATGGTCCCAATTACAAGTGGGATTTGCTCAGAGGAGAGAGGGAAGTCATTTTGGTGTATAAAAGAAGCAGAAGAAGGAGAGAAGAAGTAGTACTTAGTTTTTTTAATCTTATGTATGTCGTTTTTCATGTCATTATCTTAATTAAGTTTTCTCAAGTGTAATTTTAAGCTTTTCTGTACTAAACCAAGTTTATTAAGTCTATTGCAAGCTACTTTCAAGTGTTAATGCAAAGTTCATTATAATTTCAAGTTTAAAGCTCACTGTTAAAAATTTCAGTTTCAAGTTCCTATACTTAAGCTTCAATAAGCTTCATTTTCATTCAAATAAGCTTTCTTAAGCTTCTGATAGCTTTTAGTAAGCTTATTAAACAGATTCAAGTAAGTTTGGTCCTTGGTCAACAAAAGTCAAATTGAGAAGAGAATTTGGTTAAGCAGGCATGGAAGCTGATTTGGGTTGATGCAGTGTGAATATGGGTTTATGATAGGTTTAGGACAGTGGTTACCTTTAGTGTTTGGCAAGCCATTGTGGCTAGGACTCTTGTAAGTGTTGAAATACCTTTTGATTACTGCCATAATTGTATCAATAATGTAGTTGGTATTTGATAATTGTAGTCTTGTTATTAGCATCATATTTGTAGTTTAGATCTGTTCTGAGATAAATCATAGCTTGGATTTGTAACTTAGGAAGAATCAAAGTTCAAAATAATGATTTAAGTGGTGTTTGGATCAGTGGATTATCTGATATTGAGCCTTGGTTTACACTTGACAATTGCATACTCAGTCTTAATATAGGTAGTTAAAATCATTTGAGTCATTCAATTGTTCATCAAGACAGTAAAAGTCAAAATGATCTAGGATCTGTCTTAATTATTTAACTGTTAGGATTTTTAAAAATCAAAAACTTGTTTTGTGTTTAAAAATCATAGATAAAGCTTGCAGTAGGATTGTTTCATCATAATACATCATAATCAGTCCACAAATTGAGCTCAAATCTCAAATAAGTCAACATCACAAAACTGTTTCAAAAGTCAAATATTGAAAAATCCAGTTTTCACCCAAATGGGATGATTTTTCATAGATTCAACTTTGGGCCAAACTAAGTGAAATTGTGGGTTTTTAAACTTCAACTGGTCTAGTCTCTTATTGTGATTTTTGTAGATTTTTGTAAATTTTTTATAAGCTCTAAAATGGCTTGTCAACCTGGTCTTATTTGCCCTGTGCACTGACTCAGTTAATACTGAGTCTGCACAGGTTTTGTGCAGGGCTTGTAACAAGCTCATAAGAGCTTGTCCAAGGCTCATTTTTGGTTTACAAGTTCTTGGCCAGGTCTTCTTTAAGTTCCAACTTCTGTTTTTCAGTCTCAGCTTATTAAGTAGCTTATGTTCTAGCTGCAAAGTAGGCCCCAAAACTGTTTTAAGCACTTTAACTCAAATCATCATAATCATAGCAGTTTGTATTTCAGATGTTTAGGATAGTGTAATTGGTTGCTTTTGAGTATTTATAGCTTATTATAGCTTCTGTGTTCAGTTGGTGGTCTTTGGTGTTCATTTGCTTATTTGGAGTGCTTATTCTTAAGCACTTTGCATTGCAGTTTCATTTTCCTACACATAAGCCACTGTTTTTATATTTTTCTTAGATTCATAATATTAATTTAGACTTTTCCTGAATTTTTCATATTTTTCTAGGTCAGTTTGCTATTTTTCATCATTTAAAACAGTTTTTAAGTCATTTTAATTAGCTTTTAATACAATTAAATCAGAAAAACTTCAAAAAAATAAGTTTTCATTTTTCCTAGGTTAAGATAAATATAAAAAGTCAAAAAAATATTTTTCCAGATTTTTTTTAGTTAAATTTGTATTTTTAAGCAATTTAAGTAGTTAAAAATAGTTTTTAATTCATAGAAAATAGAAAAATAATTAGAAAAATACAAAATTAGTTTTGAAAATTCTCTTTAGTTATTTTAGATTTTTCTAAGTCATAATTTCATTTTTCTAGCTTTATTTCATATTTTCTTGTATTTTAGGTTATTATTAAATAAGTAAAAAAATAGTTTTTAACTAATAATAATTAGATAAATAGTTTTAAAAAATAATTTTCTTTTTCTAAAAATTTTCTTTTATCATTAGGTTTGTAAAAATGTCATTTTCATATTTTTAGGTTTAATATTGTTTCAGTTTTACATTTTCTTTTGTACGTCACGTAGTTTTTAATTTAAATTTTATAAAAGAAAAATCAAAAACATCATTTTAAAAATAGTGATAGCATTTATTTAATATAAATTATCTTTTTAATTTTCTTTAATTTGCATTTAAGTCCTGTAATTTATAAACTTTTTCTTTAGGTATAATCGATCACAATCCTTCTCCCATTCAAATTCTCTCGATCACTATACGTTTGACTATTCTCGCACAGCTCGTTGGGACATAACGACCTGGGGAAACCCTATACTCTCCTGATCTTCATTGCATTTTTGTCTGAACTGTTTTAAGTTTCTTACGATTAGCCATTCACAAGTGGCTAGCTTGTGTGAGAAAACTTGACGGTTCGGGACGAATCAGTTGCTACGTGTATTTGAAGATCATTTATAGTAGGTTTGGAACCCTATACAAGGGCCTTTCGAATGTCATAGATATGTATAGAATATATATGCGTTTGTATCTGATGCCTCACCTAATACTGATACAGCGAAGGTTTTCGCTTTTGCAGGTTTCAATAAAGGAACATGCAGGGTTGTGGTAGCTTGCACGGGAGAAAAATTTTCGGGTTGGGGGGGGGGCCTTCTGTTTAATGTATTGTTTCTACACGATACAGTCAAAACTATTGTTTTTTGAGCCTGTCTAATAAAAACGGTGGGCTACCATATTTGGTTATTCTTTTGCCCGTCAAATTTCGTGCTCTTTTCCAAGTATCAGTTGCACAGAAGATAATAACCCAATGTTCCACCGCTTAATCTTCCACATCCCAATCGCAATATTCATCAACACATATATTAAGGTTTCAGGTATTTCTTTTTTGGTTGCTCCATTTTTTCTTTCTCTTAGTTTGAAAGCGAGTTTCGTGGTCTTTGTAATGACAATATTTTCCCTTTTGTTGGGTCAGAATTATGGTTTTAAATTTTTTCTAAAAAGGATTCGCGACAAATGGGTGAAATGACTTAGCTTCAGGGACGGTTTTGGTGACTGTTTGGTTGTAGATGTAGAACAAGTAGAGTTGCCCTCCGCTGGAGTTTGTAATGGTTTGTGGCTAGGTTTATATTTTCTAGAAATACTTTTCATGAAAAACGCAAGGTATTGATTTATTTTCTACATTTATGCTGGGACGATTGAAGGTCTTAGAAATATAATGAATCTCACCGTTAAAGGTACCAACTTTTATATATAATCATTGAACTGATTGTTATGTTCATGTGTGTATTTATTTATTTATTATTTTTTTAATTGTGTTTAAATATAGGCTTTGAACATGGGTGTATGGTGGTGCTGGCGGTTGCTGCAACAGCTTCTATAGTGGGAACCCAAGCCCCAACAGATGTTGATAGAGTAGCAATGTTAACTGACCTTAAACAAGTATAATTCCTGCTGCAAATATTGTTACTATAATACGGTAAACAGGCCATATAATAACATCGCATTTCCGTATAATGTAAGCAGAACACTAAGATGAGTGGAGGTACGACCGACTTAGCTGATAAATGAGCACAACAAAGTTTCGCAAATTAATGAACCCATAAATAGAACATGTACATGCATTGCTAATTTATGCTGATCTTCGTTTTCAGGTTGCCCAAGTGCAAACACCTGCTAATGGGCACAAATCTGTATCGCTGTCACAGACGCCTACATGAAGGATGCTTCATGTAAACTCACTCGAAGTAGTTTAACAGTTGCACCGCCAGGTATGGAGGTTTAATTAATTGTTTCTGTGGGATGCACCTTTTGTGCACCGTGAGTTGATCTGTGAGGTTTAACAGTTACTACAGCTTCATGTAATTTTTTTGCAACGCCAGGTATGGAGGTTTATTTTAATTTTATTGCATTCATGTAAGCTCACTAGAAGTTGTTTAACAGTTGCACCCTCAGAAATTGGATATATACCAGAAAGTACTATAATACATTCCTTTGACAACATCTATATGCATACAATGTATTTTATCTGGAATGAAAAAATATTTATTTTCGGTAATGACTTTGGGAAGAAATCTAATTAGCATTTTCTGAAAGATTTTAAAGAATGATAATGTTAGCGCAAAAAAAAGATGACGTTAACGCATCTGCGTTAGGGTCGCTTCGGTGATTTGCAACTTCCGAATTATACATTTGTAATATATTAAAACTACCATGTCATCAGGTTCAATTCAAAATATTGGTGCTTGATCTTGGTGGAAATTGGAAATTTTTTTAGAAAGTGAGCTGAACATAATACATGGTTTTGATATGAATAAGGTTAACGATAAGATAAGGATGCCTGCTATGCGAGCCCCACACAAAATATTCAATTCTCAGAGAAGGTTATCTCATTGTCGGCCGTTTTTTCACCACAGCTTTTAGTTGTGTTTTCTTTATATAGTGCTGTAATTGATTATGGACATCGAATTTTTTTTTTGACACTTATTTTTGTTGTTGTTGTTGATGTATAGTTGCTGAAGCTATGTCCTGAATTTGAAGCAACCAATTGTGTGTAAAGGTTAATGATCTAGACATGAGCATCAGTCGAGGCTGCAGCGACAAATGGTCAATTTATTTTATTACCAGATTTTAGTTTAATTTTTGATAGTTTTTCCCAAGGTTGTCAAGATCGGGATCTTACCCAGGATCGTTTTCGTCTTTGCAAGATCGTGATCGTAAGATCGGATCGGGATCGTAAGATCCTACTCGAATGTTAATTCTTAATAGTTTATGTAATTTTATACAAATTTACAAATTCTAATACATTATAACAATAAAATAATATGAATGTTTCATATAAATGTTGTCCTAAATTATAATTATAAAATGTTTAAAAAGATTAACACGTTGTTTTTTGAATTCTACAAACAAACAACCCATAAATTTGTAGTTTTTTAGTTTGTAATCTGAGAAAAGTAAGATCAGATCGGATTAGATCGTAAGATCGTATGGTAAAGATCGAGATCCTATAAGATCTTAAGCCTGCAAAGATCCTATGTAGGATCTGGATCGTTTTTGATTTGCAGTATCGTAAAATCGTAAGATCCTAAGATCAGGATCGGGATCCTGACAACTATGGTTTTTCCTATTGACTAGCTAAAAATAAGAAACCAAAACAACCTTCCAGTGTTTCGATTGTTGGGATTTTTTTGTAGGTTTAGCAGCGTTTACACCATTGGGATGCCGAGTAGAAGGGCTCAGGCTGATGTTAATTTGGAAGCTGAAGAAGAGGATGCGGATGCAGCGAAAGACGGTTAGTTTTTTTAAGTCTATCCAAAGGTACTTACTGTAAGATTGAGGGGGGTTTGGATTTAAGTTTTGCAATTGATTATTGTGACTATGTTTGGATGTAAAAGTTGCATCTCTGATTGTGTGATTATATATGAGTCAAATAAGTTTGTTTCGGATTATTGATTTTGACAGACAATGCTTATAGGAAAATATAACCCCTTCTTGACGTCTTACCTTTTTTTATTGAAAAAGTCAAATTTGCCAAACACCCCAACAACTGATACATATATATTAACGTACAGTTTTACAGGATGGGTGACTGAACAAAAGTGGAACGGACATCGAACAATCAAACAACAACTATCATGCCCGTTTGACCCGTGTCTGGTACTAAGTTTGGTACTGCAGTAAGGGCTGTTTGGTAACTAAGTGTTGCAGCAAGAATGTTCAGTGGACTCTAAAAAGAAGTGGGATCTTGCTGAACCAACCATTTTTACGTCGATTTGTCAGTATACAGTCGGTACAAGCACTCAATTGTTTGGTGGAAAACTTGGGACTATTGAACTTGATGCTTTCTCGGTTGAGAACTATGTGTCAATATGTCAAGAAAAGTAAGTTCGTCATATATCGGTTGAAAACTATGTGTCAATATGTCAAGAAAAGTAAGTTTGTCATATATGTGTTAAGAGTTTATAGTTGTTTACAACTTTTGTTTTACGAATATAAAATTGACATTGTTACGTGAGCAACAAAGAAAAGCTGGTCACTTCTATAACTTATATGGCTGGCTTTGTTTCAGGATGGTTTCAGTTAGAGAATCTGCTAGGCGCTCGAGAATGAGAAAGCAAGCACATCAAACAGCTCTCAGACAACAAGTTTTTTTTTTTTTTTTTTTTTTTTTTTTTTTTTTTATTTTCTTCTTTTTTTCAGCAATGTTGTGGAACACCCCCGCCGCATCGCGGCGGGTACCAAATACTTGTTTTATTCCATAGGAAAAAGAAAATTTGCCATGATAAATATAAATAATTAAATTTTCTGTTAACTATCATATCTATAAGAGTTAATTACATAAATGGTCCCTGTGGTTTGTCGAAAATTATGGATTTGGTCCCTAAACTTTTTTTTTTTGCGGATTTGGTCCCTATGGTTTTGATTCGTTACGGATTTGGTCCCTTGACCAAATTTTCTGTCAGTTGACCGGCAAATGTGTGTTTGGATTGCTGAAATGACAAAAATACCCCCGTATGTGTTTCATGAATGGTCCCTATGGTTTGTAGGTTATCACGAATTAGTCCATGATTTTTTATTTTTTACTTTTATTTATATAAAAAACATTTTGTCTAAAATTTTATAAAAAATTCCGAAAATTTATAAAAAAAATCTATAAAAAATTCTTAAAATTTTATAACAAAGTCCGAAAATTTTATAAAAAAATCCTAAAATTTTATAAAAAAAGTATACTTAAAATTCCAAAAATTTTATAAAAAAATTTATAAAAAATTCCAAAAATTTTATAAAAAAAGTATACCTAAAATTCCAAAAATTTTATAAAAAAATTTATAAAAAATTCCAAAAATTTTATAAAAAATTCCGAAAATTTTATATAAAATTCCGACAAAAACTTTATAAAATCTTATAAAACATTCCGTCAAAAATTTTAGAAAAAAATTTCGATTTTTTTTTTTATTTTTTCTTTTTTTAATACTTTTTGAAGGAATTTTTTAAAAAATTTTGCCCAAAATTTTATAAAATTTTTTATGGATTTTTTTTGACAATTTTATAAAATCCGTCAAAAATTTTATAAACTTTTGGGCAAAATTTTATAAAAAATTCCGTCAAAAAGTATTCAAAAAAGAAAAAAGAAAATTTTTTGTCGAAATTTTTTTTCCCAATATTTTTGACGGAATGTTTTATAAGATTTTATAAAAATTTTATCGGAATTTTTTATAAAATTTTCGAAATTTTTTATAAAATTTTTGGAATTTTTTTCATAAAATTTCCGGAATTTTTAATATTTTTTTTTTAAATTTTCGGACTTTGTTATAAAAATTTTGGAATTTTTTATAGATTTTTTTTATAAATTTTCGGAATTTTTTATAAAATTTTGAGTCAGAAAAAATCCGTAAAAATTTTTATAAAATTTTGGGCAAGATTTTCTAAAAAATTCCGTCAAAAAGTGTTCAAAAAAGAAAAAAAAAATCGAAATTTTTTCCCCAAAATTTTTTACGGAATGTTTTATAAGATTTTATAAAGTTTTTGTCGGAATTTTATATAAAATTTTCGGAATTTTTTATAAAATTTTTGGAATTTTTTATAAAATTTTTGGAATTTTAGGTATACTTTTTTTATAAAATTTTCGGATTTTTTTATAAAATTTTTGGAATTTTTTTTATAAAATTTTCGGACATTGTTATAAAATTTTAAGAATTTTTTATAGATTTTTTTTATAAATTTTCGGAATTTTTTATAAAAGTTTAGACAAAATGTTTTTTATATAAATAAAAATAAAAAATAAAAAATCATGGACTAATTCGTGATAACCTACAAACCATAGGGACCATTCATGAAACACATACGGGGGTATTTTTGTCATTTCAGCATTCCAAACACACATTTGACGGTCAACTGACAGAAAATTTGGTCAAGGGACCAAATCCGTAACGAATCAAAACCATAGGGACCAAATCCGCAAAAAAAAAAGTTTAGGGACCAAATCCATAATTTTCGACAAACCACAGGGACCATTTATGTAATTAACTCTATCTATAATAAATAAATAAAACTTAGCGGTCGATTTAAAAAAAAAAGTGATAACATAGAGCTATGTATGATTTTATGTCATAGTTATGATTTTTACCTTTCTTTGATGTTTGTGTGAGACATGTTTCTATTTGTCATCTAATAGTCATTGATTGTGCTTATAAAATTTGTTTACTTTAAAACCTTATCTAATAGATATTATTTGGTTTGAAAGATTCAATAAGGAAAAAAGGAAATGTGTCACTTATTTATGGCTATGTTAAATTGTGTGAGGTAGAATTATTTTCCAAATGCCTATGATACTTATCTACCAATACTAAATAGGCCTATAAGTAATTATCATCATAATTGTGTGCCCGTATATGCCTAAATTGTTTGATATTGTGATAACTATATATTGCTTTCTACAACCATTACTGCTTTTGATTGTTATCTCATAAATTTGATTTGATTTCTACTAATCATATATCTTATTTAAAAGAAAGGAATTTACTGGAGGTATTAATTTGTGACTACTCATCGCTATTGATCAATGGTCTAATGTATGCTACTAATAAGATGTTATTCTTTTTAGCCACCTACTCAATATACTAGATGCTTGAAACCTTAGAAAAAAGCCTTAAACAACTAGGAGTTTTCTCGGTATATTACTATTTTAATTAAACAGTTTAACTCTGTGCGCTACCATGAGCTCTTAATGACTAAATATAGAAATAGTGTTTGCTAAACACTTCTCTTGATGTATTGAAAATGAATATGAAAATTGTGTTCTGGTCTAGTTTAAGAGATTTTATGATTATGTATCATGTGCAATTTATTTGGAAACTAAGATAGAAATTTTTGGAAATTATATGTATTCCCGAAGCCTTTGTCTATTTTTTTGGTAGCTATTACTTAATGAGAAAGATACAATAATATAAAATATACTCCATAACAATTAGAAGGATTATATAGGTGACAAAGGTCGAACTTTCTTACTTCTTTATTGAAAGCGAAAGAGAAAACTGACTATATGGCAGCAAATGGCTATGGTACTACAAAACATGCTATAAATGCTATATTTGAATTTGTTAATGTTAGTTGTTACTCCGTATATAACATACTTGAAACACTAGTATTCTTTGACGTTGGATTTGTGCGTAAATTGAGTTTAAATACAATTATTCCTTGTGCCTATGGGAGCTAAAGTTTGATTAAACAATTTTGTCAGTATAGAGTTTGATCACGCTAAGTTTACATTAAAATATTTACTAGTATACATGGAATAAACTTTGACACATATCTGATACTGCCTAAAATTAGTTATAAATCTATGTATAAATCTCATTATGAATCATGGATCGTTGCCATATTAACTATGAATATATTAAGTAGATTCAAATTGAATATAAGAATTTCTTTTAGTTGGCTCAAATTATGCCATTGAGCTATAAAATATGTGTGATTTATATATTGTGTAATATGTGTCAAGCAAATTTAGTAGCTTCACTGTTATAAAGCTGTTTATTGTTAATGCTATTAGCTAATGTGAATATCATATTAAATGTGTGAAATACATAAAAGAGCTAATCGAAGAAATGTGAATCTATATATATATATATATGAGACTAACCATGACACATAGATAATGCCACCTCAATGATGACTGCACATTTAATTATGACATGGCATTAATGACATGGCACTATTCTCTGTTAAATAAGTAAAAAACATTGTCACATATGGGGATCGAACCCTGGGCAATTGGAACACAAACGAGCGCCTCAACCATTGGAGCAAGCCACAACTTGTGATACAAATTGCATTCCCAAAGTGATACTCAACCAAACCATTTTATCAATAAAAATACTGACTTTTCCAAACCAGATGTTAATACTCTTTTTTTCAAACGGATTTTACCAAAAAAATTGCCCCTTTCCTCTCAATCAATAACACACAATCAATTCATTCCATATTTATCTTCATCATTTTTGGGATTGATTTTTTGATTTTTAAATCGTTTCAGAAAATCATGGAAGTGTTTAAACAGGCATCTTCTCTCCCATTACAAAACCTATTCATTATTCCCACCAGGTATGTTTCATTTTTAATACTATCAAATTAGCCACTTATCTTTTTTTACGTTTTCATATGTAAACTAATTTTGATTTGTTGATCATTCTGCTTTGCAAGGGATTTCTAATTTTATACCCTATTATTGGGTGATGATTATTTCGGCTCGGTTTTGAGGGTTTTTTCCCGCCGCTTTGTGTTGATTTGTTATAAAATTATAACATCGGATTTTCATAAACCTTTATCAGGGATGTTTTGCATCCTAATCCCAACAAACAAGCATAAATCTGTTTCTTTAATTATGTTTTTTTTGTTGTAGAATTCTATTTTCGGTGATTAGGTAGAATGTTTTTTTTATTAAGAGCATGTAGCTTTTATGCCCGCCAAGTGTTTGATAATATTACCCGACTACTACTTTGATATGGTTTGCACTTGCCTCAATCAAAATTCATGTTACGTCCTTATAATTTGTATTCTCTGATTTTCATCAATTGTATGAGTGTAATCTTTGCAAATAAAAGGTTGTATGTCGAAGAGTATTAACTTTGAGATTGATATTTAACCTCAACACACGGTTAGTGTTTGTTTTAATTTTATTAATGTCCATGTTTGTTATGTTAATTTGAGTGTGAATAATTTTATTAGTTTCCATGTTTGTTATGTTAATAATACCACTATACATTTATTGAGTGCTTTGTTTGCTCTTATTTTCTCAGGTCTCCTTCTTAAACATAATCTATATTGAGCAGTTTGAGTTTATTCAAGCCTGGCAAATTCAGTTCCTAACAGATTCAAGTGATATATCCACTTCAGCTATGTTTTGTAATAATGCTTTTAGCTGTGTAATGAATTAAAAGATGATATGAAGCTTACTTGATGGAAGCTCCTACTTAGTAGTATTTGAATGTGCTTTATAGACTCATTATTTGAACTTGAATTATGCTCAAAAGTAGTCTTTCTTGGATTTAGCTACAGGTGCATGTTTGATGCTGATTAGTTTGTCAAGTGTTAGTAATTAGACTATCCAATGATACAAAGTGTTTACACTCATGATTAGTTTGTTAAGTATAATGGACGTTTTTCTATATTAAAAGTTATAATAGTTTGCCTATCATGGAAGGTTTCTATATACCAGCTTGGATTCAGCTAGCATTTCACATTTAATACATATTAGTTTATAAATATAATGGATGTGTTTTTTGCCTATGAAAAGATAGATTATTTGATTCTTTGATTTGATTTCTTTAACAGGTTAGATGTTTATACACATGAATACCATGGTTGTAATTATTGTAATTCAAGTATGACATTTGACCACCTTTCTAATACTCCGTATCTATTATGTATGCTGCTATTACTAATCGTTTCGGGTTTTTTTTTTTTTTTTTTTTTTTTTTTTTTTTTTTTTTTTTTTTTACTTTTGGCACAAGTAATGGTTGCAAATTTATTTAATTATAAGGTGTTGAAAATACCAAACTCCATGAGGCATGATCAAATTGGCATTCTGATTGCGCATGATTTAAAATACCAAGTCGTTAACCGATTATATATTTAATGATATCTCTCTTGCTGGGTGCATACTAATTTTCATAATCTAAATATGTATTAGTATATCATCCCCATCTTTTAGTGGACAATTATGCTATTTTTTTAGCTTGATTTACGTTACTTATAACTCATTACAGGATTGATCGCGGTGGTATACTATAATAATACCATTATACATTATTGAGTGCATTGTTTGCTCTTATTTTCTCAGGTCTCCTTCTCAAACATAGTCTATATCGAGCAGTTTGAGTTTATTGAAGCCTGGCAAATTCAGTTCCTAAAATATTAAAGTGATATATCCACTTCAGGTATGTTTTTTTTAATGCTTTTAGTTGTGTAGTGAATTAAAAGATGATAGGAAGTTTACTTGATGGAAGCTGTTACTCGGTAGTGGTTGGATGTGCTTTATAGACTCATTATTTGAACTTGAATTATGATCATGTAATAAATCTATAGGTTTAATTAGGTCTCTTTTTAATCATGGAGTTCTTGGAGTTGCATTTAGGAATTTATTATTTGATTATTCAGTGGGGCATTTGGGTTCAACTATTATCATTTCCTGTACAAGTATAATGATTTTCTGACCGGATCTTTATCATTATTAGCTTTGCAAAAATAGCTGGAAACAAAGTAGTTGCAACTTGTGGAGGTACAGATAAGGCTATACTCTTTGGGGCATTTGGGTTCAACTATTATTTCAGCGGCAATTGCGCCATCAAATCACTACAATCTTTACCAAACAGCCCTGTTGCCGCTTTAAAATCGGTACCAAACAGCCTTGCTGCAGCACTAAACTCGGTACCAAATAGCCCTTGCTGCAGCTGTAAGTCAACACTAAACTCAGTAACATAAAGATTATTTTGGTTTGATAAAGATTATATTTTTATTTAGTTTTAGAGACATGTTGGTCATAGGCATTGAAACCACTTTTTAAAGCCACTATAGTCAAAACACCATTTTATCATGGAAAATAACACAATAGTTACTGAACAGAGCAATATAGATACTCTGTGATGTTAAGTGTACAATGTTTTGGATATAAATTCTCAGAAGTCTGAACGTATATTTTTTGAGAAATCCATTTATTATTACCCCGTGTAGCCTCATTTCATGGCCACATTCACTTGTATTAAAAGTAAATGCATACAGGATATGGCCAAAGAAGGAAAGATCAGTTATAAACTCTTAATCACAGAATTTTTAATTAGGACATCAAAATTCCAATTCAAAGGCTAACCTTTTAAATATGTATGCATTTTTGCTATGTTTGTAATTTGTATGTTGTTGTATTGCAAGTGTATTATACCAAGCTCTTTGGTCTTTCGTGCAACATGCATTCACTACCTCTATTTCTCGAAGAATTATTATATTTAGTTGGTGTCTTGGGGTGTTTTAATTGATATTACTAATTTATCTAACAGGAGAGACAAATCTGTTTATCCAGTTCATTGGAAGGCAAAGGAATCAACCACAAGACCTGCTGGTGGGCTATACCTCACTCGAGATGTACAGTCACTTTGGTCATACAATGTGGACTTCCTGATAACGTTGTTTGGTTGATGTACACAAATTGCATGAACAGTTTCCTTTTTGTTTCCAATTTTGTGCCTAAGATATTTGTCGTTATTCACTATTTATTTACGTCCAATTAAACTTTGTTAAGTAATCTTATGAAGCTAGCCCGCCCATTCGGGCGGGCTATGAAGCTAGTTCTCCATATAATTCGATTTTTATATAAAAAGATGCAAGTGAAGCACATGTGGTCATAAAATATAAGTTTAAATATTATGATGTACTTGTTTAAGATTTCTTGTATCATTCAACTTTACATAAAAGTCAAGTGCAATCAAAGCACATGTGGTCGTAAACTACAAGTTTATGAGCCAAGATTGTTTTATTAATTAGCATGACCGGTTGGGCCATCCCGAGTCAATGATGATGCGAAATGTATAGGAAGAACCATAAGTTTCTTCGAAGATAGATTTGATTGTTCTCATTGGAAGTTAATTGTTCATCTATCATCACCAAATTAAAGTAAGTACATTGTCTTATAATGTTTTTGGAAATGATATAAAGAGGATGTATGTAGGCATATACATCCGCCATGTGGATCTTTTTGAGTTTTAAAATCGATGCATCGTCAAAATGATCATTAAAAACGCAACTTAATGTTAGCGTGATTATTGGCTCGCCTTATATAATGCGAGCATGGTTATCTAAAATACATCTTTGGAAATGGTGGTGAATACTTTCAAGAATTGGGCGATTATTGGAATAAGTGTTGAAAGTTATATAGCCCAAGTTCATACGCAAATTGCTTTTGTTGAAACGTTCATAAAACGTCTTCAGTTAATTGCAAAGCCAATAATTAAGAGAAAAAAAATCTTAGATTATGGGGCATGTTATAAAATATGAATTTGCATCATGCCAACAAGATTAATGAATACTCCCCAATAAAATGGTTTATGGTCACGAACCATATGTTTCCCATTAAAGTTTATGTAAATGTGCGAAACCTGTATTGAAAATCCACCACAACGCACAACAATGGGATGTTGTAATTGATAATTCAATTAGGGGAGAATGATTAGCGAGATATATGGAATGAATTGTCATATCTATACTACTTATAATAGATGAATGAATCTCTCTCCTCATGGTCTTAAAATTAAGACTTGCAAAATATAAAGCCTATTGTACAATACACAATGCACTATTAATGATCTTTCTCGTCAATCTTAATTTTAAGACTTACAAGTCTTAAAGCTTAATGTACAAAATACAAAGCACTAATAATGTGGTGAAGATATTTAATGTAGTCAATTAATTAATTGGTCAATAAATACAACTAATGCAGTCATTAAAATACCCCTTACACAAGAAATACAAATTATCAAACATATTGTACAACCAACTTAAACATAATTCATGCATTAAATGTCACTAATACGAATAAAAAGCATATTATACAAATATTCAAGCCCGAACGGACAACAGGCCAAATGGGCCCGAGCCCGAACGGGTACAGTCCAACCGGGGTCGAGCTCGAACGAGCACGGGCCAAATGGGGTCGAGCTCGAACGGGAACGGGCCAAACGGGCTCGAGCCCGAACGGGCACGGGCTAAACAAAATTCTTGATCCTCGTATATTTATTGTCAAAAAATATATAATAAACTAAAATAAATGATTCACCGGAAAATTTTATTTCAGGGTACCCGCCGCCGCAACGCGCGGGTACCCTGCTAGTAAATGTTGATCCTCAGACCAATGAATATGAACTTGAAGGGACAATTTACATTCCAGATCTAGTAATTTCCAGACTTGTTTAGTGACATAAAGAAGTGACTAGATCATATATACTCTGCTAGTGCTCCAATTATAATATATGTCCCAAAATGAAAACCATCGATTGGTAGTAAGTCTACGGCACGTATGCAACGTGATAGACTAATAGATTCCAAATAAAAGTCCTCGAATGAATACATAAAATGGAGCAAATAAATTCAGATGGTCTAATCGAGGTAATAAAGACCCCATAATAATTCTCCTATAGAGACACTAGACATGAAGGTAATTGAAAAACTCTGAGATATCAATAAATGATATATTGCAATGTCTAGTAAAGTGTGGAATCGAAAATATAAATGAATCGATGTCGATGGTGATATTGTATACAATAATACACATGGTAATGATTATGTAAATATGTAAGATAACGCTATAATCATGGTGAGGATCATGGAAGCATACCTGCAGGAAGTGCAACTGTATAAATGAATGGCCAAAAGAAGTAAAGACGCAAAGGACTAATGAAGGATTAAAATCTCTTGTGACGAGACATGGTTACTGGGACTTGAAGTCCATACATATGAATGTGTAAATTTATTGGATATGCATTGGTCATTATGTGAGAGCCAAATTAAAGTATTGAAACTATTATATTTAAGGCATAATTGATGGCACACAAATATTTTCGCAAAGACTTTGCATATAGAGATGATCTCATGTGGTGGATCTAATAATCTATTTAATATTTATAAGTCTGGCGATATGATAACTAATCGATATGCGTCTAAAAGAAAATGAATAGAGCTCATTTGAAGTTGAGATTCCATGAGGGATATAAAATGCATGAAGCATGTCTCATGATTTAAAATGTTGAAAGTATATAAGAAAGTTTTCAAAAATAACATTTGATCAAGTTGAATAAATCACTATATAGTGAAAGGCAATATGTTATTGGTTTAAAATGAACCATTGAAATAACAGAATATACCCATGTTAGTTTTAAAGAGATTTGTATTTGAATATGGTATAAGTTACATATGGTTTGATGAGGTAAATGTGAATGGAACTCATGAGGAGATTTTCAAGACGGTTGAATACCTTGAAATAAAATACAAAGCTTTGGCTTGTTTTATGAATTAAACATCTTAAAGATGAAATCATTGTGCATAATAAAAGCTAAAGAAAGATGCTATATATATTTTATATGGATAAACGACGCTCATGTTAATGAGGTCAGTTGATGAAGAAAGACCCCTTTATTTATAAAATGATGATCACAATATCGATTTATGGGTGTCATAGTTATAATGTATATAAAACATTGATTGTTCTCACTAGTGGTCATAAATGATATAATGTATCATTTACTTTGATATTATATAACTTGTGAAGTACGAGGATGTGCTCATATAATGATAAGTATGACGTATGTTTAATCCTTCTTGATATGTGAAGGTTAAGAAGAGAACACTTGTTTATATGAGAATCAAACATATATTCTATCAAGACACTTATTATATTGACATTAAAGAAGTTGGTTTATTATATTGGATTGCACCAACTAAGAGATTTAAGTGATGTGATCATCAGGGGGTGAGAAGATACGCGTTGCACTCTTTTTCCCTTGACCATGATTTTGTCCCATAGGGTTTTCCGGCAAGGTTTTTATTGAGGCAACATCCCCGAGCGTATAAAGGAATTATGTATTTTTTTTTCCTTCACTAGATTTTTGTCGCACTGGGTTTTAACGAGGTATAATCCTCAAATGGACATCCAAAGGGGAGTGTTATGGATAATTATAATATGGATGTCCATATCTTCTAGGATACTGATTAGAGGTTTTTGAGTTATATTAGAAGATTGCATATCTTCCAGAATGTCCGACCCTCACAATGGCCGATCTCAAACTGGATATGTATATACAAGTGGAGGAACCGCAATTTCATGACGTTCAGTTAAGCAGACGATCTCAGCGATATCATCCAACAATGCAAAAATTCTAGCGATACATGAAGCAAGTCGAGAATGTGTTTGGCTAAGAAGTGTGATACAACACATACGTAGATCATGTGGTAATTCTGCAAAGAAGGTGGCGCCAACAGATTTTCATGAAGATAATGCAACATGTATTGCTCAACTTAAAGAAGGTTATATCAAGGGCGATAGGACGAAACATATTTTACCAAAATTCTTCTTCACTCGTGACTTACAAAAGAATGGTGATATTAACAAGTTCGTTCAAGAGACAATTTGGCGGATCTATTTACCAAGGCACTTCCTACCTCAACATTTAGGAAAATAAGTTACAACATTGGAATGCGACGACTCAAAGAGCTCAAGTGATCTAGTCATCAGAGGGAGACAATACACGCTGCACTCTTTTTGTCCTTAGTCATGGTTTTGTCCCACTGGATTTTCTTGACAAGGTTTTTAATGAGGCAGCATTCCTAAAGCGTATTAATAATATGTACATCCAAAAGGGAGTGTTATGAATAATATTATGTGGATGTCCATATAACCCATAAGAAGCCCATGGGCCAATTAGCTAATAAGGTTTTACCCTAATATTTATCTTATGGGTTTTGTTATAGACAACCCATGGGGTTGTTTTTATACCTTCCTTAATTACCAATATTCTTCAATGGGTGATCACTTTCTATATTTACAAAGAATCTCTACTACTTTTAATTGGGGAAAACTTATGTACAACCCATCTAATATTTTTTATACATATTTACAAAATCAGTCACCTTCTTTTTGTTTATTCTTTCATTAAGACGCAAATCACCTATCAAATAAAAAGTATGAATAAAAAGTTTTTCTTTGCCAAAATGATAATTTGTCTTTCAAAACTCCTTTCTTTTGACTATTATATATAAAATTAATGGTTTGTTTGATTGCTACGTAGCTATTTTAATTGCTACTTTTTTGTAATGTTTATATGACAGAAGAGTTTATATATATGTATAATCATGCTTGATCTGGATTTGAACAAATGTCGAAACGAGGAAGATGATGACAATTCGATTGAGGAACTGGTTGATGAAACGAGTGACAATGAACCTTTTATCGGCCAAACCTTCTCGACATTCGAAGAGGCATATATATTCTATAAAAACTATGCGCGACAACATGGTTTTGCAGTTCGCAAAGATAGATCTGACGTAAGGAGCAATCAGGTTCGAAGACGTGACATTTTGTGTCATCGTGCAGGGAAAAAGCGATTAAAACTAATTGACCCTTCTAAAGATCAAAGAAATAGGGAGTATCAAAAATGTGAGTCCAATGCTCATATACGAGTTACATGGAAACAGGGTTTCGATATATTTCCGGAAGAATGGCATATTACAACATTCATAAAAGACCACAATCATGATTTACTATCATAGGAGGAAATGCCTTTTCTTCCCATCAACCGCATTATCACTCCAGAGGATGAGTACCAGATTTTATTATACAAGGAGGCTGGACTTAATGTGCGGCAAATTATCCGAGTTATGGAGCTCCAAAAACAATTAAAACATGGAGAACTTTCATTCTTTGATAGAGATATTCGCAACTTATTGGCTAAAAAAAGAAGATTGGTTGGAGCTATGATGCAATGAACCTAATAGATTATATGAAATCTTCAAAACAACATAATGCCAAGTTTCAGTATGTGTACACAATTGACAAAGAAAGAAGGTTGGAAAACTTATTTTGGTGTCATCCTCAAAGTTTTGAATGGTATAGCAAGTATGGTGATGTTGTTGTCTTTGACACCACTTATAAGGTTAATACATATGACATGCCTTGTGGACTTTTTGTTGGAATTAACAATCATGGCAAGACAGTTTTATTTGAGTAAATTACATAAATGGTCACTATGGTTTGTCCATTTTTTCACATATAGTCACTGAACTTTTTTTTTTGACATACATGGTCACTGAAGTTTCAAATCGTTACAAATTCAGTCCATTTCGTTACATAAATGGTCATTGAAGTTTCAAACCACAGTGACCATTTATGTAATGAAATTGAAACCTGAGTGACTAGATTTGTAACAGTTGGAAACCTTAATGACTCACTTTGTCAAAAAAAAAGTTCAGTGACTAAATGTGAAAAAATGGACAAACCACAATGACCATTTATGTAATTAACTCGTTTTATTTGGATGTGCATTTCTTCGTAATGAGACAACACACACATTTAGATGGTTGATGAAGGTACGAACTAACTTTATTATATTTATCAAGTAAGATGTTATACCACTAATAGTTACTACTTATTTTTTCCTTTCTTTGGGAAGTAGACATTTGTAACAATAATGAAGATATCCCCGAAAACTATCATAACTGATCAAGATCCATGGATGTCGGAAGCAATTGCTAACGAAATGCCAACTACAAAACACACTTATTGTATATGGTATGTCACTACGAAATTTAGCAGTTGGTTTACTGCTCTTCTTCGTACCAAGTACCAAAGTTGGTGTGCTGATTTTTATATGCTTTATAGGATGACCTCGGTCGAAGAGTTTGAGCATAATTGGCCTTTAATAGTTGGGAAGTATAACCTAGAAACTAATAATCATGATGTGGGTTTGTATAAAATTAGTAATTCTTGGGCACCGGCTTATCTACATGAATCTTTTCATGGAGGAATGACAATTACCAGTAGATTAGAGAGCATAAATGCATTCATTAAGAGATTTGTTTCTTCTCATACATGTTTGAAAGAATTTGTTAAACAGGTTAGCACTTCAACATCTTTTTACTATTTTGTTTGTGTTTTTCAAAACCCTTTATAGATTTATTTGCTTATTTAGTGCATGTAGGATCTATGATCTAACATGTTACTTGTAACTCTGTTGAAAAAAAATAAAAATTCTATATGTTAGCTGGATCTCTCAGTCGATGAAATTAGACAAGGGGAATCACAAGACAAGATGCTCGCTACACTTAGACCCGTTTCTTTAAAGACTAAGTCCCCATTGGCGGAACAAGCTTTCAACATTCTTACACCATTTGCTTTTAAGAAGAATCAAGAAGAATTTGAGAGGGCAAGCCAATATTTGGTTGTTTATTTGAAGGTGGCGAGTTCATCATACGACATTTCGACGACCAAAATCAAAAAAATCACAAGGTATTTTGGGATGGAAGTATAGCCTTGTGTAGTTGCAAAAACTTTGAATTTTGGGGCGTACTTTGTAGGCATATATTTCGGGTCCTCATCCACAAAGATTGTTTTAAAATCCCGGCTGCATACTTACCTTTACGTTGGTGTCGTAATACATTTCATATTGACAACGTGTTCGAAGATACATCATTGCCAGAGACATTGATGAACAACCAACCTAATTTGGTAGATGATATAGTAGAAGAAGATGATGTTTTGGGTCCTCCAAAATCTGTTCCAAAGGGGCGTCCAAGAAAAGGACGTGAAAAGGGTGGAAAAGAGTTGGCGAATAAAAAACGTAAGAGATGTTCCAGTTGCAACGAAATTGGACACACAAGACCTACATGTCCGATGAAAGAAAATATTGATGTTATGGAAGTTGTTTCTTCTTCTTCAAATGTGTCACGAAAGAAACTTACAGCAAAAGATTTTGGACTCAATCCTATATTCACAGTTAAGTACTAGACATGGTAGTCACAAAAACTTTAATTTCGGTACTTTTGTTTTTGTCTTTCATGATTTGTAAGGATTGAAAATTTGTGTTTGATATTTGTTCTTTGTATACCTGAAGTTTGGATTATTGTTGTTGTTACGTTGAGTTTAAATACATGGGTGTTTATTAAACAAATAACAAAGAACATGGTTAATATGTATAAAAAATATTAGAAGGGTTGTACATAAGTTTTCTCCAATTAAAAGTAGCAGAGATTCTTTGTAAATATAGAAAGTGATCACCCATTGAAGAATATTGGTAATTAAGGAAGGTATAAAAACAACCCCATGGGTTGTCTATAACAAAACCCAAAAAGTATTATACCAACTATGGAAACAAAAAACATAATATTTTGATGATCTATTTTAAGTTTTAACAAATATTTACAACACAAGATTGTATAACCGTAACAACTCTTGTTAAAAGTGAATTTTAATCCCCTAAATATATAACGGGTGTATATTTTGAGGCCTATAAAAATTTGAAGCCATGTGCGGTAGCACACCTCATTCTGCTGAAGTGCAGTAAATTAAAGAATTACTTAAATGATTGTAATAAAAAAAAATGTTTTCAGTGATTTTTGTTGTTCTCTTTTAAAGAACCTCTTAAATCGTCTAACTTTTTAAATTTGTCCTCAAAATTCAATTTTTATCTTAATAACTTTACAGTTTAATTACAAAAAAGCTTCACGGTCGATATTATTATGAATATGCAATTTGCACACTTTATGTTACTACGAGGTCTCAAAATTAAAGTAAAGCACAACAATCTTCATAGCAAACGTGATTTTAAAAATATAATAAACTTCGAATTTTTAAATGGCTAACGTATGAAAGTATAATACTTTAAACTAGGTCAAGTGAGTTGCTTCTAATTAATCGATCCGGTCAAGTCACTGATCAAATTATCTCTTTAACCAATTTTCCACCAAAAAGGTACTTTTATTTCCAATAATAAAAAAAAGTGATATATATTCAATACATTTGTAAATCATAACTAACCAATATATTAAACCTTAAAAAATTCATCGAAAAAGATATAATAAAAAACTAAAACTACATCGTAATTGCATATAGTAACATGTGTTATTCGGAAAAAAAAAAAAAAAAAAAAAAAAAAAAAAAAAAAAAAACATGCCTTGTCTCATAAACAGGGTTGTCTCGGGTCGTCTTAAACCTGTCGGGTCTAATTGGGTTTTGAAAATCAAAATCCCAATTTAATTTAGCCCTTTTTTCACATGTTAGTTTAGGAAGCAATCATGTAATTACAAGTGCATGTAACTGTAATTACATGATTGCTTCCTACACGTACACCTATCTCATTGATAATTTAACATGTTTGTTTAGGAAGCAACCATGTAATTACACGTGTATGTAAGATTACTGATTGTACACGTGTTAATATACCCGTTAATGGATTTGGTTGGAGTAAATGCAAGATTGTGTTGCAGCTTATTTCTCCGAATAAGTTTCGGAGAAATGATACATTTTTATAACATAGTACCCAGTACCCACTACCCACTACCCACTACCCACCGCACTTACATATGTTTACTTTTAACTAATTAGTTAATACTCTTTTATATTTAAAAATTGTAATTTCTAAGTGATGACAATATAATTCCGATCAAATTTTTATACTACTTTTAGTAGACAACTAATTTAAAACAACTTAAAATGAGAACGGGAATGACTAAGACCATATATAATGGTGGGTGAAGGGTCACCATTACCCCTCACTCATGCATGACATCCACCCACATCACCCCATCACTTATATTTTCTGCATATAATAGTGACCACTTTCACTATTATGTTTTTTTATTTTATTTGTGAATGTGTGTGAGATATTTTGTAGGATATGTTTGTATAAACTGAATAACTTTAATAGTGATTACCATTGTAGCTAAAAGGTTATGATAATAGTAATGTGTTATCGTAACCAACCTATAGAATGGAGGGAGTACATTAATCTCTCTACAAAAGAATTAGAATGGTTATCGATGAATTTTATGTCTCTTAACATTCAAGGTCTTGTCCAAAAGACTAAAAAAGATTGCATCAAGGAGTTATGCGTTAGGCACAAGGTGAATTTTCTGTCTTTACAAGAAACTAAATTGGAATCGTTGGAGCTTTTTGATATTAGGAGATGTTGGGGTAACCTTAACTTCGATTACGTTCATAGTCCATCAGTTGGATATTCGGGCGGTATTCTTTGTGTATGGGACCCGAGAATGTTTCATAAAGATAATGCTACAGTTTCTGATTATTTTTTCATGGTTAGAGGTAAATGGATTCCAAATGGTAGAAAGATTCTTATTATATCTATATATGCCCCCCAAGAATTAAGTGAAAAAGAGATGTTATGGGATTATCTGACCCTGGTGATTGGCAATTGGCATGGTGATGTAGTTATCATGGGCGATTTTAATGAAGTACGTAAACAAGAGGAAAGATATGGTTCATGGCGCTTATGCTTTTAACCCTTTTATTTCAAATGCAGGTCTGGAGGAGATTCACTTAGGTGGTTGCTCATTTACATGGTGTCACAAATCGACATCTAAAATGAGTAAACTTGATAGATTTCTTGTGTCTGAAGGAATTGTGAGTGCATACCCCAATATTTTAGCGCTCACGTTAGATAGATATCTTTCTGACCATCGACCCATTTTACTGTGCGAATCTAAATTCAACTATGGCCCATCACCTTTCGATTTTTTCATTACTGGTTCGACTTAGAGGGGTTTGATGATTTCGTGAAGACAACCTGGAAAGATGCCCAAGTGAATGACCACAACGTCATGAGAAAGCTTATGAATAAATTAAAGATTCTCAAAAGGAAAATCCGCGAGTGGATTAAAGATAAAAGGGCCAACTCTAATAATCACAAGAAGATCTTAAAAGAGCAGCTTACTGAGATAGATAACTTGCTTGATAAAGGCGAAGTTAATGTTGAAATCCTTAATAACCGTGCCGATATCTTTAAATCTTTGCAGGATATCGATAAATTAGAATCGGTTGAGTTGGCTCAGAAAGCTAAGATTAAATGGGGGATTAAAGGGGATGAGAATACAAAATACTATCATGGGATTCTTAATAGACAACGAAATCAACTTGCTATACGGGGTGTGCTGATTGATGGGACTTAGACCGAGTCTCCTGACTCAGTAAAGAATGATTTTTTTTCTCATTTTCAGAATCGTTTTGATCATCCTCAAAGTTCGGATCCAAATTGATATGAGCTTTCCTAATCATCTTAGCCTCTGATAACGCTACACGCGTCGTTCGGGGTCAAAGGAACTTCCTTTTCTTCGAGCAAGTTTTATAACACCCTAGGCAGTGAACCTAATCGTTGTAGTGTAGTAATTAGAGTAAGCCACGGGTATTGATATCGTTCTCTAGGGGAATAGGAATGCTAGTAAGGAGTTACTACGCTAAGGTTAAGGTTGAGGAAGATTATTTTTTATCTTTTTATATTTTATGAAAATGGAAAGGTACGAATCTCGGGTATTGGATTTGGGGGGTTGGTATTTCTACCGATTACTCTACTATTATCTAATTATCTAAACTAGGGTTGTGGGAGTCTATGTCTAATTAATGTGTGCTTGTATGATAGTTTAAAGATGTGTTTACCTAGTTTGTATTACTCCTTAATTATCTCCTATTGATGGTTGAGTGTCACGTCTTATTCCTAGTTGCGTTGTGTGTCTAAAGTTGTAGGGTATGCGTTTCTCCCTAAATCTTCGAACTTACCAAAGGGTCTTGTCTACAAACCCACTAGAGATTATAAACTCCTACTCTAAGGCGCTCTTTGGATGGTTTAGCCTACAATTACTCAGGTAATTATACTCTAAGGTTCACAAAGATGAATCAAGCATTAAGTACACAACGAATGACCTATCGCATTACTAGATCATTAGTCAACTAAGATAAGAAACAACCAATCAATATTCAATAATTAAGTTTCATACTTCCTAAGCAAACACACAAATAAATTAGCCGGACATGGAGAACATGCAAGCATACACACAAATAATCAAAGACATAATTGAATTAATGAAGTAAAGACTTATCTTGATGTAAGATAGGGTTTAAAACCCTAAAATACTGTACAAGACACCTTAGGTTCGGTTTTAGGTTTTTACTCCAAAGACTCTCCACACAAAGACTGAAAAATTCGGATTCTATATATAAGATTACAATTGCGACGGCGTCACCTTATGTTTAGTGACGCCGTCGTGTCGCCGCCATTAGGGTTTCGTCTTGGCCACGTTAACCTTGCGACGGCGTCACCTTAAGTCTGTGACGCCGTCCTCTTCAGCTTCTGACGTCGTCTGGATTGCATCTAGGCCGTCTGAGTAGCGACGGCCTACTCTTCCATAACTGGACGTCGTCACTTGAAAATACGAGTTTTGGGTTCTGGATCGTCTCAATAATTTTGGGACGGCGTCGCCAATAGCACCTGACGCCGTCGCCTTATACTTTCAGCAAATGTGAGTGTCTCGATTTTGACTTTGGCCATTTTCTTCATATATTCGCGCCTTTTCGTCCAAATAAGTGCCATTCCAGCATTTTGCCTTCACGAGACCTAAAAGTGAAAAGGAACGATATTAAGCAATAACGGATACAAAAGTGATCAAATAAGGACTTAAACGACCCCTCAAAATGGTACCTTTTAAAACCTTATCAAATATCCCTACACTTGTTATTTGCTTGTCCTCAAGCAAATGTGCTTTTAGCCAATTAATTTATAAGTTAGGGGTCATGAAGCATTAATTCAAAACGGTCCACAACACATATAAGCCCCGCAAAAGTCATAACAAGCACGGAAATTACATACTAGCACCTCACATGGGGTGTTTGGATACTCACATCTCTCTCGGGTGTATATATGAAGTATAACAATATAGGAAATGGAAGATAAACACTCATTAACCGGTCCTAGTACATAGATTACCATAGGCTTGAGAATAGATCAAACCTCCATCGCTTTGGCGTAAGCACCTAGGAAAGACTATCAAAGAGGTCTTTAAAGGGTTGTAACGTTAGGCTTATGGTAGGGAAACAAGGGTTTGGTGGGATAGGCTATTTAGTGGTGGTAAGTCAAAAATCTCTATGTTAACTGCATATGAAGAATGGCGTTGCTAAGCCAAGACTCGACACTCTAAACTCTAGATAACTGAAATAAACAAACATAAATTTAAAGGATAGATGTAGGATGGTAGCTCGTATGTTTTTTTTTTTTTTTTTTTTTTTTTTTTTTTTTTTTTTTTTTTTTTTTTTTTTTTTCTTCTTTTTTTCTTTTTCGATTTTTTTTTTTTTTTTTTTTTTTTTTCATACACTTTTACTCTACCATCCTCTATGATAACATCAAAATACTAGGGATTTACAGCCATATCCCTACACTTGAGTTTTTATTACTCTAACACTAATTTGACCCGAATTGAAAAGATCAAAACACTTGGGGTACATTATTACGCAAACAAAGGGAATTTGAATTTAACGTTCCCTTCCCGTCATTTCATAAACTTTAACTTTTCCCATGAATCCCAATCATCCCAAAACTGTATACAAAGGATATGACTCGACTTAGCAACTTATGCAAGCAACTAGATAATTGAACTAAAGGTTTAGGGTGATAACAAACATTTGCATTAAAAGTGAGTGCATAAGGGGTAGGCTAAGGCGATTTGGGTGTATATTTAGGGGTGGGGTGTAAACAATGCTCTTCATTGATATTCCGGAAAAACCGAAATATCACGAGAACCGCGAAAAGGATAGGCTCTGAGGGGTTAACTAGGGGTATCGTGTACTAAAAATGAGTACATCGCAAAGGGTATGGGGGAATTACTCAACCGAAGTGGAAGAAGTAATTATATTACAGGTATCAAACAAGGGTTATCCTAATGCCTCTTATCATTTAGTTATTCCTAACTACACAAGTGTAGCCTCACTTGCGATCTTGGAATGCATCACAAAACAAGTTCTAGAATCTAATATACTACCGGTTCACACTCTAAGCATTAAAGATGAATGCTTTAATTCCTACTAATCTAAGGGCGATCCTCACATTTTGGTGGAATTTGGGTGGTAAAGGGTTTTTTGTGCTAGTCATATAACTTCCTATCCGTGAGACGCTTTTGTTAAGACTAATGGCCCACTCCTATATGTCATAAAAAATTTTAAATTTGGTGCCAAAATTACCCTAACCGACATTTTCTCATGGTTTATTACACAATCATAATTGGACAAAGCAAATAATCAAGGATAAGCATAGTTTCAAAGTTCCCGTTTTATTTTCCCTCCCTACACTTAAACTGAACATTGTCCCCAATGTTCCCCGAAAGTATCAAAGTTATGATAAAAGAAGGTAATTAAAAACGAAAGAAACTAATACTCCCCTGATTAGCTCGGTAGGATCCGTGTAAAGTGGTGGTTAAATTCTTTTCCAAGAAGAATTATTGCGTGAAAAGCTCCTTCCAATCTTATGTAACTTCTTCTTGACAAACTAAACCTGCACACTTGAAGAAAACAAACGAAACCTTCGCGTAAAATCGGCGGTAATAATATATATAAGACTCGATTTAAACTAGGATATAATGCTTGTGGAATGGATGTTTACAGAATTTCTAAGAAAATTAAGACCTGGAAAATTCCAAAAATTTATAAGTAGCTCAGAAAACGAGAAAAAAATAATCTGATGTTTTTACTCCTTCCTGACGCCATCAGGTTGCAATCCTGACGCCGTCAGGTTATCCTGACAAAAACTGGTCTGCGATTTTCTGGAAAAAAATTCTAGAAAATTTACATCTTTAGAATCTGGAAAAATTTCTGCAAAACATCCATTATGACTCGATACAAGCATTTGACTCGAACAAACAAACATAAATATCTTTTAGTTAATTGTTATTCTCATGTTTACGTTTCTTTTGAAAACGTGTGTAATCCTCCCTACACTTATCCCTTATGTAAAATACCTTTATATGCAATTAAGACGAGGTTAAAAACAAAATAAAGCATTTTTACAAATTCAAACATGAGAACAACAATTAATAAAAGATATACGACACACAAATAAAAATGAAAAACAAATACATGGGTTGCCTCCCAAGAAGCGCTTGTTTTTGTTCGAGTCACGAGCCTGACTCTACCCTTATTTATCAGATAAAGGGGAAGTTTTCCCTACACTTAAGTTTAAGTGAGGGTGATAGTAGCAATACACACCCTCAGGGTGGAAATTTGCTACGTGAGGAGAGGGTGATGGGTGATTTATATGCTCAAAGGAGTGTGCTCTATTCATTATAACCTTACATAAGTCTATTGGTGTAGCGGTTGAATCAAATCTCTCTCCTAAAAATGGATCATTTTCTATCAACTTCAAAAGATTCCTAGTTAAGGATCCATCTTGACCTAATAAACCCGGTTTAAACCCATAGTGTTTCTTGTTATCAACCATGAATGGGTGATGTAAGTGTGTAAGGTCATGGGTTACTCCTATATTAGCTTCTACTCTACATAGCCTAGAATCTACCACCTTTATCAAGCAACTACCCGGACTATCTATTTTGATGGGTGGATTGGGGCCTAATTCAATTCCAAGATTCACATCTAAAGATGGAAAATTGGGTAAGGTTTTTGGTTGAGGCTCCGGTTCATCAAAATTAGGAACTTTCCTAGGACTAAGAGAGAGGTCATGACAACAAGCATCTAAACCTATATTCCCTAGTGGCGTTTGGTCCAAAGGTTCTACAATCGGGGTTCCTATAGTCTCTTCTACTTCTTCCGGGTAAGTTATAGGCGATGTGTGTTCCTCAAGTGATGGTAGGACTTGTGGGTTATCCGATGGGATTGGATTTTCTACTCTATCCTCCATCTTATCAAGATCACCTATGTATTCATTTTGTACTGTGGTAGCGCCTAACCATGACATGCACCTTGGTACCTCAACTCTAATCATCTCCTTCCTAAACAACCTTTTCGACCGAAGTTTCCAAATTGAAAATAGGTCTAAAGATTCGTTTTTTGGGTCCCATGTTCCACTTCTAAATTGGGCGTGAATCTCAAAGGTTTCCCATGCATTTCGAACACCACGTCCCCAAATATCCCCATCCGCTACATAGTCAAGTCTCCTTTGGGTTTCGTGGGCGATACGAGTGTAAAAGAATTGTAGTGGAAACAGTAAATCAATACCATGATAAAGGACTTTTTGTAATAAATATTTAATTCGAGTCCACGCCTCAGGAAAGGATTCATCATGATATTGTTGGAACCTCAAGATCTCATTTTGGAGTGGAAAGGGTAGATTATGTAGTGGATTTCGTTGATTGGGTGACAGTTTTGGCAGATTCACGTTCTCCATAATGGCTAACGGAATAGTTAATGAAAATGGTTACGAACAAAGGTCACGAAGAAGGGGGATAGACTATGAGGAATCTAAAAATGAGAAAAAAGTTTACTTGATAGGAATCAAGCAAAGAAACCTAAACGAGGTTGACTACTAACTAGCTATTCTATTCCCCGGCAGCGGCGCCAAAAACTTGATAACGCTACACGCGTCGTTCGGGGTCAAAGGAACTTCCTTTTCTTCGAGCAAGTTTTATAACACCCTAGGCAGTGAACCTAATCGTTGTAGTGTAGTAATTAGGGTAAGCCACGGGTATTGATATCGTTCTCTAGGGGAATAGGAATGCTAGTAAGGAGTTACTACGCTAAGGTTAAGGTTGAGGAAGATTATTTTTTATCTTTTTATATTTTATGAAAATGGAAAGGTACGAATCTCGGGTATTGGATTTGGGGGGTTGGTATTTCTACCGATTACTCTACTATTATCTAATTATCTAAACTAGGGTTGTGGGAGTCTATGTCTAATTAATGTGTGCTCGTATGATAGTTTAAAGATGTGTTTACTTAGTTTGTATTACTCCTTAATTATCTCCTATTGATGGTTGAGTGTCACGTCTTATTCCTAGTTGCGTTGTGTGTCTAAAGTTGTAGGGTATGCGTTTCTCCCTAACTCTTCGAACTTACCAAAGGGTCTTGTCTACAAACCCACTAGAGATTATAAACTCCTACTCTAAGGCGCTCTTTGGATGGTTTAGCCTACAATTACTCAGGTAATTATACTCTAAGGTTCACAAAGATGAATCAAGCATTAAGTACATAACGAATGACCTATCGCATTACTAGATCATTAGTCAACTAAGATAAGAAACAACCAATCAATATTCAATAATTAAGTTTCATACTTCCTAAGCAAACACACAAATAAATTAGCCGGACATGGAGAACATGCAAGCATACACACAAATAATCAAAGACATAATTGAATTAATGAAGTAAAGACTTATCTTGATGTAAGATAGGGTTTAAAACCCTAAAATACTGTACAAGACACCTTAGGTTCGGTTTTAGGTTTTTACTCCAAAGACTCTCCACACAAAGACTGAAAAATTCGGATTCTATATATAAGATTACAATTGCGACGGCGTCACCTTATGTTTAGTGACGCCGTCGTGTCGCCGCCATTAGGGTTTCGTCTTGGCCACGTTAACCTTGCGACGACGTCACTTTAAGTCCGTGACGCCGTCCTCTTCAGCTTCTGACGTCGTCTGGATTGCATCTAGGCCGTCTGAGTAGCGACGGCCTACTCTTCCATAACTGGACGTCGTCACTTGAAAATACGAGTTTTGGGTTCTGGATCGTCTCAATAATTTTGGGACGGCGTCGCCAATAGCACCTGACGCCGTCGCCTTATACTTTCAGCAAATGTGAGTGTCTCGATTTTGACTTTGGCCATTTTCTTCATATATTCGCGCCTTTTCGTCCAAATAAGTGCCATTCCAGCATTTTGCCTTCACGAGACCTAAAAAGTGAAAAGGAACGATATTAAGCAATAACGGATACAAAAGTGATCAAATAAGGACTTAAACGACCCCTCAAAATGGTACCTTTTAAAACCTTATCAGCCTCGAACAACAGATGGACTTGGAAAGTAATATAACTCGCGAAGAAATAAAAAGAGGGGTGTAGGAGTGTGGGACCGATAAATCTCCAGGACCAGACGGTTTTACACGGAAGATTTTGGAGCGTTATAGAAAAAGATGTGATAGAGGCTGTGAACATGTTATTTCAAAGTGATACTTTTCCTAAAGGATGCAACGCATCTTTCATCGCTTTGATTCCGAAAACTCAGGATGCTAATATGGTGAAGGATTTTAGGCCTATTACTTTTATTGGAAGCTTATACAATATTATAGCCAAGATTTTGGCGAAGCATCTGGTTCCAGTTTTAGGAGATATTGTGAGTGAAGTTCAATCGGCGTTTGTCGATAATCGAAAAATTCTAGACGGCCATTTTCATTTTAAATGAAATTGTTCAATGGTGCAATAGGAAAAAAATGATCAATGATCTTTAAAGTTGATTTCGAGAAGGCTTATGACTTGGTTCATTCGGATTTCTTAATGGAGGTTTTAAAAAAGTTTGGCTTTGGTGATAGATGGTGCCGATGGATTCAGGGCTGCTTAGTTTCGTCTACAGGCTCGGTGCTCATTAATGGAAGTCCTACCTCTGAATTCTAGTTTTACAAAGGTCTTAAACAAGGCAATCCTCTTTCACCTTTTCTTTTTCTTTTGATTATGGAAAGTCTTCACTTGTCAGTTCAAAGGGTGGTTGACGCAGGTTTGTTTAAAGGCATATCTATTTGCTCTTCTCTCCATTTGTCTCATTTATTCAATGTGTACGATGCTATCTTAATGGGTCAATAGAGCGAGACAAATATCAATACCATCGTTAAGGTCTTGGATTGTTTCTGATGCGTGAGCGTTCGGGGTCGAGAAAACCTCCTTTTCTACGAGCAAGTTTTTCAACCCTCTAGGCAGTGAACCTAATCGTTGTAGTGTAGTATGGGGTAACCCTCGGGGATTGATATCGTTCTCTAGGGGAATAGGAATGCTAGAAAGAGATTTATGACAAGAAGTTGGGGTTGAGGATGATTCTTTTCATTTTTTTTTATGTTTTTAGAAAGCAAAGGTAAAATCTCGGGGTATATGATTGGGGGTGGTACTTCTACCGATTTCTCTACTTCTACTAATTATCTAATTAACTACGGATAGTTTATGCTAATTGAGGTGTGCTCGTATGATGATTAAAGATGTGTTTACTTAGATACTATTACTCCCTAGTTATCTTTTATTGGCCGGTTGAATTGTCACTTCCTTTATCTTAACGTGTTGTATTCCTATTAGTCGGAGGGGGTGCGTATTCCCTAGTTCTATGAATGTATCTCTCCTATAGAATTCACGGGATCGGCAAGTATAACACTATCTCCCCCGAGCACCCTATCGTCATAAAGCACACTCACGCAATAAACACAACGATAGCCTAGTTGCACTCCTAGGCTTTTATCAATTAATACAAGAGACAACCTAACAACAATCAATAACTAGGTTTTATAGATCTAACCAAACACGCAAGTAATTTAGCTAGACATGTTAGACAAGCAAGCATACACACAATCAATTGAACATGGGGTAGACATAATGATAAATTGGAATAACAAACTTATCTTGATGTGTAAAATAGGGTATGGGACCTTAGATTAATGTCCAAGTCGGACTACAACTGAGTTAGGGTTTGCTCTCCAAAATTCTACCTCTTAAAATACAGAAAAGTCAATTTCTATATAAAGATTTACAATCGCGACGGTGTCGCCTTTTGCTAGCGACACTGTCAGGTCGCCGTCATTAGGGTTTCGTTTGGGCCAAGTCATCGTTTGGACGGCGTCACTTGAGAGGTGTAATGCTGTCAGTCTTCATGCAGGACGTCGTCTGAACTATGGATCTTGGGCGTCTGGTGTGAAAAGTATGAGTGACGCCTTCCAGGAATAAGGCGTGACGCCATCAGGATTTAGGACCAGAAATTCCACTGAGCCGTCGCGTGACTTTTTGGTCAAGTCTTCATAGGGGGATGGCGTCGCCCTTTGGATGGGATGCCGTCAAGTGTAATGATCAGGCTTTAAGTGTCTTTGATCTTGTCTTTGCCATTTTCTTCATGTTTCCGCTCCTTTTCATCCAAATATGCTTCATTCCAGCATTTTGCTTCCAAAAGACCTAAAAAGTGAAAAGGAACGATTTTAAGCATTAACAGATATAAAATATGTCGATTTAGGGCTTAAATGACCCCTTAAAAGAGTATGTTTTAAATCCTTATCAAATATCCTACACTTGGTATTTGTTTGTCCTCAAGCAAATGTGCTTTTGACCAATCAATTTATAAGTTAGGGGGCATGAGGCATTGGTTTAAAATAGTATACAACAAGTAAAAGCGCCACAATAGTCATAACAAGCACGGAAATTATACACTAGGACCTCACAATTGCCGTTTGGATTCTCTCATCTCTCGGGTTTATATGAAATATAATATGAATGGAAATGGAAGATAAACACTCATTACCGGACATAGTACATAGATTACCATAGGCTTAAGAATAGATCAAACATCCACTACTTTGGCGTAAGCACCTAGGAATAACTATCTAAGAGGTCTTTACAAGGGTTGTAACGTTAGGCTTAGGGTAGGGAAGTAAAGGGTTTTGTTTGATAGGGGATATTTAGTGGTGGCAAGTCAAAAATCTTATGTTACAAGCATGTAAAGCGTGGCATTGCTAAGCCAAGACTCGAGCCACTAACACTAGATAACTTGAAACAAAGGAAACATAAATTTAAAAACATAAACATAAAGATATATGTAGGATGGTAGCCCGTATGTTTTTTTTTCATACCTTTTTATTCTACCATCCTCTACGATAACATCAAAATATAAGGGATTTATAGATGCATCCCTACACTTGAGTTTTTATTTAACTAAACTAATTGACCCGATTTGAAAAGATCAAAAAACTTGGAGCATTTAATTACGTAGACAAAGGGAATTTGAATTTGTCGTTCTTTCCCGTTACTCCATAAAATATTACTTTTACCCATGAGTCCCAATCATCCAAAAACTGTGTACAAAATATATGACTCGACTTAGCAACCATGCAAGTAACTAGATAATTGAACTAAGGGTTTAGTAGTGATAACAATAATGCACTAAATTTGAGTTCATACAAGGTAGGCTAAGGCGATTTGGGTGTACATTTGGGGGTGGATTGTAAACAATGCTCTTCATTGATATTCTGGAAAATCAAACATCACGAGAACCGCGAAAAGGATAGGCTCTGAGGGGTTAACTAGGGGGTATCGTCTACTAAAGATGAGTACATCGCAAGGGTGTGGGGTAATTACTCAACCGACGTGGAAGATGTAACTATAATACAGGTTTCAAACAAGGGTTATCCTAATGCCTCTTATCATTTAGTTACTCCTAACTACACAAGTTTAGTCTCACTAGCGATCTTGGAATGCATCACAAAATAAGTTTTATAATCTATTATACTACCGGTACACTCACTAAGCATTAAAGATAAATTCTTTTATTTCTAAAGATCTAGGGGGGAACCTCACATTTTTGGGGTGGAATTTGAGTGGTAAATGGTTTTTGTGCTAGTCATATAATTCCTATCCATGATACGCTTTATTAAGACTAAATTTTAGCTCGTAAATGTCATAAAAAAATTTAAATTTGGTGCTAAAATTGCCCTAACAAATATTTCTCATAGTTTATTATATAAATTACCAAGGACAAGACAAATGATCAAGTGAGTGAATAGTTTCTAAGTTCCCGTTTTATTCTCCCTCCCTACACTTAAAATGAACATTGTCCCCAATGTTCTCCGAAAGCATCAAAGTTATGATAAAGGAATGTAAGCAAGAAAAAGAAACTAGTACTCCCCTGATTAGCTAGGTAGGATATGTGTGAAGTTTCAGTTAAATCTTCTTCCAAGAAGAATGCATAAGTAATAAACTTCATCCAATGTGTGTTTCTTCTTCTTCTCTAATATAACATGCACACTCATAAGAAAACAAACGAAACCCTCGTGTAAAATCAGCGGTAAAACTATACATGACACACAACTACACTAGAAAGCAAGTAAGATATAATGCTTGTGGAATGAATGTTTGCAGTTTTTCTGGAAAATTAAGACCTGGGAATTTCCAAAAATTTATAAATTGCACAGAAAATGAAAATTGATCATTCTGTTTCTACATAGCCTGACGTCGTCAGTCTTTAATCCTGACGCCGTCAGGTTGTCCTAACAAAAAGTGGTTTGCTGCGTTTTTCTGGAATAATAACATCATTAAAACCTGGAAAAATTCCTTCAAAACATCCATTATGACTCGATACAAGCATTTGACTCTAACAAACACACATATATATCGATTTCAATTATTGTAATTCTCATGTTCATGTTCTTAAAAACTTATGTGATCTTCCCTACACTTATCTTTTTGTAAAATACATTTATATGTAATTAAGACGAGGTTAAAGACAAAATAAAGCATTTTCACAAAGTCTAACATGAGAATAAACAACAATGAAAAAGATATATGAACACACAAATTGAAAAAAAAAAAACAAGCAAACAGTTAAGCATGGGTTTCCTCCTACGAAGCGCTTTTCTTTATTTATGAGTCTTGTAGCTAGACTCGAAGTCGTGCTCCTACGTGACTTCCTTACCGTCATCTTCTTCCTCATGACGGTTTCTATTGGGGTTTTCTATGGCCTAGTTATGTCCTATCGTGCATCTATCTAAGAAGTCATTTTGCCCCCAATTGGTTCTATATTTCGGTCCTAGTTTCACACATTCTTTATAGAACCCAAATATCTTATTCATCACATAGTCTACTCCTCTCTTCTTATCCTCCTCATTCCTATAGTAGACCGATAGCTTAAGTTCCTTCTCATTATTGGATAGTGATGAGAATTTCTCAATCTTAAACGGAATTTGATAGGCAACATCATCGGTCTCATCCTTGAATCTAACTATCCCTAACGACGGATCATAAGTCATCCCGGTGTTATCTATGAATGGCTTTCCTAGAACTACATGGGACAAGCTAGGATCTATAGCTGTACTAATATCCTCCACAATCACAAAATCCGTAAGGTACGTGAAGCTACCTACATAGATAGGCAATCCCTTAACTCTACCAAGGAAATTAAATCTAACTCTAGGATCATTGGGGTCTTGCCTATTTGGGATAGGTTTTTTCATCACCCAATTATAGTACTTACTAGTCATGATGTTTATTGGAGACTTGCGATCAATGTAGGCATTTGCCACGAAAAGATGTCATATGCAACATGGTATGTTGAGATTTCTAGGATTTTTAAACGTGATTCGTGGGCATCTCCTAGTATAAAAGGGACGAAGGTCGCGCATTAGGTGTGGGTGGTATGAAAGTTCCTCATCCGTAGGAAACTTATTGAAGTGTTCATCACCTACTTCGTCTATTTCATCGGGTGATTCATCCTTAGGAGTCTCACTAACCTCAAGTACCGTCTCATGGTTTGCTTCATCACTATTCCTATTTGGCTTCACTAGGGTGATGGCATTGACGAAGTGAACATGCTTTGATGAAGACGGGTCCCTAGTTTCAAAGTACTTGCTCGGGTCCTTAATCTTAACAACGGAAGCTTCAGGAGAGTGAGTCGAGATGGCATTACCCTTTTTGGTGGTCCTCCTATCATTATTGGTTATGGCTTTCAAGAGGTTATCTATCTTCCTATCCATCTCGACTTGTTGTTGGTTAAAGTGGTCCGAAAGCTTGGCTATTTGGGCTTCTTAGGATGTAACTAGGTGTTGCATCATCCCTTCTAGGTTTTTTTGACTAGGGGCATGAGAGCTTTGTTTGTGTTGTTGGGACCATGGGGAATCGTTAGAGGTGAATTTTTTGGTTTGACCCCAATTATAGTCGGGTTTGCCCCTCCATGCTTCTCGGGCTTCGTTGAAAGTCCTAGGTCCGGGTGTTGTGGAAAATCTTCCTCCCATTCCATTGGTACGCGAGGATGCATAGTCCACGAAAGCTTGTTCGAGGAGTCTCGTGCAATTGCGAGTGTCATGCGGACTACTACATAACTCACTCAAGGAAGAGACCTTGTTCACTTGGCGTAAAGGCTTAGGAGTTTCGTAGGAGCTCATTAGGAATTTGACTTGATCTTCAAGTTAGAGCATCCTACGATTGGAAGGTTGTGAGTCAATGGGAGGCAAGGAGAATGCCTTAACGGTTTTGGGCAACTCACGGGGGTCATTCCAACATTCGTTGTCATAGAGGGCAAGGTCCTCTATTGTACCCCATGACTCTTCCGCGGTAAGTTCACTAAGTTTGCCAGCGACCGCTTGGTCGATGGTTTGCCTAGTTGAGAGATTGACATGATCGTAAAAGATTTAGACTTGAAGCCAAAGATCGATGTTGTGATGAGGGACTTTGTTAGGAATTAGAAATTCCAGATATTGAAGATTCGGTCACCCCAAGATATTATATAGCATAAGTTAGCTCGTAGACTAGTCGCTCTTTACGTTACTTAGCAGTTTATTAGTTAGTTTATAGCGTATATTAGTTTTGTGTAACACCGTGGAGGAAGGACGGGTCTTTACCCATTGTATACCTGATCCACAAGCCGTCAGGAGGTCGTTTATTTTGTAACCTATAAATACCCTCTACCTTGCTAGGTAGAGGGTTGGATGTTCACTTGGAATCTAACCTTCCATGAGTTTTCTCTTACTAGAACATCTCCCTTTCTCTCTCTAAAACTTATATACGCCACTATTGCTTATTGTTTAATGTGATTAGGAAATCCTATATCTTACAATTGGTATCAAGAGCCATGGTTTGATCACTCATCTTTCATGCTCTTTGTTTTGGTGGATTTCATAAGGTTTTTTGGGGTATTAAGGGTTTAGGAGAGTTTGATTCATTTGGACAAATTCTAGTGTTAAAGCTTGAATTTTGCTTGTACTTTTGTGTTTAGGATCATCATATGTGTTTATGTTTTGAATTGGAAGGCTTAAATCATTGTGGTTTGGTTGTTTTTTATTGATAAAGTGGTTATTTTTGAAGTTTGTACGAAGCGAGTTGAGCCTCGGATAGTTTGTTCCTCAAAGCGAGTTGCTTTGTTATTGGATGCGAGTTGGTACATGTGACTTGGCTGTTTAGCGAGTTGATCTTTATGCGACTTGGGTTCTAAGCGAGTTGTTTCTTTAAGCGACTTGAGATCTAAAGCGACTTAGCTATTTAGCGAGTTGTAACGCTAGCGAGTTAAGTTAAGCGACTTGGTGTTCAAGCGAGTTGATTGTGTTGCGAGTTGATACTAAAGCGAGTTGGCTATTTAACGACTTGATTCATTAAGCGAGTTGATTGTGTTGCGAGTTGATGCTAATGCGACTTGGCTATTTAGCGAGTTGACTGCTTAAGCGAGTTGATAATTAAGCGAGTTGTGTGGTTAGCTACCTGTTCATTTAGACTTGTTACTTCTTCGTGATACATTCTTACGGTTGTTCTTTTGGTTTAGTAAAATCCCGTGAAAGAATCAATTTTCCGGTTTAATCAAAGAATAGTAAAATCCCGTAGAGTCCAACATTCATGGCTCACTCTACCGATCCAGTAATATCTAACGTACTCGAACTTTATGACACAGTGGACTGCAGACAAAGTATGCACTATTCAGAATGCTTGACCTTAACAGATTCTACATATGATGATCTAAACCCATCACACTTTGAGTCCAACACAAATGAACCCCAGCAGAAATTACTTATTGAATGCAGTGTTGAACCATATTTACAGCTTCATTCTCACATATCACAAGTTTTATCCACATCCATGGATCGAACATGCAGTGCTCTTTTTCGTCAAGAATTTCCTTCACTAAAGAAAACAATGTTGCTATACTTGGAACAATTGAAGAACCAGCTCACCAACGAGAAGATAATAATTAATGATTCCTTGGGTGTACTTCAGATGATTCACAAACAATTCCTGCCATTTATTAATAAGGAATACTCAGTAGACTTTGATCAACAACTCTCAAGTATCTCCTTTAAAAGGCATACTGGAATGGAAATTCAGGAATTTTCCAATATATTCATCCAATTAATGGATAATATGGAGATGTACATTAATGAAGCAGCTAAAGCAAATGAAGTCCAGGATCAACTGAAAGATAACAGCAAACTTCCAAGGGATGCTGTAATCAGAAAGTTGAACGAATGCAGAGCATCATCAGTTGATTACAACGATGAAATAGGAATAGCTTCAAATGTTATATCTGCTGATGATGAATACAAAGAATCAAAGATTGAGGAGCCTGAATCTGTCAGAAAGTCATTAATGCCCAGTACAAGCAATAAGGATGCAAGTGTCAGACCAATGGATGATCAGGTGTCATTTGATGTGCTACCCTTGAATGATCAACACAATGTATCTGGTAACGTATCCAAACCATTTGAATTTATAGATACACATGAGTCTGATAAAATTAATATGGTTGAGACTGAGTCTGTATGTTTTAAAACTAATGATGTGGTTTCAAAAAGGGCATTTGAGGAACTTTCTTACAAACATTCAATTCTTGAAAAACACTGCATTTCCTTGGAAATTGCACTACAGCAAAAGGAAGAAAATTCTCTTGTTTCAAATGCATGCACAAATCCAGAATTCCGTGAGTTTTTTGAAATTAATCAGTTAAAAACTCAGATTCTAGACAAAGACTCAACCATTCGTAACCTGAAAAAACCAATATCAGACACTCAATTGAACATGAATGCGGATATTAATTATGATGCTTGTAATACAATTAAGTCTAGAAATGAGGAACTAGCCATATGTGTTGCAAAATTGCTAAGAGAAAATGAATCCTTAGAGAAGAATCTTTTGGAGTGTAGGACCAAACAGATTGATAAAATCAACTCCATGACATCTGACATAGAGGCCCTCAAAAACCAAGTTCAAGATAAGAGTTTCACTATTGTTGCTTTAAGAAATGAGATTAGGAAAATTACAGGAAATAGAGTGAATACTAAGCTCACAAAACCATCAACTTTGGAGAAATCAACTGTTCATAATGCCACTAAACGCCCTGTAACTAGGCAACCCAATGCATTTAAGACAGAAAGATTTAAAGCATCAAAATCTAAGCTTGCCCCCCAGGTTGAAAGTAATAAGGCTTTGTCGAATCCAGTCACTTCACAAAGTCATTCCAACCGTAGGAATGACAATTTCCAGCAGATGGCTCAGAAATCTAAGATCAGGAATTTAAGGAGTCAAATGACTGACCAATCCACTAAGAAGCAATTTAAATGCAAAAGGACCAATGATCAGAACAGGAATCTAGCTTCATCTAACTTTGTTAGCAGTTGTTTTAAGTGGGTTCCTACTGGCAGACTCTTTAAGTTTACAGGTACCAAACGGACTTACTCACCCAGAAGTTGCCTCAGATGGATCCCCACAGGCAAAACCTTCAAGAATGTTGAACTTAAAGAGATGTCCATTAATGTTACTCCAAGACCTGAGTGTATTAATTCAAAAATAGAGAATATACCTGTCACTAACCCACCCATTTGCAATAATGCATGTGCTACTAGTGCAAAGTGTCCTCAATCTGTTTCAGGTATTATGCTCAATTCGTTCATGAACATCATGACCTGGTTTCCATCAGAACTGAAGAATGCTCACTCTGGAATGGTAGCCTGTCAGAATTGATACATCTCGTACTCTGACTCCTGATCACATCTTTTCAGGACTCGTACTTATTAGGTTAAAAAAAATAAAATAAAAAAAAATAATAAAATAAAAAAAACTTCACTTTCTAATTTCACATTTTTTATTCATTATTTCACTCATTTTTACTCTAGTTTCTGTCATCGATAACATCTACAGTCCTAGAAATGTCATTCAACAATGTCACGGGATTTTAGATGAAGTTCGAACAGAGTAGTAATAATTTTCTATATTTTTTTTGGTCCCTCATACTCTTGCTGTAGTTATTTCATAATACTATATCAATCAATGATTTCTCTTTTCCTCGTATCATTGATTGAGGGGGAGGATTGTGCACCTGTAGCTGAATCAGTACATATGCATGCTTTATTTGAGTGAGTTGGCTGTTGCATACTATGTGGTGATTAAATTTAGCTGAAACAGTTCATCTGATGTTTGAGGGATTTAATTTGAGTATGGTGTGATGTGTGATGATATTTTACTCCTTATAATTATATGCGAGTTGCTATGGTATATTAAGCGAGTTGCTATGATGTGTCTGTATGCGAGTTACGTTGACAAGTAGAGGGACTAAAAGTGATATTTCCTATATCTGTGTACCTTATATGCGAGTTGCATTTACAAGTAGAGGGACTAATAGTGTCAACTCGCATTTAGTATTCTCCTATGTATGCGTGTTGTATGTGTTGTGTGTCATGGTCAAATCACTTTTATCTTCTTGGTCAAAACACGCATTATCTATTCTCTCTCAACTCTCATATAAGCGAGTTACATACTGAAGACTGTGTGGTAGGCTGTTTGTGTTAACTGATCTTGTTTATCTTAACACATTGAAATGATTTATACCTAAACCATCTTGTTCCTAATCCCTTTGCAGATTTTATCCCCTCGACTCTCATCTAAATCAATTATTTGGACGTTAGGTTTGTATGTTTTTCTTTAATTGTTATTGATTGTAGCTTAGATACATTCATTGAATGATATAACATACTTAGTTAATGTCTGAAATATCCTTTGATTATGCGTATTGAGGGTGTCGTATGGGTAGGGTTAAGTTTTTGTTGTTTGGTTTAAATAGAGAGATTAGCACTCCTTCTTTACATGATTGTGACTGTGGTTTAAATATGTGTTCGTGGTTACGAGATCTTAAGAGGGTTACTCATGCTATGTTATTGTTAGCGAGTTGGATAATTTTCTTGGATGCGAGTTAACCTGATGGTTTGTTAAAGAAGTTCTTATATGCGTATTGGTGTTGACTGTGTTTGAAATCGAGTTGCTTTATGCGAGTTGCAAAGTCATAAATGCGTGTTTCCTGTTCCCTATGCAATATGTCTAGATTCATTGTATCATATGCGAGTTACATAAGCGTGTTAACTATGCGTGTTATCGTTCATCATATGCGAGTTGCCATATGCGACTTGCTTCATGTCTATAATGCGAGTTAGCATATACATGTTGACCATCCACTGTTTGACCAAAGCGAGTTGATTCATGCGAGTTGCCATATGCGACTTGCTTCATACTTTGTGATGTATGCGAGTTAACTATGCTGGTATCTTTCATCATATGCGAGTTGCCATATGCGACTTGTTTCATGTCTATAATGCGACTTTGCATATATATGTTGACCATCCATTGTTTGACTTAAGCGAGTTGATGCATGCGAGTTGCCATTTGCGACTTGATTTATATTGTATGCGAGTTGACTGTGATATTGAATGTTGCGTGTTACTCTGTAGCCTAAGCAAGATTATGGATGCGAGTTGCCATATGATATGTTCCTCATACATCAGTTAGCATGCATGTTGGTAACCTACTATCACTTATGTGTAGTGTGTTGTGTGAGTTGCTCAAATTGTAGTTCCAATGCTGGTTGCAGTGTGTTTGTTAACTTAGCCTTTGGTATTATCTATTTTTTATGCCTTCTCCCAAATGGTTTACTACACTCATAAGTTTCGGCATACTAATCATATACGTCATATCTGCAACTTACCCTAACAATTTTCCTGGATATGGTATGTGTTGTCTGTGTAACCCTCAGATCTCAATGGCTGACATCACATCCTCTGAAGTTCCTACTGCATCTCCACAAAATGTCTCTCTGACTGATGATGAATTACTTCCTCGTGCGGAATGGGTGTCAATTGCTAAGAGCAACTGCTTCTTAGATGTTGACAGAGGGCAACATAACCCAACCTACCGTCTGGCTGTCGATATCTTGAAGGACACCAACTTCTTTAATGCACTAACCAAGCGTTGCTCAATCTCATCCATCTATCTTCAACAATTCTGGAAAACTGTTAATTGGGAAAAGATTTCTGATTCATACTCGTGTATGCTTGAAGACAAATGGTATAACATCTCGGTTGATACTCTCAGGGATGCTCTTCAAATCACACCAAGAAACCCTTCAAACAAATTCATTTCCCCACCTTCCATTCATGATATCTTAAACTTTGTCGACGAATTGGGGTACCCGGAAAAAATAACCAAGATCTCATCACTCATCAATGCAGAAATATATCAACCATGGAGATCAATCGTCACAATCCTCAACCTGTGTCTAACCGGTAAAACTTCAGGGACAGACAGAGTTCGAGCTCCCATTATGCAGATACTGTAGGGAATTGTCAAAGGAAAAAATGTTGACTTTGCTGAACTTATCTGGGAAGAATTCATCTTATCCTTGGACACATTTATCTCTGACAGAATCAACTCTGAGAATAAAGTCAAAGGAAGAAAAAGTCTTGGTGAAAGAGTGATTCCCAGCATCAGGTTCTCAAAACTCATTATCAGTCATTTGCTACAAACTCACAAAATCAACTCACGTAGTGAGTCTGCCAAGCATGAAGACAGTGATGAATTCGTTCTTGGCAATCTTAAATATAGTGCCAAAGAATATGACAGAGAGTTTTTCGGTATGCCAGTTCCTGAAACTTTGCTTAATGATAGAATCAAGAATGCGGATTACTTCAAGAGCTATGTAAAGAAATCATCCGCTAATGCAGCTGACATCCCGAACTCCTCTTCCAAATCTAAGCAATCTCAAGCCTCATACTCAAGCCTTCCCAAGAAAAACAAGAGGCCTGGCAGCTCAGTATCTAATGTCTCTCCATCACAACAGCAAAAGAGAAGAAAAAAGGACGCTGGTAAGGGAAATGATGAGGGAACTAAGGTTACTGGAAGAGTAACAGAATTGATTGACGAAAACGAAGCTGCATATCAACAAGGAATTCAGCAAAGCCTTGACAGCCTAAACGAGTCTCAGAGACCACCAGTAGGAGGAGTCACGATAAGAGAACCTGAGTCAGCACCTCATCAAATCAACCCTGTCACACAAGACAAAGGTAAAGGAGTTGCTGGAGGAGATGCAGAACAAGCCGCACACATGCTACTGAATATCTCGTCACCATCTCCTAAAACAACAACCCGGTTAATTCTTAAGAAAAGAGATACTGTATCTTCATCTACACAAGTGCAAACTGGGATGGACACTGATGAAGCAGAAAGATCAGTTGAATCTCCCGCGTCCAGTGATGCACAAGAAGAAAATCAGGAGACTCCTTTTACCACAGAGACCCCAGTTTTTAAGTCAGCAAGTGAGAAAAATGATCCAATGGAGAACGTTGAGCCTGGATCTGAAACACTCAAGCATCTTGAAGAAACAATCGTGTCTACTGGATCACTTTCCTCACTTAAAAATCTTGATACTGACCCTACATACGGGGACCAATTCTTGAAAGACGGTCCCTCTGACATCGAATCAGATAAGCAAACGAATGAAAAGGAAGAAGTTCAGTCCATGTTCTCTGTCACTATACACCAAGATTCTTCTTCAATTCCTCTGATGTCTGCACCAAAGGTCTCCACTAATGTATCATCCCCGTCAATCACACCAACACTCAAACCTGTTATTACAACTGCACTTCCACATCCCAATCCCATTAATGAGTTAATACAAGTTGTCTCGATCAGTGATCCTGTCACCCCTCCTGTCTCACCACCTCGTGCATCACCAACTCCTTCTAGAACAATAGAGGAATTGCTTGAAGAGGCCAGGTCACGCATTACAACAATTGAGAAACACTTTCCTATTGCTGTCAACAACCTTGATAGTCGTATCAAGAAACTGAAGAATCTAAATCTCAATGAAATCGTAACAGAGGCAATAGAAGCAGATATTAAAGATGCGGTTGAATGGGCAATGAAGGCTCCCTTGCTACAACGATTCAAAGATCTGCCGATCTCTGACATGAGATCAGTTCTCTCTGAGAAAATGTATGAGGAAGGAGAGTACAAGCACAGTACACACAAGAAGTTATATGAGGCACTCGATGAATCTATGAAGTATGATGATTATGAGCGGTTTGTTGCTGATGATCGTGAAAAGAAGGCAAAAAGGAAAAGAAGATTTGTTCCAATGGACTCAAAAGATATGTCAGGAGGTCCCAAGCCACCACCACCACCTCCTACAGGTGGTGCTGGCACATCTGGAGTTGGGGGATCCTCAGGAACAACCAGTTCTCACAATGTAAGCTCACCATCACCACCTCCAACCACTCAGAAACAAACAAGTACCTCAAGTGGTCAAAAACATCATAATATGTCTACCGAAAGAACCACTGTCGATTACCGGTTTACACCAACCATCCCTACTATTCCAGAAGAGTAAATGATGAATGAAGAATCTTTTGTTGCTCAAGAATCTGACTCTGAAGATGATGATGCTTCTACCAAGCACATCCCAAATATTACAGAAGATGAAGATTGGTTGGATGCCTATATTGAAGGAAGACGAATCAAAACGGCTAGAGCTACACCTTCAAAGGACGTTACTCAAAGTTGGCTTACTCAAGATAAACCTCAAACTCCTGAGCCTTCATGGTTTATTCCTGAGTCTGATTCAACTAATCCAGCAAACAATTGGGCTTCAACTATCATTTCCAACTATGAAGCTCCGGCAGAAGACTCTCTTCTTCACTTCACAGGGGATATGGGGAGCTTTATAAAGTGGTTTTGTGAGAAGAAGGAAATCACATCTATCACCCCTAAAGATCTTGAAGGTCCAGCTTATGAAATAGTTAAAGTCTTCCACTCGGATGCTAATCAGCTTCAATATCAAATGGAGGAATGCTATAGAATGTTGAATGATCAAGTTGGTGAACAGATCAATAGGTTTGATGTGAACAACCCTCTTCCTCTCGGCGGTGAACCTGGATTTATGACCATTCAGTCAGAATTCTTCTTTAACCATGATCTGGACTATCTCTGTGGACATACTTCTGAAAGAAGACCTGCTCTATCAATTTCAAAGATGAAGGCAGCTACCTACACTGATCAAGGTCTCGAACAGATGGTTCCAGATCAATTCTGGGCAGACAAAGAGCAACAATATGACATTGCCGCTTCATATGGGATCTCTCATTGGTGGTTCAAGAAGAAGGAATTCTACATCGAAAGACATAGTGCCAAGAAGAGACGCAGAGCTGTTCGATCAGGACTGCGTATTCTTAGTGTTATTGGTATAGAGATCTTCCCTATCTACGGGTATGATTACCTGAAGAAGATTGTTCTTCGAAGAGCTGACTTGAAAGAGCACATCATAGAAGAGAACAACTTCAAACATCTGATGCCAAATGACTTTGAAGATCTCTATCTTTTGAACCTCCAAGGACACCTTGATCATCTTTCTGCTCGTGAGAAGAAGGCTCTCTCGGCTGCTGTCAATCTCTGGATCAGAGGCTTGGTCATTCGACTAAGAGTTGGAGACTTTCAATTGGGAATAGAAAGTTACCAGACTCGAGTCAATCTTACAAGACCAAAATGGGAAGCCAATGGACATGAATACCGCCATGAATATATAGTGATTGACAACCCCAGAGCAGTCATCTTCACTGACAGATACGGGTCAAGGATGTTAATGAGATTGCGTGAGTTATACAAATTCAGTGATGGCACACTTAAGGTGGTCGAAGAAGAGTTAAACTCCAGGGTGAAAGACATCAAAATTAATATGAAGCCGGGGAACAAAACGAAATTCTGGTCTGATGAGGATGTGAAGAGGTGTGAAGAGTTTATTGCTGCAATCAGACGAAGATTGAAGACTAGAATGATCTATCACAACCTTGAAATCTTTGTGGGTGGAAGACTTCGTGTCGGTCATTACAAACTACTTCAAAGGACTGAATGAAGACATCTTCCGAATGTAGTTTATGTTTTGTATTGCTTACAATTGTGTAATATGTGTAATAAGTGGCGTACAAACTATGAACAACTATAATGCATGTAATAGTGTTAGGTTATGTATTGTGGATTCCCCTTTTTGTCTATAAAGGGAACTTCAGTGTCGTCCACTTGGATCATATAAAATTGGACACATTTTTCTCCAACAAATGTTTTGTCCCATACATATTTAAATCACTTGAGATCCAAAATCTCAAAGGATTTGAAATTTTTGATCGGGGGAGAAAATGTGATATAAATATGAAAGATGTTAAAAGATGACCATTTTAAGTGCATACTGCTCTCTAATATGTGCTAAACAACTTTCGAATCTCGAAGCATATATTAAGGGGGAGCATTTCAAAAACAAATTCAAACCTTCAGGGTACAAAGTTTTCCATGCTTTTATATAAGGTACCTTGATTTTGTGTTAAATGGTTTCTAAATGTTTGGTGATCATGGCTGCACTTCAAAGAACTTTCCTCTTGTATGTGCAAAACTCCTTCAAACCTTGAGGCACATATTGAGGGGGAGCAAACTCTTGAAAAACCTCATCCTTCCGAAATACTTTATCTACTTGCTTTGATAAGGGAAGTGATGTTGATATCTTTTAGAAAATGGAAATCAAAGAAGTTAATTCTTTCTCTTGCCTCCGTGTGCAAAACACTTGATGCACATGTTGAGGGGGAGCTCTTGCTCTAAAAATATCAAAAACAATTCAGGTACAAAATACTTTGATAATATATCACAAGTATCTGGATTGATTTTCAAATGGTTTTCAATTGTTTCCCATGACAGATGAACAATACCAAATAGACCGACCAACTTTACTTTATGTACGGTGATATAAGGATGATAAGGTTAGGTATTTGTTCCCATGATCCACCAGAACCGGAGGGATCCACCCAGGGACTATCCACTAGTTAGTGTAGAGTTCTTAGGTATGATGATAAAAGGAGAAAAATGACATATGGGAAGAGTGCGGACTGAGACTGAGCTAGTACTGGAATAAACCCAACAAGGTTCTAGCTATGAAGTCTTGGTAAGCACTGAAGGGGTTGAAGAATTAAAAAGAATTGAATGAGAAAATGGTGAAAACAAATAGCCCTCCATTGATTCAACCTTAGGGCAGAAACCGGGTTCAATTCATTTGCTACTGGCGGTTACCAAGGTAACATCGGTATTGAAGACAAGACGTCATGGACCCAATGACGCACTGCACTTCAATCTTCCCAAACCACTTAAGTTCCTCTTAAAAGGGCTTGTTTCATTCTCACGGGGAACCTACATTATCTATCGACTTTCTCTTAGAGATTGTTGATATTGAAGAAGGAGACCCTCTCCCTAGTCTCCGATACAGGATCCAAATATGCACAAATTGAGTCTAGAGCCACGAGATCATCAATAAATCTCATTAGGACACTTTCAATGAAGACTCTATGTTTCACATAATGTGGAAAGAGAGATTATATCTTGAGTCCTACGCATTATCCTTGTGGTATTGCCAGAACATCTGAGTGATATGCAAACATATTCACAATGAAGATGGAAAGCCTCTGGAGCCAACATCTTACAAGCTCCTGGTGGGTGGCATGTGAGATCTATCAAATAGATCAACCATGTGACAACTGAACAGAAACAATGGGGCGATTCAATCTTTTGAATCAATCCTGGTTCAGGTTATGGATTGACGGATACCTTTGAAAAAAAACTGGTTGTTGTGCTTAAAAAAAAAAAAACTTTTTTCTTTAGCAAATCGACCGTGTACGGATATTTCAAATCAAAAGGTATTTTATGATTGATAATTGATGTTCATTAAAACCTTCGTTGTATTGCAAAAACAATTTCTATTTAGTAATACGCGATTGTTTTTCAAATATCTTTTCATCAATCAGTGAATTTCTATTCGCTGGTTCACTCACTCCGTGTTGTCTTCTTTGAGATGTTCCGGTTTGAGAACAGCTAGAGCAGCTGCGAAACCCTGTCAAGGAAATTCTTCGGAATTATACCTGATCACAGGCAGTACTTGTACTGATCAACGGGGAACCGTGGGCCGTGTACCTCAATTCAACGAAAGTGATCAAAGACACTTTCGTGCGCTTTATTGCTAACTGTTTTATGCAGGTACACCCGACGTTTGCAGCTGATCAGAATGAAGCGGTCAATCCATAACCGCATGCTCACACTACACATTCATCTCAAAAGAAATCATGATAAGTGCATCAATGGCTCTGATATTTTCACTCCATGCTTCTGCTACGCTGCTGCCAATATCATGAATCAACGAAAGCTTCCGTTACTCTGATGAGAATATATCATGATCCAGAATGTGAGCATGTCGGTCCGAAAGTCACAACATCACATAATATCAACACCACAAAGGAAGAGTCAGAGATTTAATGTGGCTGATGATCTCAAAGCTAGCTCAAAACACATTATCATGTGGATCAGCCCCATAACCTCTACGAAATATGCATTGAAGATGAACAATGATGTAATCACCACAGAACCACAGAATTTGAATTCTTTAATGAAGCAAAGTCTATGAGCTCAAGAACAAAGTCTAGAATATAATGCTAGGATTCAAAATGTAAAACATGGGGTGACCTCCCTTAGGGGGAGATTGTTAGGAATTAGAAATTCCAGATATTGAAGAGTCGGTCACCCCAAGATATTATATAGCATAAGTTAGCTCGTAGACTAGTCGCTCTTTACGTTACTTAGCAGTTTATTAGTTAGTTTATAGCGTAGATTAGTTTTGTGTAACACCGTGGAGGAAGGACGGGTCTTTACCCATTGTATACCTGATCCACAGGCCGTCAGGAGGTCGTTTATTTTGTAACCTATAAATTCCCTCTACCTTGCTAGGTAGAGGGTTGGATGTTCACTTGGAATCTAACCTTCCATGAGTTTTCTCTTACTAGAACATCTCCTTTTCTCTCTCTAAAACTTATATACGCCACTATTGCTTATTGTTTAATGTGATTATGAAATCCTATATCTTACAGACTTTATGGAGCAAGTCCTTGAATCGAGTCCACGCCTCATAGAGAGTTTCGCCTTGACGTTGTTGGAACATCAAGATGTCATTCCTTAGCTTGGTGGTTCTCCCCGGTGGGAAAAATTGGGCGAGGAAACGAGTGGTGAGATCATCCCAACTTGAGATGGATCTGGCGGGAAGTCGCTCAAGCCAATTACTAGCTTGGTCCTGTAGAGAGAAGTGGAAGAGACACAAGTGCGTGGTCTCCCGTGTGGTAGCATCAAGGTCGATAGAGTCAACGATTTTAAGGAAGTCCTTGAGATGCTGATTTGGAGCTTCGGAAGGAAGTCCATGGAATACAAATCCGTTTTGCACCAAACGGATGGCGTCGGATCGCAGGGCTGTAGTTTGAGCTTGAATTGAGAGCTCAATGGTATTCCTATAGCCTTGATGGCTTGGTCTAGAGTATTCACCAAGAGTACGGCCTCTTGGCGGGTCAAGTGGTGGTGGGTTGAGTGGAATTGGTTGATGTGGTGGTGGATCGTTGTTTTGTGGTGGATTGTCACCCATGGTGATAAGTGACACGGTTACGAATAAAAACACAAAGAAGGGGGATAGACTACAAGGAAGCTAATGAAAAAGAGAAAAATCTCACTTGATAGGAATCAAGCAAGGGAACTTAAACAAGATAGAAGTCTAACTAGCTATTCTATTCCCCGGCAGAGGCACCAAAAACTTGATAGCGTGAGTGTTCGGGGTCGAGAAAACCTCCTTTTCTACGAGCAAGTTTTTCATCCCTCTAGGAAGTGAACCTAATCGTTGTAGTGTAGTATGGGATAAGCCTCGGGGATTTATATCGTTCTCTAGGGGAATAGAAATGCTAGAAAGAGATAAATGAAGAGAAGGTGGGGTTTAGGATGATTCTTTTTATTCTTTTTTATGTTTTTAGAAAGCAAAGGTAAAATCTCGGGGTATATGATTGGGGGGTGGTACTTCTACCGATTTCTCTACTTCTACTAATTATCTAATTAACTACGGATAGTTTATGCCAATTGAGGTGTGCTCGTATGATTATTAACGATGTGTTTACTTAGATACTATTACTCCCTAGTTATCTTTTATTGGTCAGTTGAATTGTCACTTCCTTTATCTTAACGCGTTGTATTCCTATTAGTCAGAGGGGGTGCGTATTCCCTAGTTCTATGAATGTATCTCTCCTATAGAATTCACGGGATCGGCAAGTATAACACTATCTCCCCCGATCACCCTATCGTTATAAAGCACACTCACGCAATAAACACAACGATAGCCTAGTTGCACTCCTAGGCTTTTATCAATTAAGACAAGAGACAACCTAACAATAATCAATAAGTAGGTTTCATAGATCTAAGCAAACACACAAGTAATTTAGCTAGACATGTTAGACAAGCAAGCATACACACAATCAATTGAACATGGGGTAGACATAATGATAAATTGGAATAACAAACTTATCTTGATGTGTAAAATAGGGTATGGGACCCTAGAATACTGTCCAAGTCAGACTACAACTGAGTTAGGGTTTGCTCTCTTAAATTCTACCTCTTAAAATACAGAAAAATCAAATTCTATATATAGATTTACAGTTGCGACAGCGTCGCCTTTTGCTAGCGACGCCGTCAGGTCGCCGTCATTAGGGTTTCGTCTGGGCCAAGTCATCGTTGGGACGGCGTCACTTGAGAGGTGTGACGCCGTCAGTCTTCATGCAGGACATCATCTGAACTATGGATCTTAGGCGTCTAGTGTGAAAAGTATGAGTGACGCCTTCCAGGAATAAGGCGTGACGCCGTCAGGCTTTAGGACCAGAAATTCTACTGAGCCGTCGCGTGCACTTTTTGATCAAGTCTTCATAGGGGGACGACGTCGCCATTTGGATGGGACGCCGTTAGGTGTAATGATCAGGCTTTGAGTGTCTTTGACCTTGACTTTGCCATTTTCTTCATGTTTTCGCTCCTTTTCGTCCAAATATGCTTCATTCCAGTATTTTGCTTCCAATAGACCTAAAAAGTGAAAAGGAATGATTTTAAGCAGTAACGGATATAAAAATATGTCGATTTAGGGCTTAAATGACCCCTTAAAAGCGTACATTTTAAATCCTTATCAGTTTCCATCAAGCTTCGGGCCTTCGTATCAATATTCATAAAAGTAAGATTATGGATCTCTCTGTGAGTAATGATAAGATCACTCAGGCGGCGGAAATGATAGGATGTGCTTCATTTAAAACCCCCTTTTGGTACTTAGGTACGAAGGTGGGAGACGCTATGTCCCGTATTAAATATTGGGAGGAAATTGTAAGTAAATTTAAATCTAGATTATCAAAATGGAAGATGAAAACTCTCTCCATTGGTGGTAGAATGCCGCTCATCAAATCGGTATTAAGCACTTTACCTATATACCATATGTCAATTTACAAAGTTCATAAGAAGATTATCAATAGCCTAGAATCTATTCGTTGTCATTTTTTTAATGGCGTTGATCATCTTTCTAAGAAACCGATTGGGATCAAATGGGAAAAAAGTGGTGGCTCCGATTGATAAAGGCGGTTTAGGGATTTCGAGCCTATACGCCTTAAATAGAGCTCTTTTGTTTAAATGGATTTGGCGCTTTTATACGCATGAATCATCTCTATGGGCGAAGGTTATAAAAAGGATTCACGGTGAAGATAGTAAATTGGTAAGACAGTGTCTAATTTCCATTCGTCTATTTGGCTAGACATTGTGAAGGAGATTGATTATCTCCAACAACAAGGTATGAATTTTGCCGGTTATGTTCACAAGAAGATGGGAAATGGGCTTCATACATATTTCTGGGACGACATCTGGAAGGGGGATACTGCTCTCAAAATCTTATACCTCCGTATATATGCTTTGGAGACTAATAAGAACATTTCAGTTGCTGTGAAACTGGGCCAAAACAACTTGGGTTTATCTCTTCGAAGGACCCCTAGAGGAGGAGTTGAACTATTTCAACTTAAGGCGCTTCGTGAATTCTCTGATAATACAGTGCTCATGGATTCGTTGGATAGGTGGTCATGATCTTTGGAGGGATCAGGAAAATTTTCTATTGCATCCGTGATAAGAGAAATTGATAAAATATTTTGTCGATGGTTTCCTCCAAAACCTATTGGGTCAACGCGGTTCCTAATAAAGTCAACATTCATGCGTGGAAGGTTAAGTTAAATTGCTTACCGACTAAGCTTAATATCTCAAAACGCGGTATGAGTATTAATTCTATTTTATGTCCGAATTGCGACAAGGAAGTTGAATCATCTAGCCATATATTCTTTTCATGTCAATTTGCTAGAGAGATTTTTGCCAGAATATCATCTTGGTGGGAAGTTCCATTTTCTGAGATCTCTTCTTATGACGAGTGGCTCCTTTGGTTAATAAATCTTCGCCTCCTCCGTCTTAATAAACAAATGTTGGAAGGTGTTTGCTATACTATGTGGTGGAATATATGGAGCTTTCGTAACAAATATATTTTTGGTCTCGATCCCCCTAGAAAGGAGATTATCTTCGATGACATAGTTAGTCGCTCTTTTTTTGGTGTAAGTATAGGCGTAAAATGTCGTTTAGTTGGATTGATTGGTTGAAAAACCCTCATTTTATTTCTTTGCAAGTTTTTAGCTCCTTGCTAGGTTTTTTAATATATCTCCGCCGTTCAAAAAAAAAAGTGTGTTTGATACCCGGGAATGGGAATGGGGGAATGATTTTTCATTTCATTCAAGTGTTTGTTTAAGAGGTAAAGTCTATTAAATATTGGAATGAATGATGGAAATATTTCATATTTCATATATCTTAAATAAGCCAGGTATAGATCTTTCATAGGTGGAAGGTCCACTACTACTCTTTCTAATCATAGTTGGTACTGCCCCTGTTTACTTTCGCATGCAAGGAAAACTTTTGAAAAATCAAATTTATATCCATTATGATTTATGAAAGCATAACAAACACACCCTTAATGTTTATGGTTGTAAACTTTCTCTTTACAATTTGATCAACGACATGGTAATTGGTAACGTTGTGAAGTGTAAATCCCAACATATATAGTAGTTAGATGGTGCACCCACACGTGTATGAACGTAATTCTTTCTAGCTGCTCGTGGCTCGTGCCCAACTACCCGATGATTTACCAACATTTAGACATTTGGCTCAACCAACAACTTAAGTACATACCATACTTTGCCTTGGTGTCCAAAACAATCAATAACCTCGTCATCTTTGTGTCGTCCCCACCATATCAATATCTTTATCTTGGATTGTCTTGTAGATTTCAAATTTTCAATAGCTCGACGTACGTGTTATTGTTTTCTTTTCTTAAATCGGCATTGAATACATAGATAAAAATGCTAGCAAGAAGTTAAAGATAAGTTACAAGAAATTAGATTATTACATTTAACAAGAGTTATATTCTTTTGACCTTTCTACTTAGGATTCTAGATAGAGCCGAATGTTTGCAACTTGAATTGAACTTTATGGGACCAATAATGGAGGACGTATATTCTTTTTCAAACATTTTACCGTTTTTTGAGCACTAGATAGCCTGCATAATAACTAGATTGCTATTCACTAGAGGTGCGATCAATAAATATCACATAAAACTAAAGATCAAATGCATCAATTTCAATCATTTATCTTTTATCAAATTAATTAAATTCACTTTTACCCTTATATTTAGGGTGTGTTTGGTATGCACCAATGGGAATCAATTAATGGATTTCATTTCATGTATAAGTATTTGGTTAGTTAACATCGGAATCAAAAAAGGGAATGATACTAAATATGTTGTTATACTTAAAAGTCACCTAAAAGGTGTGGAATGAAAATTGATTCCCGGACCTACCATTTTACCTCACATAATTTAAAAACACTTTTCATCTAATTATCATACCAAACAACATTTATGATATTGATACCTTAACTTATAGTCATTCCTATTCTACCCTTATATCAAATCCATATCGATTATCATTCCGGACAACAAACCAAACGGCACCTTAAAAATTAAAGGAAAGTTATTTTACATACCAAACTTTTCTTACATATCAAGGAACTCATCTCCACCATCCATTTAAAAAAAAATCAATGGCTATGATTAAAAACATTTTATTATTTCACCTATTTTTTATAATTTAAATATCTCTTAAACCGTTAATCGTTAAGTGAAAATATTTACACCGTCACGACGAGCATTTAATTATCTTTCTACAGACGGGCACTTTGATATACTTTGGAAAAAAATATAAAAAAAATCTTTTTTTCACTTTTTTCGTCTTTTTTGCGTTATTTTTACGTTACTGAAGTTTGCATGAAAAAAATCATATATGATTAAACACTAAATTGAATATCACATGTGATATTAGTGTTAAATCCTATATGATATGTAATATCATAGGTGATACGATATGTATATCATATGTGATTTTACACTAATATCACATGTGATATTACACTAATATCACATGTGATATTACATATCATATTCATATATGATTTAACAATAATATCACATGTGATATTCAAATTAGTGTTTTATCATATATGATTTTTTAATGCAAATTTCAGTAACGTAAAAAAACGAAGAAACTTAAAAAAAAAGGTGAAAAATACGAAGAAAAAAATTGTCGAAAGTATATGAAAGTGCCTATCTATAGAAAGATAATTAAATGCTCATCGCAATGATATATTTTTTTCGCTTAACGGTTAACGGTTTGAAAGATATTAATATTTGAAAAAAAATGATGAAAGTGGGGTTTTTAAATTGTTGAGATTAATCTTATCCATTAGATCAAATAAAAATGGACGGTGGAGATTGATTCCTTGATAAAACTAGTTATACAATTGCGACAAGAATAAAACCATCTTTCTATAGATCCAATGTTGTATACTTTCGACAACTTATGTTTTATAGTTTTTGGCGAATTTCAATATAATACATTATAAATGAAAATTTTAAAAATACTCTTTTGTGTTAACACAACCCTTAAACTACAAACCCTAACCCTTAAACCCTAAAAACCCTAACCCCTAAATCCTAAAAACCCTAAACCCTAAACCTCTAAAACCTTAAACCCCTAAAAACTCTAAACCCCTAAAACCCTAACCGCTAAACCAAAAAAACCTAAACCGTATCCGCTAAACCGTAAGAAACCTAAACCCTTAACCCCTAAAAAGCTTAACCAAAAAAAGTCAAACCCCAAAACCCTAAAAATCTAAACCTTAACCGTAAACCCTAAACCCACAAAAAAGTCAAAAAAAAAATCGTCAAAAGTATATGATGTTATATATCAAATTAAAGGTAATTTTATGCTTGTCATGATGGTATGATTAGTTTCGTCTAACGATCAATGATTTGTGAGATATTTAGTTTTTTAAAATGAAAGTGAAAGTTTATTTTATTGTTTAGGATATAAGATCATTTGAGGACAAAAGATTATTTACATACCAAGGGATCAATCTCCACCCTCCATTTTTGTTTGATCTAATGGATGAGATTAATCCCAACAATTTAAAAAACCCACTTTCATCCTTTTTTTTCAAATATTAATATCTTTCAAACCGTTAATCGTTGAGCGAAAAAAAATATAACATTGCGACGAGCATTTAATTATCTTTCTATAGATAGACACTTTGATATGCTTTCGACAAAAAAAAATTTCGTATTTTTCACGTTTTTTTTTCCAAGTTTTTTTGTTTAATTTACGTTACTGAAATTTGCTTAAAAAAACATATATGATAAAACACTAATTTGATATTAGTGTAAAAACACATATGACATGTAATGTTATATATATGATATGTAATATCACATGTGATATTAGTGTAAAATCACGTATGATATCACATGTGATATAACATATCATATATGATTTAACGCTAATATCACATGTGATATTCAATTTAGTGTTTTATCATATATGATTTTTTTTCCATGCAAATTTCAGTAACGTAAAATAACCGAAAAAAAACCGAAAAAACGTGAAAAAAATGAATTTTTTTTTTCTTTTTTCGAAAGTATATCAAAGTGCCCATCTATAGAAAGATAATTAAATGCTCGTCGCGACGGTGTAAATATTTTCGCTTAACGATAAACGGTTCAAGAGATATTTAAATTATAAAAATGGGTGAAATAATAAAATGTTTTTAATCTCAGTCATTGATTTTATTTTAGATGGATGGTGGAGATGAGTCCCTTGGTATGTGAATAAAGTTTGGTATGTAAAATAACTCTCCTCATTGTTTAGATGAAAAAATGAATGGTTGAGAATGGTTTATTTGATCTTTAGTGGCCGTTTGGTTTGCTTAAATGAATCACTATAGATATGGTTTGAGGATAGATTTGAAATGGAATGACTTCAAGTAAAAAAATTATTAAAAGCACAATTGAGAGATAGTGGTGGGCCTTGACTTTTTTTTCTTTTATTTTTTGATAGAGAAAACATGGGTATCCTCAAACCACCAATAATAAACACCTATCCGGATACCTTTGTTTGAAGGGTTTTCTCATACCCATATCATCAAGCAAACACATTTTATCATTCTCACACCCATACCACCATTCTCATACACCCATACCAAACGGGCCCCTAGTTTTTCTTTGATCTTTATTGAACCAAACTCTCACTAGCATATGATCAAATTGTTTACAACGAGGACTCACGCTTCGTTGCGCGACGAAGTTTTTTTGTTTGTTTTTTTTTTTTTTTTTTTTTTGAACGGCAACTAATTATCACCGGGCGAAGGGTTTCTTCTTAATAACAGTTAATTATCTCACGATATATACAATACAAGTTTATCTACATGTCCTAATTAAATAAAATTTGAACTCAAAAAATCATTTAATTGAAAAACTTCTCACATAAAATAAGTATCATTGCACAATCGTGGTAGATTGCGTTCTTCTTTGATACAAGACAACATTGAAATGTACACCATCAACTCAAATATCCCAACAATATTCTCATAAACTTAGGTATTGTACTTCACTAATTTAACTCCAAAACCCAAACAATTAACACCTTAATAGTTTTTTGTAACGTTACTCTTCACTAGTTGAACTAAATGAGAAAACGGTCAATATTGATTGGTTGCTCGCTTTTTTAATGTTTTAAAACCTGGTGCGACTCAACCGGTTGAATCGGTGATCGGTGATGTTGTCGGGCCGATTGTTATGATATAGTTGTAATTCTTAGTGGGCTAAAGTGTAATTATTCTATGGATAGGGATTTATTTTTACTTAGTTAAATATAGTTAGGATTGCTTAATGTGCAAGACAAGCAAAGTAATTGTAAAATTCGAATTCCATAGTGATTGTACCCCCTCATATCTATAAATAAAGGTTGGGGGAATGTTAGTTTGTACATTCTTCCTTGCTCATTCGTTAATTAATACAATGTAATGTTTGGAGTCACATGTGTGTTTTCTTTGAGTCAATGTCACGGGCTAGCTTACAAAGCTTGTTCTTCCAACAAGTGGTATTAGAGCCAAGGTGACATTGGTTTCCTGAAGCTAGGTCGACTCAAAGGTGTACATTCCCAACAAATGGTCTCTTCTATTTTTGGTTCATCGATTTCTGCACAGCGGTGAGAGATTTGACACTGCGGGTTCGTTAACTGTTGGATCGTTGTAAAATTCGAATTGTAGGTCTAAGACACATAAATCTAGGATCTCACTAGAGGGATCTGCGATCGGAGGTTCGTAGACAGATATACAGGTGGTCAAAGTTTTTGGTCCAGAATCTGCATGCTCTATTTAAATTAGATTTCGATAAGGGATTTGAAGGCTTAAGATTGTCGAGATTTTTGAAAGAGTCTTGGGATTTATCACAGTTGGCATTTCAAAGGTTTAATTTGACAAGGTTAAGCTTCAAAAGGGTTCGTACAAGGTTGAATCTTTATGCTTGAGGCTTAGTTAATTATCTAAGATCCTAAACCGTTGAAGTTTGAAGGAATCTACGGTTTCTAGGAATTCAAGTCTTGGTGATTCTTGGAATACAAGTAAGGTTTAGCTTTGTCTTAGGATTCAAGAAAAGTGATTAATTGGAGTACAAGTTATATCAAGGTTGTAGACTTAAGGTGGAAATATCGAAGCTTTAGGGTTTTATAAAGGTTAGTAGACAAGTTACTACAAGAAAAGCGGGTTTAGCACATGGCTTGTGAGACTTGTTGGTAAAGTTGGTTAAAACGCAACTTGACAAGGTTTCAAACAAGGTTAAAAAAGCATGGCTAGTATGAATACTATGTTAAGCATCAAAAATCTCGACGGTTTTGGTGTACAAAGTCCTAGAGGTTTTAAACAAGTTGGGTTCAAGCAACTTGGTTCTGGTGTTAAAACAGGAGCTCATAGAGTGCATGTTCAAAAGCGTGTTTGGTTTGAGGTGGAACTGCCGGAGCTCAGGAAATCATGAAGCTGAGGTAATTTAGGATGGTAACGATGACGCTGGAGTGGCTCAAAGAAAGTTGGAGCCTAAAAACTTGAAGGAAAGACAACTGCGGATTGTTTGGTAAAGTAGGAAAATGTACACCTTTGCACAAATGTGGGGCATACATTACAAAACCAGAGTACCTGGTCAAGACGGTACATAGGATAATGTTGCTAAAAGAAAGAAATTGAAGGAGGTTTAAAGAAAGCTAACTTGGATATTTACTAAGTTACAATACTTGGTTAACAAGGCGGTCCGTGATTCGAGATTCAAACATTGGATGAAGATGTTGAGTATCAGTATAGATTAAGAATCACTAGTAAGGTGGAAACTGTTATGATATAGTAGCTAAAGTGTAATTAGTCTATGGATATGCATTTATTTGTGCTTAGTTAAATAGAACCTTTTTTTTTTTTTTTAGACTTAAACTAGGATTGTTTGGTGTGTAAGGCAAGCAAAGTAATTATGAAATTCGAATTTCATAAGGATTGTACCCCCTCATATCTATAAATAGAGAAGGGGCCGGGGATGCTAGTTTGTGCATTCTTCTTTGCTCATTCGCTAATTAATACAATGTAACGTTTGAGGTCACATGTCTGTTTTCTTTGAGTCAATATTCCGCGCTAGCTTACAAGGCTTGTTGTCTTTGGAAGTTTTGAAAACTGGGTTAAACCGCCAGGTTTGATATGACCTGGGTCGAACCGGTTCATGAATCTGGCCGGTTCACGAATCCAGCCGGTTCAAGCTTTTATGGCTTTTTTACTACATAGATATATTAAAAGTTTAACATGAACTACGAATCAAGTGATGTAGTTACTTATGAATGGGGTATATTAGCAGTCGTGCGCAGGGACAGAGCTAGGGGGTTCCCGCGGGTGCTCGGGGAACCCCATGAATTTTTTCGATATAGTATTAATTTTTAAAAAAAGACCGGTTGTTTATAAATGCATCTTAGATGCACCCGGTCTTTCGAAATGTGTTTCCAGTATTAATGTCAAAAGATTTTGTGCACCCGATCATATTTGGTCCTGGCTCCTCTCCGGTCGTGCGTTTCTTCTTAATTTTGTTTTTGTTTCTTAAACATCAATATTTCTGTATAATTCTTTTTAGATGTATGGAGCCAGAAGTTAGATTATTTGCTTATATTGTTCTACTAGTTATGATGATGATCGCTTGGATGTTTGTAAACTGTTATACTATTGCCTTTAATTACATATACATATAAACATTACTACCCATTTTGAAAAATTTGGATTACATGTTGAGTTGACTTATATAATGTCTTTGGTATTCCGGGTTTTAAGTTTTATGTGTATGTATTGAGTTTCCCAGGTTTTATACGTGTTTGCTAAACGAAACTATTGAATTGAACTTTTTTTTAGACAGAAAACCGGTTCGATCGGTTGAATCATTGAACCATTGTCTTGGTGAACTGACTCGGGTTTTTAAAACATTGCATTTTTTTCTCGACTCAAAGAGCTACGGGGTTCACATGAGTGACTAATGGGCTGTAACTAAATCAGAAGACGGTCAAGTATCCAGTAAACAAAACTCTATCAGTATTATGGTTAAAGCTTTATAAGCCCATAAAGAAGTTTATTTTTTTTATTTTTTTTGTTGAAATAGCCGTTGTTGTGAATTTGTGATGCAATGGCGATTACGTTCAGATTCTGGTTTTCATATTTATATGTGTGTCAGTGTCTAAGATTGGTGGTGATCGGTGTGACGACGTTGTAAGGATGTTGTGGAACTCGAGGAGGTTGTAAACTATCGTAACATTTTTATGGAGAATGTATGGTTTTGACCTGGTATAACATTTGGTTCTCTTGTCCAAGCTTCATTTACTTATGAGGCATCACATATGGGAATTTGAATATGGCTAGTCATTGGTAGTTTCAGGTATGTACTCAATCATAGCAATAGATCATATTTTACACCATAAAAAAGTTCAACATACGCATGTAAATACTGCATTTATACATGTGTATCTTATCAGTCATTTTCGCCGCACTCTTATCAGGCTAGTTAACATGTACGGACTATATTTTAGACTTGAGGTCTTGTCCGGCTTGTTAACACGTACCTTTTTGACCGTAGAATATTGGCCAATCCAAGTAAAACAATTTGTAAACTTGTAAACTCTTGCTATTGCCATGGAGACTTGAATCCATGACCACTAATTTTAGCGAAAAACATGGACCATGTTAAATACATACTACTGATATATACCCTAACATTTACATTATATGTTACACCAAGCCTTCTATCTAAAACATGCATATCAGACTATGTTGGTAACTTCAAAAGTAAACAAACTAAATACAACCTTATGTCTCCCTGTGGCTATGTTTCATCCTATCACTCAAATGGTCCATTTTATCCTTCATCCTACCTGGCAAGTCACTAGGAGTCACTGCCTCACACCCTTCGGACCTGCGTCTTTGTATTTCATCATGGTACATTGGATGAAACCGTGTTTGAAATGCTCTATAAAGAAAATAAGGTAATAGCGTCGAGGCAACCACCAACAAGGTGGTCATCCAATAAAAAGGGCTCGGGGCACACGCTTCCACAAATACCCGATAAGCTGTTGTGGACCATATGGGATTCATATACCCGTATATGACTAAAAATACATACCAAAAGAAGATACTCCCCCATATGAAGAAGTGTTGAATCCAAGTGAAGTAGTTGATGGATAATGCCATCTGGCAGTTGACGGCCCATACTACGCATGTGTACATTACGACCCCGAGAATTTCGTAGTCGATGACATGGCCGTCTTGACGGAAAGCTTGGTGGATTGTGGAGTTTTTGCAGATGAAGAAGATAATCATGGAACTGAGAACACCATTGAACATCCATCCGAGTATTCTCGGCCAGTTGAAGAGAATGTTTTGTACTCCCTCTTGATATAGCAATGGGTACTGCCAAAATCGAGATAACAGGTCAATACGGTCATATAGAGAGTATTTTTAACAAAAGAACGCTCGTTAGCCAGGTACTCTCTTTTCCGTTTAATAGTTGAAACAAGCATTGCTGGTGTCTGATAAAACTAAACGAATAAGTGTTACCAGGTTTTGCATGTGTTTCTTTAACGTCATTATTTGTTTTTATATATTCAGAATCAGATAGGTTACTGTAATAAAACGGGTTCTAAGGAACAGTGTTTGGACGTGCTTTTGTAGATTCAAGTGGTAATAATCAGATACCGTGTGACTGATTACAAATATACAGTTAACTAAAAATATATATATATGCATAAAACTATGAGGTAAGTAAAAGGGACGTTTTTGTGACTCATTGATATTTGGCTTGTGAGATGGGATTAAAAAGTATCAGATCAGATTAAAGATTGGAAAAGTAATTATGATCTTAGAAAACCAATTATGTTGCTGCTAGTATGAAACTAATCATCGATAACTGATCAGTTAATCTATTAATAGTGTCTGCTTATCCAAACATTAAAGCGAATGACGACAATATTAATGACCAGTAATACTCTTTCGAGGCACAATTTAAGTATTCCAATTAATGTAATCACCCTAAAGGATTGATAAAAATATTACCTTTAGACAAAGACGTGCGGAGACATCCTGATCGAAAACACCGAGAGCGATGACAGGAAGCGAAGTGAAGAAAACATTGTAACAAGCCATGTACCAATCGTTGTAAGCAGGTTGTCCCGAGAAAGAAGCATGGGCCTCAAACCAAAAAAGTGTGAAGCCGAAAGTAATGTTTTTGTAAAAGAAGTAGCATATCTGCATTCGCATTAAATAATGTAATTTAGTTTCTAATTATCCTTCCAATATTATAGTAAAGAACGAGAATAAGATAGTAAATCATGCTTTTACCATCATAGCTATTCGCCTGTAACACCAATGTCCATGTACCAACAACAATCTTTCGAGGAAACGAAACTGAGCTATTGCAAAATCACTTGCCATCACAGCCTACAGTTCATAAAGGAAAACATTTAGCAGTACTCGTGCATCTCTGTCTTTCAAATTAAGAGTCCAAAAATATCAAACTAAATAAACCCGAAAGACCCTAGAAAGAAAATAAACCTGCATTCCTTCAGCACCACTAATTCCAACTCCAATATCAGCCTCTTGAAGCATCCCAACATCATTTGCACCGTCGCCAATTGCTAATGTCGTCTTTCTTGTTCCTTCTTTTACCATCTTGGTAACCTGCATATGTTCAAAAGTTCTGTCAGTTTGTTTACATAGACACAAAGTCACATGAAGTCAAACTGAACAAACTACTTACAAGAGCTTTTTGTTTAGGGGAGGAGCGGCAGCATATGACAGATGAGCAAGCAACAGCAACTTCCAAAAATGAGCTTTCTAGACTTTTTTCGAGAGCATAGGTTAACGACCTCCCATCAATTATCAAAGCAAACAAGACAGAGCTATTTTTAGCTAAATCAAGCTGTGATCTTCCTTCTCTCAATTGCTTCGTTATACTTTCCCTAGATGCCTACAAATGATCGAATTTCTAAACAATCATTAAGTGATTCTGACCATTTTCGGATCAATTTTTTAATGGAAACAATAAAGACACTCTACCTTGGCAACGGCGTCCCTGTCGTTTAGCTTTTCTAAGGAAGTAATATCTGCAGAATCTAATGTGATCACAATTTGCTTCATTCCTTGAACGATCAAACTGCAAGCATACCTGTAGATGTCGAAGAGTCAACATCAATGATTTACTTGTTGAAAATTTTCCAAATAAAAGCTGATATCTTACCCTATATTTATTGCAGTCTCCATCTTATCACCGGTTAAGACCCAAATCTTAATCCCAGCATGCGCGAGTTTCTCTATGCATTCAGGAACCTAAAACGAACATTTGTTGAATGAGATACCGTCTTGAACCATAAGATTTGCATTAAATGAGAAAATATTACTGAAAATAAATAATTTAGTTTTCATGCTCACCCCCTTTTGAAGTTTGTCTTCAACTGCTGTAGCGCCGAGTAGAATCAAGTCCCTTTCAATCTTTTCTGCAGCAGCATCTACCAAATCATCTCGATCAAGTGAGACTGAATTTTTGGCTTGTAAGAATTCTTCTTCCCATGCTCTATATTCTTCTTCATCAAGTGGACGATATGCAATTACTAACGTCCGTAAACCTGCTTCAGCATACTTGTTGATATGATTCTTTGTCTGATCCTCATATTGTTGACTTTGTTTAGAGAGTTTGTCAAACATAACACTGGAGGATACCAAAAAAAACGTAAATGGAAAGGTCTATTTAATTGTGAATGCTCGAGTCTAAATAACATATCAAAGAGAGAGCAACCTGTCAGCACCCTTGCAAAGTAAGAGCAGCTGATTTTCTGAATTTCTAACAATCACGGACATTCTCTTACGAGCACTGCTGAACTCTATCATATTAAGGAGCTCATATGATCTGTAAATAGCAAAAAAGTTATGAGAATGAAACCGAACTTCTTGATTTGAGTGGCAAGATTTGAATTTGCTCTAAAGAAATACGAGTATATGACCACATGTCATCTTCAGAAAGGGTCCCAAAATAGTGGAGATTGTCCACATGATTTACCACAAAATCTGACATACAAGGAATCTAAATATCAGTTTTTCCATCATCACATTCTGTTATTCGACTCCCTCCTAAAGACAATATCAGACATAATTGACCTACTAAAATCGAGAAACGAGAAACATGAGTGAATTTTCTAATTTACTAGAACGGATCAACTTTGTAAGTTGCTGTCTAGCATTTTTCCTAATTATTAGCAGACAGTAAGGCACAAATTGTGTAAGAAAGGTAACGTGTACACAACCAATTTTAATATATACATCCCTAATGCAAAAGCATAAAGTACATCACCAAACAAAAATTTTGGTGGTATATAATTGTACAAATCACCTCCTATTATATAAGTCAAGCAGCTGTCTTTAGCTTAGGTAATAAAATGTCAACTATGTAAATATGCAAAGAAGTTGTATCTCACCTGTCAACCTTTTCGCCGTTCTCTAGTTCATGCAAAGAAATGCTTGTTTGTGTCCTTTGAAAAAACTCGAAACCAAGTTCCCTTGCAGCTATAACAAAAGCGGCTTCATCTGGTGACTCAGCTTCGTACGAGAGTTCATCTGTGTCCTTATTAACATCAGGTATGGCTGTATGACAGACAGCCAACACTCGAAAGAACTTCTGTATAATATCTGCGTTCGGTTCATTAACCCACTGTCCATCCATAATCCTCTCATCTCTAAAGTTAAAGCCTTTAATCGGTTTGCTAGCTTTCACAATATCACCATCTGATGCGTTTGAGGTATTACCAGCATCAATCTGTTCAAGATTTTTCCTTTTAGCCAGAGCCAATTCTACTTCTGTCATACCACGACCATAAGCAACTCCCCCTATTGAGCATTTAACAAACTCCATTGAGTTGCAAGTCAAAGTACCAGTCTTGTCAGACAGAATCGTGTCAACCTGACCCAGTTCTTCATTCAAATTTGATGTTCGAGCACGAGCAGGCCTGTTTGTTTCTTCATGGTACATGTCCATATCTTGATTTATAAATATGCTCTGCAATACTTTTACCATCTCAATGGAAACATACAATGATATCGGGATCAAATAGCCATACAACATAAGGCCTGTAAAGAAATGTAGAAAAGCAGCTAGAAACGGTCTTTGCGGGTCATAAAGAGCATTTGTGCGACTAGGTTCTAGATACCACCTTCTATAACTCCCATGGTCCAAGTCTCTACTTGTTCTTAATCCGAAAAAGATAGACCCGATAAAAGATATCGAAATCAAAGTGCTGAAAAGGATGTAGATTATCCTGTCCATTCTTCTTTCTATCTTACTTCTTTTGGAAGGGGGATCGGTAGCATTCTGCATGACCTTAGTATCATGCCCCGTAAAAATTGCAACTCCATAAATATACTCGGTGTTTCTTAACTTTGAATCTCTTAACAGAAGCTGCTGAAGTGAAAGTGGATGTTGCTGACCGCTGTAGTCCAAGCTCCCAACAAATGAGTACAGGTCTTCGTTTGGATCCTCACACTTGACCACTGCCTTGAGTTGGTGAAAGGAGTCGTCATCGTGTAAGGAAGCCGTGACATCCAATGCATGCTTTAACTTCAAATTAGTCTCTCCATCCAGATTCATTGTCTCAACATAACAAATCCCGTCTGGATAGCTTGATGAAAGGAGAAGAAGATCTGCTGGAAAATACTCATCTTTGTAAACTTTAACAAGATCACCAACACACAAATCTTTCCATTTGCTTGCAGAAAATGATTTATCTCTGTACACATGGGTCTTCCGATTGTTGGCCTTTATGTCCTGAAACCAATTAAACACGAATGACCACTTGTAGCTTTGTTTAAGTAATTTAAACCACTTGGCAAGAAATTTGAAAAGTAATTTAAACCACTTGGCAAGAATCGAGCATGGAAAATACACATCACCCAACCACCCACATACACACAGAACACAAATTTGGATTGTGATAACAATAAATGATTTATCTTATTGTATATTGGTGAAATAGCTTAGGTTCAGGTTCTTTTCTCTGGTTGACGAGAGATGCCGTATCAAGTCATCAATAAATCAGGATAAAATTATACACATACTCATAAATAAATGTGCATTAATAGTTGAAGCCTCAAACAAAATCAATGTACCAAAATAAAATATATACTGCCATATCAAACCCTTCTGCGCTACATGGTTTACTCCTTAAAACAAGCGCTCAGATCAAAGGTGAATCCATAAAAATTATGAAGGGGCATAAACGCACAAATCAACTACAGTTTCTCAATTTCTTTTTGGGGATACCAAAATTACTAAATCTACTTAGATCAACTGGTTATTTTCGGCCAAAAGGTCGGAAACCATGGTTACCCAAAAAAAATTTATACTAAAACAACTTCACACATCTACTAATTACAAGCATGATATACGTATTGCAGATCGCGAAAATAATAATCATAATAATAACAATAAACCTAAGAGAGAAGCATCTGTATACCTGTTTTCGACGCCTCCAATCTTCAATCCCTTCCTTAGCCATAGTCGCCCCAATCACCAACAACAAAGGAAAAATTATACTAGTAGCTCTAAAAGGCGCTAACGGACTAAACGAAACAAACGCCACAACCAAAAAGTAAATATTCGCAACCCTTCTAAACTGCTCAAACAAACTCTTGGGTATAAAATTAACCGCAGTATACTTAGTCGTCGAAACATAATTCCCCCTATACTTCAACTGACCCACTTCTAAATTCTCAGGATCATTACAATACACAACTCTAGAATACCCTTTCTTCCCTATTTGACCATGTTCATCGCTTGTCGAAGGCCGAAAACACGAAAACGAATATATTTTACTAAACTGCACTTTCTCATGTCTACCAAACACCATCTTATAAAAAATATATCCTTAGAAACAACCTTAATTCACCAGAAACTTGATCTTAATAACACACATTACTATTATCAACAATACATAATACATTGATCATGAACACAATACAACATATTACAAAGTTGGAAAACTATAACTAACATGAAACTTAACTATATATAGATCTAGCTGAGAAGGTGGTGATCTTCAAGTATAGTTAAGTTTCTAAAAATAGAAAGTGATTGTGAGGGATGAAAACCCAAGAACAAGGATGAAATTAATTCCTTACTTTGAACAGAAGGTGCAGAGATGTCTTACTTAGCTTCCAACATTAATTCACTATTGGTTTTAATGTTTGTTTGTTAGGATATATATATTTGCACATGATGGTTATATAGTATGTGTGTGTGTTGTGTAGATATATATATTTTACTAGAAGATTACAGAGATATATGTATATCTTTGTAGAGGAGTGGTTAGCTTGCTGAGGTATTGCCATTTCTACAAGCAAACAAAACATAAAACGATATGTTTATTTTACTTTTTGATTTGTATATCCTTATTTATCATTAGGCTTTTTTTCAGGTTTATTGCATCAAGATTTAATAAACTTTTATAGAATTGTCATAGTCTCCAAAATATTCGTAGTCTCCATATTCATGTCGAAATCAATTACCGCAACAAACACTTTTCACACTTAATTATAAAAATAAACACTTTCAAAGGAGTTTATCAAAATCGACACTTTAAACGAGCAAACCATTTAGATTAAAACTGTGTCGATTTTTATAACTCTCATTTCGAATGTCCATTTTGATAATACGTGTGTATATATGTTCATTTAAAAAAAATTCTCTTTACGTCTTTGAATAGTTACAAGCATGTGAGGTACATGTATTGTATATGGTTCGAGCGCGTTAATACGTCAAACTAAAAAAATAAATATGAGCACCGTGAACTAACAATAAAGTTATCAAAAAATGTTGTCAAATCAGCATATCAATCAATGAAAACGATATTGAACTCATCAACTCGCGATGGTAAGATTGAAGTTGAGACCTACTAACACACATATACGCGGCATAGCATAACATCATCGAAATAAAATTGGCCGATCACTTGAACAACAACACGGAAACTTGTGTAGCAACTTCGATGTTATTTACCGAAAACCTTTGCATAACGTTGTCACACCCGACGCTTATATTAACATCGAACTTTTATATTACTACGTAACATTTTTGCAAATAAAGTGTCACTGTAATGACTTTATGGTGCCTTTAAATATATAGCTAGTCAAGTATGTGACGCACGAATTTAATTGTGTGGGATCTTAACTTCTAGGAAAAAAGTATGTGGTATGATTTATTGCAACTTGCAAGCCACGATTATGTGTGAAATTAGTTTACTAATTGGAATCATTTTATGTTTCTTTTTTATTGGGACTATCTTATACTTGTTTTTTATTATTGTGAAAAACCAAAACATCGTGGTTAGCACCGAATTTATACAATATTACAAATAAATATTAAGCTTAATTCATGTTGCCTCAAAAGAATATGTAAATTAATATTCAATAGTTAACATGCAACTTGTTTAAGGAAAAATGTTGTTAATATTTTTCTAGTAGGCAATGTTTTAGCTCATATATGATGACATTTAAACCAACTTCATTAATGGACCACGTTTATATATCTCTGATCTGTTAATTTCAACTTCATTTAATTGTCTTTATATTTATATATATTTAGAAATACAGCAAACGAAGAGCTGCTCTCAATTTCAAATTTTGTTTATTTGGAAATGTTGTTTATTCGACCGTAACTAATCGCTAGAAATTTTTATTTTCTTCTTCCGTTCACATTAATCCATTCTTTTTGTTTGTTTCTTTGAAATGAAATCGATAAGGTGTCACTGGATCAAAAATAAACCTTTCTTACCCATCTCAAGAACACGTGGCCAAACGATATCATTTGCCTTTCGTTTCTGTTTAACAAATTCTGGTAAGAACAAATTGACGGTTTGTGTTAATTAGCAACAAAATGAAACAAGTGCCACAACACGTCTTTCAAAAGAAACGAAGATAATCAAACATTTTAGGGGGAAAAAAACGTTTTTTTATCTATCACGAAAGTCCATTAGGCTACCCGTAATGCATTGGTCCAGAGATTCGGTCTACTGCCCTCCTGGTTACGAGCCCCCCTCCCCAGGCACGCGTGTTGTGTAAAAAAAAAAAAAAAAAAAAAAAAAAAGTCGGTCCTATTTTCAACCAATTAATTGCACACTCCAAAACAAACCTAACGGCTATAAATGTGACCGTTCGGTCACTTTATCAAAAAGAAGAAAAAAAAAAGTTTAAAACGTTAAATAACTTAACCTTATAAACACCAAATTACTTCTTCATTTTATGCACAATTTCAAACAAATTTTAACTATAATCTTCTTATCTCGCATAATGACTTAAAAAACTCCCAAAACGAAAACACAAAAAATCGACACCAACAAAACATTCCAAACTTTCCAACACCGGATCCTAGTTTTTGTTTGATCGGTCACTCACCAACCATTAACTTTCAAGCTGCAAGTTTCGGATACCAACCACAACAACAACAACTTTATTATCAAAATAATCGTTTCAACCTCTGTTTAACCAACAACAACAACCTTTTTACCAACAACACTAATAATCTCAAATGTATCCGCAAATGTTACACGAATAACCACACCGTTAACCAACCGATGGACCAAGCTCAAACTTTTCAACTATATTCTCCGGCTAACCGCTTTAATCTTGATGAACATATGGATCCGTTTTTTGTCAAGAACTCAGGATTATTCTACGACTCAAGGTTCGGGTGGTTCATTCGTACTCGTTGAAGATGACTCTTTCGTCAAAAAAGTGGAACCCGCCAAAATGAAATGTCAAAAAGACGTCAAAAATCCATGACGTCGGAAAAAGATGACGCTAGAATTCCATAGACCCTAGTGGAAGAGTTAGCGTTGTGTAAAGTTCGGATAAACACATCGAAAAATTGCATCAAAGGGGACACTTAAAAGACTAGGGGTTTTGAAGTTATTGTAAAAAGAGAAAGCTGATGTGACAGTGCTATCATTGATCCTGTTATGGTCCCCATTAAAAGTAGCCTTATGTTTCTAGCAAAACAATAAAAGATGTATTTTAATGTGACATGTAATTTCTTTAACCTAGTAAGCTAAATTTTATCAAATACAATAGTTAACAAAGATATGAAAACAAAAGTATAGTTCGCTATTACCATCGCTAAAATGTGAAAATTACCAAGAATGAATCGTAAAATGTCAGGGGCAAATATTCGTTTGAAAGATCATGAAAACTTCTCTTCAGCTTTACACGATTTAAGCGTGTAACACTGGCTTAAAGAACGAAGGCGAATTTAACCGAGTGGATTCGGGTGAACCAACCAAACAAGAAGATTTTTTTTCAAAATGATAGTGTAAATAATAAATATTATAGCTTCAAACTCATTACTATATATATTAAAAGACATTTGAAACGACGTCACTTCACTGACGTCACTTCACTTGGCCCATTTCAACTTTGGCCCGCCTTTCTTGGCCCGTTTGCCTTTTGTTCTATTCTCCACCGCTTCATCTTTTTCATTCTTATCAATACATATCTCGAATCTTCTTGATTAGGTATCACCTACCTCTCTCTAAAACCAGATCTCACCCACCATCTTTTGCTTCTGTGTGTGATGAGCCAAGGGGGTTTCTTTGGTGACCGCGGTTTCGGTGTTACGATGCTATTTGTGAGTGGATTGATTGAATGGGTAGTTGGTTCCAGCTGCTCTTGGTGACTATTTTTTGGTGTTACGATGCTATTTGTGAGTGGATTGATTGAATGGGTAGTTGGTTCCAGCTGCTCTTGGTGACTATTTTTTTAGGTTAATAAACCTAAAACAAAGAAGGTATATGTTTTTATGTTTCAAAGTTTATAATTTTTTGTGTTTCTAAAAGGTGTTGTTTAGTTTTTTTTTTCAGATTAAAACTGTTTTTAAAATCGATTTATGTTTTTTAGTTTGGTATGTCCAGTGCGCTATAGTATCTTATATAAATGATTGGTGTGGAATTCCTAATGTTGTCTTTCATGGGTTTCTATATACAAAGCATCTTATATAAATCATTGCCGGTGGAATATGATGGCTTAAAGCGGCCTGTCTTGGCAGGGCATCATGGTTAAATCAGTGTTTGCAGCCATGTCAGGTTCGCGTACCCTCTTATCCTGTTTCGCATTTGAAAATATGAGTGTGCTACCGAACACGTGTTGTGGTTGCAGCCTCTATTGTAAAAATCGGTCCAGGCGGCCGATTAATCACCGCATAATCGCTGATCACTCACTAAACGCCTTGATTTATCATAATCGGCCTATTTAATCATTTTGGTCAAAAATCGCTTAAAAAGTGGTCAACAAAACTGATTAATCGGACAAAATCGCTTAAAAATCGGTCAACAAACCGATTAATTAGATAAAATCGTTCAAAGATCGCTTAAAAATGGTCAACAAACCAAATAATATCTATATTTGACTTTAAACTTTGAAGAATTATGTATTATGTTTATATTTGAACACTTGAAATATTTGAAATTTGATGCCCTATTCTTATCTCATACATATAATATAATATAATATCTAATATTACAATTTTGTGTATAAAAATTCCAATCCGATTAATCCCCGATTAATCCCCGCCTAACCGATTAATCGCTAGGCCCTACCCGACCGCCTCACTAGCGCCTAGCGATTTTTACAACCTTGGTTGCAGCTATGGAGTGTATTTTGTTCGTACATTATAATTCTGTACGTGTTTTTTTTAGACAATGACAGGAAAGAGAAAAGTAGAATTGAGATTATCCGCATCTTGGCAGGGCAAGTTACTAACTTTGCAGCCATGGCGGCTTAGTCCACTTTCTATGAGTCTCAATTAAACGTAGCTTACCATTCAAATGAGGCTATGCTGATTGATTCACGATAAATGTAGATAATTGAGATTGTCCGCATCTTGGCAGGGCAAGTTACTAACTTTGCAGCCATGGCGGCTTAGTCCACTTTCTCAATTGAAATGAGGCTATGCTGATTGATTCACGATAAATGTAGATAATTGAGATTGTCCGCATCTTGGCAGGGCAGGTTACTAACTTTGCAGCCATGGCGGCTCAGTCCACTTTCTCAATTGTTTATAAAAATCTGAGCCTTTGACTATAGTGCGCTGGACATTAAAACCATTATATTTTATTCAGTCTAAAAAAAATAATATCTGCAGGCCAACCTTATTGACCTGGCAGGTATGATCATCGTGAAAATGTTACGCAAAAGTAATTCTCGGTAAATGTTATATAGTCGTAATTGGCTTGGCAATGCTGATCCATTTTCTGCATTCATGCTTTTTAGGATCGCCGTCTACTGATGCCCATATCTTGGCATCGCAGCCGCGTCTATAACGTGGTTGCAGCCATATCGGCTGTTTCTTGACGGTCCCTTCCTTGAAAATCTTAGACTCGGTTTTCATTATAGCTACTACTGTTCCCTGTCTGAGTAAACATCGGTTCATCATCATTTTATGATTCGTTTAGTTAGCTAACAACTGTTATGGGCCATGGCAGATTAGTCCACTTTCTCGATTGTTTATAAATCTGATCCTTTGATAATGCTTTAGAGATTGTTATTTTCTTTTCTGCTAAAAATGAAGATTGCTGATCTGGGGTTGCTTATACTTTCTGACATACATGTTAGATATACGTGGAATGTGGTAGATTAAACGTATCCTGCCATTCAAATGAGGCTATGATGATTAATTAATGACAAATGTACACAATTGAGATTCTCCGCATCTTGGTAGGGCAAGTTACTAACTTTGCAGCCATGGCGGCTTAGTCCGCTTTCTCAAATGTTTATAGATCTGAGCCTTTGACTATAGCGAGTTGGACATTGAAACCGTTTTATTTTGGGTTAATAGATGAGATCAGTGTGTGTGTGATTTCTGGGTTTCTGGATCAAGAGAGAGAGCCGGTGGATGTGATTTCAGAGTCCTGTACACATGTTTTAACGCGTGTGCATATCCTCGGTGTATAACAAAACGTTGGCCCAAGAACCGATTAAAGTATAACAGTTACTATGTCCCGTGCACCATAGTTTTTATATATAATATATAATTGCCGATGATGATCCATTTTCTGCATTCATGCTTTTTAGGATCGCCGTCTACTGATGCCCGTATCTTGGCATTGCAACCACGCCTATAACGTGGTTGCAGCCATGTCGGCTGTCTCTTGACGATCCCTTGCTTGAAAATCTGAGCCTTGGTTTTCATTGTAGCTACTACTGTTCCCTGTCTGAGTTAACATCGGTGCATCATCATTTTATGATTCGTTTAGTTAGCTAACAATTGTTATGGAAATGTATCTGGCTAACGTACCTTGGCGAGGTGACCACATAAAAAACTGTCTGAACCCATGCTAGCTGGTATGTGTCGAATCCTCCCAGGTAGGTTTTTATGTTTCTCTAACTTAGAAACACAAATAACATTTCTGCAACTAATTTGTTGGTTTTGCGTTTAATTGTGTTTATTTTTCCAGGTTTCGAGGTTCAAGATATTCGGTATTGAAGAAGGACAGAGGGAAAAAGTTGGTGAAGACCAGCGTCGAAGTAAATGGAAATCTTCAACCACGTGTAAGTTTTCGCACTACTGCAAAAAACTATTTATCAGCAGCTAATTACATAAATTATCAGATAAAAATGTCAAAAAAAAAAGGTCCGCCACAACGCGACGGATGGTCGCAATACTCGTTAATATCATATACTAATATTACTTATTAGTTATATTAGTTTGAAGTTTGAACTTATTTTAGCATCAAAAACATCAAACGTATGTTTTTTTTTTTTCTTTTTGTAAGACAATAACAAAAACGTAAAAGATGTTTTGGAAAGAAAAAAAATTAAAAGTTAAAAAAGGAAAGGCCGTACAGATTGGCTCATGCAATGTGAGAAAAAGTGTTCGTCGGCTTTCAGTTTCTCGAACTCTTCGTCAACAAATACATCACAATCGTACACGTGTCACACAACGTCAGTAACAAGAAAAGATGTTACTTTCCAAAAATAGTGGACTTTTATCTCTGTAGGTGTCGTCCATGCAATTGCTAAGATGTTTCCAGCTTATTAATAAGCCATATAAAGTAAATTACATCAAAGTTGCATATACATTATGCTAATTAATCCGTATTATAATACAGTAGTATACTATATATTTTTACTTTAACAATCATATTGTTCGAGTTATCTGTATACAACAACTTCATAAGTTTATCAAATGTTTTGTAGTCGGGCGGTACTTCATATTGTGCGAGAATATTTTTTAATTCAATGGATGTGAGTTTAAATATTAGATAAAAATCATAAAACATATGAAATAAATTTGTAGAAACATAAATATTACGTATTACGGAGTATAATATAATTGTCTTTAAGAAAATTTCACATGTTTCAAAAAGAGAAAATTTGGATAGTAGCCCGAGGTGTTCAAACTCACTTTTGTTTATAGACTAAATTTTTTCTTCTCCAAATAGCTCAGGGCGATTTTAGAATTGGACAACCATCTTAATATCATGACACGTATTCATTTTTATAAGTACACAAAATGCAGGTGTATAAGTTCTGTGTAAAACTTGTCGGTTAGGTGTACTTTGGACGACTACTGTTTTGTCTGAGCGACTTATACCTTGAGTGACCTAAATTTGGTCATTTATTTAAAAAAAATTGTCATTTTTCACTAAATGACAAAATTGAGGTCCCCCAAAGTATAAGTCGCCCTGACAGAACAGTAGTCGCCTAAAGTACACCTAGCCGACAAGTCTTACACATAGCTTACACACGTGTACATTGTTACTTATAAAAATAGACACGTGTCATGATATTAAGGTGGTTGCCCAATTTGAAAATTGCTCTAGGCTATTTAGGGAGGGGAAGGGAGGGGGGAAATTTGTCAAAAATCATACTTTGTTACTTATAAAAATAGACACGTGTCATGATATTAAGGTGGTTGCCCAATTTGAAAATTGCTCTAGGCTATTTAGGGAGGGGAAGGGAGGGGGGAAATTTGTCAAAAATCATACTTTGTTAGTTATATCTCGGTAAATTTTCTTTTAGATGGATATAGATCTTTATATAAAAATTACCAAACTAAAACGTTATTTGGAACCGATCGATAAGAAATGATTTATATTGGACAGGGTAGTAGTCTAATGAAAGGCAGTGTCGGTTGTACAATAGTAGCTTTTTAGAACTCGCTTTCTAAAACTGGACCATTTCATTACATGCATATATTGACTCTTTTCACTTGTTTGGTAACATCTTTTCAATCTTATTTCATTCACACTCATAAAAGTGGTACTACAAATGTGTTATGCGTGCATGTGGCACCTTTTTGTTAAAGGGATATAACGTTGTTAGCTTTTCATTTTGAAAGAAAGAAAAAAAATAATTAATAATAATAATAATTAAAAATTGACGGGTAAGAATGCAAACAACAAAAGCGTATATGCTAAGTTAACCCCCCCCCCCCCCCCCCCCCCCCCTTTTTTTTTAAATATATACATTTAAGTTCAACTCTTTCTATTTCAGTAGTTTAGAATGGAAATGGTACGATAATCACACTTATTGGAAAAACATTACAGCGTGATATTGCTTTAGATCTTTTTAGCTAATTAATCTACGAGGCTTAAGTTAACCATTATTTAAAGTCAAATCATGCAAATGCGGACCGAGAGGTTCCCTAAGATAACCATAAACCATATAGATTTTTCATATAGTGTAAAATTGAGTAAAAGATGTTAACTTTTATATAAGCGCACATCGTCCTACAAGTTGTGTGTAACTAGTGTTCATTAATTTTAAAATAACGCGTCTTGTAACTTTCAATCTTTGGTATCACTTAAACCACGCAAAACTCTCTTTTAATGAGATTCCCATGGGTGATGATCACTCTGGAGTTGTTTGGAATCAAGTGAAGATTTCCTTTTAAAGATACGATGTTAGTTACGAGTCTTTTATTATTGGGTCATTTAAAATGGATGTGTATACGTAACTTTTTATAGTAGATTTATACCAATTGCTTGTTCTTCTAATTTATAAAGTTGTTTCATTTAAAGTAGTTTTGGAAGTTGTGCTTGAATGGGGTTTTGACATATAATATAATGGGCGATTTAATAATTTTGTTTTGAAGTTATATATTGTGACAATTTATAAATTTATGATTTTGTAATGTTTACTTTTTTCCTATAGCTTATATTAAAATTTTAATACTTATATAGTTATAATACTCGTATACATACGAGTTTTTACATATTTTTTTAGTTATGTATTAATATCGATTGATAATTTATATAGATTTTTGTTGCACGAAGAATTCAACTTTGTTTAATTGGCATGATATTATGTTGATCTTGTTTAAATAAAACTATTGATATCATGTTCTAGACATTATGCTTGTTTAGTAGCATATAATAACATTTGAAAAATATGTGTGGTTGGTATATGTACAATCTCACTTTTATTTTTATCTTACAGTAACCCGTGTGATCATGCATTCATTTTGATATTTATATTTGTTGTTCCCTTGTGAAGGGTTACTTTAACTTGAAAGATAACATAACCAAATTTCATGTTTAATAATGATGTAATGAAAACTTATGTAAGATATTAATACGTTTTAATTCAAGACACAAAGTTTTCAACGTTTAATTCTTATTAGATATGTATTCAAGAATTATACCTAAGTGTTTGCGAAATAACACTTAGGATTGCATGACAAGTATGTATGTGATATTCTCACTGAACTTAAACAGAAAAGCAAGTTTAAATGTTTAAGCAAGGACTAAGTTAACCAATAGAGTTATACTCTATTACTTCATCATTAATTCATAAAACCTTTTCTTACTATAAACCTTTCTCTACTATGTATAAACTTTTTAAAGCTTTATAAAAATCTCACTAAATGCCAATGCATTAAATTTAGAAGAGGTTCAAGATGCTAGATTTTTTCATTTCATATAAGCATAAAATACATTTCCACTATGATTAATAAAATGATAGACTTATTTCATAAACCACCATAGTGGATTCACTTATTTCATTACACCGTAATAATATTTTCCATTCTTGCTTTGATTACAACATACCAAACACTACGAAACAGTTTAGAAACAAAAAAGAAATTGGTTTTATCTATCATGAAAGTCTATTAGGCGACCCGTAATGCATCGGTTGAAAGATTCGATCGACCAACATGTCGATGCGTCCTCCCCATTACGAGCCCCCCCCCTCTCCGCAACGCATGCTATGAAAAAAAGAAAACAGAGAAGTTGGTCCTATTATCGACCGATTCATTGCACACTCCAAAAGAAACCTAACGGCTAAGAATGTGACCGTTTGGTCACTTTATTAAAAATGAAAAGATTTCTTTAAAAAATTAACTTACCTTATAAACATCGAATTACTTCTTCATTTTATACAAAAGTTAAACCAATCTTTACTATAATCTTCTTATCTCACATAATGTCTCAAAAATCTCTCAAAACCAAAACACAAAAAATCGACGTAAAAAAACATTCTAAACTTTCCAACACCGGATCCTAATTTCGTTTGACCAGTCACTCACCAACCATTGATTTTCAAACCGCAAGTTTCGTATACTAACCACAACAACAACAACTTTATTATCAAAATAATTTGTTTCGACCTCCGTTAACCAACTACAACAACAAAAACATCTTTTTACCAACAAAAACTACAATCACAAAGTATCATCCGCACATGTTACACGATTCACCACACCATTAACCAACCGATGGACCAAGCTCAAACTTCTCAACGATATTCTCCGGTTAACCGTTTTAATCTTGATGAAGATATGGGTCCGTTTTTAAGTCAAGAACTCAAGATTATTCAAGAAATCAACACTTGGGATTGAATGAAAAGTATGTATGCGATCTTCTCACTGAACTTAAACAGAAAAGCAAGTTTAAGTGTTTAAGCAAGAACTATGTTAACCAATAGAGTTATACTTTAGTACTTAGTGTGAAAACCTAGAGGAGGGGTGAATAGTTTTACCGTTTTAAATTTGATTTGCTTTGAATAAGAATGCGTGAATTCAAACAATGCGTGGATATTGTGTTTTAACTTGAATTTTTTTATGAACAAGCTAGTTGAATAATAAAATATAAGAATCTTTACTTTTCACGTTATCCTTTTTGTCGAAACAAAAAGAAGAGGCGAGGCGGATAATGTAATGAACCCGAGCCAAATGCTCCCCCTTGGCCAATGCTCCCTCTTAATTGGGTGCAAAGAGAAAGATACATGGATTATGAAGAGCTACAAAACAAAGGTTAGGTAATTTAAACATGCTACAATCCAAAGTAATTATCACATCCAACATACAATCACTAAGAGTAACCAATAACATTATAACAAACATCATTCATTAGTAAATTTTTATGACTAGAAGTCATAATGTGAACAATAATGGAGATGTGTTAAAATAAGAAAGAAAATAAATCCTAGAAAAAAAATAATAAAATAAAATAAAAGTCCTAAAAATAACTAATAACCATCCTATTGTGGTGGAGGATGGGAAAGAGCGTTAATACGCTCAAGGATGTGGTTGAGGATGAACCTCATTTCATATTGAAGTTCATGGACCATAATGCGAGTCCTTTCACTTAAATGAGCGGTTCGCTCGCAGTGTGAGCAATCATGGCGAGGTTGGTTTGGTTGTAGAATGGGTTCATTGTTTATTGGTGGTGGTGGTGAAGCATTAGTTGATTAATGGTTAGGATTGGGTGGAGCAATGAGGGAAGTAAGAAAAGCGGTTTGCATTTGCATTGCCTCATTAAGATGTGAATCCACCATGTTAGAGAAGGCTTGAAAATTGTCTAGGTGAGCTTGGATCTCTACTTGAGATTGCGGGTGGCCTTCCCACATGGACTCATCAATATCCTCAATATATGGGGAAAATGAGTGAGGTGGTAAAGCATGATCTCCATATAGTAGCCCATGGATTTCTTTGTGGATTCGGTGAAAAAGTAGAGGTCTATGTTCATCTTGAAAAGACTCTTTGGCATAAAGGATGCCCTTGGAAGTTCATGAGCAAACGCTCAATGGTGCCAAAAGATGGAAGAGATGGTGGATTTGTTGGCCTAGGTGGTAAGTCATCCAAATCATCCGTGAATGGATGAGGGGATGTTGGTGGTGTTGTAAAAAGCTCAAGTGGTATAAGTTTTGGAGATTTTGGTGGTAATGGTGTTTTGGATGGTTGTGATGGAGCCGGTGGTGGTGAGGTGACAATTGGTGTTTTTGTTGGTGGTGGAGTAGTCACAACAATGGTTGAATTTGGTGGTGGAGTTAGAGTAATTAAGTTTAGGAAGTTCTTATCTCTAATGGGTGGTGAGATATTGAGTAGTGAGGAGTCTGATGATGAGGAGGTCAAGTTGACAAAGCAACATGGACGTACGTTAATTCTAGCGGTTTTCTTAAGTGGCTTGTTTGAAAGTGATGAGGTTGAGTATTTAGTCATTTTGATTTTGCAAGAGATGCTAAGAGTATGGAGAAGTGGTAGTGAAGATGTGAAAAATACCATCCTGTAAGTGTCTAATTTATAGAACTAAGGATTCATAGAGAATTGTGTTTGATTTGATGTTAATCCATACAAAGATGGTGGTTCATAATCATATGAAGGTGTTTAATAACATGTCAAGTCAATTCATTTAGAATGTGTTGAGTAATATGTGAAAGATATGCAATAAATGAACTTCAATCATTACAAAATCCTAGAAATAAGATAGCCACGGATTGCAAGGAACCAAATTGTTGGTTCCTTCATTTATACAGAAAGGTAACTTGAGTGAATTTTGAGAAATTTCAAATTATGGTGGGAAATGCATGTCCTATTGATCTAATTGAGTTCAAGACATCCTAATGTGATTAAGTATCAGTAAAAACTATCCCAGTAACAAAAGTGAGTGATCTGGAGTGCGGGATTAGAACGAAAGTTTAAAATGTTTTCTGTAGGTCCGCGGAACCAAAAAACTACAGATACAGAACCCTTTTTTTGGTTCCGTCTGGTCCGTATGATGGATTTTTGCAGAACCAAATTTTTGGTTCCGTGATCTCCGCGGGTGCAAAAACCTTAACAGAGGGCTTTTTCGAAAGCCCGAACCCCGTTTAAAATTTGTAATTTTGTTGTAAACATGTGTAACTAATTAGTTGTGATTAGGAAATAACAATAACACATATACTAACATACGTATAGGCATAGATTGAGCAGGGGCTAACGAATTTCACTACTAATGTGAAAACGAGGTGAAAATTGATAACACCTAGGTGTTATCTCCCTGCAAGCCGAGGTTAGTTCACAGTTGTTCATAGTTTAGTTATCATACTAAGAGAATAAACATACATAATACATCATTGTTTTAACAAATTGTACCAAATGCTCATACAAACCTCTCATTGCTTGTCCAACTTCTTGTTCATCTTAGTGAGGTACCTGCCAATACATTTGAACATCCCTCTTGTTTGCTTGAACTCTGCTGATTGGTTCTCCAACTCGGGAAGTTGTTGTAGGTACTCAATTGTTGGAAGCCCAGAGTTCGGAAGAGCATCATCTTCGCTCATTGAGGATGATGACGAAGAGGGAGGTTGAACACGTTTTCTTTGAGTCTTTGCAACCCTTTTGTCACTTAGAGGGACAAAGATGTGATCAATGAGAGAGTACTCCAGACATATACCTTTAGGATTTGGTGGAATTGGTGCAAAGGCCTTATAGAGACGGGTGAGAAGCATCCTGTAGGGAAGGGCGGTTGTTCCTAGCAAGGGTATATCTGCCATCCTCTTGCAATGTAGTAGGCTAGATTGAATGGTTGGCGGGTTGAAAAACTATAAAGCATGTAACAAAGGCAGACATTGATGTGATCCCGATTACCTATAGTACATAAGATATTTTCCCTTAGAATCTCTTCCCGCTTTTTGAATTGTCCTAGTGGTTTGAGTTCTAGGGAGAAAAGGATGTTCTCTGATTATTTCCTTTGCAACTAGAGGAGTGTCGTATGGAGGCATAATCAACAATCAAATCAAGGATTGAAAGGGACCACTTATCCGTGTAAAGGCATGTACCTTCACATGGAATGCCGAGGACTTCCGCAAAATTACTGAGAAGAATGTTGAAGTGATGTTGGTTGATTTTGAAGCGAAGTGACAAAATGCCATGATCATTGGTTACAAGCATTACACTAGCATAGAACTTTAGAACGAACCTAGGACAAATTTGTTCATTTATGTCTAGGAGACCATCAAAGTGGATGGTGGCAAGTTCATTACGAATGTTTGTGCCTTCAAGGAAGGATGGGTCAATGGTTCTACCCTCATTGAAATATCGTTTTTCTAGTGCCTTAAAGATTTTCACTTCTTCCTTAGAGAGACCCTTAGTTTTGTGGTGTTTGGGAATGTAGTTGGGAGTATCTTTGTGATCATAGAAGGTTGCGGGAGGCATATTTGATCCTAGATACAAAACAATTCACATTTTAGTTGAAATGAAAGAGAATTTCGATATTGTGTTCTAGTGTATGTCTATATGAAAACAATGTGGAGGTGCGGTTATCTTGACTCATTTTAATGCATAAAAAGAAATTCTTTAGTAGTTTAGTAACAAAATTGGAGATAACCCAAACTCTCCTAATTCAATGTAGCTTCAATTGAATGTACCCGAGAATACATATTAATTATGTACTTTATTTAGCATTCAAGACCATCATGCAAGTGATGAAATAACGTTTTTATTTGTATGAACAATGAGAATTGTTTTTTCCTAAAGTGAGAAGTTTGTCATAAATTTGACATGGGGTTTTTAGCTAATTATGATAATGCCTTATGAGATGTAATTCCTAACTAATGGAAACATGATTAGTTAAGTAATTTAACAAATGTACTTCATGATTTGTCTAAGAAGAATGCATAATCCCCATGTTTGATTTTGTGCATAACTTAGAAGCTCTAGACTCATAATCAAGAGAAGGAAAGTAGTAAGGAGACTTACAATGTTGATTAAAGCTGAGATTGGTTGAAGATAATACCTCAATTGTGAGTTAGGTTTGTTCTTGGATGAGTTTGAGTCGTTTGTGAGTTATGAGAGAAGAAGTATTTGTTAAATATTTTTTAAAAACTGTTCCAGGGAACCACGGATTAGACGGAACCAAAACAATGGTTTCGTCCTTGTTGTCGTTTGGTTCCGAGGAACCAGATTGACTTTGGTCAATTTTTGTTGTGTTTGGTTAAACTAAGGTTTGGGTTAAGGTTTTAACTATAGGTTTGGTTCCATTATTCCCAATCCAAATCTAAGAAGATTAAATGGTTCTCATTTAAGAGGTTTAGTTAGGATGTCGGCAATGTTGTCTTCGGAGGATACTTTCTCGATTGAGATATTTCATTTTTAAACATTGCCACGAAGGAAGTGATGACGAATTTCAATATGTTTGGCTGAGATCAATAGCTCCTTTGTTGTCACAAAGGATAGAGATATCGTTGAGTAGAATTCCGTAGTCCACGAGAGCTTTCTTCATCCAAAGAGCTTGTTGACATGCTTTTTTGGCTGATACATACTCGGCTTCGGTTGTTGAAATAAAGAGGGCTGTTTGTTTCTTAGAGAACCATGAGGTGAGACATTGTCCAACAAAAGTACAAATACCACTTGTTCTTTTTCTATTGACATAGTCACCGACATAGTCCGAGTCGACATACACTATGGTTTCTACACCCAATCCTTTGGGATATCCTAAACCTAAGTGTGTAGTGCCTTTAATGTATCTAAATATTAGTTTCACGGCTTCAATATGTGATGTTTCAGGATCTTCTTGAAAGCGAGCACATAGACAAACACTAAACCTAATGTCAGGTCTACTAGCCGTGAGATAGAGTAGACTACCAATCATTCCTCTATATTTAGTGTTATCTACGGATTCTCCTTTTTCATCCTTGGTGAGCTTAGTTTCCGAGGACATGGGTGTTTTGATAGGTTTAGAGTCTTCAAGACCAAATTTCTTAAGCATATCCTTTATGTATTTAGATTGGTTAAAGAATATACCATCTTCTAATTGTTTAATTTAAAGTCCTAAAAAGAAGCTTAGTTCTCCCATCATACTCATCTCAAACTCGTCGTGCATGATTTTTGAGAAATCATCACATAGCTCTTGACAAGTTGATTTGAATATGATTTCATCTACATATATTTGGACGATGATAATATGTGAATCCTTTTTCTTGGTAAAGAGAGTATTATCTAATAAACCCATGGTGTACCTATGTTTTACTAAGAAAGTTTTAAGTCGATCATACCATGCTTTTGGTGCTTGCTTAAGTCCGTATAATGCCTTTTTTAAGTTTATAAACGTGATTTTGTTTTTCAAAATTGGTGAACTCGGGAGGTTGTGCGACATAGACTTCTTCAACATTGAAACCATTTAAAAATGTATTTTTAACATCCAATTGAAAAAGTTTGAAATCATGTGCACATGCATATGCAAGCAAAATTCTAATTGACTCGAGCCTAGCAACGGGAGCAAAAGTTTCATCGTAGTCAATACCTTCTTATTGATTGTAACCTTGTGCTACTAGTCTAGCTTTATTTCTAGACACTACACCATTTTCTTCCATCTTATTTCGAAAAACCCATTTAGTTCCATTTATAGTATGATTTTTAGGTTGAGACACTAGTATCCAAACATCATTTCTAATAAATTGGTTTAATTCTTCTTGCATAGCAATGACCCAAGATTCATCTTTAATTGATTCATTTATATTTTTCAGTTCAATAGATGAAACAAAACAAAAGTAGTTACTTTGATTTTGAGCTTGTGATCTTAAGGTTCTTTGATTTAATTGTCCTATGACTTTATCTAAAGGATGACTTTTAGATTCTTTGATATTAATAATTTCTTCATTTAATGGTTCATCTTCCTTGTTATTATCATTGTTTTTTTGATTTTCAACAATTTGACTTTCAACTAAGTCATCATCTACTAAAGGTGATGTCTTAGAGGGAGGTGGACTTTTGTCAATTGTTACGTTTAACGATTCCTCGACTCTCATTTTTTCTTTGTTTAAAACAATATATGCTTTGCTAGTTTGTGAATAACCAAGAAACACACCTTCAAAGACTTTGGATCAAATTTGGTGAGATAATCTTTAGTATTTAAAATAAAATATTTACATCCAAACAATCTAAAGTATCCTAAAGTAGGCTTATTTCCTTTATAAAGTTCATAAGGTGTTTTGTTCTAGAATGGACGTATTAAGACTCTATTTAAAATGTAAGTAGATGTGTCAACGACGTTACACCAAAACTTTTGAGGTATGTTTTGTTCATTAAGCATTGTTCTACTCATTTCTTGAAGAGTCCGATTTTTACGTTCTACTACACCATTAGATTAGGGAGTTCGAGGAGCCGAAAATTTATGTGTTATATAATTAGTATAAAAAAAGGTTTCAAATTGTGTTTCATTATCGAATTCACGACCATGATTCGTTCGGATTGACACAATGTTACTACCTAGTTGGTTTTGAATTTTCTTACTAAGTATTTCAAATTTATCAAAAGCTTCATTTTTTGTTTTCAAAAACTTTGTCCAAGTGTATCTTGAATAGTCATCTACTATAACCAAAATGTAGAAGTTTCCTCCGTAACTTTGTATATCGGATGGACCAAACAAATCCATATGCAAAAGTTCTAGACATCTAGATGTAGACATGATAGCGGGTTCGGGGTCGAAAGACTTCCTTTTCCTTGAGCAAGCTTTACAACCCTCTAGGCAGTGTACCTAATCGTTGCAGTGTAGTATGGGTAAGCCTAGGGGGTTGATCATTCTCTAGGGGAATAGAGATGCTAGGTAGAGATGTATGACGAAAAAGTGAGGTTGATGGTGATTCTTTTTAGTCTTTTTATAATTTTTTGAAAGCAAGTAAATATCTCGGGGTATAGGAGTGGGGGGTGGTACTTCTACCGATGTTAACTACTAATTGATTAACTAATGACTAATTAAACTAATGAAAAAGAAAAAGGATAGGCTATGTATTGTAAGGTATGTTCTTATGATAATTAAAAGTGTGTTTACTTAGATGTTCTTACTCCCTAGTTATCTATTAATGGTCGGTTGAATTGTCACATCCTTATTTTAATTGGTGTGTTGTATTCCGTGTGGTCATAGGAGGGGGGGCTAATTCCTAGTTCTATGAATTGTAACTCTCCTATAAACTATCCGGGATCGCCAAGTACCGTAGTATCACCCCCGAATACTCTATAATCCTAAAGCTACAACTCATGCAAAAAACACAACGATGGCTCAAGTGCACTCTCAAGCTTTATGCTATTTAGGACGTTCAAGCTCACAACAATTAAAGAAGAAGCCAGTTTTCCTTACTCTAGCGTCTACCAATTAAAACAAGAGAAAACCTAACAATAATTAACAAAGGGCAAATAACCTATTTAAGCATCATACTTGTCACAAAAAGCAGTTCGACGTAGCGAATAAAAAAAATAGCCCTTTTGGCTACTAAACCCGACTAGTTTGTCCTTTATTGAGCATTTTACCTCTTACTCCCAGTCACCACGTCTGATTTCCCAGTCACCACCTCTTACCTATCCCCCTTTCCCAAAAGATAAGCAAATCCATTTCCCAACTAGTAACGTCAAATCCATTACCTGAAAGATAAGCAAATCCATAACAATCAAAAGATAAGCAAATCCATTTCCCAAACCCGTGATCCCAGTGGATCGACTGAACCCCAAACGGGTTCTTGACCCGAAACCCAAACACAACCGATCATCTCTCTTAATTGATTTAACCCCACAAATCTTTTATCAATTAGTTTTTATTTCTGGTTTTTAATTCCACGACAGCCATGGGTTTTTGTGTTCATGTGCCTCGTGTTTGATAGTTACTTTGATGCTGTGAAGGTTTTGGATCTGATTGATATTTGGGATTTTGATTTGAAGAATATTTATCCGGAAAGCACCCAAACATGTCACATTTGATAGTTACTTTGATGATGTGAAGGACTCGATTTCTGATGATTTTGCGGGGAAGTATGAATTGACTGAAAGTGTGAGGAAGCAACTTTGCAGTTTGTCTCGTGCTATATTTGTTGGAAATTATCCAGTCTTGTTGCAGGGGCCCACATCTAGTGGAAAGACTAGTCTTGTTCAGTATCTTGCGTGGCTGCTGACTTGATATATTAAACCAGATACCGGTTGAGCAAGTGGTAAAATGCCCAATAAATGACAAACTAGTCGGGTTTAGTAGCCAAAAGGGCTATTTTTTTTATTCGCTACGTCGAACTGCTTTTTGTGACAAGTATGATGCTTAAATGGGTTATTTGCCCATTAACAAATAGGTTTCATAGATCTAAGTAAACACAATAGTAATTTAGCTACTCATGATAGATAAGCGTGCATACACACAAATAATTGAACATAGGATAAACATGGTGATATAATAGATTAAAAAACTTATCTTATGATGTAAAGAAGGGTTTGAAACCCTAAAATACTGTCCAAGTCAGACTACACACGAACTAGAGTTTGTTCTCCAAAATTCTACCACTTGAAATGCAGAAAAATCGAATTCTATATATAGATTTACAAGTGCAACGGCGTCGCCTTTTGCTGGTGACGCCGTCTGGTCGCCGTCATTAGGGTTTCATTTGGGCCAAGTCATCGTTGGGCAGTGTCAGTTGAGAAATGTGACGCCGTCTGTCTTCATAAAGGACGTCGTCTTGAGAGGGTTCTTGAAAGTCTGGTGAAGAAACTAAGGGAGTCGCCTTCTAGAAAATAGGCATGACACCGTCATGCTTTAGAACCACTTTTTCACCTGAGCCGTCGCGTGTAATTTAATTAGAAAACTTCCTTAGGGACGGCGTCGCCCTTTGGGTTGGGACTCCGTCAGGCTCATAATACAACCTTGGATCTTGACTTTGCCATTTTCTTCATGTTTTTGCTCATTTTCGTCCAAATATGCTTTATTCCAGCATGTTGCTTCCAAAAGACCTAAAATATGAAAAGGAACGATTTTAAGTAGTAATAGATATAAAATGTATCGATTTAGGGCTTAAATGACCCCCTAAAAACGTATGTTTTAAATCCTTATCAAGACACTATGTTTTTAGCCTTATGGCTACTATGAACTTGTTTCCCAATTTTGCAAGCATCACAAAAGTGTTGCTCATATTTCAACTTGGGTAAGTTTCTAACTAGTTCTTTTGATGACAAGGATTAGATTAGTCTCGTATTAGCATGACCTAGGAGTCTATGCCAAAGAGTGGAGTTGTCATCTATGGTAGTAAGGAAAAGTTTATCTCTAGATGTTCTATCTATTTTCATAATATATATGTTGTTTTTCCTAATTCCGTTTGCTATGGTGATTCCATCTTTTAGGATCTTACTAGCATTTTTCTCAAAGAGGACGTTACACTTTTTATCGCATAGTTGGCTAATGCTAAGTAAGTTAAATCCTAATCTATCAACATGAGCAACATTTTTAATAGTGAGAGAGTCATGAGCGATCGTACCTTTGCTAATGATTTTGCTCTTAAGATTGCTACTGAAGGTGACATTACCTCCGTCATACTCTTGATATGTAGAGAAGATACTTTTGTTTCTCGTCATATGTTTTGAGCATCCGCTATCTTTTATCCATTCATCTGGTTCCAAGCCGACTTTCAAGCACACCTATGAAACATACAACTCAAGCGTTTGGTCCCCAATATCTCAAGGGCCTGTTTTGGTTAAACATACCGTTTGCTTGGTTTATGTATGGAAATGATGGATATGGGTTCCATAGTATGTAATTTGGAGTTTGATATGGTCTAGGGAAGTTTTGATTCTAATCGGTATGTTGGTAGTTAGGCTGTGTGTTGTAGTTGCTTTTAGGAAATGGGCGTTTGGAAATAGATGTTTTAGGCCTTTGTTAAGTGTTTTTTTTTTATCTAAACTCGTTTTTAGCAAGTCCTACTCCTGTTGTAACAACATGTTTTTGTCTAATAGTATCTACGGATTTCTTTGTGACTTTAACAAATTTATTACGGGCCGTTTTGCAAACATCCTGTTTTTCTGCAGACACCACAGAACCAATGGGTTCAATGGACGGAACCAAATTTTTGGTTCCATCTGATCTGTGGTCGTCTGAGATGGATGGAATAGTTTGTTTCTCTTTTTCGGTCTTGTTGGTTTGACTACATGGAATTAATATGTCATTAAATCCTAATCCATTTTTATTTCCTGGTACTTTTTGTATTCTCATTATTTCATCCGCACATGAAATACTTCTATCAAATTTTTTGAACTTAGAGTTATGTTTGATAAGCATTTCTTGTGTGAGTTTTAACTTTTCTATTTCGAATCCAAGCTCTTGACATGATTTACAAACATTGTCATTAGCTTTACTCTTTTCTAAGCGTTTTTCCTTTTCTTTTAACTCATAAACTTCATTTTCTAAAAACTCCCTTTTAGTTTTTAAAAACTTGTTTTTGGTTATAATTTTTAAACTTAGCTCGCACAGATGGTTATATTGATTCTTGAGCCATGAGAGCAATTTCCTCCTTTCTCGGCTCTTCGTCATCGTCTTCACTTCCACTCCAAGCACCACTTACAAAAGCTCGTTGATTTTTGCTTTTTGGTGGCTTGGGACAATCTCCTATTAGATTGCTTGTATCTCCACATCTAAAGCACTTTCTTTTCTTATCATCACGATCTTTCCGGAATGACTTCTTGTCATCTCGGGGTTGCCTCACAAACTTCCCTCTTCTTCTAAAGAATTTATTGAAATCTCTTACGGCCATGGCATATTCCTCATCTTCACTATCCGAGCAAGATTCTTCATCATCACTTGATTCCGCCCTTGCTTTTAAAGCAACGGATTTGATTTTTTCTCTTTTGCCTTTGATGATTTCCGAATCTTTCTCCATCACCATCTCATGAACTTTGAAATTTCCAATTAGCTCATCAAGTGAGATTATTGAGAGATCTTTTGATTCTTCAATGGCCGTCACTTTTGCTCTTCATTTTGGATGGAGTGCTCGAAGAAATTTCCTGACAGAATTCTTACCACGAAAAGATCAATATCTTTTGATTTCACGTATGTTTCAAAGCGATTTTTAGTTTTTGAAACCAAAAAGAAGAGCAAAAGATATAGATCTTTGGTGGTGGCGCATTTCTTTGGTATTGGAAATTTTGGAATTGGTTGTTGAGTTGTTAGTTTTGATGATACACAAGTTGTTGTTGATAAATTTGTTCGGGTGTCATTTGCGTACCAAACGGACGAAATAGTTGCGAGGCAAAACTTGAGTTTTGTGATGATAGGGTAGACGGGTTTGAGAAATACGAGTGTTGTGGGTTAGACATATTGAGAAAAGAAGTAAAAAAAACCGTCCTTTGGAGCTTGAGACATTTTCTCGTTTGTGTGTTGATTGAAATATTGAAAGTAATATGTATTGAAAATGAAAATGAAAATGTAAAAGATATATATATATATATATATATATATATATATATATATATTGTAAAAAAGAGGGGATAAATTAAAAAAATAAAAAATAAATTTTGAATTTTTAGAAAATTAAGTGTTGGATTCAAAAGGTTAATTTTTTTCCGTTTCCACGCCGAGTTTTTGACGAAGTGGCTTTGGCGTGTCCTTCCGGAGTCACGAGAGGCTTCGGTGGCGCCGAAAGGCCTGCCATGTTGGATTCGGCACATGAGCTCGCTGTGATCTAACGCTCTTAGATGAGTTTCACCAAATTGAAACTAACTTTGACATTTATTCGCTACCAGGATTGTTCAATTTTGTCACATAGATAGAATTTGCACTCCCTTGTCTAACTGAGTTTTTAAAATTTTTTTTTGCATTTCTCATATATTTCTTATTATATAAAAGATGAGTATGTTGTTGTAGTTTCTTATCCAAAATGTTCTATCCGTTTAATAATTAAGAAAAACTAAGCAAATTATACTAGTCTAGAGTTTCATAGCTTAGTCATCCATCGTTAGTTAGTCTCGGACTGTTGTACAAGTTATTCGAAATAAAGATCTAATTTATTTCTTTTCAATATAAATTTATAATGACCGTCGATGTCGAATCAGTATATGCATTAAACAAACACCTGTGTCCAAACACTGTTTCAAACCTTTTGTCCAAATCTGTATAAAAACGCTATATAAAAGCTGGAAATTAAATAAAACATCTTTCTCCAAACAGATAGATGAGACGAAACTTTGGGGTTGTTGCGAATTTACGTCACCATTTGGACAATTACTCGCAAGTTTAGGTGTATCTTTGCTTTTGCTTAACTCAGCTGCACAAACATATCCTCTTGTCAACTGGAAATGCCAGTAGGATGTCGGTAATAATAATAATAGTTAGATATAAAGAGATGCATATATTATATTATATGAGACGAAAATTTGGGGTTGTTGAGAGTTTAGCTCACCATTTGGACAATTAGTCGCAAGTTTAGGCATATCATCGATCGCTTTTGCTGAACTCAGATATGCAGATATATCTTCTTGTCAGCTATGCATGGAAATACTTTGGGTCACCATTTGGACAATTAGTTGCAAGTTTAGGTATCCTATTGCCGACTGGAATAATTAAGCATCTGTTCTTGAAAGATGCTCCAGTAATTGTCGACATTCTAAGTCAAACATATGAGGACTTTTTGTGACTTTTTCGATCTTCTTTTGAAATGAAACTGTGAGCCATTTCACGTGTGATCGATAACAAAAACGACGCTGCGAAGCAGCAACATTAGTTATACACTTTTATCTGGAAGCACATAGATCTGGAGTTGATATTACTTTTTTTTGCAAAATTTCTTGTTTGTTTATACTTGCTGATCAATTCAAAATTACTTGTTTGTTTAACAGTGATTTCTTTCTAATTATAAATGTGAGCCCTAATTGCATAACCAAGAAAAAAAAAAAAAACTTTAGTGTGATCAGGCCAAATCATTGTGTTACCATTTTGGTTTCTTCATAAAATGCTACAAACACACGTGTATATCATCCATGATATCAATTAGGGCCCTTAAAATGTTGTATCATCAGACAAGGAATTAGCACCTTGGGCATTATGTAGACATTGAAAGCTACAATTCAAAATAAGTCCAACTAGGCATCTAATAATATGTGTAGTTTGGTATAACTATGCTAAATGATCTCTGTAGAAATAATTGAGTTTTGACTTAAGAGTCTTGCATGATTATCGCATCACACATACTTAAATCAAATGTAAACAAATTTAGTAAAATGTTTAGCATGATTCATAACAAAGAAATGCTACTTAACCTTCATTCAAGGGTTGTGTGTGCTACACCACATTTGACGTATAAAATGGATAGAGTATTTACAATTTAGTTTTTGAGTCTTTCACCCCACCTAATCTCCACGCTACATGATTTTTCTTTTGACATGTCAAGTTTAAGAGTCTAGATCAAGACTTAAATATTCTGAAGTTTAGTCTCATTTGACGAGCTAAAAGAGATTGTTTAGTACATATGACGGGGTGTAGCTCCATGCACTTGTTGACGCTTATATAAAACACTTTTGTCAATAAAAAAGTAATGCATTATATAATTAGTTGGTAGAAAAAATGCATTAAAGAGAAATGATATATAAACCTAAATTTATGCCTAAACTTAGACATAAAATCAATTGTCATCATCCTTATGGGTTGTAAAAGAAATGGATCCCTGTCTGCAGCCATCGGGATAATAACACTTGGTTTTAGGTTTAAGTTTAGGCCTAAGTTTAAGTTTATGTATCATTTCTCTTAGTTAAAACTTATCAACGCATCAACGTAACATTAAAAATAAAATTTGACTCAATTTACTTGCACTAATATAACATAAAAAGGAAAATGATTATCATGCCTAATATGCATGCCTAAAAGTATGCCTAAGAATAAGATGATGTCAAGTGTAAAAATTAAAATTGAAGATTTAGAGAGAGAAAATACATGAGTGATATGTCAAGTAATTAATGAATTATGCATGATTTTAGACATGCATGTTAGGTCTTTATATCATTACTCACATAAAAATACACATACACACATGCAGACGCACGCACAATCTTAACGAAGACTCTGAACGCTGCCACAACACCGTGCCCTTGGTGTTTATAATTTAGACTACTAATTAATCGGTACTTCTCTAAAGTTATAAAATTACACTAAGGCGAAATTGGATTAAACAAAGCGAGCGTTTTGAGTTATGGCAAAAAGCTAGTCGCACACGTTTCTATATGTATGGTAAATTAGTAGTTGAACCATGTAGGTGTTTTGGGCCCCTACAATCAATCTTCGTTATACACGACCCTATCACAACTACACACGAGCTAATTTCATTCATATTCCTATCATACTCGTACTATTTTTTAAATTATGTTTCCATCATTTGATTTTATAGATTTCAATTATTGTTAGAATTTAATGTAACCGGCTAACTTGTTAGGAGCAACAATGGACTTTTCTGATATGAGAACCATTAAGTCGCCACATCATTAACTTTCAAATATATCTAGGAATTAATTTGATATACACTGACACTAAAATATAAAGAACACACAGAAAGACACAAAATAAGGCAAGCTAAAACACCAAAAACAAACATAATCGTTAACAATATTTAACACTAGCAAAACATTCCCAAAAACCAATAACCCCATGTGTGTTTGTGTGTCTGTTTGTATAACTGTGGATTTGTGGTTCTGAACATAAATATAATTTTTCTTTGTTTTATGGCTTTTCAATATCTTAATGAGTGATTTGTAGGCCATTGTGTTGGTTACTATACATTTGTCTAAGTACACCTTAAATCACTTGCAAAGTTAAAGACTTAAAAATCAGTTCATCAATCATATAATACTTTTTGCAATATTGTTGGAAATACTTTTTTGTAACAGCAAAATCAAATTAAAATTGTAGTGCGATTAATTCGTTCAAATAAACTTTGTTAATAAAAATAATCGCATAAAAACATTATTTTAAGTTAACAATTTCTTTATGTTTTATTAATAACAAATGTAATATCATATTACGTAAAAATTTATGTAAACATGTTTTAGACAATAATTGTCCTTTACCGCAAATCACTTAAGGTATAAATATGAATTTCTAAACTAGTTTAACGATCAAAGATGTGCTTATCAGTAATCACATACATAATGGATCAAAACACTTGCATTATTTTATAAACAAACGCTTGCATCATTTTGTAAACACTTATATCATTTTTATTTACTTTCATTCTAAATAAAATGTATTTTACAAAAAGCTAGAATCTTTCAATTAGAGAAGTCATTCAAACCTCTATCTTTCATTGAAATAAGGATTTATCACTCTTGTGACAATCCAAATCAAAAGAGGGAAGCATAATATGTGTTTTTGCATAAATCCGTTCATTAACCATTTTTAGCCTTTAAGTGTTAAAACAATTTAGAAAATCATCAAACATGCTTTCCTCTAACTCTTCCTTAAGCAATCTTCGATGGAAACAATGCAAATAAAAGTTGAAAGACATTTCATAACCGCTGTGCATTTTGAAAGCAAGGAAACCACGGATTCTACAGATCTCGTGGATCCTGCAAGAATCCGTGGATCCGTATAGGTTTGGGAAAAAAGTTCTTTGCCTATTTAAACAAGTCATTTTGCTAGAATTCAACTCACCCCTCCCAAACACATCTCAAGCATTCTAAAAACTTTTCAATCATAATAATCTTTGATCATTATCTTGTATTAATTCATTTAAAGTGATCAACTCTAGCAATGGAAGAACACACAATAGAAAGGTAGGTTCAACTTAGTTAGGACTCAATATGCAGCTTAGTATTAGTAAACTTCTAAGCGACATTATAAGTCTTTCTTCGCCAACAAGGGAGCTTATTCAATTTGTGAAGTAACTCTCGAGTAGAAAACTCGGGGGAGTGAGGTAGGGCGAAAACAAGTTTCGTGACCAAACCACTATAAATTCATGTGTTTAATTTGATCTTTCCTTTACTAATTGTCTTGTGTTTATCCATACATATTGTTATTCTTCGTTTGCAATAAGTTTCAAACAAAACTAAATTTTTAAAGAGCAAAACTATTCAACCCCTTTTAGTTTTTCACATAATTGGTACATAACGAGGTGAGGCGCCTACGCGTTGCGACGGTTTTTTTGATTTTATTTTTCATCCTATATATGTTCTGTTATATGTGTGGTATGTAAATTATGTGAAAAGTTTTTATGCAAATGTCGGGTCAAAACTATGTACTTTTATATGTATGCTTCAAACTGTTAGAGAAAATTGTGATGAACTTTCACGTAAGCTGAAATTTTGAATTACATAAATGCAACCAAGCAAATGCAGGCAATATTTTCCGAAATCCAAAATAAACACTTTAGAAAAAGGAAATATACAATTGACAACAGAAAATATAGTTAAATGAGAATGAAAAGAAACATCAGCCTTGATTACTATTATAATGCATATTAAGACTTTCAATGACTAAAAACACTTATGACTTTGGCGTATGTCTACCATTGGCTTAAGAAGAAGAAATTGGTGTGAAACACGTTTTGAATAAGCATGTGGCAAACACTCAAGTAATTGACAGAGCATTTAAAAATCTAGCTTTGCAATGTGTAGCTGGAAAAGCCGTTAGCAAGTTTTGTTGGCAGATATCGTTGAAAACTTTATCTGCAAGCAACATGTGCAAGTAAAATGTCCAAATATAATTATATTTAAAATCTGCAACAACTTTAATCTTATTCTTTAAAAAGTGTAATGATATATAATTACTGATACATGCACACATTACTTCGTAGATGGATGGTTTGAGTTTATAAAAAAGAACGGAGTTCAAAAACTGAACTTTACAGTAGTGTTAAAGCTCATTTTCTAAGCTCCAGTCTTATTATAAATTCGAACCATTCACAAAGTAATGTGGAATTCCAATACATAGCTTATTACTTTGAACCTTTCCTCGAAATCTTATTGCCATGACAACATTGTAAATGCATACGTTTTATCGAAACATGTTGGCATAACGTGGCAATAGGAATAGATTTTCAAATGGAAGCTCAAAATAGCAAGTTGTGTAAAAGGCAAAAAAACCATCAAGTGAAGCAAAGTAGGAATTTAATGTTATTTAAGTCCATATATAATGGAAAAAATAAATTTATCATTAATTGTTGAGGACTGATAATTATTGACCCTTGAATTATTACTGCTATTTCGACGTACGTTGTGCAAAAGTTTGCAACAAAGTTTACCGGTGTTCAGTGTATAAGTATACTATTAAGTAATAAACAAACATGGCGTATGTTATATTTTATAATATTATGATTATAAGAGTAGCTTATAATATTAGAAAAATTATTAAAAATGACAGGGATGACGACAGTGCTAAATGCATTTCAGTTTTGAAAAGCAAAATATCTAGCCTTTTGCTTCCTTGTCTTTTGTTTTCCTTTTTTATGAAAAATGGGCCATATAACAGGATATGGCAAAAGAATTTGCATGAAATTCAGTGTTACAATATCTTCTTTTGTAGTGCATCTGCTGTTTCATTAGGAAGAAAAAAGGATAATAATTTAGTTTTTTTAAAATGAAATACATTTAGCGCTATTGTCATTGCTGCCACATTTTGTAGTTTTGTAATTGTGTAAAAAAATTTCATGTTTCCTATTGCAGTTTAAGGTTATACAGTGTAATGAGAATTACAATGTTGCGCTAACATTTGATCAACATACCTTCCTTTTGTTACCGCCGTTATCATTTTTGGCGGTGTTGGTTGTTAGTTGCATCCACTGCCATGTTATTTGTTGCCACTCCTGACATAAAGTGTATTATTGATTAGTGCATTAACATAAATTCGTGCAAGAAGATAAAAATTTTGATACTGAATTGTTAACTTGTTTCCATACTACGATGAAACATGTCGTAAAGTTTTCAAAGATGACAGTGACGATGAAACTACGAATTGTTTTCCCATTTTGAAAAGTAACATCGGATATTACATTTCATAACAACATTTAGTAATATTCAAAAGAATGTAAGACCATTCAAATTAGTTGTGTATAATGTAAGACGGGAAATGTGATGGAATGTTGCAAAACAGTTTGTAGCAAATCTAGTTCTACAACATTCTGTCATGTTTCGCTGCTCTTACTATAATAAAATTTAGCAACGGTATTTGTGTAGAAACATTCTAAAGATTGTTGCTCACAAAATAGGGAATTTTTTGTTTTTTTTTTAGTTTTTTTTCAAAAATAAGGAATCCAGCATCGTCACTGTCACATTTGTTGGCTTTGTAATTTGGGAACTGACAAATGGAAACAAAATAGTATACCTAAGATATCCAAAAACGTTGTCTATACAAATGTGTATGCACATATTTTATTATTTGTATTGTATAATGTCTATTAGGTATGGAAACTGGAAATTGTATACAGATGACGAAAAAGCGGGAAACAATATAAACCTTTCCTACAATTCTTGACAAACTGAGGAATGCAGGGGAATGTTATATCATTCTCCTCTTCTGTGTTCACTTTCCTATACAGCTAGGCAGAGACAACATTCCAAAAACATATATGTAAACATGTATTAGCAGATACAACCGATAAAGAAACATGTTGATTTTAGTGACAATTACATAACTAATCAAAAAACTATAAAGGATCAGCTAAAATCGTACCTTCAAAGACCATATTAACGCAAACAAAGTTGGAAAAGTGAACGTATTTTTCAGAACCTCTTATCACCCTTATGAAAAAGACATACACAGCTGGTAATGTCGTTGCACAGTTGGCTTAGACAGGTGTACAATCAAGCAAAGAGGATATCCGCCATGGATGCGACCATAGTAGGTCGCCATGCCAACATACGGATGATCTCAGCTTTACTGAATAAACCGAACCTCAACACAGCCATTTGAATAATTAGAATAGGTGCACCATGGTTGCAAGATTAGGTAACTTTCCCTGCCATTGGCCGTATTTTTGCTCTGCAATTAATAAAGCTAACAAAGTTAACGAATTAAGATACATATGCCAATTAATTTGTTAAGTTAGTTGTGGACGTTAAGAATACGAAAATAAAGAACTAGCAAGTGTTATCTGAATGTTTTAGGATAGTCGATGCTATTCTGAATTGAGGATTCACCTTTTAAAAAAGTTTTTGTATCTGTCGAATGGTTTGTAGCAGGCCGAAAACGACAAAAAAAACCTTAGTTAATGAGTTGAGAACCATACGACAATTAAATTGATAAGCTAATTTTTGACATTAAGAGTACGGAATTCAGGATCTACAAAGTGATCTTCAAATGTTATAGGTTAATCAGTACTAGTATGGATCCAAGTTATACCTTTAAAAAAACTTGCTAGATCTTTCGAATGGGTTGTAGCAACCCGAAACGACAAAATAGACCTTTTTACAAAAGATGATACGACAAAATGAGGTGCACGTGCACTCACAAAGAGCCGTGTCAGCAATATTAAACAATTGTAGCAAACATCGAAACAAAAAATTGGGCGACCACTGTAGTAGTTACAAGTACGTTTTGAAAAATTGGAGTACCAACAAACATAACAGTGCAATAAATAATTGGGCTCAAATATGTAAATGGATTTCAATTCACAAAAACACCCGGATTTCACCAGGGATACTAAAAAAACCTGTTGCATGGTAATCATTTATACTATGTCATCCGTTATTTTTCATGCCAACTTGCAGTATAATCTCGAATGACCTATTTCATTTCATTCAAATTATAGCAGTTATCACAGCCCATTACCATATACATACATTCCTCAGAACTCAAAACTCTTACCCTTTACCAGTTTTCATTTTGCTCATATTATAATAATTATCATAGCCCATCATGAAACATGCCCGCGATTAAAACATCCTATATAATAATATTATAGATTCAAGCAAACAAAGTTGGCAAAGTGAACATAGTTTCCAGAACCTCTGATCACCCTTATCCAAAAGACATATACAGCTGGTAATGCCGCTGCACATGTGGCTCAAACAAGTGTGCAATCAAGGAAAGCGGATACCCTCTATGGCTGAGACTATAGTAGGTCACCCTGCCAAAATACGGATGATCTCAGCTTTACTGAATAAACCTAACCTCATTACAGCCATTTGCAGAATTTGGATAGGTCCACCATGGCTGCAACTTTAGGTAACTTGCCATACCATTGACCGCATTTTATGTTAAATACCTTGTAGATATTCTAGCTAGAATGAATAGCGACAACCTAATAGCCGAGTAAGGCACTGACCTATAGTTACCTCAGACTGAGGAAAAAACATTTTTTTCCACTCACAGGATCCATGCCAAAAGGCATCATAGCCATTAAAAAGATTTCAACGAGCTTGTGATAAAAAAAATCCAAAACAAGAAATTCAAGACTGAAAGTGTGCACCAAAATCTGAGAATCATGCGTAAATTTCACACAGACACAGTACACTATGATAAGCATGTATAATAATAGCTCCAAAGGTTGGATATACTGACTTAAGATCAAAACTTTTTCACATAGTGATACACTTAGGCGACTGAAGATCAAAACTGTTTCTCAGACGAAGAGCAATGAAGTATCAAAGATGGATGAACATACATCACTTTCGAGTACAAACATAAAGTAACAGACATGATGTCTGTTCATCCATCTTTAATACTTCATCCAGATATGATTGCTTGCCTAAAAATTTGTTATAATGTAATCAAATTAAACATATAAATAAGTAATATATTATGTCAATATACCTTACAAAGCATTCAAATGGAAAATAACATGGCTGATTTTAGGCCGAGACAACATATGCATTTAAAAAAGCTAAAAAGGTAATCTAAATAGAATTTCATATATATATATAGTTAGGATCAAATAAGAAGATTACTTAAAATAAGAAGGAATAAGAATAACTATAACCGTAAATTCGAGATGCACCGACCTAAATTAGATGCATCCCTATAATCTTAGATGCATTATAACGCACCATAGTGTGTTTTCTAGCTTTTAATCAGATGCATATATGTATATTAGAAGCATTTCATGATTTCTCTTGTTTTTTGTTCCTCTGCACGTGCCGAAATCATGAAAATCAATTTGCACCATCTATACATCAAATTAACTTTCGAAACTCAAGATGTTGCATCTATATGAATAGATTTACATCTAATGCAAGTCGTTGCATCTCAAATGCATGGTTTTGGTCACTTATCACCACTTCTTATTTTAATTTACTTCTCACTGGATCCTTACTCTCTCTCTCTCTCTCTCTCTCTCTCTATATATATATATATATATATATATATATATATATATATATATATATATATATATATATATATATATATATATATATATAGGGTGAAGTTAAAATAAAAAGACAAATATCCGTAAAAAGAATAAAAAGATATTTTTTTCAAAAAAAGTTCACGAAAAATTCCCAAAAAATCCCACAAGATCGGGTATGTTGGTGCATAAAACTTTTGTGAAAACATTTTTTATAATTTTGAGTTTTGATACGTTTTTTTAATGCACAAAAAACGAATTTTGATGCGCAAAAAAATTTTGATGCACAAAATTTTTAACTTGTTTTAGTTTGATGCGCAATGTTATTTTGATGAAAAAAGTCAAAAGAAGTTGGGTGCAAAAACCAATTTTTGATGCACAAAAAAAAGATTTAATGCGCAAACGTATATATTCATAATTTTTTTTCGGAAAAAATATCCACTTTTAGAAAAAAGTTTTTCACAACTTTTTCATGCACCATCATACCCGATCTTGTGGGATTTTTTGGGAATTTTTTGTGAACTTTTTTTGAAAAAAAAATCTTTTTATCTTTTTACGGATATTTGTCTTTTTATTTGATCTTTATCCTATATATATATATATATATATATATATATATATATATATATATATATATATATATATATATGTGCTGAATTGTAATTTTAAATACCTTGTAGATATTCCAAATAGAATGAATAGCCACAACCTGATAACCGAGTAAGGTACCGACCTATAGTTACCTCATATTGACAAAAAAAACATATTTGTTCCACTCACAGGATCGACGGCAAAAGGCATTATAGTCTTTAAAAAGATTACAACGAGTTTATGTTAAAATAAATTCCAGAACAACAGATTCAAGACTCAAAGTGTGCACCAAAATCTGAGAATCAGTTGTAAATTCACACAGACACAATACAATTGTTTCCAATATTTTCAATTTTTGGTGTACCCTTTGAGCCTTGAACGTATGTTCAACCTTTTTCCATATCATGGCGTACGCAACATGCCAATTTTTTACTCAGACTAATCTGTAACCATATATCTAAACTTGCAATTCAAGTATATCATAAATACACATATAGAAATTCAAATTTCCCTTCATTCAAGAAACATGGCCGCCATTAAAACATCCCATTCAGCAATACATATTTTTTGGCTTGTGCGAATTGTGCCGTATTGGAATCCCACATGTTCAACCTTTGTCCATGGCATGCCATGCGGATGTTGCCATACACAGCAGACCCATTTTGATTCATACTAAATTATAACCATATATGTAAACATGAAAATCAAAGATATCATAAATACACATTTACAAATGCAGAAATTATATATATATATATATGTATCACATTCTAAAGACGGCTCATACCTATCTGTTCTTTGTTACTTTTGTCTAACAACACTGCAAACGAAGATGAGTATTGTGGCAAACAAGGCTTAGCGTTGCGAATACTGAAGCAGTATAATCATCATTGCCTTATTAGTTCAGTACCAATCACCCAACATGGCTGCAACCATGATACATGTGTGGCTACCCTGCCAAGATATAGGCCTCAGTACATTGTGCTCCCCAAAAATATAAATCCACAACATGATGATCATTGCCTTAATAAATAGAGAGAAGAAAATAAGGCTCAACGACAGTGATTTAATGGGTTCCTTACAGTGGACCACCCCATAAAACTTAGAACAGTGGCGTTATTAATGTTTTTTTAATACATGACACCCATCCCACTTAATCAATTCCTTACATCTTCTTGTTGTCGCAATTTCTAGAGGCATCCTTTTCATATAAGTTTAACTAAGTTTCACAAATGGCGTGAGTGCAACCACATTGTGTATGTTGTTACCCTGCCAAGCTATTTTGCAGAACATGATCATCATCGCCTGAATAGATTAACAGATGGACACCTGCAGCCCATCTAAAGTATATATCTTATGGCGTGAACAAAATGATGGTGTTTCAAATGGGCAAATATTAGTTCAGATTAGTTGATGCCTTGGTTGGGCAAATGGAGGTTGCTGAGTCGACCGTTTGTCGCTCTCTACCACTCGTCCATCTTTTGCAGCAAGGGAAAGCGGTGAAAAAAGGATGCGTTCACCATGGCTGAAAATCTAGTAAATTGCCATGCCAACATGCGGCCATTCACACCTTTTATCACCTATCCCTTATACCGTTCATATCTTTTTATAATCACTTTGGACATCATTCCCAATGATAAAACGTTGACATGACAATAGGAATGACAATGTGAATCGAGCATTAAATCAACTGCATGTATCGTAAACATCATCACTACTATTTTCGATCAACTTATCTATGTTTAAAGTATCAATAGTAAACGTTTTGCAACTAATGCACTCAACACATATAAGTTGCTCAAAAATAGTAGAGTTACGAAATCTATATCAGCTTCAAGCACCACATTATATTTTCTTTAATAAATGCCTGCAGGATAACATCCTGACAATTTAAAATATTTAACTTTTGAACAACACACAGTAATCCGTCTACAACCAAGCCATTAACATTATTTAACTTTTAAAAGTTTCACTATTTACTTTTAATTAAACCACTTACGAATTTAAACTCTTAAAGGTAAACAAACAACCCTTTTCAAAATACCTAGATTTCATTAACATATTTAACTTAAAAAAGTTTCACCATTTACTTTTAATTAATCGATAAGCATTAAAATTACAAACTTACTCTTTTGCATCATCAACTTGCTCTAAATTATATTCTGGAAAAACAATTAGGGTTTCTGAAAAAATTAAGGATTTTTAAATTGGTTTGATTTCTGTCAATTAACCTTTGGTATTTGATAGATCTAGCATTTAATAGCTAAAATCTACATGTTTATTGTAAAACGCCTAATTTTTGAAAAAAATTAGGGTTTGGGTATTATTGGTTTTTTTTTTTTTTTTTTTTTTTTTTCAAAAGCTTCTTGGTGTTGATTAAAATTGTTTAGTCAACATATGAGAATATAATATCATTTTATGGACAATATCAATAATCAAAAACGAAAAAAATCTTACAGTTTCTTTAAGGTTCCAAGCTTCAAGATCTCTCTTTGATTAACGGCATGAACCGACATAAAATCGAAGATCTTTGGTAAAATTTTCATGCTTTTTTTTTCGCGTATATCTAAAAGATGCCTCTAAAAAGTGTGAGAAGCAGAACGTTTAAGGAGATGGTTAGGTGATTGGTGTGATGTATTAAAAAGAAATTCTCTCGGATCGTCACTGTTCATCACTTGTGGTGTAGGACCACGTTATTACACCAACCTTACGCGTATACCACCTTATCACAAGATGAACACACGTAACCTAACACAAACACTATGCGTAGTAAATGAAGAGAGAAACAAAGATGAGAAAGATGGTGACTTAAGATGTAACTCGTGTATCTAGAGAGAAAACAAGATGAAAGGAAACTTGTATTACTTGAAAGATAAACACACACACACACACACTTAAGCACACCCCTCAAATGAGACTTTGAGGGGTATATATACTCCTTATTCTAGACGCCCTAATGGGCTTTCCATGGTGTTAGGAATTAGAAAATTCCATAGTGAAGAGTCGGTCACCCCAAATGTTATCTAGCTTAAGTTAGCTCGTAGACTTGTCGTTAGTTACGTTATTTATCAGTTTATTAGTTAGTTATTAGTTTAGTTTAGCGTAGTGCAACACCGTGGAGGAAGGTCGGGTCTTTACCCACTGTATCCTTGATCCACAGTCCGATAGGAGGACGTTAGCTTTGTAACTATAAATACCCCTTCCATCCATGGAAGGGGTGGTGCTTCTCATTCAATCTAATATTCCACACTTTCTGTAAACCTCTAGCAAGAACACCCTCTCTCTCTACTAACTCTCTAACTATGGCAAACATGTATTTTGATCATCCAAGACCACCCGAATCATCAACACAATAATATTACGATCCTACAATTGGTACCAGAGCCAAGGTTGTTGTGTTTTGATGATTTCTTGTGGTTTTGATACTTGGTTGAACCCGTTTTTGTATATTTATGTGGTCGGATTTTATGGGTAAACTGTTTTTTTTACTTTTGGTGGTCGGAAAATAAGCTTTTCTGTCTTACTTTGGTATAACAGTTTTAAATATGGTTCTTCTATCTTTTTCTGTTTTGGTCTAATATTAAAAGTCCCATGTTTACAATATCTTGTCTTTGTGCCTTCCGTATTTGTATTTTGATTGTTGTCTTTGGTCAAATAAATGGTCATCTGGTCAGATTTTTATAGTCAAACTGTGGTCATTAGAGTGGGTTAAATGGCCGTCAAATAAGACATTTTTCTGGGTTGATATGAATATGGTCGGAACTTAGTCGGAAAACTCATCGGATAATATCTAAATCTTGCTAGCGACTTGTCAAATATGTCCAGATGCAATGTTTTTACCTAGCGACTTGTCTTTACAAGTCGTGGCGACTTGGTCTAGCGACTTAGTCGTGGCGACTTGGCCTAGCGACTTAGTCGTGGCGACTTGGCCTAGCGACTTAGTCGTGGCGACTTGGTCTAGCGACCCTTTGACTGATGCAAATTGACACAACAGAAAGGATGAAGAAGAGTTTTGACCATGACCATGACCACGACATTAACAATAACAAAAACCTCGACCACAGTATTATACCATCATCAGTCCTTGCTTATGCAAACTCAAAACGAGATATCCAATAAACCAAAACAGTTCCGAATACCACTTCCAACAACATCAAGCTACAATCTATCCTAACTTCAAACCCATATCAAACACATCTCTTGACCTAGACTCAAATCAGATTATGAAAGAGTTAACATCATGATCTTCAAGACCATATCATTCTAATGATCTCAGTTTCATTCCAACCATTTACCAGATCTTGGTAGATCTTGTTGGTTAGAACCTCAACCATCATCGATCCAAAGGTTGTGATAATATTCGAAACATACTGAAGAAAGATCAAGACCATTAGGGTTTCATCTCCTTCTTGTTCGGTTAAAATGAAAAACAAAATGACATATCTTTACGAGATCTCAGTATTATTTCGTGGCACTTAAATGATATATCAAGACTTCCAAGAGCCCTTATCACGAAATAAACTTACATCATAGATCAAATTGTTTGTGACAATTTTCGAATTTAAGAAATGATGTTAACAACTTTGTTAATCCATTTTCTTGATTCGTCTCATATTGAAATGCATGATTACCAAAAGAAACCTACCTGGAAATTGTCTCGATTCTAGCCATCTCTGTGGCCTATTCGTTGTAGACCCATGCCATCCATGTGGCAAAATCATTAATCGTCATATCAAGAAATATTAGGAGGAGCAGATTGTTTTTGAGTGTTTAAGGTTTAATATGTCTTGATTAGATGATACATGATGGGGGCGGACTTATTATGCTGTAAGGATTTGGGTTTGTTAAAATGATATGAGAGTATTATTAGGAGATTATTTGGTGTATAGCAGATTGTGATGATGGAGGCGATAATGTTGAGAGAGTTTAGGGTTTCTAAGTGAGAAGTATTAGGGCAAGTGTGGTGTAGGTAAATGTTTTATACACCGATGGTATTAAGGGTATGTGTTACTTCTCATGGGCTGTGTTCTAATCTGGTATATCTCTCCTCAATTGGGCCGGATCTGTCATGATACAACGTGGGCCAGGCTTGAATGTTTATCAACTTTGTTTATGGGTCGTTTGGACTATTACGATGATATGGGAATTCTTTGGGCAAACTGTAATGTGATATTGACATGTGCATTAATATCCGAATAAAGTGATATTAAGTGTGTGATGGTTTGAATACTTGATTGATGTGCGTCTCAATATTGGATCATATTTATACGATTTGAATGATATGAGACTTGATCATGTGTTTTGATGAGATTTGAAGATAAGATTTGACGATGTCATTTGATGTGAATTGATGAGATATTGAGATTCGCTGTATTATGCGGTCTAATACCTTGGTTTATACATTCTTCACGGAGGTTAATATGTCACGACTTGATTCGATACTTGAACAGAGTTGACTACGGGGTTGTTTAAACGATATTTCTTATTGGAATTTGAAGTGAAGTTTTCCGGGCGCGTTTACTTATTTCGTCTTCTTTCTTTCTACTCTTCTGCGAAGATGACTTGTTTGGGCGTTTATCGAGTGTGATAAAGACTTGGCTATTTAGTTACGGTTGTGATTCTTTCTCGCTTAACCCACAACGTAGCTATCACTTCGCTGTCTCACGCAGTTGAGGATATGTCAAGAAGGTTTTGTACATTGGGTACACCGTTTCTTGTTCACGAGGATTAGTACAAGTTTAAGTAGCAAATCTGAGGAATTTTACTTCATGATCAAGTTTGACATATCGGGTTTACTTCACCAAGTGGTTACAGCAACAGCCGACAGAATGCGTGAATGATGTGTTTACCAAAGTGTTTATTGGATGGTTGATGGTATTGTTGATGTTGGATATTGAACCGCTGATGAACCACTGCATGTTCCCCTAAAACAGATATTCACTGAAACCAAAGTCGTCATAACACATTCAAGCTGACATTGTTTACGGTTTTGTCTTGATTTTGTAAAATCCCGCGAAAGAACCTATTTCTCGGTTTAAATCATAGACTTGTAAAATCACGTGACAATGGAAACATCCTGGTATTAGTAAAGTGCATTTCCGGATCTATCTTACGGTTTATTCTTGGTTTTGTAAAATCCCGCGAAAGAAAATATTTCTCGGTTTAAACCATAGAGTTGTAAAATCCCGTAATGATGGAACCATCTTGGAGAAGAGAAAGTGTAATTCTGGATCTTGTGATGCTGGTGCCACGGTTTCTGCTTCGAAGAAGGGATAAAAGGGTGTACTTTATGAATTGGATGTGTGTTTGGATATTCGTCATGGCGGTTTGGTTACTTCAAAGTTTTACGGGGTTATGCTCATTAAACCATGGTCGGGATGAAACCATTATCATAGTTCACTTAAAAGGTCAAAGGAGGCTAGATTTGAGCAGTTCAGAAGATGTGACAACGGCGTTAATTCAGTATTATTTATTTGAGGTTGAAGTGAAATATCACGGGTGAGTGTACGTAGTATCTGAAGGTATCGGGGATGGTTGGATGAAGATTCTTCATGATCCTTGTTCGAGCTTACTATCATAAAACGAAGACTTGGAAATCTAGTTATTGTTGGGTGTCTTTTACCTTTTCTTTTACCACTTGGGGGAATTGGGCTCATACCACCACAAAATAACTATCACTTTAAGGAGTTACATTGTAGTGCTCAGTGTCACATTCAATTGTGGATTTTCAAGAGGTGATGTACGTCTATTACTTGATGGTTGGTTGGTTGAAGAGTATAGAGTACTTAAGAGATTCAATGGAGCATGAATTCTCGGCACCGCTCTTTGTTACATATGTGCAAGTTTAAGTCACGAGTTCGGGTTATTTCACTTCAGGGTCAAATTCATCATATTGGGTTTTCTCCATCAGCTGTCACTACAAAGAGCCTACTGAATGATAATGGGGTTGATTACATGTTTTGCTAAGAGAGCTGAAAAGAGAGAGATTATGACGTCTGTTCACATCAGTTCAGGCCTCGTACTCCAAAGAAAAGAAATGTGTACGTTTCAGTGCGCATTATCTTCCGAAGAAGAGAAATCTTCTTATTATGACCATTCTCATCAACATGCTTCATACTTGTTCCATGCGCTTCAGTCATCAAGTGAACCGGGCTACCACTGATTGTTTTTCTCATTCCACTTGCTCGATTATAATGAAGATGGCGACATCATGTGCTTATTTTGCGGGAGAGAAGTGTGAATAGAACATTCGGATGATTTTCACTTATTTAATCAAGAATGGCAACTCCGTATGCAATTCTTGAGGGGGAGAAGAAGTGTGAAATTACTGCATGGTTGATTATTATTTGAGAATTTAAATGGTCATACGGCTCTAAACTCATGTAAGAACCGAGCTTCTTCTTATCGGGTAATCTTCACATGGAGTTTCTTCTTAAGAGTCGTTAGTTGACATCTTCACAAGCTGATATGAGTTTATTGACAAAGTGCTTCCGGTTAATGCTTTACGTGCACATCAACATGATGATTCCGAACAACCTTCTGTTCTTATTTGATGTGATTGTTTGCTTGGTGTTACCATTTCGTGTGTTCGTTGCGGCCTGATTGCTGATTTCCTTGATGAACATCTTTCTGTTCTTGTTTGATTGGGAGGGATTCTAGTTAAGGGGATGTGCAAGATGTAAGTTGATTGGGATGCTTTTTGCTGATGTTCTTGTTTTTGGTGAGTTGAAGATGTTGACTTTCTATTCTCCAACTGGACAATCTTGAAGAAGGTCGAGTCTACAGTCGATTCTACATTTTCTACTGTATGTTAGAAGACTAAAAGACGGGTTGAATTTGATTATCAAAAGACTTCTTCTTATTCTGAGCATTTATTAAAAGATTGTAGGTTTAGGGGAGAGCACTAATTGGGGGAGTTTGAAATGCCAAAATTAATCCCTAATTAGACCTGCTCACGTTATTCTTCAGCAAGTTGACTCTCACAGATACATCTGAGCTAATGATGTTCTTCTCAAAATATTTCTAGTACACGGGCTTACAATGAGTTGCTGATTCTGAAATGTCAAAACCAGCAAGGAGAAAGGAGACTCACATATAAACACAAAGCGAGTAAACTTGATGAACTTAATTCTTCTAAGTGATTGAAGATATCCCGGGAAGACAAATGTTATTACCGCAGAGAAACTCAAGGTTTGACTCATGACGAGTAAACTTGATGAACTTAACTCTTCTAAGTGATTGAAGATATCCCGGTAAAACAAATGTCATGACCGCAGAGAAACTCAAGGTTTTACTCATGAAGGCTTTTGTGTTATTATTCCAACGACGTGGGGGAAGAGATGGAAGAGTTAGTTTCTGAAGATGAAAGAGGTACACAAGTGTGTGATGATTTTGATTTTATCACAATCATCAGGGGATAGAGATTGTGTACATTGGGGATGCTCAGCTGTTTTACCTGAGGGCTTAATCTGTGATTCAGAGATATAATCACTTATTCCGGTGTTGACATCCGCAGAGATTGTCACCCGCAGAGATAATCAGTGATTCGGCCTGCTTCTTCAATGTTATCGGTTATTCTCTCTTTGGGCATTCGGGTACTTCGGGTTCTTGAGCTTCATACACTTTCTTCAGGGGAGAGAAAAGTATACATCGGGGTTATTCTTTGGCTATTGGACTTAATCTGCTACTTCGATGGTATAAGTTTCTTTGTCTTCGGGTATGTGTATTCGGGTTCGTGAGCTCTAGTCTAAGAGATTGACTGCATCAATTCAACTACTTGGGGGAAGTGGTCTCTTGACACCTTTTTGGAATGGATTGCTTCAGACTTCAGTGGAAAAGAAATTTGAGAAGATTATTTAAGTGTGGGATGAAACGTTGCTGGTGTTCTATTGGATGATATAGCCTCGAACGAAGAATCACGGTGATTATTCTTAAAAGGAGCAGCTGGATCAATGATAATGGTGTGATTCTTTGTGCACCTGGCTAAAGCAAGCTTGAAATAGAGCTTCGAATCTGCTCAACATAAGGATTTTCGGTTTGGGGGGAAGCTGCCAAAGTCTCACTTTCAAGTGGCTCAATTTCTCTCTTCGATTCAAGAGTCTTGGAAGCTTTGGTGGAGAATGCTTAAGAGATGATGACTTCTATCTTCTACAACGAGGCTGCTCGATATTCTTATCTTGGTACTCGTATCATCATCCTCTTTACTATATCATCTATTCTATCCTTGTATATATTTATTCAAAAAGCAAAATACAAAAATATAAAACCAACAAAAAGAAAATAGAAAAATATAAAACCTTCAAAAAACCCATAAAAATCAGAAAATTTCAAAAATACCAAAACTATGTTTTCACATGACATGTCTTCTGGTATCGATAACATCTACGGTCTTAGAAATGTCATTCAATAATGGCACGGGACCATAGATGAAGTTCGAGCAGGAGGTGTAAATATTCTTTTCAAAACATGTCTCAAACTATGGCTTACAGTTATTTCAGACTGTAACCCGGGCTTCAAATAATGGCTTACAGTCATTTCAGACTGTAACCCGCGCTTCATAAAATGGCTTGCAGTTACTTCAGACTGTAACCCGTGCTTAAAACTATGGCTTGCTATCATTTCAGATAGCAACCTGCTCTTAAAAGGAAGGAAAGTGCTACGCTTAAACGTTTTTCACAAATATCGTGCACTTATCCTAAAACACTTTGAGGAAAGTATGTCGAAGGACTGCTGTTCCTACACAAATGTTTTTCCGTCTAAAATTCTTCAGAAAAATATTTGTTGTTTTCCAAAAATGGTGGTAGAATGAGTTGCTTTAACAACAATCAGTTTCAGAGTTTTTATTAAATCTGCAAACTCAATCAATGACTTCAGCACTTTTAAACTTTTCACAAATTGAGTCATTGATTGAGGGGGATAATGTTTTAAAATCTATATCATCTAACGGGCTTTCTTAATTATCCTAATATGCTTAATTAAAAATGATGTTAACCTATGTTGAAGGACTAGGTGCCTAGGATATGATTGCTAGGATTAGATGATTAGAGTTTGATGTACACATTATTCCCATACATTTATATGATCTGATTGATATGTTACATTGACTTTTATTAGTCGATTGCTGTTTGGGTGATGTCGACCACCATATATCTGTGTGTGTTCACTAACGTATGCAGGTATATTGGTATATAATAATGTTCCCGATCCGGATCCCACAATTGAAGATGATTGGATGCCGAAAGGAAAGGGTAACTGTATCTTAGGTTGACAAATGAAGAAACGGAGCTTAACTGGACTTCTATGGAGAGTTGGCATAAATGCAACGTAAGAGGTCTCACTGCATCAGCAGATGGTTTTCTTCTAAGTGATTGAAGAAACGGAGCTTAATTTGACCTCAGTTGGCATTCAAAATGCAACGTAAGAAGAAGTCACTGCATCTGCAAACGGTTTTTCTTCCAAACCCTACAGCAACAACAACAGAAGCTTCTCAACCACCTAACGTATCTTTGTGCAGGATACCATTTTTAAACAATTTTCTAAAAACTTTGATTAAAATTGTTTTGAAAATGGAAAAATATTGTTTTTGAAAATAAATTGAACTAAATTTTGAAAATCACCGGACTTCTTTTTATCAAAACCTAAGTCACTCAATTATTGACTTCTGTCATGGATTGAGGGGGAGAGTGATTTAATTTAAAATATTTTCAAACAATATTTCTTCATAAAAGTTCCGGATTGTACAATATAAGTGGTGATCTAAAGATTTAATGTTATGTCATGGTATGATTTTTTCTTTAGAATCAAGGTCTTTCAAAATGAAATTTTTTCTGTTCTTGTTTGATTGTGAAATTGTTTTGTTTTACTTAAAAGATCTCTTAAAAACTATCATACCTGACACTAACAATCTTTAATGTCTTAAAATGGTCCTTATTTGTCATCTTTCAAAATTGAATCTTGCCACGTCTTTCCCCAAATTTTTCTAAATGATTTAAATCAGTTGGGATCACAAATCTCAAATGGTTTGAAATCTTTGATCGGGTGAGATGTCGTGATTTAAATCTCAAATCTGTTTTAATGGAATTGGTTTTAGTCCTTCAAAGGCACTCCTGCCTCCATGTGCCAAACGATTTCAAATACACAATGCACATGTTGAGGAGGAGGATTTATCCAAAAAAAACCATATGAGTATTTAAACAAGGCCACATTTTCTCCAATGTTTTCTAAACCTAATTAAATCACTTGGGATCCAAAATCTCAAAGGGTTCGATATTTTTGATCGGGGGAGAATTTGTGATTTAATAATGAAATTTGATAAAAGGTGATCATTTTTGATTTAATTGTGCAGGCTGCTCTCTCATATGTGCTAAACGCTTTCGAATCTCGAAGCACATTTTGAGGAGGAGCATAACTATCGAGGTACAAAAGCTTTTTAAAGTTATTTATAAAGTACCTTGATTGAGTTATCAAATGGTTTTCTTAATGGCTTTTGTGATCGTGGATGTGCTTCAAAAGAACTCTTGCCTCTATGTGATAAAATGTTTTAAAATATCCTATGCACATATTGAGGGGGAGAATTTTACCAAGAAAATCAAATGGCTTTTTCGTATGAAAATTGTGATCAAAGAAAATATTTCAAAGTCCTCTTGCCTCCATGTGCCAAACAATTTCTAAATCACACGCACATGTTGAGGGGGAGGTTTTCTAAATGATCAAAACTATTAAGGTACAAAATGCTTTGATCTCGTATCACAAGTACCTTGATTGTTTTTCCAAATGATTTTTCAATTGCTTTCATGAAGGAAAGAACAATACCAAAAGACCGAACAATTTACTTTATGCATGGTGTTATAAGGATGGTTAGGTTAGGTATTTGTTCCCACGATCCAGCCAGAACCGGAGGGATCTACCCAGGGACAATCCACTAGTTAGTGTAGAGTCCGTAGGTATATTGAAAAAAGGAGAAAAAGTGAGATTTGGGAAGAGTGCCGACTGAGATAGAGCTAGAACTGGAATAAACCCAACAAGGTTCTAGTAATGAAGTCTTGGTAAGCACTGAAGGGGTTGAAGAATGAAAAAGAACTGAATGTGAAAAAGGGTGAAAAGAAATAGCCCTCCATCAATTCAACCTTAGGGCAGAAATCGGGTTCAATTCATATGCTACTGGTGGTTACTAAGGTAACACTGGTATTGAAGACAAGACATCATGGACCCAGTGATGCACTGCACTAGAACTTCCCAAGCTACTCAAGTTCCTCTTAAAAGGACTTGTTTCATTTCTCACGGGGAACCGACACTATCTATCGACTTTCTCTTAGAGATTGTTGATATTGAAGAAGGAGACCCTCTCCCTAGTCTCCGGCACAGGAACCAAAAATGCACTATTGAGAATAGAGCCAAGAGATCATCCACAATATCTCGCTAGGACACTAAATTCTTGAAGACTTGCTTTTTCACACAATGTGGAAAGTAAGTATGTATTAAGAGTCCTACGCATTATCCTTGTGGTATTGCCAGAACATCCGAGTGATATGTAAAAATATTCACAATGAAGATGGAAATCCTTCTAGAGCCAACACCTAACAAGCTCTTGGTGGGTGACATGTGAAATCTTGCAAAAGATCAAGCTTGTGACAACTGGATAGAAACGATGGGGCGATTCAATCTTGAATCAACCTTGGTCCAGGATTGGAATTGACGAATACTTTTAGAAAAACCGTTCGATGTGCAAACCTTCTTTTCTCTAGCACGTCGAATGTGTATTCATTTCAAATTCAAAAAATATCTCTGATTGAAAAATACTTTTAGAAAAACCGTTCGATGTGCGAATCTCTTCTTTTCGCTAGCACGTCGAATGTGTACTCATTCTCTAATACAAAAAGTATTTTGATTGAAAATTGATCTTTCTCATAAAACCTTCGTCGTATTGCAAAACTCTTTCTTCAAGCAATACGCGATTGTTTTTCAAATCATTTTTCATCAATCAGTGAATCTCAATTTGCTGGTTCACTCACTCCGTGTTGTCTTCTTTGAGACGTTCCGGTTTGAGAACAGCTAGAACAGCTGCGAAACCCTGTCAAGGAGATTCTTAGGAATCCTACCTGATCAAAGGCAGTACTTGTACTGATCAACGGGGAACCGTGGGCCGTGTACCTCAATTCAACGAAAGTGATCAAAGACACTTTCGTGCGCTTTATTGCTAACTGTCGTATGCAGGTACACCCCGACGATTGCAGCTGATCAGAATTGAGGAGTCAATCCAAAGCCGCATGTTCACAGCAACCACACTTAATTGAAGAAATCATGACTGGTGCATATCTACATAACCTGGTTCTGATATTTTTATACTATGCTTCTGCTACGCTGCTGCAAATATCATGAACCAGTAAGGCTTCCGCTACTCTGATGGAAAGATGTCATGATTCAAAAGTGTGAGCATGTCGGTCTGAAAGTCACAACTTCACATGAAGGCAACACTACTATGGATGATCCAGAGAGATTTACTGTGGCTGATGATCTCAAAGAAAGCTCGAAGATCATCAAAGATGTGGATCAGTTAAAGGCCTCCACTAAAAGTACAAATCAATGCGGACTTTGAAGAATCGCTACTAAAGCACAAAGATTGTTGAAATGAAGAATTGAAGTCTACGAGCTCAAGAACAAAGACAAGAATAGAATGCTAGGATTCGAAATGTAAAACATGGGGTGGCCTCCCTTAGGGGGAGATTGTTAGGAATTAGAAAATTCCATAGTGAAGAGTCGGTCACCCCAAATGTTATCTAGCTTAAGTTAGCTCGTAGACTTGTCGTTAGTTACGTTATTTATCAGTTTATTAGTTAGTTATTAGTTTAGTTTAGCGTAGTGCAACACCGTGGAGGAAGGTCGGGTCTTTACCCACTGTATCCCTGATCCACAGTCCGATAGGAGGACGTTAGCTTTGTAACTATAAATACCCCTTCCATCCATGGAAGGGGTGGTGCTTCTCATTCAATCTAATATTCCACACTTTGTGTAAACCTCTAGCAAGAACACCCTCTCTCTCTACTAACTCTCTAACTATGGCAAACATGTATTTTGATCATCCAAGACCACCCGAATCATCAACACAATAATATTACGATCCTACACATGGGCCTCGTGGTGGACTTGGATTGGATTGGGTTACAAGAACTTATACAAGGCTAGCTTAACATAACTTCTAACCAATTAGCTTAGTCCAATCCACGAGCCCGTTGACTATTCTAATACGATATCTAACACACGTTACAAAGTTCCTAAATGTGAATGATCATCACTTCTAATAAAAACTATTAAGGCTAACAATCTCCCCCTAAGGGGTGGTCATTCAAAAGATGCTCCACTTGATTAGGTCTTTACTTTCCTTGAGCTTGAACTTTGCGTGTAGATATAGAATAGTCTTGATTCTTTGTTCCTTCATGCTTTGTGATCAGTTAATGTGGTTGTCTGCCGTTGTCAATCTTCGTTGGTTAGGTGTCTCCTCGTTTTTCTCCAACATGCTCACACTTCTATTTGTCTTTTGGTTACCAATGATGTAGTTCTCGAGTCTTTAAACTTTGTAGATTCTTTGACATTGACGAAGAATCATCTTAAACTTTTGTTGCCTTTGATTTTGATGAGAACTTTCATGTGTTGTTGGTATGAGCATGTGGAGAATCTGCACGATCTCTTCCTCCCGCGAGCATCCATAAGAAGAAAACATAAAACACAGGTTAGAAATAATCCAGCGCTTACAGGTTTGAATTTCGAGTGTGTTAACAGCATAGTGTGAAAACACGTCTCTAATTCTCACAAAGGCCGTTCCTGAACTGGAGTCCCACAAGTGAGATAACGCGATATACCGAAGTACATCTACAATTCAGATGAGTCGCTGAAGTACACCGAAGCATCACTCCACAACTGTAGACCGTTTGAGACAGACGAAGCGTAATCCACGGGGAGTTACCGAAGTGACCTGCTGTCAGGGCTGCTTGACGTTGACCCTGGCAGGAGTTTCCATTCAATCACTGAAGATCACAGATGTGAAACTTCTCATAAATGTTCTGGCAGATTGCTAAGATCTGCGTAGGACTCTAGAATATATCACGTGTGTCCTTATTGATGAACAACAAGCGATGTCATGTCAAATGTTCCTATGAGATCTTTTGATGAATCTCGTGGCTCTAGACTCAATAGTGCATTTTGGGTTTTCCAGAGCGGAGACTAGGGAGAGGGTCTCCTTCTTCAATATCAACGATCTCTAGGAGAAAGTCGATAGATTATGTAGGGTTCCCAGTGAGAATGAAACAAATCCTTTTAAGAGGAATTGAGTGGCTAGAAGGTTTAGTGCAGTGCGTCACTGGGTCCATGACGTCTTTGTCTTCAATACCGGCATCATCTAAGTGACAACCAGTAGCATATGTATTGAACCCGGTTTCTGCCCTAAGTTGAATAATCTGGAGGCTATTTCTTTTCACCCTTTTTCATTATTTTTCTTTTTAATTCTTCAACCCCTTCTTTCTCCTTTCTCACATTACTCCTTTTTTCAATCATACCTAAGGACTTCTAGTTTTAAACTATTTGTGATGTCCTTGGGTAGATCCCTCCGGCTCTGGCGGATCATAGGACGAATTTCCTATCCTTAGTCACCTTATAAATCCATGACTGTCCCATGTTGCCATAAAACCATTTTTTTCTTGAAAATATCTCAAAGTGTTTATGATGGAAAACATGTTTGGAACACTCTGAGAGTTTTATATTTTCAGAAACACTCCCCCTTCACATGTGCTTATAAGTTTTGACAGAAATCTGCACATAGAGGGTAGAGTTCGCACTTTTTGAATTGATCGACTTTAAATGAACTAGACCGATTCGATACACGTTTACATCACTAGAGAACTAGCTTGAAATTATTACCCGTCCTGGTCAAGTCCATAGAAAGTTTCTCGAGATGGTACATGATTCCTCGTCAATTCATTGGTTTCAACTGAGTCGAGCTCATTTTGAGATTCAAACAACGAACATTAAACTTTTTGATCACATTTTAATCACGTTTCCTCCCCCTCAAAAATAGCATATTCGTGATATTTTTTATATCAACGGATTAAACAACATTTTTAGAATCTTTTTGGGGAGACAAACGGATTTGATTTAAGCATGAATTTGGAACATTTTTGTTTTATACTCCCCCTTTAATAAAGCATAATCAATTAAAGGGTTTTAGAGGGAGTTATCTTGAGCACAAAGTATTTTGAAAGATTTTGAAAATCTTTTTGATCAATCTTAAAAAGGTGCTCAAGATGATGATGATTTCTCACCACTTTTAAATGTAGTGCACTGAAGCGTACACTTGATTTTTCTTTAAAAACACGAGTTTTGATTTGACATAATCAAAAATCATCATTTTTGTCCGGGTTTCGTACTGAAGTATACGAAAGCCATTGTTGAAGAAATTTTAAGAAACGACATGTTTTGAAAAACATTTAAAGAACTCTCGCTCAAGCATCTGTACATGCCCGTATCATTGTTGAATGACATTTCTAGAAACGTACAGAATATCGATTATACGAGAGACATGTCGTGAGAAGAATATTTTTTTATTTTTGATTTTCTATTGTTTTTGTATTTTTGAAAGTTTTATATTTTTATATTTTGCTTTTGTTGGTTTTTCAAATTTTGTATTTTGTTTTTCAAAAATATTTACAGCGAAGCTTTTTGGAAAATCATTTTCAAGAAGATTCGAGAAGACGTTCTAACTCCTCAGGGGTTAGGCTTCACATTCCAATTCATCGAACTAAATCGTCAAACCTTTCTTTTGGAAGGGCTTTAGTAAATATATCGGCGAGTTGGTAATCTGTCTTCACGAAAAATAATTCAACAGTACCTTCTTCTACGTGTTCTTTTATGAAGTGATAGCGGACTCTGATATGCTTAGTCTTTGAGTGATGAACAGGATTGCATGATATGGCTATGGCACTTTTCGAGTCACAATACATAGGTATTTTATCGAAAGTAAAGCCATAATCTGTGAGTTGTGTTCTCAACCATAGAACTTGAGCATAACACGCAGATAGAGACACATACTCAGCTTCAGCGGTTGAAAGAGCAGTGCAATCTTGTTTCTTTGAAGACCAGCTTACTAACTTTTCACCAAAAAATTGTGCTCCTCCTGATGTGCTTTTTGCTGTAACTTGGTCACCTGCGTGGTCCGCATCTGAAAAGGCAATTAGATCAAAGCCAGATTCCTTCGGATACCAAAGTCCCATGTGAATGGATGTCTTCAGGTACCGAAAGATCCTTTTGTTGATCCCAGTTGAGCAAACGATCTAATATAGAAACTGACTTGAACAAAGAACTTATTAAGTATCACGCGGAATTTAATACTTAATCTTAAGAAGAAGAACAATTAACATTCAACACCTCAATATTATTTATTAATACGAATACTCTTACAGTATTAGGGTTTTGCAACCTTGAAGTGTATCGACCTTAGATATAAAACATTCGTATATCTAACCTAGCCTAGGACCTCCTTTTATAGGTTAAGGAGTCCTATACAATATACAATACGTAACCTACAAGATAAATATCTTTTCCATATTTATCTGATACAATAAACTAACCGATACTATAGAACTAGCAGTGCTTACAATACTATCAGCAGTTACTTAATACTACTAGCCGCGGTTATCATCATCAGTGGTTACTCTTCTTCTGTCCGTGGTTATCTTCAAGCTTGTCCGCGGTTCCATCACTTAAAGTAATTCATCATACAAGGAACCTAAAACCCAACAATCCTCCCCTAAACTTGACAAATTCCAACAGAATTTTCAAGTTTCTTTTAAGCTCAAAACATCTGATGTGGAGGATGTAGCCAAACACTTACTTTTAAGTATCTTCTCATACTTCTTCAGCAAGTCATAAGCTTGACTATCATAGGACAATAACATCTTGAAACAACCTGGCTTCAACATCTGAGTAATTATTGCTGGATGATTATTCAGTTTAGGATACTCATCTTCTACAAGCATATGAATAATCTGACCAGAAACAGTTAAAACATGAACTCCACAGGTTTGATATAAAAACCAACGAGTAACTTGACCATTGTAGAGTCCTTGCCATTCTGGTTCATCATGAGTAGGCTCAAATAGAATCTTCAAATTATGATACATCAACCTCTCATGATAATCATCTGGATGTACTTCACCAAAATAATTCTTGTAAAGAACCCAAAAATTCATCAAATCATCTCTATCAAAATATTGAAGCATTTGAGAAAATTTATTATACTCAGAAACATCATTATTGAGTCTTTGAATCTTCCAAACTCCTTCACTGCCATCTAAAAGATTAAACTCATAAGAAATAATTGGATTCACTTCAGCAACAACTTTCAACTTCTTAGAATCAGATGTCTCCTGAACTACAGATTTTCTTTTTCGTTTACTCTCCATCCATGCATCATGATCTTTTTCCCACTCTTTTTCCTTTTGAGAATCCATCGGGCAGAAATCATCATTATTAATTCTTATACATCTCTCATAGATTTCCAAAATTCTTGTAAATGAACAAGTAGTAAGATTTTCAGAAACATATATACCAGAATTCTTGATAATTCTCATCAAAACATTCCTCAACTGAGCAATAGAAGGAGGTTTCTTTCTTACAATTTTCTTCTTTCCTCTACTAACCTTCTTTGCCAACATTCCCAGAAGTCTAGCCTTTTCTTCATCATCGAACAAAGCCCATTCTTGTACTGTATATTCATCATTGATCAATTCTGAAGCTTTAAGATATTCTTGAGATTCATACCATATAGCTAATATCTTCTGACTAGCTTCTTCTTCATCATTCTTTCTCTTTTCCAAAACTGCTCTATCCTCCTCTTCCATACTTCTAGCAAGCTCTCTATCATAAGCCTCTTGTTCTGCTTTATTTTTGAACTTCAGTACTACTTCTTTGCCTTTTCCAACATTAGATTTGACCATTTTCTTCTTCACAGGTTCACCAATAACCAAACTTTTACCTTTTGGTTTACCTTTTGCTTTAGTAGCAGTAGACTGAATAGATAAAGTAGGTGCAATAATTGATGTAGGTATTGATAATGTTTTGCTCAAATTAATCAATGTGCTTGCAGCCTCTTTCTCTACTTCTTTAGGCTTAGATGGTAATGCAGAAAGAGTGGTAACAATAGTAGAAGTAGTTGTAATAGCAGTTGGTATGACAGTATGAGAATCAATAGTCAAATCTGAAACAACATCAGTGGTTACAAACTTACTAACCGGGGTTTCAGATATACCATCAGTGGTTGTGTTCTGTACTATGTCAACATTCCTCAATTCTTCAAGAACAACAGCATTCCCAGCTTTATCAGAAACTACAAAGTCGAGATCACCACTGTCAACATCTTCTTCCATAGTAACACCAACAGATACATTTCCAGCCTCCCCTGAAGGCATGCCATCACTCCTCCCCTGTTTGGATACATCATCCACATTCAGAGTAGGAGAAGAGTTCACCTTCTTTTTCAGACGCCTCAAAGCCTTCAAAACAGCAAGTCCAGGTCTTTTCACTCTTTCCAAAACCAAGATCCGATGCTTTAATCTCCGAATAGTTTTACCCTGAAGCACAGTGACCTCCTGTAGACTAGAAATCTTATCCTCCATTTTAGAACACTGAACCGTCAATTCATTTATACGTTCAAGAATATCCTCCCCACTTCGACCTGTGTTATCTGGTCCGAGAGGTGGATCATCGAAAAAGTCCGCAGGTACATAATCATCAACCGTCAATTCATTGTCAGGTTCCAATCTATCCTCATCACTAAGTTTCCTTTTACCAGTTTATTGATTGTTTTGAAATTTAGATGACCTAGCCTTCTATGCCACAATTTTGACTCATCAACAGATGCTTTAGCAAACAAGCATAAGGACCTATTAGGAAGAACATTTTTAAGATCAAAACAGTATATATTTTCCTTCCTAGGTACCCTAAGTTGTATAAACTTCTCATCAGGCATCTTAAACTCAGGAGATAACACCACACACTCAGTTTCCCCAAAAAGTACCCAGTTTTTCTTATCACACATTTGAGAAACACTGAATAAATTGTACTTTAGTCCCTGTACCAAATAGACCTTCTCAAAGTCTAGCTTCCCTGTTCTGATTGTGCCTCTGCCAAGAATCTTTCCTCCCTTTGGATCATTTCCAAATGCCACATATCCTCCATCATAAGCTTCAAAATCTTCCAAATTGCTTCCATCCCAAGTCATGTGCCCAGAGCAACCACTATCAAATACTCCTTTATCTTTTAGCTCAGTTTGAAGATTGCCCTGCACATAAGATTTCAAAGATTAGTTCCTCTTTTGGACCCAAGTCAGTACTGACTTGGGTCTGCCCTGTGCATCAAAATATTCAAATTTTGTTAGGTCCATTGATGCACAGTTGACATATGGTAAAACCTTTGTCTTAGGCTTCCATTGCCAACTTGCTGAGGCCTTAACAGCATAAAAATGATTTCCAACCACTGTATCAGTTATCACCTTTGGAATTTTTAAAACTTCTTTTGAATCAGTGGTGATTTTTGGCTTATCAGTGGTTTGACACTGCTTAGCCGCGTTTACATTTTGCTTAGCCGTGGTTGGAATCCATTTTTGTGTAGCAGTGACAATAGATTTTGTATTCCCATTCCTCATCAGCACTGCTCTTGGAATCATGTTTCTTTTAGGATGAGGGTGTATTTTATTTGAAAAGTTTTTATGATTCATCCTCCTCCATTGATTCCAAACTTGTGGTCTGTTTTTATCACAATTCCTCTGTAAATGGTCAAAACTACCACACACAAAACAAGCCTTGTTAACACATTGAAACTCATCACCTAGTCTGTTAGAAATTAGACCATTTAAGCTTCTTTGATTTCCCCTAGGTTTAAATTGTTTCATCTGTTCCCTAGGTATTTCTCTGTACTCTACAACTTTCTTGGTAACTTTAGCTCCAAATCTAGGTACAGGATAGACTTGTTTAGAATCAACTTTCTTAACAGGCTCTATCTTTTCAGACTTAGTTGATTCAGTACTAACATCCTCAGAATCTGATTCCCAATCTTCAATTATGGGAGCACCAGATAACTTAGCAGAACATATCTTAGGTAATTCAGTCTTATTTACTTCTTCAACAGGTTTATTAAAACTGAACTCACTACTAAATGACAGTTCTTTAACTGGTGGTGCATGTTTCATTAAAGGGGGTGGTGGCATATCATTATATCCTATACCAGTACCATCTCTAAGCAGTTTTTGACCAATTGGTTTCTGTACAAGATCAGAAGCATATTGTAATTTAGCAACCCTAACAATATGTTTTTCTTTTTCCTCTAGGGCCTGAACTTTTACATTTTCTGCTTCTGTTAGTTTATCTTTGAGCATTTTAATCTCTCTGTTTTTAAGATCAAGTTCGCCACCTAGTATATTGATCTTTTCTACATACTCAAACTCACATTTAATACAGAATTTTAGCTTCTCTTCCACACCCTCTAAACCAACTCTATATCCTAAGTTATCTAGAGTCAATCTCTCTACTTCTTTTCTCATACTCTCAGTGATAGCCTTTTGAGACTCTAAGTTTTCAGAACATGATTTAAAAGAACAAGTAGATGCTTTAGAATCATTAGATACCTCAGAATCTGAACCAGAAGATGAAGCATAGGCCATTAGAGCAAAGTTATGCTCTTTTGAAGCTTCACTAGCAAGAAAAGCTGCATTTGGACCTTCTTCAATCTGATCACTCCAATCATAATCACCAAGTCCATCCTGAGCAACCAAAGCTGAAGAACTAGTAGGTTCTTCTGTTGTCTTCTTAATACCCTCAAGTCTTTTAGGAGCTCGACATTCCCTGGCAAAATGACCTTTCTTCTTGCAGTTAAAGCACTCCATCTTGCTTTTGTCGAATCCAGCTCTCCTTTGACCATCATACCTAACATGTCTTCCAGTCCTTCTCAGAAACTTCCTTGCCTGGAGAGTCAGCATTGCCATTTTCCATTGAAGGTTAATTTCATCAAGATCATCAGGATCAATTTGATCTAGATCTTGATTCAAAACATCAACACTAGTAGTTAAATCTGACAGAAAAGCACAAATTGCACCATCACTGACATTATCACTAACAGTGGTATTGTTTGCAATAGCTGTGGTTATACCATAGGCAGCAGTGGATACATCTTGTGAGCTTTTGTGATTTGTGAATACAAAAGCAATGTTTTGATTAGAAGAAGACGAGTTGGAAAAGTTATTCTCAGACTCATAAACCTTCAAGTTATTGAAGAGATTGTCTAGAGTCATTGTAGCAAAGTCCGTCTTATTTCTCCACACAATTGTATGAATAGCCCAATCAGATGATAAACTCCTTATGAACTTCAAATTAATATCTTCTTGAAGGAACTTGTAACCCACTGCCTTCAGTTGACTGATGAGTTTTTGAAGCCTATTGTATGTGCCATCAATCTTTTCTCCACTTTGAGCAGTGAAGGTTTCAAACTGATGCTTAAGCATGTTCATCCTTGACTTCTTGGTAGCTTCATTACCAGCAAACCTTAATTCAAGAGCATCCAATAGTTCTTTAGCCGACTCATACTGATCAAAGTCCAATGCAAATTCATTAGGTATTCCCATGGAGAGAAGACTGTGAGCTTTGATCTCCATTTTCCTCTTAGCTTTATCAGGTTCACTAACAATGGTAATCTCCTTACCATCCTCACCCTTCAAAGGAAGAGTATCTCCTTTTTCAACAACATCCCATAGAGCATAATCAATCATGCGAATGTATTGCCTCATTCGCATCCTCCAGATTTGATATTCACCATGTTTGAGCATGGGAACCTTAGAAGCAGTCACCATGTGAGTTTCTTCAGACATCTTAACTTTCTTGAGTACAAATAAACAGACTTCTTCTTGTTAACAGTTTCTAGATCACAAGCTCTGATACCACTTGTTGATCCCAGTTGAGCAAACGATCTAATATAGAAACTGACTTGAACAAAGAACTTATTAAGTATCACGTGGAATTTAATACTTAATCTTAAGAAGAAGAACAATTAACATTCAACACCTCAATATTATTTATTAATACGAATACTCTTACAGTATTAGGGTTTTGCAACCTTGAAGTGTATCGACCTTAGATATAAAACATTCGTATATCTAACCTAGCCTAGGACCTCCTTTTATAGGTTAAGGAGTCCTATACAATATACAATACGTAACCTACAAGATAAATATCTTTTCCATATTTATCTGATACAATAAACTAACCGATACTATAGAACTAGCAGTGCTTACAATACTATCAGCAGTTACTTAATACTACTAGCCGCGGTTATCATCATCAGTGGTTACTCTTCTTCTGTCCGTGGTTATCTTCAAGCTTGTCCGCGGTTCCATCACTTAAAGTAATTCATCATACAAGGAACCTAAAACCCAACACCTTTTAACCTCTTTGAGGTGCAGTTCGGTAGGCTTTGCCTGAAACCGTGCTAATAAGCAAACAACAAAATGAATATCGGGTCGACTAGCAGTAAGGTACATGAGAGAACCAATCATGCTCCGATATTTCTTCGGATTGATAGGTTTCCCAAACAAATCGGCTCCAAGTTTTGGTGAAGTTACCATAGGTATTCCTACTGAGTCACAATTATCCATACCATGATTTTTCAAAATCTCAGTTGTATATTTAGCTTGATTAATAAAAATTTCACGTGGGGACTGATGTATTTGTAAACCAAGAAAAATTTTTAGTTCCCCCATCATGGACATTTCAAATTTGTTTTTCATGAGATTTTCAAAATGTTTTGAAAGATTCGGATTAGTGGACCGAAAGATGATGTCGTCCACGTAAATCTGAACAATCAAAATGTCATTTTTGTATTTTTGTGTAAACAAGGTAGGATCAACCGTTCCTTTGGTGAAATTGTTTAGGATAAGGAAAGAAGACAGTTCGTCATACCACGCTCTCGGAGCTTGCTTTAAACCATAGATTGCCTTTTTGAGTTTTTAGACGTAGTCTGGATGTTCCATGTCTATGAAGCCTTCTGGTGACTTACGTACACTTCTTCTTTCAGAGTTCCATTCAAGAACGCGGTCTTAATGTCCATCTGATAAACCGTGATGTTTTTGTGAGCTGCATAGGCTAAGAAAATCCTGACTGCCTCAAGTCTAGCTACCGGCGCGAATGACTCTTCAAAGTCTATTCCTTCTTCCTGTCTGTATCCTTTGGCCACAATATGAGCTTTGTTGCGAATTACAGTCATCTCTTCATCCCTTTTGTTCTTCCATAACCATTTGAGATCAATGACGCGAATGTCAATTGGTCTTGGAACCATATCCCAAGTGTCATGTAGACGGTATTGGAGAAGTTCCTCCTGCATTGCTTCTATCCATGCGGGTTCTGCCATTGCCTCGCAAATGTTCTTTGGCTCTATATTGCTAATTGAGCAAAGGTAGATGCATAAGTCGCAATCGGTGGCAAGTTGGCGTCTCGTCTGAATTGGCCGTGAAGGTTCACCAATAAATTGTTCAATTGGGTGGTCTTTTGTCCACTTCAGAGTAGAAGGATACCGTATGTTAGATGTATGCGAGTTAGATGGTTCTCGTAAGCTTGAAGATGATTCAGTTGATTCCGTAGCAAACGGGTTTTCAAATAAGTCTTCATCTAACGTTGCATTGTTCTGGTTTTGTGTAGGTTCTTCTTGAAATGATATGTTTTGGTTTTGCTCCTCAACTGCAGGTAAAACTGTTTGATGAATTGGAGTTGCTGGAGTAGATGTAGATGATGTTGATGGAGTTGGTGCACTGGTTTCGATCGTTGTAGATGCATCTTCTGTTGGTGGTGGTGGATGATTTTGAGCGGGTGCAGCGGAATGATGGTTTGATGCATTTGTCGAAGTTCCACCATAGTATTCATCGAACATTAACTCAAAGAAATTATCCTATTCTTGTTCATGAGGTGTGGCAGCAAAAGTTGATGGAGCTCTTTGTCGTATGAGTCCTGAACTGATGTGTCCAGAAGTCTGCGAGTTTGGTGCGGGTTCTAGAGCGAGTCTCTCAGAAGCCATCTGTGAAATTTCATCAAAATTCACGTTCATTGTCTCCATGATCCTCCTAGTTCTTCTGTTATACACCCTGAATGCCCTCGAGCTATCTGAATATCCAATGAAGATTCCAATATTACCTTTAGCTTTCAGTTTCCATAGATCTTCTCTGTCGTTTGTCGGATAGCACAAAGCGCCAAACACGTGAAAGTAAGAGATATCAGGTTTTCTGTTGTTCACTATTTCATATGGGGTTTTATTGAATCTTGGATGGATTAGGGATCGGTTCTGAGTGAAACAAGCAGTGGCAACAACATCAGCCCATAGAAATAACGGTGCACTAGAATAAATTAGCATTGTGTAAGCAGCTTCCACAAGAGTACGATTTCTTCTTTCAACTACCCCATTCTGCTGTGGAGTTCTAACAACTGATGTCTGATGATTTATTCCAACATCTTCAAAATAAGCTCTTAACTCTTGATTTGTGAATTCTGTGCCGTTGTCTGTTCTTACAACTCTTACTGAAGCTTGAAGAAGTACTTGAATACGTTTCAGGAAGGTGATGATGATGCCTGGTTCTTGGTCTTTTGATCTAAAAAACCTAACTCATGTATATCTTGAATAGTCATCGACGATAACAAGAATATAATTTTTCCCATTTATGCTTTCAACTCTCATTGGGCCACATAAGTCCATGTGCAACATATGCAACCTTGCTTCCGAACTAGGTACGAATTTGGGTTTATATGATGCTCTTTTGCTTTTACCTTGTTCGCATGATGGACATAAGTGATCCTTGGTGTATTTGAACTTTGGAAGTCCGTTGACGATGTTGTCTTTGGCCAGTTTGTTGATGGTGTCGAAATTAAGATGGGATAATCGTCTATGCCACAACCAGGACTTTGTTCCAGATGCTCGTGTCATAAGACATATTGGTGATGAAGAGGCCATTTGGTTAATGTCGATAGCATACAAGTTTGTATCACGATTCCCAGTTAAGAGATTAGTGCCATTCAAGTTTCTAACGAAGCAAGCATTTTTCCTAAAAGCAACCTCTAAATCTGCATCACAAAACTGCCCGACTGAAAACAAATTGTGTCCCAACCCTTCGACATAGTAAACCCGAGTGATCAAATAATTTCCAAAAGGTAGATCTCCATAACCCATGATAGCAGCTACATGATCATTTCTGAAACGTACGGTTCCCATGAATTGACAGACGAAATTGATCAGCAGCTTTAGATTTCCGGTCATGTGCTTGGAGCAACCCGAGTCGACGATCCAAAGACATATTTCGATAACCTGCCAATAACAGAAGAAGAAGATTTTGGAAACCGTTTTGATTTTGGTTCCTTTGGGTTAGAGGTAAAATCCTGATCACACTCATAGAAGTTATCTATTTGTAAAACAGGTTCATCACTCATTCTACCATTCTGGAGTGTGAAAGTTCTACCCGTTGGTTTCCAAATGTCATCCCTAAAGTAAACATTATGCTCCCTATCAGTAGTGTAAAGCCTAAGTCTCGCAACTAGTCTTCCTATTCGTTTAGCATAAGTTCTTTTTGGAACGTTCTTCTTAACAGGCTTATCATTCACAATCTTAGAAACACAATCATCATGAACATTAGTTAAAGATTTCTTGCAAGTTAAACAAACAGATTCATTAAACTTAGCGGAGTTCATACATTCATTACATTCTGATGAAATGTCTTTCTTATTACAAAGCGGTAAATTCCTAGGGTGTTCTTCTACGTTCTTCTCTTTATTCAAGCGACTATTCTTAGAGGCAAGCGAGACTCTATTGTTCCTTGTATTGCTCTTAGGCTTTAGTCTGCTGCTCCTAGAGGTGCTTTCTAGTCCTGTAGAAGGTAAGGCACATGCATTAGGATTCACATTTTTATCAAGAGAAGTGGTTTCGGCTTTCCTAGTCTCTTTGGAGTGCTTATCTAAACTTATGTCGTTTGTTCAATATGTTTTAGATGTGGAGGCAGACGCATTAGTGGTACTCATCTTAAAAAGGCCAGGTGCTAAAACTTTTGGTTTCTCGATAACCGCTTTTGCTTTATCAACATTTTGTTTAGGCAAGGCAGGTGGAGTGACTGGTTTTGATAAATCATTTTTCTCATTGACTTTTGGAGGAGGCATAGAAACAGACATTTTTGGTTTTAAAACCGGTTTGGGAACATTTGCTTTCTCCTTAGTCAATTGTTTTGAAATTTTAGTATCCACTGCCTTTCCTTTTTGACATTCCAGCTGAGCCCTCAAAAGATCATTTTTCGCTTTCATGTCATTGTAGGCACGCTCATACGACAGTTTGTCATACTTGCATTCCTCAGTTTTTCGATCAAGTTGTTTAAAATATGAGACATTTTCTTTTTCAAGTTTCTCAAGTGCTTTTTCATATTTTGAAACAATTTTGGAGGTCTCAAACTGGAGTCTTTCATGATCTTCAACAGAATATGTTTGTAAAATAATGGACATAATATCGGTAGTCAGAACATCTTCGAAGAGAGAGTCATTTAAATTTTCCAAAAATTTGATGTGTTCGACACAGTCATTAGCTTGCTTTACCAGGGATTTATGGTCCTTGACAAAGTCAGCTGTATCTTTCAAAAACGCTTGTTCAAAATGAATTACCCTTGAGTTGATGTTATTCAGCTGAAAGGGCAATTTGAGTTTCAAAATATTTTTTATTTTCATTATCAAAACTATTAAACCATATGTTTGTTTTAATATTGGTTTTAGTTTTAACAGTGTCTTGAAGATCCGCAATTCTAGTTTTCACATTTTCTAAAATACTTCTCGCATCACTTGTGTTAAAAGGATTGTTTGAAGACATTTGTTCAATGCTCGAAAGAGAATTTGAGACAACAACTGGTTTTGAAACAGGTGTTGACTCTTTGTTTGAAACACTTGGTGTGATGATAAACTTTGACTTTTCTTTTTGATTAACAAAAGTAATTCCAAAAATTTTGTTCCATTTGTTATAGTCGATTGGTTTGATTTCCGGATGTTTTTGTTGCATTCTTTCTCTACTCTCCTTAGATAGTTCTAACGTTTCAAGAGAATCACGAACAATAATGGGTTCATGTAAAACATTTCCATTGTTTAACACATTCTGAGATTTCTGAGCTTTCTTGAGGAACGAAGAAGGGTCGTTACCAAGTGCCATTCTTTGATTAGTATGAAAACGCGGATTTACTTGATTAGAAAGCATCTTGTTTGTTTGAGCAGAATGACCCGTTTTAAGAAGCAAATTTTCCAAAGTTTGGATTTTTTAATTTTTATCAAGAAGAGAATCTTCTCGTTTTGAAAAATTAGTAATCAACTGCTTCTTCTATTTTTCTAGATCAGAAAACATTTCTTTTTGTTTAGAAAGTTGGTCATTTAAATCAGAAATTTCCTTATTTAAAGATTTAATTTTCAAGTTCAAATTCACATCAAGTGTGTTATACTTGATTTGCAATAGTTGTTCTTTAGAAACCAAATTTCGATAACCACTTTCTAATTCTGATTCTTTGTTTTTATGAAATTCAAAGGCTTTTGCATTCTCCTTGTAACTCTCAAGCTCAGCAGTCAATTTAGCATTCACGGCCTTAACTTCGCGATTGACCGTTCTAACTTTCTCAATTTCAATGCCACAGTTATTGATTAATGATTCAAAATAAGCACGTGTTTCCTCATCAGTCTTAGTATTTTGTGTCACACAGTCTCCACTAGG
>BPTQ01000003.1:144087278-144269511 GCA_019973895.1 Chrysanthemum seticuspe
AAATTTTGGTATAACTTGGAAAATTTTGGTCAAAAATTCAAATTTTTGGACCAAAATACAAATTTTTTCGGTCAAATTTGGCGTCAAAATTGTCATAACTCAAATTTTTCATACGACCTTAGAATTGATTTTTCTAGTGAATTTCAAATTTTGGGAGAAATTTTTTTTTACGCCTAAGAACCAAGTTCACGAGTACGACTTTCAGAAAAACTTCAAACGGAAATATCTTATTAAACACAACTCCTTTATCGTTGAATCGATCCTACATCAACTTTATCATAACATACCTTCATCAATGGCAACTCAACAAGACATTCATGCAGCCGGTGCCGAAAACCATCCTCCTATGTTGGAAAAAGGTGGTTATCTTCAATGGACAAGTCGTATGCTTCGTTACATCAAGACAAAACCTAATGGGAAATAGACGATCAAATCCATTCAGAATGGACCCTTCATACCTCGACAAGTCCAAGACCCTGGAAATGCTGATGCAACACCTCCCGTCCCACCATTTTTTCGTCTTCAAAAAGAATCGGAATACTCTGAAGAAGATCAGAAGCAAGTCGAAGCAGATGACATGGCAATTCATATTGTCCAACTGGGTTTACCAAGAGACATCTTTGCTGCTGTAGACAGTTGTGAAACTGCTTTTGATATGTGGGAACGTGTTAGACGGCTTTGTCATGGAACTGAAATTGGTCAACAAGATACAGAGAACAAGCTGCTAACTGCTTAGGAGAAGTTTACATCTACTCCAGGAGAATCCATTGAATCCTACTATGGAAGGTTCTGCACTCTAATGAATGAGCTGATCAGAAACAAGTTGACACCCAGAACTATCGTGAGCAACATCAAGTTCCTGAAAAATCTACCAGAAGAATGGGGACGATATGTCACTATTGTTAACCAAACAAAAGACTTACATCAAGTGAACTTTGATCAACTCAACGATTTTCTGAAACAAAACCAAAATGAAGTGAATGAAGTCAGGCAAGTAAGATTAGCAAAGAATCATGATCCATTGGCACTCATTGCAAAGACTCAAACTCCAGTGAATACACAACAACAAGCTTCATCATCTTCCACTAACAACAACTTGCAGCAATACATCCCTCAACAACAAAACTATCCACCTGAACAACAACATTACCAGGAACAAGGAATCACTAATCTTGAAATGGAACCAGAAGAAGCTTTGTCACAAGCATTTTCATTCTTGGGTAAAGCATTCAAAGGTCGCTATTCCACACCAACTAACAACAACCACAGGATTTCATCAAACACTCGCAACAGGCAAATTGCACAGCCGGGTGTGAACATGGGTAATCAAGGACAAATGGTTGGAGTTATTGGGAATCAGCAGGGATATGCTACTGGATTTCGCATGGGTAATCAGGCGGTTCCGAATCAGGGTAATCAGATGGGTCAGAATGTTGGGAATAGAGCAGTGGGTAATCAGAATGGGAATGTTGCAGCTCTAGTCATTGGGAATTATGGAAATGTGAATCAGGGTAATCAAGTTAAGTGTTATAACTGTCAAGGATTGGGTCACATGGCACGTAATTGTCCTACTAAGCCGAAAAAGAAGGATCTTGCGTATCTTCAGAAAGCTATCATGTTGGTACAAAAGGAACAATCTGGACTTCAATTGAGTGCTGAGGAACATGACTTCATGGCTATTATGGATGATTTGGAAGACCTCGAGGAACTCAATGCAAACTGCATCTTCATGGAAAATCTTCAGGAGACTAAGTACGACACTGATTCGGACGCACCTCCTGTCTATGACGCCAATGCAGTATCTGAGGTACCAATCACTGATCCATGCTATAACAATGTCATATTTGATGTGTTTACTCATGACGAACAGCATTCTGTGACATCAGCACCTACTTATGATACATACCTGGACAATCCGAGTTGTAGCAATACTAACTCTGAGACTCCAGATGTGGATCCTAGTGGAGACTGTGTGACACAAAATACTGAGACTGATGAGGAAACACGTGCTTATTTTGAATCATTAATCAATAACTGTGGCATTGAAATTGAGAAAGTTAAAACGGTCAATCGTGAAGTTAAGGCCGCGAATGCTAAATTGACCGCTGAGCTTGAGAGTTACAAGGAGAACGCAAAAGCCTTTGAATTTCATAAAAACAAAGAATCAGAATTAGAAATTGGTTATCGAATTTGGTTTCTAAAGAACAACTTTTGCAAATCAAGTATAACACACTTGATGTGAATTTGAACTTAAAAATTAAATCTTTAAACAAGGAAATTTATGATTTAAATAACCAAATTTCTAAACAAAAAGAAATGTTTTATAATCTTGAAAAAGAGAAGAAGCAGGTGATTACTGATTTTTCAAAACGAGAAGATTCTCTTCATGATGAAATTCTTGATAAAAATGAAAAAATCCAAACTTTGGAAACTTTGCTTCTTAAAACGGGTCATTCTGCTCAAACAATCAAGATGCTTTCTAATCAAGTAAATCCTTTCATACTAATCATAAAATGGAACTTGGTAACGACCCTTCTTCGTACCTCAAGAAAGCTCAGAAACCTCAGAATGTGTTAAACAATGGAAATGTTTTACATGAACCCATTATTGTTCGTGATTCTCTTGAAACGTTAGAACTATCTGAGGAGAGTAGATCAAAAATGAAACAAAAACATCCGGAAATCAAACCAATTGATTATAACAAATGGAACAAAATTAACGGAATTACTTTTGTTAATCAAAAAGAAAATTCAAAGTTTTCCATTACACCAAGTGTTTCAAACAAAGAGTCAACACCTGTTTCAAAATCTGTTACAAAACCAGTTGTTGTCTCAAATTCTCTTTCGAACATTGAACAAATGTCTTCAAACAATCCTTTTAACACAAGTGATGCGAGAAGTATTTTAGAAAATGTGAAAACTAGAATTGCGGATCTTCAAGACACTGTTAAAACTAAAACCAATATTACACCTAACAACTGGTTCTCTAGTTTTGACATCGAACAAAGAAAGTTTTTTGAAACTCAAATTGCCCCTTAGCTGAATGCCATCAGTGCAAGGGTAATTCATTTTGAACAAGCATTTTTGAAAGAAACAGTTGACTTTGTCAAGGACCATAAATCCCTGGTAAAGCAAGCTAATGACTGTGTTGAACAAATCAAAGTTTTGGAAAATTTAAACGACTCTCTCTTCGAAGATGTTCTGACTACCGATATTATGTCCATTATTCTACAAACATATTCTGTTGAAGATCATGAAAGACTCCAGTCTGAGACCTCCAAAATTGTTTCAAAATATGAAAAAGCACTTGAGAAACTTGAAAAAGAAAATGTCTCATATTTTAAACAACTTGATCGTAAAACTGAGGAATGTAAGTATGACAAACTGTCGTATGAGCGTGCCTACAATGACATGAAAGCGAAAAATGATCTTTTGAGGGCTCAGCTGGAATGTCAAAAAGGAAAGGCAGTGGATACTAAGATTACAAAACCATTGACTGAGGAGAAAACAAATGTTTCCAAACCGGTTTCCAAACCAAAAATGTCTGTTTCCATGCATCCTCCAAAAGTCAATGAGAGAAATGTCTCATCAAAACCAGTCACTCCACCTGCCTTGCCTAAACTAATTGTGGAGAAAGGAAAAGCGGTTATCGAGAAACCAAAAGTCTTAGCTCCTGGTCTTTTTAAGATGAGTACCACTAATGCGTCTGCCTCCACATCTTAAACATATGGAACAAACGACATAAGTTTAGAAAAGCACTCTAAAGAGACTAGGAAAGCCGAAACCACTTCTCTAGATAAAAATGTGAATCCTAATGTTGAAAACATACAAAGACCTTGATAGATCTTAAGCACTTGGAGATCGTTAGTGTTGCCTATGTAATCACAAGCAAACTAATAGAAGATCTCTACAACTCGTATTCTTTAGCGGAATGTAAATACAAGTTATAATAACTAAGAACTCTTAGATCCTCTATGGATCTTTTGATTATAGAAACTCTATGTTTCGGATATTTTACAAGACTTGAAAGACTTAGAAAAACTGAAAACTTTATCTATTACAAACTATTATGGTTCCTTTTATAGGCAAGAAACCCTAATGACTCACGAGCGTTTACAACGTACGCTTCTAATACAAACATAAACTACGCATGCATCTAGACAAGCATGCAACTAATCATATTGTTTTGCTAATCATATTGTTTATTCTGAGTAAGCTCTATACAATACGGCGCCAACCTATCTTTCATACGGCGCTGACTTTTCCTGCATACGGCCTACATACTGCTCTTATCTCTCCTACGTGGATTCGCACTTTCAGCATAATCACGATTTCTGTTTTAACACTTCTGCTGAAGTATAACTTCAGCAGAATCCATTCTTCTTCGGCAGAATCTCTTCGGCAGATACTTCGGCAGAATCAGTAGTTTACCTTAATTCCCAACAATCCTCTCCTAAACTGGAATTTGACTAGGTTAAGTTCCAGTTTTCTTGATAGATCGTTAATGCTGTTGAGGATTGTACCATCTTATGACAAAATTTCCAAACAAGATCCTCTACATATCGTAAACACTTCTGAGTTATGAAGGTCCAGTTTCTTGAGGATCAGCAACAAAGATTCAGAAGAAGAACATTTCTATGATGACTGAACTGTGAAACACCAGATCTTTGCAGCAACATATGACATCATGTACATCAAAACATATAAGTTTCATACTATTCTCATCACTTCCAGGTGTGTGAACTCCTGTGAGAGGTGAATCATTGAAAATAATGGGTTTGATGTCTCTTTACCAATAGCCATTACTACTGGAGTAGCCACATGTTTGAGTTCGAAAACTATGGTACATTGATAACCATCTGATTTATTGGCAAACCAACAATCATATAAACGGATTTGAATTGTCTTTACCTGTAGCCGTTTGCTCAGGACTAGTCAATTCTTAGAATTGGTGAATTGAGAACCAATTATGGATTCAGTTGCCTTTACCACATGCCATATACATGTGGGCTAGCCAATTCTTGGATTCCAAAAAGGAATAGACCATGGTGAATTGATGACCATACAACCCTCAGCAGTTAAGCATGGGTGGTTGTAGACCCTATGATTTTGAGCAAACCATTACAGCTATCAACAGATTTGTTGTGTCTTTACCAAAGCTGTACCCTTTGGACTAGCCAACTCTTTGATGTACACAAGGTACATCAGGTGAGTTAAAAACCATCAGAATTATACAACAAACAAACCTGCATAAACGCCTGTTGCTGTTGTAGAAGTTGAGTCTTGATCAACCCCACCAATGTTGAAGCAGACAGTCTTTCATTGCCCACTGGTTCTGGAGGAATTTCCAATTTCTGACTAAGCATCTTTTCCATAAGTCTCATGGGCAATGGATACTTTCTTTCAGCAAACATGCAGACAGTGATTCCACCCTTAGTCTCAAGCACATGCACACGAGGGAGAGGATAGAATCTCCAGGACGCAACCTTCCACAGATGTGAGTTCTTCCAAATGGAATGTGCTTTACAATTTGGAGAATGAGAGTTCAACAGGACTTGAAGATCTCCCAGTAAGTACATCCCCGATCCTTGTGGTTCCTTGTTGCAGTAATGGGTGGTAACACGAGTGTACAGAGTAAGCAAATCTGCCCTGTCTACCAAGTGTATAATTTCCTTCAGAAAGGTGAATTCCATTGAAGTGGCATCCTTTCGATGAATGACATTCATCTCATCATCCTTCAGATTCCAATCGACCAACACATTTTGATCTCCCTCAGGAAAATCAGCAGTAGAACCCTCTATAATGAAAGTTGAGTCATCAGCTTCAAGATCCAAGGGAGATCTTTAGGCCATTCTCTTCTTCCTCCTACCAGGCTTATAGATTTCCCCAGAGGGAGCATTTTCAGTTTGAACATTTGTGGTAGGACTTGAAGAGGTAGAGGGAGACTTAGCTGGAACACCTTCTCGTAGTGCATTCATCCTGTGAATCATCTTTATCGCCCTTTTTGTTTTTATTTCAGCGAGATCAGCTTCCTTATCTTTAGAATCTTCTTGTGTGTCAACGGTTGCCACAGATGAAGTGGGAGCTGATACATCAGGTGCTTCAGGAGAATTGGAAGATTGTTCAGCAGATGGACCCTTGTTAGTAGAAGAAGCAACTTCAGTAGTTGCTTCAGCAGGAATGACTGGAGTAGTCACCTTGGGTGGAGCATCATCAGACTTGAGTCTTTTGGCTTCTTGAGCAACTTCATTCTCAGCAATCCTTTTGAAGTTGGTAGAATGTGTTGAAGATGATGATTTGTCCCTCATGATCTGATTATATTTGCGAAACAGGACATGATCAGGAAAAGCCTTGACTTGTTTCATTGTTAAGCCAGAGTTGTACATCGAGCATTGGTTTTTCACCACCATTCTCATTTCAGATTTAGTAGGAGGTTTCTATTTGTTCTTCTGAGCTTTGATGGCTCTCCTTCGTGCAATAGCTTCTTGCTTCCTTTGTCTTCCCTGAGCCATCATTTGATCCACATAACTCTCACTGTTGAAATCCCCACCTAGTATACTTTGAGCAAGAGAAGGTCTTGAAATAACTTGCTCAGTTAGAGTATCCCAGTATTCAGCAGGCATCTGAACCCGCATTTCATCCAGTTCTCTTCTTCTCTCAGGAGGTAAAGATGAAAAGTCCTCTGTCTCAAGTTTTTGAGCCAATACTTCACTTTGCTTTGACTTCTCAAACTCAGCCAATCTACTTGCTTGACCTAGTCTTTCCTCCTCACTTACCAGGTCTGGACCAAGCTCATCTTCAGTTATGACATCTTTCCCTTTATCATCAGGCTTCTTAGCACACTCATCTTTAGTTATATCAACGACAGGAACCTCAGTAGCAATACCCAGGTCAACTGTAGGAGAAACATGTTGATGCAGATTATCAACTGGAGTGATCATGCCAACAACATCAGAAAGATCTGCTGAAGGTGAAGGGCCTGTTGGTTCTTGAACAGATGAAGATTGACCATGATCCGAAGATACATCCTCCATTTGTACATCAGCAGATGCAGCCTTGTCAACACCAGGTTCCTTTGAAGCTTCAGAAGAAACCTTATGTAAATAGGATCTCTTTCTTCTTTTGTAAAGAACAGGTTCCTTCTTCTTTGAGGAAGCAGCAACTACTGATGAAGGATCATTGAGAGACACATCAGCCAACATATCAAGAGACCCAAAATGACGTACTTCTTGTTCTTCATCAGAGGAAACCACAAGCTTCCTTTTGGAGCCCCCTTTAAGTTTGTCCTCTAAGTCCTTGACTTGATTATGCAGTTCTTCAATCTTACTCCCAAGAGAAGAATTGGTCTCTGCAAGTTCCTTTTTCAGACTAGTCACCTCAGTAGCATACCTGTTGACAAGAGCATAAACAGATGAGAGTGTAATAGGGTCCTCAGCTCCACCAGCAGATTGCTCTGTGGTAAAGGGAGCTTCATTGGACCTTTCAGTAGAATCATGGTCATGCTCAAAGTGAGGAAGATCTTCATTGAGAGGATCCCTAACAGGACTTGGTGTGGGTAGTCTATTAAGATCAGACTCATCATGTGTAACTAGTGTGGGTGTAGGACTGGGACAAGGTGGCTGGTCTGGAGCAACATGAGTTGCTTCAACAGTTGATGAGGGGCCCTCATCAATGTTAACTAATGGATTACCATCAGTAGCAACAGGTGAAGAAGGAGGATTATTAGCCACATTCTCCTCATCAGCAGCCTCATTGCCTTGGGGCAACATGGCTGCAAGCAAGGGATGATGTTCCCCCTGAAAGTGAGTTCTCATGGTTGCAAATAATTTAGCTGTCAAAGCACCTATGGGATAAAAGGATTGGGCTTGGGTAGTGGTGTCTAAAATCATTTGCAGAAACCTTGGGTACATTAAAAACTTATTCTTTTTCTTTTGAAGATTTTCAACCATGTTTTCAAAAATATACTTAGAAAATTGTAAGTTACCCCTTGAGAAAGACACACAATACCACATCCTAGTTGGGTAGAGAACTGGTCCCATCCTCCTGACTTGTTGCTTATGCATTGAAGCAGCGTGTGAACCAGGAATCTCCACTTCGGGCAAAGTTCCTTCTTCAGCCACATATCAGTCCTTGTACCTCGATAGCCAATTGCTCTTAGCCCAGTAAGCACATCTTCCTGATTAGAGTGAAATTCTCCATCAGCATCTTCCAAGCGAAGCTTCCTCCTTATTAGGTCCTCTGTCACTTTGTGCTCTGTTCCATCAATCACAGCCCTAATCTCTGTCTCATTGCTCTTCTCGGCCGATTCCCAAAACTGAGTAACCAGTGATTCATATATCTCATTTGGAGAATGTGTAAGAGCATAACAAATCTTGGACCTTTTCAAGAATTCCACCATTGGTTCATACAATTCATATCCTTTACCGTTTCCCAGAAATGCAACTTTGTTGTGATCATGTTTAAATCCAAGAGCCATGAGGGATATAAGTTTTTAGGGTTATGTTTCTCGTAATGGTGAGTGTTTGTGGATGCAGGATGAGAGGGAATTGGTTTGTTCTGAAGAGTGTGATGGTGGAGTGATAGTTTTTGCCCCAAATATAGTCAAAGAAAATTGGGCCGTTTGGTTGACCGTCGCTGACGTGTGTTTCAACTTTGACCAACCCCAAAATAACGCTTCAGCATAAACACATGGTCAATCTGCTGAAGTTATACACTTCAGCAGAATCCATCAAAGATAAGAATATCTTCGGTAAGTTTCTAGAATTACTGTGCCACCCACTCGCATTAATTTTCATTGAACCTCGAACCCGTCTATATAATGATCCCAATGCTACTTATCTCTTCATCAAGATCCCCAAATATTTACCACAAACCCTAGATGCAAAAACAAAACCCCAATTGACCAAATTGTACCATGAATACCAAACCTGAGATCATAGATCTAACAACATCATCTTCATCATCCTCTTCATCATCATCAAGTGGTGAATCAAACCCATGGCTACATTACTTTCCTCAACCCTATCCACGACCAAATAAATCACCCTTTCTCCCTTCTTCAGAAGATGATAGTGTAGTGAATCCAAGTGAATCTGCTGATGATTCTGATGACTCCTATAAGGAGGGAACATCATACTCCCAACCTTCAGCACCTCAGCCTCAACAAAGGCCTCGTGCCATAAATCCGCCACTCCCCAAAGACAGAGAGGTGGTTCTTGGTCTCACTGCGCCATCTTTTGGTGCATCAACACACATCGTATAAGAGAAGGGCTTAAGGAGGGTGGATCGATTGCATTTTGGTTGAAATGCATAGATGAGGCACACAGGAGACTTTATTTTTCTCCGTCATCATGTGTGGTCATCGTCATCATCAACGTTTGCATCAATCCATCCTCTCCATTTTGGTCCTTAGCATCTTCATCGTATTGGTCATGCATATCCAGCCATCTAGATAGACGGAATGGGTGGTTATGCAAGACCCACAAAAGCAAAGCCAGCATCTAATGCATATCCAACATTCACTTAGATGTTGGAATAGATGATATGCACTAGATTAGGATTAGCTTAAGTGTATAGCTCGTATCTTGAAGATGCATTTGTAGTAGGTTGACTTATGTAAGCTGTAAGCTGTAAACTGTTTCTTGAATGAATGAAAGAACAATTTGACTTCAATTTCTTTTCTTCAGCATTATAACTTCAGTGGAATCAAATTGTTTGCTTCAGTACTTTTAATTTCAGAAGAAACAAGTAACAATCTTTTAGCTATCTTGACCATATACCAATGAACCACAGTTGATGAATTTGATCTTGATCATGGAATAGACAAACAGCAACTCAGACAAGGAATAGACAAAATGCAATCCAGACAACTGCAAAACAGACACAAAAACACACAAGAACAACACAAAGACAAACAAACTAAAGAATTATTAGAAGTTAGTGTTAGTAATCAAAATAACACACAAAAATCAAAAATATGACACAAAAATATGCAGAGTTTGCACAAATCCTCCCATGAGGCATATGCCTCCCCTGAGGCCTATGCCTCCCCTTAAACTTTACAGTCAAGGGTTCAGCATTCCAATATTGACCACAAGGTGTTGAAACCTTGGTCCATCAAAAGCTTTGGTTAACAAGTCAGCCACATTATCATCAGTATGAATTTTAACCACTTTTATCAAATGTTTTTCATATGCATCTCTTATAAAGTGGTGCCTGATTTCAATGTGTTTTGTTCGACTGTGAAAAACTGGATTTTTGACTATGCAGATGGTACTTTGATTATCTATATGAATTGTTGTGTTCATGAAGTTGTACCCATAGTCTAGCAATTGGTTTTGAATCTAAAGGACCTGTCCACAGCAATTTGCAGCAGCAACATACTCTGCTTCAGTAGTTGAGGCAGCCACAATGGTTTGTTTCTTGCATTGCCAAGAAATCAACCTCTTTCCAAGAAATTGGCAGCCTCCAGTTGTGGATCTTCTATCCAGATTTGCACCAGCATAATCACTGTCACTATATGCTTCCAACTTGAAAGGAGACTCTTTTGGGTACCAAAGGCCTAAAAGAGGTTGGCCTTTGAGGTACTTAAAGATCTTCTTGACAGCATTGAGATGGGAAGTAAGTGGAGTGACTTGATGTCGAGAACAAACACTCACAGCAAACGTAATATCAGGTCTTGAAGCTGTTAGATACATCAATGAACCAATCATGGACCTGTACAGATGAACATTCACCGGAAGATCTGGTTCATTATTTGCTTTTGTCTTTGGAGCTTCATAAGGTGTTGTGGCAGTCCTAACACCTTCCATACCAAATTTCTTCAAAATGTACCTCACATATTTATCTTGAGAGATAAAGATGTCATCTTGTTTCTGCTGAACTTGAAGACCCAAAAAGAAAGTAAGCTCTCCCATAGCACTCATCTGAAACTCTCCCTTCATTAGTTCCTCAAATTCCCTGCACCAAGCTTCGTTTGTGGAGCCAAAAATAATGTCATCCACATAAACTTGCACAAGAATGATGTCTGAGTAATTCTTCTTTAGGAATAGAGTTTTATCAATAGCACCCCTCATATAGCCATGCTTCAGCAGAAAGGATGAAAGCCTAGCATACCAAGCTCTAGGTGCCTGATGTAAGCCATAGAGAGCTTTAACAACCTTGTAAACATGATTCGGGTGATCTGGGTCTTCAAATCCCTTGGGTTGAGTGACATAAACCTCCTCTTCAATCTCACCATACAGAAAAGCGCCTTTAACATCCATCTGATACACCATGAAACCCATGTAAGAAGCATAAGCCAAGAAAATTCGAATGGCTTCAACTCTAGCAACAGGTGCAAATACTTCATCATAATCAATTCCCTCCTCTTGTCTGAAGCCTTGAGCCACTAATCTTGCTTTGTTTTTTACCACAACACCCCGAGCATCTCTCTTATTCTTCAAGATCCACTTTGTCCCAATGGCATATTTGCCATCAGGGAGTGGAACCAAGATCCAAACCTGCTGATTGTGAAATTGTTGCATCTCTTCTTGCATTGCTTCTAGCCAGCTTGAATCATTAAGAGCTTGAGAAACACTTGTTGGTTCTACTTGAGAAAGAAAACAAGCAAACATACAATGCTTGAAGTCTGTGTGATTGTCTCTTTGCTGGTTGGAGACATAAGAGAGAAAAGCAATCTGTCCAAACTGAGGAATTATTATAGCCCTTCGAGTTCTAACAGGTGCCAAAAGATCACCTATAATGTTAGATTGAGGATGAGCAATATTGATCCTCTGAGTAGCAGTGGGGCTGACTTGAATGGATGAATCAAGATTAGTGATAGTAGGTTCAAACTCAGCATCATAAGAGGGTGAGGTGAAGATGCCAGCTTTGGGTGGATGATTTCCAAGATCGGAGGGTCTTGGAAAGCGTGTATTAGGTTCTCCAAAGTCTGAGGACACTTGAGAAGGAACATGAGAAGAAACAGCATAGCCTTCAGCGGATTTGTGGATGGTAGGTGTGACAGAATCAACTTCAGCAGTAACATGGTTTCTACTGACCCCTTCATTAGCAACCTCTCCATTCAGTTTCTCTGCTTCAAGCTTAGCTGCAAATTCTTGAGTCTGAAGCCTAGCAAGGTCCTCAGCATAATGTGATTCATCTTCATCACTCTAATCAGCACTATCCTTGGAGGTGGTACCTTCAATATTGTTAGGGGAGAAAGAAGGCACAAGTATAGGTTGCTCATCATCTTCAAACTCATTTTCAGAGTCATCATCCAAGGTACCTGCATTGTTAGTGGGAGACTCTTGAGGACCTGCATTTTGGTTAGCCAAATGTCTAGTGTAACCCAAATAATCAGTTAAGTAGTCAAGGTCAAAAGACCACGTATGACCCTGTCCTTGAACATTAGGCTTATCTTCTAAAAATCTCAGGTTCAAAGTCTCCTCTATCTTCTTGGCTTGCAAATTGTACACCCTGTATGCCTTACTATGAGCTGAATAACCCACAATATAACCATCATCAGCCTTCTCATCAAACTTTCCCAACGGATCACTGGTGTTTAGAATGGTCACTTGACAACCAAAAGGTTTTAGGTAGTGAATGACAGGAACCTTCCCAAAGAGAAGTTCATATGGTGTTTTGAGTTGAGGTCTAGTAATGGAGACCCTGTTTAGCACATAGCACGCTGTGCCAACAGCTTCAGTCCAGAACATAGTGGGCAGTTTAGAGTCAGCAAGCATTGATCTTGCAGCCTCTATTAAGGTCCTATTCTTTCTTTCAGCCACCCCATTTTGTTGTGGGGTTCTTGGATTACTATAGTCCCTTTTTATACCTTTTGACCCACAGAGTCCTATAAGTATAGCATTCTTGAACTCTGTCCCATTATCACACCGAATTCCCTTAACCTTTTTGTTCAACTGATTTTCAACGAGGGTGATGAATTCAGTCAGCACTTGAGATGTTTCATCTTTGGTCCTTAGAAAGAAAACCCAACAAAATCTGCTATAGCCATCAGTGATAACCAAACAGAAGAACTTATGATCAATGCTTCTGACTTGAGTGGGACCAAACATATCCATGTGGAGCAACTGAAGAGGTTCAGAAATGATGCTCATAGCATTGATAGCTTTGTAAGAGGCTCTGTGTTGTTTTCCTTTGTTGCATGCGACACAATTATGATCATTGGTGAAAACTTTGGAGGGAAGACCTTCAACAAGACCCATTTTAGAGAGTTTGTTAATGGTCTTGAAATTCACATGAGCCATCCTCCTATGCCATTTAGTAGACTCATCAAGGGATGCTTTAGCCACCAAACAAGTGAGGTCACCACCAGGTTGAACTTCATTAAGGTTGAATGTGTATAAATTGTGAGTTCGAGGAACTTTCAGCAGAATTGAAGTATCTTCTGGGAGTTTGAAGTCTTTAGACAGCACAAGACATTCATTCTCAGAGAAGAGTACTTTGTTCTTGGTATCACAGATTTGTGAAACGGAGAACAAGTTGAAATGCTGAAGTTCCTTAACATAGTACACATTTTCAAAATCCAGATGAGGTGTTTTTATGGTGCCTTTCCCTGTGATACTTCCATCACTTCCTCCAAAAGTCACATTGCCTCCTCCTTCTATGGGAACAAAATTGTGCATCATATCTCTGTTCCCAGACATGCTTCTTGAACAGCCACTATCAACAATACCAATATCTTTATGCTTAAGGGGATGATCCTACAAACAACAACAAGATATATACATACAGTTAGTATTCAATGGAGGTTAAAGTCATTACTGACTTGAACCTGCCTTGTGGATTACAGGTTTAGGACATGAAGATCCAGAGGATCCACCATTGTTCTTGGTCCTTCATTGATGATTGGTTCCCTTGATAGTCCAAGAACAACCTGCCGAGGGCTTCACAGCAGTACTCCCATATCCCATCCCAGCATACATAGAGTCAACATATGTAGGCCAATGACCATGATTAAAGTACGGGCTAGTTGGTTGCACATAAGGTATGGCAACTAAACCTCTCCAATGAGAGTCAGTATTAGCTGTTTGTGGGACATAAGGTGGTATATTATCAACATTGGTCCACTTAGATTTAAGTTTCTGGTGAGTAGCACATGCACCCAATCTTTGCTCATAAAAATCACAATCCTTAATTAAATGAATTTTACTTCCACATACAAAACATGTCTTCTTCTTGGAAGATTTATTCAAATAGGGAGATGTTTGATTACATGCAGAAGTACTTAAATCAGAAACATTCAAGGAATTGTTTTTAACAGACTGATTATGCAAAGCTTTAAAAGATAAATCTTCAGAAGAAACTGTCTTGGAAGTTGATTCCTCAGCAACTTCCCTAGAAGGCTTGTAAGTAGACTGGGGTGCAGGCTTGGGTGTAGGCTCAGGTGAGGGCTTGGGAAGGTCAGACTTCTCATTTGAATCACAGCTTTCATAGGAAGTAGACCCTTGATCCGATGAATTGTCACTGTCAGAGCAAGAGACAAAGTCATTGGATGAGGTATCAGGGTCTGGCAAGTCTTTTGACTTTCTGCCATATAGATGATGTGATCCATCAAAGTCAACAGTGATGGATAGGTCAATGGGCATAAATTCACCTCTAATAGGTCCAGGGACAGCATGCATTTCACCTTCTTTTATAAAGTTAGCTAACCCTGCTGGTGTGGATTTACGACCATCATACCTAGCTTCTATTCCTACATATTTTTGAAAGCCTAATCCTAAGCCAGAGGTTACTGATTGACTGTTATAGATTTCTCTAGCCAGATTATCACCTGAAATCATCCATTCCTTATGCCTAGCTATTTCCTCAGCTAGTTTTTCTTTGAGCTCTAGGTTCTCAGGCACAGCTTCAGCCTTTGCTTTCTCAGACAGTTTTAAGTAATTATTTGCAACTTCTAGATCAAACTGTAACACTTTTATCTTTTCTTCATAAGCTATTTGATTCTTTTGAAACCATACTTTTTGTCTTTCTACTGTTTTTAATGCTAGTTTATGAGCTTCATTTTCAACATAGCATTCATCAAACTTAGGTTTCATAGCATCATACTCATCTTTAAGTTCGTTGTATCTAAGACTACAACCAAATATACAGTTGTGTACCTGAGATAGTCCCATCAAGGCAAATTGATCATGCCTTTCATCCGAAGTGCACCTTGCCAGCAATCCAAGCTTATCAGTATCATGAGCTTCCTCATTCACAGGTTTATGTGCAGTCCAGTTGACCTGTTCATCCATGGTGAGAAGGGCTGCTGAAGCTCCAGCTTCCTGCTGTTTCTGCTGATAGGAAATGTAGTTAGCTCCATCTCCACTCTTCCTGTCTTTGCATTCCCTTGAGAAATGTCCCATCTGGTGGCAAGTGAAACACTTGACTTTTCTCCTGTCAAAGCGAGCTGGTTCCTTTCCCTTGAAAGCAAACTTCCTTCCAGACTTCTCTTCAAACCTTTTGATATCCACTGACAGCAATGCCACCTGCATTTTTAGTTTCATCTCCTCCATTTCAAGTGGGTCCAACTGATCAAAGTCTTCATATGCAAGATACTTCTGAGTATCATAATCAGCAACAAATGAATGAAGAACATCCTCCATCACACTACTAGGCTTAGTTTGAGAACATGGTGGAGTGGGACGAGTGTTATGTGGTGGAGTGGGAGTGCAAGATGATGGAAAGTAGTTGGAACTAGGAGACGATGGAAAGTAGTTGGAACTAGGAGCAGGTACCATCATGTTGGAGTGAGATGTCCCAACAAAAGCTGCATGGCCAGAAGAAGATGTACGGTAGGGAGTTCTAACATCAGGTTCAAGAGTTCTGAGTCTGTTGTACAGCTCATCAAAGGTGAGCATGTCCAACCCACCTTTAGCCTTGAGGGCTATACTTACATGTAACCATGATGGAGGCAAGGATCGTAGGAACTTTGAGTTGCAATCATCATTATCAGGTTTTGCATTCAGCTGGTTTAGCTGACTCAAAATCCTATGGAACCTGTCGTATCCCTTGTGGATACCTTCTTCTTCGAAGATATTAAAGTCTTGAAATTGTTGTCTCAGCATGGACTTCCTCATTCTCTTCGATTCTTCATTTCCACCGAACCTTGCTTTGAGAGCCATCCATATGTCCTTTGCATCATCCATATGGTGAAAATCACACAGGTGATCTTCAGGAATGGCTTGAAGAAGGATAGTTTTTACTTTATGCTCTCTCTGCATAGCCAGCACCTCTTCAGCAGTTTTGGGAGGAGCCATGATAAACTTCCCATCCCTGTCTGGAATCATTTTCTTTAGACTGTTTCCTTTCTTCACTACCTCCCACAGATTCCAATCAATATTGGAAATCCAGTTTTCCATCTTCATAGTCCAAAGATCATACTCTTCCCTTTTTAAATAAGGAAATTTACCATTGCTGTTAGAAAGACTAAGCTGTTGCATGGAAGTGGTGTTGGTGTTGTTTGTGTTGGTGACTTCAGTTTCATTATCAGATCCAGGCATGGTGAGGTTATGTTTGGTTGTATGGGGGTGAGACTGGTTCTTAGTATCGTAGAGACTTTCCCGAGGCTCTGATACCACTTGTTGAAAACATACAAAGACCTTGATAGATCTTAAGCACTCGGAGATCGTTAGTGTTGCCTATGTAATCACAAGCAAACTAATAGAAGATCTCTACAACTCGTATTCTTTAGCGGAATGTAAATACAAGTTATAATAACTAAGAACTCTTAGATCCTCTATGGATCTTTTGATTATAGAAACTCTATGTTTCGGATATTTTACAAGACTTGAAAGACTTAGAAAAACTGAAAACTTTATCTATTACAAACTATTATGGTTCCTTTTATAGGCAAGAAACCCTAATGACTCACGAGCGTTTACAACGTACGCTTCTAATACAAACATAAACTACGCATGCATCTAGACAAGCATGCAACTAATCATATTGTTTTGCTAATCATATTGTTTATTCTGAGTAAGCTCTATACAATACGGCGCCAACCTATCTTTCATACGGCGCTGACTTTTCCTGCATACGGCCTACATACTGCTCTTATCTCTCCTACGTGGATTCGCACTTTCAGCAGAATCACGATTTCTGTTTTAACACTTCTGCTGAAGTATAACTTCAGCAGAATCCATTCTTCTTCGGCAGAATCTCTTCGGCAGATACTTCGGCAGAATCAGTAGTTTACCTTAATTCCCAACACCTAATGAGTGTGCCTTACCTTCTACAGGACTAGGAAGCACCTCTAGGAGCAGCAGACTAAAGCCTAAGAGCAATACAAGGAACAATAGAGTCTCGCTTGCCTCTAAGAGTAGTAACTTGAATAAAGAGAAGAAAGTAGAAGAACACCCTAGGAATTTATCGCTTTATAATAAGAAAGACATTTCATTTGAATGTAATGAACCTATGAAACTTGCTAAGTCTAATGAATGTGTTGAATCTCTCTGTTTAACTTGCAAGAAATCTTTAACTAATGTTCATGATGATTGTGTTTCTAAGAATGAGATTGTTAAGCCTGTTAAGAAAAATGTTCCCAAAAGAACTTATGCTAAACGAATAGGAAGACTAGTCGCGAGACTTAGGCTTTACACTACTGATAGGGAGCATAATGTTTACTTTAGGGATGATATTTGGAAACCCACAGGTAGAACTTTCACACTCCAGAATGGTAAAATGAGTGATAAACCAGAACTCCCTGTAGCAAACCTCTTTGAGTGTGATCAGGATTTTACCTCTAACCCAAAGGAACCAAAATCACAACGGTTTCCAAAATATTCTTTTTCTGTTACTGGCAGGTTATCGAAATTTGTCTTTGGATCGTCGACTCGGGTTGCTCCAAGCACATGACCGGGAATCTGAAGCTGCTGATCAATTTCGTCTGGAAATTCATGGGAACCGTACGTTTTGGAAATGATCATGTAGCAGCTATCATGGGTTATGGAGATCTACCTTTTGGAAATTATTTGATCACTCGGGTTTACTATGTCGAAGGGTTGGGACACAATTTGTTTTCAGTCGGACAGTTCTGTGATGCAGATTTAGAGGTTGATTTTAGGAAAAATGCTTGCTTCGTTAGAAACTTGGATGGCACTGATCTCTTAACTGGGAATCGTGATACAAACTTGTATGCTATCGACATCAATCAAATGGCCTCTTCATCACCAATATGTCTTATGACTCGAGCATCTGGAACTCAGTCCTGGTTTTGGCATAGAAAGTTATCCCATCTCAATTTCGTCACCATCAACAATCTTGCCAAAGACAACATCGTCAACGGACTTCCAAAGTTCAAATACACCAAGGATCACTTATGTCCATCATGCGAACAAGGAAAAAGCAAAAAAGCATCATATAAACCTAAAACCGTACCTAGTTCGGAAGCAAAGTTACATATGTTGCACATGGACTTATGTGGCCCAATGAGAGTTGAAAGCTTTAATGGGAAAAAGTATATTCTTGTTATCGTCGATGATTATTCGAGATATACATGGGTTAAGTTTCTAAGATCAAAAGACGAAGCACCAGGCATCATCATCACCTTTCTGAAACGTATTCAAGTACTTCTTCAAACTCCATTAAGGGTTGTAAGAACAGACAACGACACTGAATTCACTAATCAGGAGTTAAGAACTTTCTTTGAAGATGTTGGAATCACTCATCAGACATCAGTTGTTAGAACTCCACAGCAAAATGGGGTAGTTGAAAGAAGAAATCGTACTCTTGTGGAAGCTGCTCGCACTATGCTAATTTATTCTAGTGCACCGTTATTTCTATGGGCTGATGCTGTTGCCACTGCTTGTTTCACTCAGAACCGATCCCTAATCCATCCTAGATTCAATAAAACCCCGTATGAGCTTGTGAACAACAGAAAACCTGATATCTCTTACTTTCACGTGTTTGGCGCTTTGTGCTATTGATGAGTGTGTAAATACTCATCATTTTTGTATAAATTAAACTGCAAAAACATCTGAAAACACTCAGAAATGCATCAAAATGATAAAAATATCACAAATAAGTGTTTTATGTGTTTTAAATGCAAAAATATCAAAATCTGGTGAAAAACGTATCAAGTTTGCATAATTGGCAGTTTTAGTCTCCCAAGTTTCAAAAGTTGTCAAAAACAGTCCCTGGTAATTCTAAATAAAGAAAAATATCATTTTAAGTCCCTAGGGATTCCTAAGTTGTCAAAATTGGTCCTTGAGATTCAAATTTACAAAATTACAACTTAGGTCCTTGAACTTTGTAATTTGGCAAAAATGGTCCTTTAAGAATTTGAAATTGTCAAAAATGGTACTTGTACTATTGAAGGTTGTCAGTTTTGGTCCTTGTGACAATTTTGATAAAATGGCAGGAATGGCCCTTCAAGATTTCAGAATTACAAAACAAGTCCTTGTCATATATCTAAACCATGCCTTGTCAAAATCCTTTTGACCCCCTGCCATTATACCTTTTGAGCCCCCTGTCAAAACCCCTTGACCTCCCTGTTTTGAACCCCAAGTCAAACAAAAGTCAAACTCTCAGCCTTTACCGCCACCTCCTGTTTATCCCTTCCAACATGACTGCAACCACTTGCCTGCTCCCCCTCCCATCACCTCACCTTTTCCACCACCCTCATCATCATCAAACCCCCACAATAAATGCCACCCCCCTACTTGCTAGTTTCAGAGCCTATAAGTCAAAAACAGGCCTTCCCGCCAAAATGATAAAAATGGCCAAATTGTGCAAAACTCAACCATTGGCCAATTTCAGAGGTGGGATTCAATCAGAAGGACACGTGGGAGTCAATGGAAGTATAAAAAGAGGAAGAGAAGAAGAGAGAATGGAGTAGTTAGTTTTTAAATTAAAATGTATGTCATTTTTTTTAGAAATGTCTTAGTTTTATCTTAAAATGTAATTTTTTAGTTTCTATGTATTGAATTTAAAGTAATTCAGTGTTCTTAATCAAGTTTAAGTCCTAAATTCCAAGTATCATTTCAGTTCAAGCTTTATATACACTGTTAAAAAGTTTAATTTCAAACTACTGTATTAAAGCTTTCAAGTAGCTTTATCTCAGCTCAAATAAGCTTATTTAAGCTTAATGTAGCTTTTAGTAAGCTTATGAAATAGATTTAAGCAATATTGATCATTGGTCAACAAAAGTCAAATTGTGCAGACTCTTTGGTTCAAACAGTGATAACCATGGAATGGGTTGGTGCAGGACTTGGATTTGGGTTGGAAATGGTTTAGTATAGTGATCTTAGGTTCTGGTTTAGCCTGCAAAACAAGTTGGATATTGGTGAGTATCTGTCTCCTTTTCACTTTCACTTCATTTGCAGTTTTTGTTTGTATCTGTATCAGTGGTTAAAAATAGTTCAGATATGTTTATTTAGTTGTATTAAGGATAGTTAAGCTTACTTTGATCATTAAAACAAGCAACTCAGTGTTTAATTCAGTTTTCAATTGCATATCAGTAGTTTTCAAGGGTGTTTGGATCTACTGTCTAATCTGTCTTTTAGGTGTAGTCAGTGGATAAGTTATGTTGGTTTAAGCTTATTATGCTCTATTTGACTCATTCTAGTCATAACTTGTGCATGCAAAAGTTCAATAGTCAAAATCACTTGTGAATCTGTCTTAGTTGCTTATCTGTTGATGTTTTGTAAAACCAAAAGCTCATTTTGTGTTTAAAACTCATAGATTTAGCTTGCATTAAGTTCTTTTCATCTATTAACAGCAGTATCTGTCCACAAATCTAGATCAAAGTTCAAAATAGTCAACATTTCAGTTTTGTTAAAAAGTCAAAACTTGCAAAAACTCAGTTTGAGCCCATCTAAGATGATTTTTCATGGGTTCATTTATGGGTCAAATCAAGTATAACTTGTGGTTTTTAAAAGTTCAACTGGTCTAGTTTATTGTCATCATTTTTGTATAATTTTGTTAATTTTTCAAAAGCTCCAAACTAGCTTATCTTTTGGGCCTTAATTGCCGTGTTCACAAACCTTGGCATAAACTGAGTTTTTCTCAGTTCTGTGCAGGCTTGCACAGGGGTCATCAGAGCTTGTCTAGGGTTGGTAGTTGGTTCATATGTAGTTAGCCAGGTCTTGTTTAGGTCTCCATACTTGGTTTTTGGTTTCTAGCTTAATTGAGTGCTTATTCTGTGGCTGCAACAGGCCCCTCAGAACCTGTTTTAGCTTATAATCTCAAATCACTCAAATCTTGGTAACTTGCAATTCAGTGGTTTGGAGTTGTTGATTTTAGTTCATTTTGAGTTATTTTAGCAGTTTATAGCTTCTGTAAACAGTTGGAGCCTATTGGTCTTCTTTTGGCTTATCCAAGTGCTTATTTCAATAAGCATTTGTATGGCAGTTTCATAATCCTTCACACAACCCCTGTTTTTTATATTTTTCTTAGATTCTAAATATTATTTTAAGCTTTTCCTGAAATTTTCAGATTTTTCCTAGTTGGTTTGCTATTTTTCTGCATTTAAATTAAATTTTAGGCCTTTTTAATTAGCTTTAAATACAATTAATTAAGAAAAGTTTCAAAAAAATAATTTTTCATTTTTCTTAAGTTTAGATAAATATAAAAAGTCAAAAATATATTTTTCCAAATTTTTCTTTGTTAAAATTGTATTTTTAAGTAATTTAAGTACTTTTAAATAGTTTTTAATTCCTAGAAAATAGAAAAATAATCAGAAAAATATAAAAATAGTTTTGAAAATTCTTTTTTGTTATTTTAGATTTTTCTAAATCATAATTTTATTTTTCTAGCTTTATTTCATAATTTCTTGTATTTTAGGTTATTATTAAATAGTTAGAAATAGTTTTTAATTAATAATAATTAATTAAATAGTTATAAAAATAATTTTCTTTTTCTATAAATTTTCTTTTATCATTAGGTTTGTAAAAACATCATTTTCATATTTTTAGGATTTATATTGTGTAAGTTTCACGTTTTCATTTGTACGTCGCGTAGTTTTTAATTTCAGTTTTATAAAAACATAAAAACAAAAACATCATTTTAAATATAGTGATAGAGTTTATTTAATAATTTTTATCTTTTTAATTTTCTTTAATTTGCATTTAAGCCCCTGTAGTTTATGGGCTTTCTCTTTAGGTATAGATCAATCACTATCCTTTCCCTTTCAAATCCTCTCGATCACTACACGTTTGGCTATTCTCGCACAGCTCGTTGGGACTTAACGACCTGGGGAAACACTATACTCTCCTGATCTTCATTGCATTCATGTTTAAACTGTTTTAAGTTTCTTACGGTCGGCCATTCACAAGTGGCCGGCTTGAGTGAGAAAACTTGACGGTTTTGCACCGATCAAATTTTGGCACCGCTGCCGGGGAGCAGTGCTAATAGTCTTACGTTTAGCAGATTAGTGATTTGAATATTCACTCTTTGTTTATACCATCTATATGTTTATATTTTCTTATATAAATCAAAAACCCAAAAAGATTTTCATTCTTTGTTTCTACATCATGTTTTTCAAAAATACCAAAAATATTCCTCTTTACCCTCTTACCCTTTTGATTCTTCATTTCTTACCCTCTGTAAACCTTTGATTCATTCTATGTCTTATCCTCACCCTCTTGGATGTCAATGGTGTGGTGGTCCTTATAATGGTGGCAATTGCCCCAGTTGTAGCATGGTGGAATCAGGAAACGGGTCTGTCTATAACCAGGATCCCTATTCCTACCATAACACAACTGATTTATTCCATCAGCTACCACACTGTGAGACTCAGCAGTTTTACTGTTGTGAGTACTGTGGTGGTTCACACTCCAGTTCTGATTGTCAATCGGGAAACACGCTTGTCTATGAGCAGGTTCCTGATAACAATTATGACTACCACACATATAACTCACAGCCACATCAGTTTTACTGTTGTGAGTATTGTGGAGGTCCCCACTCTAGCTCTGATTGTCAAACGAGGAATCCATTTCCTTGTAACAATTACGACTCTTCGTATCATAACCAACCTCCACAATACCAAGTGAATCAGGCACTACCTCAGCCTGAGCCACTTCCTCAAAATCTTCTCCTTGATCTTTTGGATTTAGTGAAAGATTTGAAGGAATGTAAACATCCCCAAGATAATCCAAATCAGAAATCCATGGAAGTTTTGTTAGCTGAAGAACGGACTGCTAAATTAGATTCCCAGATTGCCTTTGAAAAATCTATTAGGGAATCAATTGCAAAAGAAAAAGCAGCCAAATCTAGCTCTCGATTCCGTTTCATTCCTGATGACGATGATGATGAAGTTACCCTTGATATTAGTCAACTTTGTACAGATTCATCAAGTTCATCAGTTGAAATTCCTTCCATGAAAAATCAGGGAGAAAAGACTATGATGGAATTACTAGCAGAAGAACAAATGGAAAGTATAAAACATATGTATGCTAGTCCTTCTAAACTCCCTCAGTCTGTTGTTATCATGCCTGATATTCCCACTCACTCTCTGAACATGGGGGATGAGCATCTTGACACTGTTCCTGAAAAGGAATCGGACGAATTCATAAAGTCTAGTGTTGAGAGCCTTGTCCCAATCCCGAGAGAGTCACAGGGAACTTTTGACCATATGTGTGATATCCCTTTTCCTCTTGAGTGTTCAAAAGATCATTTTGATACCTTCTCCGATCTTAGCGACGATTGTACTTCTTATGGAGACATTGAGTATGTTGAGGCATCACTTCCACAGTCTGATCCTCTTCTTGAGGAGTTCACTGATGAACTCACTCACATCAGTCCACTTTCATCAGAAAGTGACGATGATCTCTTTGATTTCGAAGCCGATCTTGGAGAAACTAAAAATCTCCTATATAATGATCATCCACTCATTTCTTGTCCCATTTCCAACTCTTCCATTCCTTCTCTCACTCCAAATGAGGAAGATGACAACTTTTGGAAGGAGGTCGATGCTTTTCTTAGTGATGAGTCAATTCCAACAGGGATTGACAATACTTGCTATGATTCGGAGGGAGACATCCTCTTTCTTGAAAATCTGTTGATTGAAGAACCGTTTCCAGCTCTCCCTCCCGGAAATTTTGTTGCCAATCACCATACAAGCTTCAAGTCTAAGCTTAAAAATCTAACAAATGGTGATTTGCTCCTCACTAATGAAGAATGGGATTGCATTGTGATGCACATCTTTATTCCATTTTTCACAAAAGGTGTGGTTTCTCGTTCCCTTTTCTCCTTCAGGAATGAGGACACTATTTTTGATCCCGGCATTTCCATGTACCATTTGTGAGTTGGGTCTGTCTCTATATCTCATCGGTGTGGAACTTTCACGTACTTCAATGTTTATCCAAACATCTTGAATGAAAGTCCGATGGAGATTGTTTCTTCCACTTACTTCCCCATGAACAAATTAATTCGGGGTCGAGTCAAGCTAGCGACTCGGTAATCAAAAACAGTAGTTAAACATGGGTTTTCACCCGTGTGTATCACCCTAGTGTGGGGGAGATGCCCCACATGTTGTATATAGATCTAAAAAAATGAATGAAAATTGTAAATATTAAAAAAAAAAAAAAAAAAAAAAAAAAAAAAAAAAAAAGAGAATAATTGTTGTGTTTCTACACTTAGCTAGTAATGTTATCTTTTTACGTTCTAAAGTTTCGGCATAACAGCCGGTACTTTGAATATTGAGGACAATATTCATTTTTAAGTGTGGGGGGGAAATTCTGGCGAATTTTGATCATAAATGTACCCTTTTAGTCCCTTTTTCCCCTAAAATGGCCAAATTTTAAAATTTTTTTTAGTGGAAGTACTATGTACTAAACACAACAAATGGTAATCAGTCCACCATGTCTAACCCACATAAGGATTGGCTAATCCAAGAGCAAACGGCTCTTGGTAAAGATATCTCAAATCCGTTGACGGCTTGCAATTTGCCCAAAATTGTATGGTATTCAGCTCACCATATCCTTAAAAGTGAAGAGTTGGCTAGCCCGCAAGTTTATGGCTTGTGGTAAAGGCAGTTGGAAAACCATAATTGGTAATCGACTCACCAAAGATAATATTGATAATTTATCTAAGAGTTGGCTAGTCCAGAAGCAAACGGCTTCTGGTAAAGACAAATCAAAACCGTTGAAAGCTGGTGATTTGCTCAAAATCATTTGGTTATCGGTATACCAAAGTTCTTACTTGAACTGAAACATTTGGCTACTCCAGAAGTAATGGCTTTTGGTAAAGAGATGAAATCCATTAATTTTTCTCAAAACATTGCTAGGGACTAGCAATATCTTAGTGTGGGGGATTGATGAGTGTGTAAATACTCATCATTTTTGTACAAATTAAACTGCAAAAACATCTGAAAACACTCAGAAATGCATCAAAATGATAAAAATATCACAAATAAGTGTTTTATGTGTTTTAAATGCAAAAATATCAAAATCTGGTGAAAAACGTATCAAGTTTGCATAATTGGCAGTTTTAGTCCCCCAAGTTTCAAAAGTTGTCAAAAACAGTCCCTGGTAATTCTAAATAAAGAAAAATATCATTTTAAGTCCCTAGGGATTCCTAAGTTGTCAAAATTGGTCCTTGAGATTCAAATTTACAAAATTACAACTTAGGTCCCTGAACTTTGTAATTTGGCAAAAATGGTCCTTTGAGAATTTGAAATTGTCAAAAATGGTACTTGTACTATTGAAGGTTGTCAGTTTTGGTCCTTGTGACAATTTTGATAAAATGGCAGGAATGGCCCTTCAAGATTTCAGAATTACAAAACAAGTCCTTGTCATATATCTAAACCATGCCTTGTCAAAATCCTTTTGACCCCCTGCCATTATACCTTTTGAGCCCCCTGTCAAAACCCCTTGACCTCCCTGTTTTGAACCCCAAGTCAAACAAAATTCAAACTCTCAGTCTTTACCGCCACCTCCTGTTTATCCCTTCCAACATGACTGCAACCACTTGCCTGCTCCCCCTCCCATCACCTCACCTTTTCCACCACCCTCATCATCATCAAACCCCCACAATAAATGCCACCCCCCTACTTGCTAGTTTCAGAGCCTATAAGTCAAAAACAGGCCTTCCCGCCAAAATGATAAAAATGGCCAAATTGTGCAAAACTCAACCATTGGCCAATTTCAGAGGTGGGATTCAATCAGAAGGACACGTGGGAGTCAATGGAAGTATAAAAAGAGGAAGAGAAGAAGAGAGAATGGAGTAGTTAGTTTTTAAATTAAAATGTATGTCGTTTTTTTTAGAAATGTCTTAGTTTTATCTAAAAATGTAATTTTTTAGTTTCTATGTATTGAATTTAAAGTAATTCAGTGTTCTTAATCAAGTTTAAGTCCTAAATTCCAAGTTTCATTTCAGTTCAAGCTTTATATACACTGTTAAAAAGTTTAATTTCAAACTACTGTATTAAAGCTTTCAAGTAGCTTTATCTCAGCTCAAATAAGCTTATTTAAGCTTAATGTAGCTTTTAGTAAGCTTATGAAATAGATTTAAGCAATATTGATCATTGGTCAACAAAAGTCAAATTGTGCAGACTCTTTGGTTCAAACAGTGATAATCATGGAATGGGTTGGTGCAGGACTTGGATTTGGGTTGGAAATGGTTTAGTATAGTGATCTTAGGTTCTGGTTTAGCCTGCAAAACAAGTTGGATATTGGTGAGTATCTGTCTCCTTTTCACTTTCACTTCATTTGCAGTTTTTGTTTGTATCTGTATCAGTGGTTAAAAATAGTTCAGATATGTTTATTTAGTTGTATTAAGGATAGTTAAGCTTACTTTGATTATTAAAACAAGCAACTCAGTGTTTAATTCAGTTTTCAATTGCATATCAGTAGTTTTCAAGGGTGTTTGGATCTACTGTCTAATCTGTCTTTTAGGTGTTGTCAGTGGATAAGTTATGTTGGTTTAAGCTTATTATGCTCTATTTGACTCATTCTAGTCATAACTTGTGCATGCAAAAGTTCAATAGTCAAAATCACTTGTGAATCTGTCTTAGTTGCTTATCTGTTGAGGTTTTGTAAAACCAAAAGCTCATTTTGTGTTTAAAACTCATAGATTTAGCTTGCATTAACTTCTTTTCATCTATTAACAGCAGTATCTGTCCACAAATCTAGATCAAAGTTCAAAATAGTCAACATTTCAGTTTTGTTAAAAAGTCAAAACTTGCAAAAACTCAGTTTGAGCCCATCTAAGATGATTTTTCATGGGTTCATTTATGGGTCAAATCAAGTATAACTTGTGGTTTTTAAAAGTTCAACTGGTCTAGTTTATTGTCATCATTTTTGTATAATTTTGTTAATTTTTCAAAAGCTCCAAACTAGCTTATCTTTTGGGCCTTAATTGCCCTGTTCACAAACCTTGGCATAAACTGAGTTTTTCTCAGTTCTGTGCAGGCTTGCACAGGGGTCATCAGAGCTTGTCTAGGGTTGGTAGTTGGTTCATATGTAGTTAGCCAGGTCTTGTTTAGGTCTCCATACTTGGTTTTTGGTTTCTAGCTTAATTGAGTGCTTATTCTGTGGCTGCAACAGGCCCCTCAGAACCTGTTTTAGCTTATAATCTCAAATCACTCAAATCTTGGTAACTTGCAATTCAGTGGTTTGGAGTTGTTGATTTTAGTTCATTTTGAGTTATTTTAGCAGTTTATAGCTTCTGTAAACAGTTGGAGCCTATTGGTCTTCTTTTGGCTTATCCAAGTGCTTATTTCAATAAGCATTTGTATGGCAGTTTCATAATCCTTCACACAACCCCTGTTTTTTATATTTTTCTTAGATTCTAAATATTATTTTAAGCTTTTCCTGAAATTTTCAGATTTTTCCTAGTTGGTTTGCTATTTTTCTGCATTTAAATTAAATTTTAGGCCTTTTTAATTAGCTTTAAATACAATTAATTAAGAAAAGTTTCAAAAAAATAATTTTTCATTTTTATTAAGTTTAGATAAATATAAAAAGTCAAAAATATATTTTTCCAAATTTTTCTTAGTTAAAATTGTATTTTTAAGTAATTTAAGTAGTTTTAAATAGTTTTTAATTCCTAGAAAATAGAAAAATAATCAGAAAAATATAAAAATAGTTTTGAAAATTCTTTTTTGTTATTTTAGATTTTTCTAAATCATAATTTTATTTTTCTAGCTTTATTTCATAATTTCTTGTATTTTAGGTTATTATTAAATAGTTAGAAATAGTTTTTAATTAATAATAATTAATTAAATAGTTATAAAAATAATTTTCTTTTTCTATAAATTTTCTTTTATCATTAGGTTTGTAAAAACATCATTTTCATATTTTTAGGATTTATATTGTGTAAGTTTCACGTTTTCATTTGTACGTCGCGTAGTTTTTAATTTCAGTTTTATAAAAACATAAAAACAAAAACATCATTTTAAATATAGTGATAGCGTTTATTTAATAATTTTTATCTTTTTAATTTTCTTTAATTTGCATTTAAGCCCCTGTAGTTTATGGGCTTTCTCTTTAGGTATAGATCAATCACTATCCTTTCCCTTTCAAATCCTCTCGATCACTACACGTTTGGCTATTCTCGCACAGCTCGTTGGGACTTAACGACCTGGGGAAACACTATACTCTCTTGATCTTCATTGCATTCGTGTTTAAACTGTTTTAAGTTTCTTACGGTCGGCCATTCACAAGTGGCCGGCTTGAGTGAGAAAACTTGACGGTTTTGCACCGATCAGCTATCCGACGAACGACAGAGAAGATCTAGGTAAATTGAAAGCTAAAGGTGATATTGGAATCTTCATTGGATATTCAGATAACTCGAGGGCATTCAGGGTGTATAACAGAAGAACTAGGAGGATCATGGAGACGATGAATGTGAAATTTGATGAACTTTCACATATGGCTTCTGAGAGACTCGCTCTAGAACCCGCACTAAAGCCGAAGACTTCTGGACACATCAGTTCAGGACTCGTACCTCAAAGAGCTCAATCAACTTCGTTTGACAATCCTAAAGAACAAGAATGGGAGAATTTCTTCGAGTTAATGTTCGATGAATACTATGGTGGAACTTCGACAAATGCATCAAACCATCATTCCGCTGCACCCGCTCAAAATCATCCACCACCACCAACAGAAGATGCATCTACAACGGTCGAAACCAATGCACCAACTCCATCAACATCATCTACATCTACTCCAGGTCTTGCAACCGTTCTACCAGCAGTTGATGAGCAAAACCAACACAAGAACAATGCAACGTTAGATGAAGACTTATTTGAAAACCCGTTTGCCACGGAATCAGCTGAATCATCCTCAAGCTTACGAGAACCATCTAACTCGCATACGTATAACCAAAGGTATCCTTCTACTCTGAAGTGGACAAAAGACCACCCAATTGAACAAGTTATTGGTGAACCTTCAAGGCCAATTCAGACGAGACGTCAACTTGCCACCAATTGCGACTTGTGCATTTACCTTTGCTCAATTAGCAATATAGAGCCAAAGAACATTCGCGAGGCAATGGCAGAACCTGCATGGATAGAAGCAATGCAGGAAGAACTTCTCCAATACCGTCTTCATGACTCTTGGGAAATGGTTCCAAGACCAATTGACATTCGCGTCATTGATCTCAAATGGTTATGGAAGAACAAAAGGGATGAAGAGATGACTGTAATTTGCAACAAAGCTCGTCTTTAGGCCAAAGGATACAGACAAGAGGAAGGGATAGACTTTGAAGAGTCATTCGCGCCGGTAGCTAGACTTGAAGCAGTCATGATATTCTTAGCCTATGCAGCTCACAAAAACATCACGGTTTATCAGATGGACATTAAGACCGCGTTCTTGAATGGAACTCTGAAAGAAGAAGTGTACGTGAGTCAGCCAGAAGGCTTCATCGACTTGGAACATCCAGACTACGTCTACAAACTCAAAAAGGCAATCTATGGTTTGAAACAAGCTCCGAGAGCGTGGTATGACGAACTGTCCTCTTTCCTTATCCAAAACAATTTCACCAAAGGAACAGTTGATCCTACCTTGTTTACACAAAAATGCAAAAATGACATTTTGATTGTTCAGATTTACGTGGACGACATCATCTTTGGGTCCACTAATCCGAATCTTTCAAAACATTTTAAAAATCTCATGAAAAGCAAATTTGAAATGTCCTTGATGGGGGAACTAAAATTCTTTCTTGGTTTACAAATACATCAATCCCCTCGTGGAATTTTTATAAATCAAGCTAAATATACAACTGAGATTTTGAAAAATCATGGTATGGATAACTGTGACTCGGTCGGAACACCAATTGATCCGAAGAAATATCGGAGCATGATTGGTTCTCTCATGTATCTCACTGCTAGTCGACCAGATATTCATTTTGCTGTTTGCTTATTAGCACGGTTTCAGGCAAAGCCTACCGAAATGCACCTCAAAGAGGTTAAAAGGATCTTTCGGTATCTGAAGACATCCATTCACATGGGACTTTGGTATCCGAAGGAATCCGGATTTGATCTAATTGCCTTTTCAGATACGGACCACGCAGGTGATCAAGTTACAACAAAAAGTACATCAGGAGGAGCACAATTTTTGGGTGAAAAGTTAGTAAGCTGGTCTTCAAAGAAACAAGATTGCACTGCACTTTCAACCGCTGAAGCTAAGTATGTGTCTCTATCTGCGTGTTGTGCTCAAGTTCTATAGATGAGAACACAACTCACAGATTATGGCTTTACTTTCGATAAAATACCTATGTATTGCGACTCGAAAAGTGCCATAGCATATCATGCAATCCTGTTCATCACTCAAAGACTAAGCATATCAGAGTACGCTATCACTTCATAAATGAACATGTGGAAGAAGGTACTGTTGAATTATTCTTCGTGAAGACTGATTACCAACTCGCTGATCTATTAACTAAAGCCCTTCCAAAAGAAAGGTTTGACTATTTAGTTCGACGAATTGGAATGCGAAGCCTAACCCCTGAGGAGTTAGAACGTCTTCTCGAATCTTCGTGAAAATGTTTTTCCAAAAAGCTTCGCTGTAAATACTTTTGAAAAACAAAATACAAAATTTGAAAAACCAACAAAAACAAAATATAAAAATATAAAACTTTCAAAAAATTCAAAAACAATAGAAAATCAAAAATCCAAAAATATTCTTCTCATGACATGTCTCTCGTATAATCGATATTCTGTACGTTTCTAGAAATGTCATTTAACAATGATACGGGCATGTACAGATGCTTGAGCGAGAGTTCTTTATTGTTTTCTAAAACATGTCATTTCTCAAAACTTCTTCAAAAATGGCTTTCGTATACATCAGTACGAAACCCGGACCGAAATGATGACTTTTGATTATTTTTTCAAATCAAAACTCGTGCTTTTTAATGAAAATCATTAGTGTACACTTCAGTGCACTACATTTAAAAATAGTGAGAAATCATCATCATCTTGAGCACCTTTTCAAGATTGTTCAAAAAGATTTTCAAAATCTTTCAAATATTTTGTGCTCAAGATAAATCCCTCTAAAACCCTTTAATTGATATGCTTTATTAAAGGGGGAGTATAAAACAAAATGTTCCAAATTCATGCTTAAATCAAATTCGTTTGTCTCCCCAAAAGATTCTAAAATGTTGTTTAATCCGTTGATATCAAAAATATCACGAATATGCTATTTTTGAGGGGGAGGAGACGTGATTGAAATGTGATCAAAAAGTTTAATGATCGTTGTTTGAATCTCAAAATGAGCTCGACTCAGACGGAACCAATGAATTGACGGGAATCAAAGTCAGTAAATGTACCATCTCGAGAAACTTGTGATAGATATGTACCTTCATGGGTCTAACCTCCTTTTCAAGGAGTGTTTACAACTTCAAGTTAGTTACTAGAGCTAGTTGTCACCTAAAAACTGACAATGGAACCCTTTAACTAGGCAACGTAACCGTGTTTCGTGGGGAATTGTCTATCATGAGCCGATCAATTCAAAAAGTGCGAACTCTACTCTCACTGTGCAGATTTCTGTCAAAACTTATAAGTACATGTGAAGGGGGAGTGTTTCTGAAAATATAAAACTCTCGGAGTGTCTCAAACATGTTTTCTATCATAAACACTCTGAGAGATTTTCAAGAAAAATGGTTTTATGGCAACAATAGGACAGTCATGGAGTTATAAGGTGACTAAGGATAGGAAATTCATCCTATGATCCGCCAGAGCCGGAGGGATCTACCCAAGGACATCACATATAGTTAGTATTAGAAGTCCTTAGGAATGATTGAAAAAAGGAGCAATGTGAGAAAGGACAAAGAAGGGGTTGAAGAATTAAAAAGAAAAGTAAAAGAAAGGGTGAAAAGAAATAGCCCTCCATATTCAACCTTAGGGCAGAAACCGGGCTCAATTCATATGCTACTTGTTGTCACTTAGTTGACACTGGTATTGAAGACAAAGACGTCATGGACCTAGTGACGCACTGCATTAAACCTTCTAGCAACTCAATTCCTCTTAAAAGGATTTGTTTCATTCTCACTGGGAACCCTACATAATCTATCGACTTTCTCATAGAGATTGTTGATATTGAATAAGGAGACCCTCTCCCTAGTCTCCGCTAAGGAAAACCAAAATGCACTATTGAGTCTAGAGCCACGAGATTCATCAAAAGATCTCATAGGAACACTTGTCATGACATCGCTTGTTGTTCATCAATAAGGACACAAGTGATATATTCTAGAGTCCTACGCAGATCTTAGAAACCTGCCAGAACATTTATGAGAAGTTTCACATATGTGATCTTTAGTGATTGAATGGAAACTCCTGCCAGGGTCAACATTAAGCAGCCCTGACAGCAGGTCACTTCGGTAACTCCCCGTGGATTACGCTTAGTGTGTCTCAAACGGTCTACAGTCGTGGGGTGATGCTTCAGTGTACCTCAGCGACTCATCTGAACTGTAGGTGTACTTCGGTATATTGTGTTATCTCACTTGTGGGACTCCAGTTCAGGAATGGCCATTGTAAGAATTAGAGATGTGTTTTCACACTATGCTGTTAACACCCTCGAAATTCAAACTTGTAAGTGCCGGAATCTGCTTATTACTAACTTGTTTTTATGTTTTCTTCTTATGGAAGCTCCGGAGCGGATGGATCGTGCAGATTCTCTACATGCTCATACCAACAACACATGAAAGCTCTCATCAAAATCAAAGGCAACACAAAGTTAAAGATGATTCTTTGTCAACGTCAAAGAATCTACAAAGTTTAAAGACTCGAGAACTACATCATTGGTAACCAAAATACAAATAGAAGTGTGAGCATGGTGGAGAAAGACGTGGAGTCACCAAACCAACGAAGTTGACAATGGCAGACAACCACATTAACTGATCACAAAGCATGAAGGAACAAAGAATCAAGACTATTCTATATCTACACACAAAGTTCAAGCTCGAGAAAAGTAAAGGCCAAATCAAGTGGAGCATCATTTGAATGACCACCCCTTGGGGGGAGATTGTTAGCCTTAATAGTTTTATTAGAAGTGATGGTCATTCACGTTTAGGAACTTTGTAACGTGTGTTAGATATCGTGATAGAATAGTCAACGGGCTCGTGGACTTGGGCTAAGCTAATTGGTTATAAGTTAAGTTAAGCTAGCCTTATGTATGATGTAATCCAACCCAAGCCCAAACGAGCCCATGGAAAGCCTTTTAGGGCATCATGCATTCCAACTATAAATACCCCTCAAAGTCTAATTTGAGGGGTGTGCTTGAGTGTGTGTGTGTGTATGTTTTCTTTGGAATATACAACTTATTGTTTTCATCTTTCTATTCATACATACACGGTTTTAACATCAAGTCACCATATTTCTCATCTTTATTTATTTCTTCTAAGCTTAACGTTTGTGTTTGTGTTGAACGTGTTCTACGCGTAGCGTGGTTTCACGTGGTGATACTTGTGTTCGTTAAGTGGGTTTGTGATAAGGTTGATATTTGTGAGGTCCTATAGTTCACTAGAGTTGGAGTCTTTGCAATGAGTGCCAATGGATCATGATTCTTTGCTAATCTTTTTTTCCTGACTTCATTCACTTCAGTTTGGTTTTGTTTCAGAAAATCGTTGAGTTGATCAAAGTTCCCTTGATGTAAGTCTTTTGTTTGGTTGACAATAGTGACATATCGTCCCCATTCTTCTGGTAGATTGTTCAGGAACTTGATGTTGTTCACGATAGTTCTGGGTGTCAACTTGTTTTTGATCAGCTCATTCTTTAAAGTGCAGAACCTTCCATAGTAGGATTCAATTGATTCTCCTGGAGTAGATGTAAACTTCTCCCATGCAGTTAGCAGCTTGTTCTCCGTATCTTGTTGACCAATTTCTGTTCCATGACATAGCCGTCTAACACGTTCCCACATATCGAAAGCAGTTTCACAACTGTCTACAGCAGCAAAGATGTCTCTTGGTAAACCCAGTTGGATAATATGAATTGCCATGTCATCTGCTTCGACTTGTTTCTGATCCTCTTCAGTGTATTCTGATTCCTTTTGTACACGAAAAGATGGTGGGACGGGAGGTGTTGCATCAGCATTTCCAGGGTCTTGGACTTGTCGAGCTATGAAGGGTCCATTCGTAATGGATTGAATCATCAATTTTCCATTAGGTTTGGTCTTAATGTAACGAAGCATACGACTTGTCCATTGAAGATAGCCACCTTTTTCCAACATAGGAGGACGGTTTTCGGCACCGGCTGCATGAATGTCTTGTTGAGTTGCCATTGATGAAGGTATGTTATGATAAAGTTGATGTAGGATCGATTCAACAATAAAAGAGTTGTGTTTGATGAAGATTAAGCTTGGTTGTTGTAGTGAAAATTTGGTCTAAAAACTTAAAAACCTCAATAACTTCTGTTCGGAGCGTTTAGTTCATTCGGCGTGCCAATCTCCTTGTTCTCACAGTCGTTTTGATGGGTAGATCGCTGAAAACGGAGTTACGGTTCAAAAGTTATAGCCGTTTGAAGTTTTTACTCGTAATCCTTAAGCTTATGCGTAAGCTTTGGTTGCTTAGGCGTAAGTTTTGTTCCTTAGGCATAAGAGTTGAACCTTAGGCGTAGATAGTGACCTTACGCGTAATAATTAATGCTTATGCGTAGAAATATTCTGACGCGTAAGATGTTACTCTTAGGCGTAAACAATATCTTACTCGTAAGTATTAATGCTTATGCGTAAAACACAGTCTTAAGCGTAAGATTTGAATCTTAGGCGTAAAAACTCGCTTACGCGTAAAACACGAATCGTATCTCTCTAACTTATCCAAGCTAGTGAGATTTCCCAAGTCGAAGTGTTCCACAAACTTATCCAAGTGAGGGAAGCACTGAGTCACCGTTGCTGCACGAAGATTCTTAACCAAATGCTTATGCGTAAAACCTTATGCGTAAAAATAGGGTTTTGACTTTTTCTTACGCGTAAAAAGAGGGTTTTGACTTTCTGTTCTTACGCGTAAAAAATTCCCATATTTTCAGACGATTTCAGATGCACAAACAGTTTTCAAAACACTCAAATACCAAGAAAGATTTGACCTTTGTCACCTAAAGAGTTGTTTCTGCTTATGCGTAGAAACGAACAACCCAATACATACGAGTTTAAAACTGAAGAAAAACACGTAAAGCTTCGAAATTTTTCCAAAAACTAGAATCCTTAACACTATAAGAACCTCAAACCATAAGAATCTTGAAGATTTTAGTGTAAAAATTAAAGTTTTAAGCGTGACAATATTGAGAACGAAACTACGCGTAACAACACAAAAAAAACTTCAACCAAAACACTCCTAAACCATTGTTAGGCGATTGATACCAATTGTAGGACCACGTTATTACACCAACCTTACGCGTATACCACCTTATCACAAGATGAACACACGTAACCTAACACAAACACTATGCGTAGTAAATGAAGAGAGAAACAAAGATGAGAAAGATGGTGACTTAAGATGTAACTCGTGTATGTAGAGAGAAAACAAGATGAAAGGAAACTTGTATTACTTGAAAGATAAACACACACACACACACTTAAGCACACCCCTCAAATGAGACTTTGAGGGGTATATATACTCCTTATTCTAGACGCCCTAATGGACTTTCCATGGGCCTCGTGGTGGACTTGGATTGGATTGGGTTACAAGAACTTATACAAGGCTAGCTTAACATAACTTCTAACCAATTAGCTTAGTCCAATCCACGAGCCCGTTGACTATTCTAATACGATATCTAACACACGTTACAAAGTTCCTAAATGTGAATGATCATCACTTCTAATAAAAACTATTAAGGCTAACATGTGTAAGCACCTCAAAATGGCACCGTTTTTCACAACGTATAATAATATTAGTAACATACCATATTCATTCATCTTGTCACCACTAAAAATGTCACCCAAACATGAAAAAGTATAGCATGTTGATAAATGAAGAAACAAAAGAGTATCCAAATGGATCATTATTACATATGTGTCCAACATCATGCATGGTACTCATATTTCATTGTCGGGTTTATAGACAGATATGTTACCCAACTTTCCAACTTTATTCGTTTAAGTTACCAAACTTTTTTTTTGTGCAAACATGTTACTTAACTAAAAAAATGCTACATTTAGGTTACTGAATTTCTAAAACGCTACATTTAGGTTACTTAACTTACCTAAAAAAATACATTTGGGTTACTTTGATTACACTGAAAAAATAGAGGTTGAATGTTTAACTAAAATTCAGTAACCTAAGTGAACAAAATGAAAGTTTGGTAACTTAGGCGAATAAAGTTGGAAAGTTGGGTAACCTATCTGTCTATAAACCCTTTCATTGTCACTTAAAATGAATTGTAAAAATCACCAAAGTTTGGAACTTGACAATTGAGCTACATTCTCCACTTCCAAAAGTTATAAGTTTACTTCAAGTGGAAGATCTCTACTACTAAATTAAACATGTATGATGCACTTGGTCCTCAATAGTACAATGTCCTTTTACAAAAGCCATAACTATATAAGAATTCATTATTGTCCACTAAATATAAATGAGAAACAAATGTTTGTTGGTATTATCCGACTAGAATGGTGTAGTCACAAACAATCAGAGTTTGTACATGACACTTTTACGTACAAAGTATCTATACTATATAAAATGGAAAAATGGTCAAAGTGGAAAAAGTGAAAAATGTTGAAACTTGAATATTGAAAACATGGTCAATGGAGAGAGAAATAAATAATATAATTAATACTCTTATTAAAACACCCCATTACTTAAAAGTACAATAATTTATTCACATTGTACACCCAATTAAAAGCACATCTACCAAATTAAAAAACAACCAATTGAAACCGATACCGGGTTGACCCGTTGAAACCGATATCGGGTTGACCTGTTGAAACCGATACCGGGTTGACCCGGGACGCTTCAAACCCGGCGGGCTGACCCGGTTTAATTTGACATTTTTTCGACCAACCTATCGGTTTGACTCGGTTTAAATCGACCTGTTTTTTTATCGGAACGGTTCAACCAGTTGAATCACCCGGGTGAAATCGGGTTTCAAATTTGACAAAATTATATGAGAAATGATGAAGTAGTTGTGGAACCCGTGACAATTTTTTTGAAAGGAGAGACCAAGTAATTGTAGTTTTTGGTTTATTTTGCTTTGACACATGTAATTTGTCATTTGTATAATGTTATTTTAAAAAATGTTGCTCTTGCACCATTTAAGGGACTAGCATATATGAATCGTCGTTTAAAAGTTAATATATATTGTATAGCCCTTTGTCCGGTGTATCAATAATGTTATGTAAGTTTATTAAAATCACAAAAAATAAATAGTATTGTTATCTTTAGCGATAATTATTTGTACATCAAACAAATAGCTTTGAACAATGCATAAATATCTATACAAATTGATAGTACAAAATAATCTTATATGGTGATATCCAATTTGCAAAGTTACAATTTTAAAAGCCACACACCAAATGATAAACGTTACACATGTAAAAAAAATAGTTATCACTGCCTAAATTACTGACAAAACAAGAAAAAGTGGTCACACATGTTGGCTATACCTCTAAACTACAATATAATATTGCCAACTACATAATACCGTTGCTTTTTGTAATGCTTGAATCTATTATTACTAAAAATCTTAATAACTTAAAACAATCCTATTAGAAAATATACTCACACACTTAGATCGACTCCATATAATTTTTTAAAAAACTATATATTTATGCTGCTATGCAACCATGCATCAGAATTGTAGTTATTCGAAAACGATTCTCTAATGCTACAAATACAGTTTGTTGAAAGAAACTTATGGGTCGTCGGAACTTTGCAGAAAACTAGACATCGCTGCCGCTAGGCGCGGGTACTCCTCTTAAATTAATTGATTGTATGAGAAAAGTTCAATATAGATCAAATATTCTATAAAGATCTAATTTATTTTTTGATTAAAAAAATTAATAGAAAAAATTCATTTTTTTTTTAAATTAAATATCTCACAAACCGTTAACCGTACGCAAAACTAATCATACCATCGCGACGAGCATTAAATCATCTTTATACAGACGGGCACTTCGATATACTTTCGACGAACGTTTTTTCGATTTTTTCTTTCAGATACGTCTGGACAGATCACATAAATCACATGTGATTTTTCCAGACGTAACTGAAAAAAATGAAAAAAATCGTCGAAAGTATATCGAAATATCCGTCCACCGAAAAATAAAAAATAAAAATACTCGTCGCGATGGTGTATATTTTTTCAGTTGACGATTTACCGTTTACAAGATATTTTATTTTTAAAAAAGAGGTGGTAAGTGTTTTTATTTTTTTTTAATAAAAAAATGAGTGGCTAAGGTTAGTTTATTGAATCTTTAAATAATTTTAATTATACATTAGTCTCAACTCTTGATTGTATTACATTTTATATATTTTTTTATTATTTTTTATAATATTGTTTTTATTATAAAACTGCGAAACAAAAAGTATAAAACATAAAATATACATTTTGACTATTCAAAAGTAGTACAACACAAGAAATACATAGCAGAAAACCACAAAAACTGTCTTTTCTAGTTCTAAAAGTGGGTAAACTTCCAAAAAAAACGCAAAACATAAAATATAATGTTTGACAAGTCAAAAGTAGTAAAAATCAAAAGATACGAAACAAAAAACAATCAAAATTTTCTAAATAAAGTGACTAAAAGGGCGGCAAGGAAGGGTAAAGAGGGTACAAATAGTACTACCCTACTAAAAATCACTTAATTACGCATTGTGCGTGAAAACTACGGTTATTTACATACTCTTATGTGCATTTAGTTTATGAGGAGAGATCGTTTACATATTAAAGGACAAATTTCAGTCACTCATTTTTTTGTTAAAAAAAATGTGAGTAATTAATTAATATTTAAATTAAATATTTAATTACACTCATTTTTATATAATTTAAATATCTCATGAACCGTTAATTGTTAGAGAAAAAAAAATATACTGTTACGACAAAATTTAATTATATTTCTATAAACGGAAACTTTGAAATACTTTCGACAAACTTTTTTTTATCTTTTTTTTTCACGTTTTCTTTTCAGTATTGAAATTCGCATGACATGTCACATGTGATTTAATAGTAATATTGGAGTTCGAACACTAAATATCCGTATTAAAATTGAAATAAGTATTTATTTATAAATCAAAGACTTTTCCCATTTTTGCAATGGAAAACACACATTAATGGCTTTTCAACCATATATCATGCATTGTATTCGAATTATAAATTATAGCATTTTATTTATAAAATTTTTATAATCACATGTGAAAAAAATCACACGTGGTAACAATCACATTTGATTGAGATAACGTGTGATAAAAATCACATGTGATTTTATCTGTTTTATTCAACTTTAACGAATTAACTGCACTAATCTACAATTCAAAACATAATGTGTTATATATGGTTGGAAAGCTTAATAAATTCCTAGTTTAAAAAAAATTACATGTTTAGATATTCGGATATTTCAATTAGTGTTGAATCACATGTGATTTCTCATGCAAGTTTCAACAAAAAAAAAAGAAAAAAAGAACGTGAAAAAAACAATAAAAAAAGTTTATTGAAAATATATCAAATTGTCCGTATATATAAAGGTAATTAAATGCTCGTCGCGATGGTATAATTTTTTTCGCTTAACGATTAACGGTTTAAGAGATATTAATTTTTGAAATACAATGGGGTAAAAGTGGGTTTGTTATCTAATATAAAAAATGAGTGATTATAATTGACCTCTTGGTATGTAGGAAAACTTTTTGTATGTAAATGATCTTAATTCATAGTTTATATCTTCCTAATACAACATTCGTCTCAAAATAATTGTCATCCTAGAAATAACACGCACTTTAGGAAAAACATAATTATTATTGCTTTCTCTTTACTTTTTGCGGGATGATAGTTTTACCTTTAACTAATAATTAATCACTTAGTTAATGTTTAGTAGCATATAATTAAAATGTAATTTTTAACACGCCACCCAACTACTAGATTGCATGCTAATATTTAGTTTTTCCTGAAGGTAAAACTATGATATACTTTTTGCGGGCTAATATTTAGTAGCATACAATTAAAATGTGTTTTTTTTAAAAAGGGATTGAGTCGTAGAATAGCAACGTACTTTTCCAAGTGTCTCATTCTGGTACGTGTACTTTTTTTAAGCTGTAGAATAGCAATGTACTTTCCATAAGTGTCCCGTTCTAGTACGTGTACTTTTTTTAAGTTGTAGAATAGCAATGTACTTTCCATAAGTGTTCTAATTTGGTACGTCCTACTTTCATAAGTGTTCCAATTTGGTACGTCATCCCACGTACTAAATTAGGACACTTATGAAAAGTACATTGCTATTCTACGACTTAAAAAAGTACACGTACTAGAACGGGACACTTATGGAAAGTACATTGCTATTCTACAGCTTAAAAAAAGTACACGTACCAGGATGGGACACTTGGAAAAGTACATTGCTATTCTACGACTCAATCCCTTTTAAAAATAAACGTGGACTATTAATTTGGTATGTAAAGAGTATATAAATTCTCTCCTTTTAACCTTTTAACACACCACCCAACTACTAGATTGCTTAATTATGCACAGGCAAGACTCTTCCTAGTCGACGCTGGAGAAAATGGTGCGACGGCAAGTCGTCATTGTGATTGTCAGAACCATGGAATGGCAGAAAGTTGCAGGAGGGGTTGAAGCTCATTTTTTAGATGACATGAAGAGAGAAAATGGTTTATTTGTTTGTCTGTTTTTTGTTTTTTTAAAAGGGTTTTACCGGTAAATGTATTACTCCAAAAAATGTTTAATTACAATGGATATGGGTGAAATCACATATCTTAGCCCGTTACATAGGCGGTAAAGCTAACATAACAAGCAAAGCTACTTTTAATAATGAAGTAACGACTATAACCAGATTACATTTGACTCAAACGACTCCAAACATAACCTACGACTTTCCTACCGCGAATCTTGATATCCCAAGCGTCACAAAAAGCCAATTGATCTTCTGATAAATCATGAGCGTTGTACTCAACATCATCATCATACAGATCATATGGATCATCTTTCATTTCATACAAACTCTTGGTCCCGTATCCACTCTCACTTGCCACGAAAGTCCCAGATTCGTCATAAACATTTTCCGCTTCACCCTCACTATCCTCTTCAGCACACAAACTCCAAAAACCCGGTTGTGTACTTGTTACAACTGGTTTTGCACTAATAGGAGGAGTATTCTCATTAATCTGTTGCACCTCATTCATATTATGTCCCAAATTCACTGATTTAGCCACATTGGTTGCAGTATTTGAATGAATAATAGGCTTATTCTCATCATTATTTTCTTCATACAAACTGTTAAGCACATCAAAAGTGTTAGATGTATTTACCACATTTGCATCCTTGTTTTGTTGTCTAGACATAAATGCGTCATTTGAGTTAGCCTTTGATGTAGATGCCTCGTTTTTCTTTCATTGGTTAGCTACAGGCCGATAAGCCATCTTATTTGTTACATGTACACGGTCAAACTTTTCAGAATTAGGACATCTTCGTTTAACTTTCTTAAACCCATCATTTTGGTCACGATTCACTATAACGTTAGGCATTGGAACAACAGTATTCTTTGAACATTCAACATCCGTGTGACAAAAAATTTTACATGACCACACTACGGGGGGGGGGGGGGAGGGAGGGGAGGGTCCATTCATATTCCACTCGAATGAAAAAACGAGTGTACCCTGGTTTGTCTAGCAACAGGACGACAACAACTAACCGAACTTTCAATACATTGTCCGCATTTATTTCGATAAGTTCCCTAGCATAGATGTTCCTACCCCACTATTCCTCACACATTGTAGTTGTGTAAGAGTCTTGGAGCATAGAAGTACCCAATTTCGAAGCAATTACACTTAAACCATCACCGATAAAAGCGGCCATAGGGTCATCATGAAACATGACCCATACCGAGCTAGAGATATCAATTATGCATGCATTAGTAGGGTCCCAATCAGTATTAACTTTCATAATAGCTGCATGTATAGCCTCATTAACGCTATCACAAATATTTTGACTAGCCTGGTCATTCATAAGGTCAAGTCCAATGTTGTCTTCAATCGTTTTAGTTGGTTCAACATTACCAACAACATGTAGTGTAGGACTAAACTCTTTAGGCATGTTCATCTCAGAGTTATCTCCACCAAAAGACTCAACATTACTAGGTTTTAATGGTAGTACAACATCACCCAATAACACTAGTTTTCCTTCTAAAATTTACTTTTCAATGTCATGAATTTTATCAGCCAATAAAGAAAGATTAGGAATACCATATGTATCAAACAAAAATGGAAAATGTTCGTTTCCAGCAGGTTTTAGCTAGAAAAATAGCCACATTTTCCCTAGCACAACTCGACACAATTGTCGAAAGATTATATGTTTTCTTTTTTTCTTCTTCTCCCATCTCCATTCCGAATCCAAAAACCCACTTTTCATTCTCACCTCATGCACAAAACAATCAAAAACAAGAAGCACTAGTAACATCTAAATATTCAATACAATGTAGAAACCCTAAAGAAAATTAGGGTTTATAAACGAATGCAGAACCACAGATTCTCACATGATTGGAAACCATAAACTAACATTGTTGTAGTAACGATGAAGTTCAAGAAACAAATTAATAGACTTAAGGTTAATACAGTCACGGAGATCAAGAAGACCCTAGATCAGTTATAAACGAATAGCAGGACAAATCATTGTCTTCAAACGTCAAATTAAACAGCAGCAAATCAGCGAGTATGAAAACCGATCTTAAACTAAAACCCTAAATCGAAAAATGAAACCCTAATAGCAAACCTAGAATCGAGAAGCAAGCAGTTAACCCAAGGATTAATAACACAAAAGACAAAATGTAAGATTGTATTAGATTCAGCAAATGCAGTGTTTGGTTATGTGTCTCTAAGCTAGAGTCTACACATTATTTATTTTATATTTGTAGTTGTTTTGTAACCCTATCTAATAAACTAGTTGTTGTTTTTATTATTTTTAGTGTTTAGTGTTTTAATCACATACGTTTAACAAAAAAATCTCACAGAATGAGGTGTCATGTAATTAATGGCATTACCTTTCTTTCTATTGAATTGCCTCTCATATTTTCATTTAGAAATTTGCTCGCCATATAATTGTGTAAATTTATTTTTGTAAAATTTATGTGGTTATAGCATTTATATTTTTTAAATATGAATTATGACCCTTTCAATTCTTTTATTCTGCTTTAAAATTTAAATACGTTCTGTAATTGTTTAACTTCTTATAATCTACAACTAAGAAAAATCATATGCTATTACATTTCAGTTGAAGAAATTAATCCTCAACTTATATCGCGATCTTTATGTTTACTTATAGTATGTAAATCAGTTTAGAGATGGGACGAGAATGGTTTTGTTGTTTGGTTTTCCGTGTTGAACGGTAAGGACCCGATGAGATTGATATAGATCAAGAAGCCCGGGTAACACTTAAACAAGAATCACAGTTCACTGTTGTGAGGCAGTATTTGCCCAAGCGTGTGAAAACTTGTGTGGTGTTGTGTGTTTAGAGACGCTTGTATTTTAGAGATAAACCCTTTGGGAGTGATCGACGGCCGCCAGGGTGCCAAGTGTCGATCATCCGAGAGTAAACAAGGAGAACATATGTCATTCGTCCTTTAGCTTGTAGTATTGTTTGTCGCTGATGAGTGTCTAAATACTCATCATTTTTGTACCATTTAAACTGCAAAAACATCTGAAAACACTCAGAAATGCATCAAAATGATAAAAATATCACAAATAAGTGTTTTATGTGTTTTAAATGCAAAAATATCAAAATCTGGTGAAAAACGTATCAAATTTGCATAATTGGCAGTTTTAGTCCCTCAAGTTTCAAAAGTTGTCAAAAACAGTCCCTGGTAAATCTAAATAAAGAGAAATGATATTCAAGGTCCCTGAAATATTCTAATTTGTCAAAAATGGTCCTTGAATAAATCTTTTGTAAAATGGCAGAAAAGGTCCCTGAACTTTCAAAATTGTCAAGTTTGGTCCCTGGAAAATTTGAAATTGTCAAAACTGGTCCTTGTACTATTGAAGTTTGTCAGTTTTAGTCCTTGTATCAACTTTGGAAAATTACAGGATTGGTCCTTCAAGAATTGGATAATTACATTTTGGTCCTTGTTATATTAAACTAAACCTTGACCCTTTCCCACATTTTGACCCCTGCCTTACCTGTGAACCCTTACCCATTTTGAACCCCTGGTCAACCCCAGTCAAACCAGAGGTTTCCCTCCCACCAAGTCTTCCTCTTCTCCACTTGCCTGTACACTCTGCAACACCTCACCCAAACTTATCCCTGCACCCTTATCCCTTCCAACCCCTCTCCCATCACTCCTACAATCCACCCCCCCCCCCCTAGCTGCAAAGTCAGAAGCCCCAGAAGTCAAAATACACTTTTCCCGCCAAAAACCATAAAATGGCCAAACTGACCTCTGCTCTCCCATTGGCTCTAAAATGTGGTGGGATTTACTCTAAAGGACACGTGGAAGCTTTCAAATGTATAAAAAGGAAGAAAGAGGAGGAGATAACGAGTAGTTAGTTTTTTTAATTCATTGTATGTCGTTTTTATAAAAGTTTCTCAATTAGTATCCTAAAATGTAATCTTAAGCTTTTATTGTATTAAAACCAAGTTACTTAATCATTTTTATCAGTTTCAAGTCCTAATTCAAGATCTCAGTTACATTTCAAATTTTCAGTTTACTGTTGCAAACTTTTAGCTTCAAGTTCTTGAATTCAAGCTTCCAAGAGCTTATGATTTAGTTTAGACAGGTTTACTTAAGTTTATTAAAGCTTTTGATAAGCTTGGGAGGCAGTTAAAAGCTCTTTCACTTATGGTCAACAAAAGTCAAATAGGAGCAAGAATGGCTTTGGTGCTGATAATGGGTGTTGCAGAAGCTTATTTGGGTTAGAGTTAGTGAGGTTAGAGTAGGATTTGGTTTGGTTTCAGTTTGCATCAAAGTTGGAATCCTGTGAGTTTTATTCTAATTTCTGTTTTCTTTTCAAAACTGCAGTTTATGCTTACTGTGTATCTGAGGCATTTAATGATTGTGATATGTTTATATAGTTGTAATTTGATCATATGAGCTCAGTTTGATGGTCTGTTTAAGCTAGTTTAGAAGTTTGTTTCAATTTCAGTTGCATAACAGTTGCAAAAGTAGTGTTTGGATCTGTGGGTTTAAATGTACTTGAGATTAGTTCAGTGGTAGAGACCTGTTGTCTCATGCTTGTGAAGCTATTGTATGCTCATATCTGTCATAATCTTGTACCTGCACACCCTCTAAAGTCAACATCACATGTAATCTATCCTATTAGCTTATCTGTTAGTGATTTTGAAAATCAAAGTCTTATTTTGTGTTTGAAATTTATAGAGCTAGCTTGTTTCAGTCTTATTTCATCATTATATGTCATCTTCAGTTCACAAATCATGATCAAAGTTCAATATAGTCAACATTTAAGTTTTGTTAAAAAGTCAAAGTCTTGAAAATTCAGTTTTTAGCCAACTGAGATGAATTTTCCTTGACTCATCTTTGGGCCAAAATCAGTGTAACTTGTAGCTTTTAAAACCTCTGTTGGTCTACTTTCTTATGGCTATTTTTATAAATTTTTGTCAATTTTTTATAAGTGTCAAAAGGGCTTGTCAAAATGAGGTCAGTTGCCCTGTGCAGGGCATTAAGCCTGCACAGGGCTTTTGCAGATCTAGCAGCCCTTGCCACAAGCTCATTTGAGCTTGGCAAGGTCTGACTTTTGGTTTGCATGTTCCCAACCAGGTGTAGTTTAGATCCCATGTACTGTTTTTCCTTTTTAGCTTATCTGGTAGCTTATGCTTAAGCTCAAATAGACCCCCTTTTTACTGTTTTTAAGCCAAAAACTTGTTTCATCAATTCTGTTAAGCTTGTAATCCAGTGGGTAAGAGCAGTTGAGATTGGTTATTTTTAAGTTCATTTAGCTTATTATAGCTTCTCTTTTGGTTGGGTAGCCTTTGGATCCCATCTGCTTATCAAAGTGCTTATTTCAATAAGCACTTTGATCATCAGTTTCATAATCTGCCACATAGCCCCATGATTTTCCATTTTTCTTAGCTTCCTAATATTATTTTAAGCATTTCCTGAATTTTTCAGATTTTTCCTAGCTTGTTTGGTATTTTTCTGCATTTTATTTAGTTTTTAAGCATTTTTAAATAGCATTTAATACAAAAAATTAAGAAAAGGTTCAAAAAAATAATTTTTCAATTTTCTTAAGTTAAGATAAATATAAAAAGCCAAAAAAGTATTTTTCCATATTTTTCTTAGTTAAATTTGTATTTTTAAATAATTTAATTAGTTTTAAGTAGTTTAAAATTCATAGAAAATAGAAAAATAATCATAAAAATACAAAAATAGTTTTGAAAATTCTAGTTTGATATTTTAGACTTTTCCATTTCATAATTTTATTTTTCTAGCTTTATTTCCTAATTTCTTGTATTTTAGGTAATTATTTAATAGTAAAAAATAGTTTTTAATTAATAATAATTAGATAAATAGTTATAAAAATAATTTTCTTTTTCTATAAATTTTGTTTTATCATTAGGATTGTAAAAATGTATTTTTCATATCTTTAGGATTTTTATTTCTTAGATTTCACTTTTTATTTTGTACGTTTACGTAATTTTTATTTAAACGTAAGTTTTTAGTTTTCAGTTTTAAACGTTCATCATTTTAAATATAGTGATAGCGTTTATTTAATAGATTTTATCTTTTTAACTTTCTTTAATTTGCATTTAAGCCCCTGTAGTTTATGGGCTCTTTCTGTAGTTTTAATAAATCAAAAATCCTTTCCCGTTCAAATCCCTCGATCACTACACGTTTGACTATTCTCGCACAGCTCGTTGGGACTTAACGACCTGGGGAAACACTATACTCTCCTGATCTTCATTGCATTCGTGTTTGAGCAGTTTTAAGCTGATTACGGTCTGCCATTCACAAGTGGCAGGCTTGAGTAATTTAGCTTAACTGTTTTGCGCGAATCAGTCGCGCGTCTCCACTGTGCAATGTCAAATGGTACATCTTAATCGCTAGTGACAGTTGGGGACCAGAGGCTTTGTCATTTCTTAGTCAGGCGTGAGAGGTCTTCCCAGGCTCTACGCAGCCTGGGATTTAAGCTGGGACTTTTATCAAATGTTGATTGGGCCTTGGTGATGGGCTTGATTCGAGCGTGATTAAATGGGCTTGGGCCATTAATATTAATATGTTATCAAGTCCCCCCAATCTAGTATTAGATCATGTACTATGATGTGATGCTGTACTTTACTATATCTCAGTCCCCCCTCCCCCGTGCATGCCTTTCCTACCAAGGTTAGCCCCAGGCTCTTTATTGCCAGGATGATGGTCACATTTGCCTTTTGTGATGATGACTAGATGCAGGCTTTTTTCCTCGATCAGGGTTGTAAGTTGAATTGGAAAATGTGTGTTTTTAATGTTTTCATGAAGATGTGTAGGAATATCCTGCCTCGGATTTATTCGCTATCTTTGGGATCTGACGTGTCTTTAATGCCTTTGAGATTGTAGACGGCGTCACCCTGGCATTTCTTTAGTGGTGAGTATAATGCGTCCCTTCGACTATACCTGACGTATGTGTATATATAAACGGTACTCGCGTCTTGCAGAGTGTCTACCACGTCCTTTATTAAATGTTTGGTAACTCAGTGAGCGTTTGCCAAGTGTCATACGCTGATTCGTTTTTTTGCCTATAAGTAGGGTTAGAAATATGAGGAGGTTACAACTTGAAACAATCAAAGCCTTTTTTCCTCCCATTTTTTCACATCATTCCCAAACCCTAAAAACTTCTTTCAATAAGGTTTTTTCATAGGCTTTTATTTACGAAGGGCATTTTGTCTTCCTTTGGTTTTCGTTGTGTAAGATGGAGAGTTGTCATTTCGATGGCGAAGACATTTGTGGTCTGGGATCCTTTACCCGTGTATAGGGGTTGCATATGGCCTCTTCTTCCCTTTTCCAACCTTGATATCTCCTGGATGTATGTTGATCCCCGTAGAGTTTCGTAAGTGATTTTTAGGATAGAAGGCGTGGAGGGTCTTGCATCAGACTTACTATCTCGCTTTAAGTCCTATCAGGGTGATTTGGTCATCCTGATGAGAAACTTAAATGTTACACCGTATACTCAATGTGGGCTTGGCCATCTTGGGGTGAAACTTAAATGTTTCACCATACATCCATGGTGGGGTGCATCGACCGTCATGGATGGAATCTCCATCAGTGACCCATTGTTGCACCTGTGTATCTGTGTGGCCATGGTAGTGGCTAACGCTCGATTTAAGGTGGGAAACAATGCTCACATAGAAATGATGGAGAGGTTGAGGGTCACTTTCGAGGTGTCTGTCCAGGGACTAGTTGTTCCCGATAGACTTCTGATAACATCAAATAGTCCTGATATTTTAGCGTCAATTTTCCCCTAATATGCTCATCATTTGTATCATTTTACTTGAATATATACTCTTATTTGTTAATATTTCATTTTCAGGTTAATAATGAGAATAGGAACGAAGAGACATGGAATTGGAAGGTTATTAATGAAGATACACAAAAGTATGCTGACCAGAAAAGAGTTACGGCGTAAATGCTAACCAGAAAAGAGTTAACACTACAAGATCAAAGTCAACATTGACCAAGATTATGGTGTAACTTCTACACAAGTTAAGCCGTATATATATTTCCAAGACTTAGAGGAATTTCGTGGGCCAAAGAAGTTACGACGTAACCACTTTCATGGTTACGGCGTAAAGTGGTTAACAAGAATTCTACGTTTGTAACTTACCTTTAGGTTACGTTGTAGTTTCATCACTGAGGATAAGATCGTCCTAGATTCAAAGGTTAAGGCGTAACTAGTCTTAGAGGTTATGCCGTAACTTAGTCGAGACTATAAATACAAGCCCTAATTCTGCATTTTCATGTCATCTCTTGTCACCCTTTCCCAGGGGGAACGACTAGGGCACGACTTCAAGGCATTATTCAGCAACATACAAGTCATTTTCAAGGGAGAATTCACGCCATTCACTACATAAGTTTTAGTTTTTCATATTACATTCTTGTATTTAATTTGATGTCTTTCATTATGATGTTTAACATTGAATTTTCTGCATGTTTTAATATGATCAGCTAAACACCTTTGGTGTTATCCTAGTTAAGAAGTTGTTATTCTTATGATGTAGTTTTCTCGTTTTCATTACACTTTATATGTATACTTTCTTTGCTTATTTCAGGACACCCACGTTTTGGTAGCATGGAAGTTTGGGTAGAATCTAGGAAGCTAGGAGAACTGACCATAAGACCTTAGTGAATCAGGTTGCGAGTAGTGGTAAGAATTGACCATAGGACTATCACTATCTTGCGTGAGAATTTTACCCAACGATCACTTTCCAAACGGAGATGCTTACGAAGTTAGGAGAGACCGAAGATCCGACCAACAGGGTTTCATTGAATAAGTCTTAGATCATAGCAACACTTAATGACTCTTCCATAGGGTAAACCCACGAACTCTTGTAATTATTAGGTTACAGAATAGGATTCTATGGAAGATAGGACTAGACGAATTGACCAACTGAGTCTAGTGACTTAAACCCCTATGTAGAGCAATAGAAAACATTAATTAGAAAACATAATCATATCATAACAAGATTAGTAACTAGGCTAGCACATTTTTCCCTATTGATTATCTTTCCTTGTTTAATTGCTTTTATTTTTATTTCATTTTTTTAGTTTATAATTATTCAATATAAAACCCCCTTTAAAACAAGTGACACTAGAATTTAAATTAGATCCATACGCATAGGTCTTGGGATAACCTCGGCTTTACCGAATACTACACTACACACGACTGGGTACACTGCCCGTTAGTGCATTAGGTCGACCTTAGGTAGACGAGACTTTTATAAAAATTAAAACCTGGTCAGAAATCTTGCATCAATGTCCATTCTTCTACTGCGGAAAGCGTGTTTGCCTCGCCTTTGTGTTTACTTCTTGGACTGTGTTGTGACCTTTTCTCCTATTTTCGAGCCAAACCGCCTATGTATTTGTGCGAAAGTTTCCTATGGGTTAGTTGGCTGGTTAAGGAGAAAGGTGAACGATCTTTCTAAAACCCAGGCCTATTACTCGTTATTCTTAAGTAATTTGAAACCTGAAATTGTCATGTCGCGTTTAGACTACTTAGAAATTTTATGGTCGGATGTTTGTAATCCGTGATGTATCAGGATTGTTTGTAGAATGTACAGGCATGTAAAGTCGTGGGTTTTGTAATAGGGTGGATTACCCCAATAATGAAATTAACTGTTCATCAATTTATTATTTTGTATATACCAGGCACATGTAGGCCTTTTAGTTAGGATGTTAGAACCCTGAACTCTCAGTGAAACAGGCTTGTCTAGCCAATTTACTGTATGTATGTGTCCAGGCACATGTAGGTCAGGGTTTTTAGTTAGGATGTTGTAATCCTGAACTCTTAATGAAATTAGCTTTCAAGCCAACTTATTATATGTGTTGTTATTCTATGTTTAGTAATCAGTTATACATGAAGAATATATGCCGTAAAAAGTTTGTTTAAGTTTGACACGATAACAAGTACTTGTGTTTTTCCATGCACATTATAACTAATACGATTGACTAGCTATCTTCCAACAACTTGCTCGTGGCAAGTTGTGGGTATGTATGTACCTTGGAATAGGCATGCGCGATGAATTCGTATGCAAGGCGTTGTCGAGTGTACTCCCTGCTTTTTGACCCGCATGCACCTTTTGTTCATGAGCATGTTCATAAAGGCTAATTTATGTTTGAGTAAATGCATGCTTGTATGAATAGTCAGTTAAATGTTACACTTGCAAGAAAAATGCTGGATTGTCATTGCATATTTGTAAAAATAGTACAAATGAGCTATCCTGGCTGTTAGAAGCCTCGATGAAAAGATAAAAAGAAATCCACCTAAGTGTAGCATGTCAATCAGGCTAGATGCTTGCCATTAGAGCGGAGTATGATCCCTCTTAGGTGGTGCCTAGCAGGTAGGGCTTGGTTTTGTCTAGCGATCCACCCTTAGATGTAACATCGTTTGAGGTTGGATGCATAACATGCTAGGGTAATGTCATCCCCCTTAGGTATTGTTAATAGGTAGGAACCAATGTTGTTTTCCTGACAAATGATGTATGGCCCTTCCCAATTGGGAGCGAGCTTACCCTAACCTGCGGCCTTGCTGACCTTATTTCTATGCATTAAATGGTCGCCAGGTTTGAAACACTCTGGGTGAACGCGTTTGTTGTAATACTTTGCCATTTTATATTTGGAGTGTGCTAGGCGGATGGAGGCCAAGTCTCGCTTTTCTTCTGCTAGTGCTAGGTCCAGTCTGAGGGAATCTTCATTTTTTTCCTCATTGACCATAACAACTCTTTCCATTTGGATGAGCAACTCAACATGTATCACAACTTCAGTGCCATAGACAAGGTTGAAGGGTGCTTCCCATGTTCTTTTCTTTGGCGTGGTTCTGTGTGCTCACAATACGCTTCAGAGCTTGTCCACCCAACAAGTCTTGTATTCCTTCATCCTTTTCGTAATGCCTTTTACGATCTCTCTGTTGGCTACCTCTGCATGACCATTATCTTGGGAATGGTAAGGAGATTTGGTAGCTCTAAGGATACCCTGATTTTTGCACCATGATTTGAATGGCTCACCGATGAATTGTGTCCCGTTATCAGTTATGAGTGTTTGTGGCATGCCGAATTGAGTGATGATTTGATCGTAGACAAAGTTTCAGACCTTTCTTGAAGTTATGGAGGCTAGCATCTTTGCTTCGACCCCCTTGGTGAAGTAATCTACGACTACAATCTTGTGTTTGACATTTCTAGGGGTAGTTGGGAATGGTCCGCATTGTCGATGCCCCATTGATGGAATGGTCAGGGTACAATTATAAGGATGAGGTTATGATATGGCTTGCGTTGAACATTAGCGTAAGCGTGACATTCTTGGAATGTTTTGAGATCAGCCTCTACGTCTTGATTTACTGTTGGCCAGTAGTACCCCATCCTGATTGCTTTGGCTGCTATAGCGCGTGACCCTAAGTGCATGCCACACATTTCATTGTGTATGTCTTGAATGATTATTCGTTTTCAGTCTGGCACATCTTGCCATTGGACCCCTGAATGTCTTGTGGTATAAGGTGCGATCCCTGATGGAGTACATGATGGCCTTGTGCCTGATTCTCAGTGTATCCACTTTGTCAGGTGGAAAAATACCTTGAGATAGCCAGTTGAAAATGGGAGTCATCCATGTGTCTTCTGTCTCGACCTGGGATACCTCCACAGGCTAGAGGATGGATTTCTCGTTGATGACTTCTACTAGGACATCCTTTCTGAAATGTTTGAAAGTAAGGGCGGCCAGTTTGCTTAGAGTGTCTGCTCATTGGTTTTGTCCCCTAGGATTTGAGTGATGGAGAAGGATGTGAAGTATGGCAAGATCTGTTAACCTGTGTCAAGTACAGCTTCATTGGCTCCTCTTTTTCGCTATATTTATCGCGTACTTGTGAGGCTACCAATAATGAGTCAGTAAATACCTTGATTCTTTTAACTTCCATTGTTTTGGCTATTCGCAAGCCTGCTAGTAGCGCTTCGTATTCTGACTCGTTGTTCGAGTCTTTGAAATTGAACTTCAGGCATACGTGAAGTCGTGCCCTGATAGGCTTGTAAGCACTAACCCTGCCCCTGAACCTTGTTTACATGACGCTTTGTCAGCGTATAAAGTCCATGTTTCGTCATCGTGACCCGTGGGTGTTGGCTGTGTTTTTGACTTCTTGCCTAGTATTATTGGGGGTGGTGTGTCGACTTCGGCTAGAAAGTCTGCCATGATCTACCCCTTGATTGAGTGTCTGGATCCAAAAGTGATTTCATGCTTGCTTAGCTCGATCGCCCCTTTTGACATTCTGCCTGTATACTCGTGGTTCGATAGAACCTGTTTCAGGGGCTTGTCTGTTAGGACGTGTATCGGATGTGCCTGGAAATACCTCTTGAATCGCTTGGATGATGGTAGCAGGGCGAACACCAGTTTTTCCAATGGAGGGTAATTGACTTTTGGGTCTTATAGTATTGTGCTAAAGAAGTAGATTGATTTTTGGACTTTCTCTTGTTCTTCTAAGAGTACTGACCCGATTGCCTCCTAGGATGCTGCTAGCTACATGGTGAGGGTTTCACCTAGCATTGGAGCCGTCAGGGTGGTAGTTCGTTTAGGACACTTTGAGGTCTTGAAATGCTATTTCAGCTTCTTCCTTCCATTTATATACCTTTTTCTTGTTGCATTCGATTAGTACTTTGAAGAATGGCAACTACTTCTTTGATGCTCGTAAGAGAAAATGGTTGAGATCTACGGGTTTTCCATTTAAGCTTTGTAGCTCTCTCAGGTTCTTGGGAAGAGCCATGTCTAGTACTGCTTAAATCTTTTTGGGGTTAGCCCGGATTCCCATGGCGTCGATTATGTGGCCCAAAAACTGGCCTTCTTTGACTCCGAATGTGTATTTTGTAGAAAACTAGAAGGGGGGGTTGAATAGTTTTGCCAATTAAAACTCGTTTTAAACTATTTAGCTCGACTTATGTCAATCTATTTGGATGTGTGTTGGATGTTGACAATCAAGAATATAGAAATATAAACATGTAATGAAAAGATAAAGAGTAAGAAGCACAAAACCACAACGCGAGTATTTATAGTGGTTCGGCTACAAGGACACCTTCCTTGCCCTACTCCACTCCCCGAGTCACCTACTCGAGAGTTTGTAATCACTACACAACACCGACTCCTTATGGTGGAGAAACCTTCACAACGTTTCCTACTCTTTTTCCGGTACTAGGCTAACCACCGGGTTCTTTCACACCAAGGTGAACCACACCTACCACAACGTCGCCTACCCTTTATCCGGTACTAGGATAAGTACCGAGTTCCATTACAATGGAGGAACTACTATCCAACACAACACCAACGACTAATCCCCAAAGGAGACCAACTCCATATTACAACATCATCAAGGATATCAATATCCTTGGATCCAATACTAATCTATCTTGTACATCGAAACACACCATATCGAATGTACATTTTAGGCACCTTTCACTAATGCCTTTACCTAGATCTTCAAGACACCCTTCACTAATGTCTTGTGACTTGACTTCTAGGCACCCTTCACTAATGCCTACAATACGGACGATCGGCACCCTTCACTAATGTCTTCATCTCGACACTTGAGACATCTTTCACTAATGTCTTCAACACTACACTTCTTAGAGAAAGAAAAGAACCATCAACAAGAGGACTTCAGTAGTCTTGATGATGAGGAAGCATGGCAACTCATGGACTTGAGCTTGCTTGACTTCAAAGGTAGTGATTTCGCCTTTAAGAGGAACCTAGAGAATCACACAAAAACAAAACTAATAACATAGATCTCTTGGATCTGGGGTTAGAGAGTTTTTAACTCAAGGGGAAAGTATGTGAGAAAAGGGGTGTGAAACAATGAAGAAATGGCTCACTATTTATAGAGAGAAAATGCCTACTGTTCCCCGGATCCCTCCTTTAAGAGATCCGTCTAGCGTAAAGCTAGGGATCCGTGGGACGCTCCTCTTTGCCCATGGGTCATGGGTCATGGGTCATGGGTTATGGCTTAATCCATGGGTATTTTTTTAGATACAATGTATCTAATGAGTGCAATGTATCTAGTCAAGTGGGTATGGGTCAATACCATGGGTTATGGATATGCTCCATGGGTTGTAGTTATTTATCCATTATATAATACATACTAGTTATGTATATATTTGCCCAATATGTAAACACTAGTTGTTGTACATATGTATTACTAAATCATAAAATCACTTATACATGTTTTAGTGGTTAGAAAACTATTGGCTCAAACTATTTACGTATTTTATTTGTTTCATTAAAATGATTTTACGTTTGTTATCGACAAAACATTAGAAGATCGTAAAATATAAATAAACGTTTTTACGGCTTATTTGTATTAACAATCTCCCCCTTTTTGTTGATGACAAAACATAAAATTATTTTAAGGAAAAGCTAAAATTCATGAAGGTTTGAATTTGTAGTTTTTACTTTCTTCTCCCCTTTTTTGTCGAAACAAAAAGAGCTTCGAAAGGAAACTAACACATTGTTTTAAGAAAAACATGTGAAAAACAGAAAAGAAAGAAAAAGTAGAGAGCAAGTAACGGGAAAGGATCTCGTCTTAACTCCCCCTTGACGAGTCCATCCCTATGTGAGGGCGTCAAGAAAAATAATACTAAGCTAGTTCATTTGCAACTAAATTTGCAAACGATTTCGTCTATGTGACGAATATGCTCCCCCTTGATGATTGCAACTTTGCAAAGGGACGTCATGAAATGTAATCCTAATATTGCAAGTGATTTTGAAATGTATTGCTTTGACACAAAGATCCCCTAGCTTTAGAGTGTTAAAGTCTTCATGTGTAAATTGAATAACTACAAAACAAAGATTAGAAAACAGGTATAATGCATAATTTCCTGCAAATATGACTCAAGTTAGTAGAAAAGTAGTTTCCTGTCTCACGGATCCCACGGTTCGCTCCTTGTAGGGATCCGTCTAGACAAATTTAAGGGATCCGTCTGGCTGATGACTAATTTCAGCAATGGTGATATAACACATAATGTTAACATCAAAGTGAGATATGAATTATACAACATAATCATATACTCAGAAATAAAGAAAGTAGCATGTAATTTCATTTAATAAAACTAGAGGTATGATATACATGACTCTAAAAACTAATAAAAGGAACGATACATGACTTGGAATTACTAGACTTATCTAAGTAACGCTTGATACTAGGACACCATTAAAAATCCTCTAGCTCAAGTTTTTTTAGGTTTAATCTCGTCGAAACGTTCGAGGAGGTGATAGAACATGAAACGTTGATCTTCTCGTACTTCATATATCAAACTTTCAACATATTAACAATGATAATAATATTTGTCATGGCTAGGTAGTGGTGGTGGAAGAAATGAAATTGCTTGATTCGAAGGATCAAGTGAATCGGGTTGGGGAGCCTCAAACGACGGAGGGATTGGTGGAGGCACATTTGAAGATGGCTCGACCAAGAATGATGGTGGTGGTAGAGAAGTGTCAACTTCCATATGGTCGGGTAGTTGACTTTGATAATTTCTCATAATCCAAATGGGATTACATGATGGTGACGGCGAAAAGGAAGCCGGAGCTAGTGTTGACTCAACACCTTGATTTTGTACAATTATTCCTCCTAATGAGGAGAATGTTGCTGGTGGAGTAGGATGAGACGGCCTAGGAGGAAAATCCTCTAAATTGTAGAGGTGTGGTGATGATAGTGGAGTTGTGAATGAAATAGCTCTAGGAACCAATGGTGATGGTTTAGTCGAGATGGGATTGTTTGGCCTAGGAGGTATGGTGGTGTTTGGCATAGGTAGTTTTGTGGGTACTATCCTTTTAGGGATTGGTTTGATTGGTGGAGGAGAAATCCTTGAATTTGTGCACTTGACCGGAGATGATTCGGTTGAAGAGATTTCGTGTACAACACGAGCAATTTTCTTGGGTGGTTCTTTGGTTGTTGAGTTACCACTTGGAGTTTTCCTTATGATGAGATAATTTCAAGAGGTTTGTAAAGATTTCTAAGTGCTGAAAATGAGGATGAAGATGATGACTTTAGAAGTCCTAACAATATGGTTTATAAAGCAAGGGATTTGGCAGGTGCATTCAAGACTTAAGCCACTAAAATTCATTGGAATGTGATGATTAACATGCACAGGAGTCAACTTCAGAGTTGTACTAATCTAGGAACTCATTTAAGATGAGATGGAGTGTTCAAGTTAGCAAGATGAGCTTGAAATGATTGTTTTGGCTAGAGTTGACATAAATCTGTCATACGGATCCCACGGTTCCCTCCTTTGAGGGATCCGCCTAGGCTAATCCTAGGGATCCGTCTCTAGCAGCTTGGAAAAGATGCAATGATGTTTTGTAAGGTCTAATGCCTATTTCTTCTTGAGTGTTTTAGTTCATCTAAGTGTCTTAAATGAAGAGGTGCTTAAGTACTTAAGGGTAATGAGTAATGTAGCTAATGATTGCCTTTTATGGAAGAAATTGGAACTTTCATGAGTACCAATGAATGAACAAAGATAACACTAAATATTTTGAGAGTGTCAAATGGGGCTAAATGATCCTAGAGATCAGATAGTGACTTAGGATAATGTTTTGGAGAATATCCTAAAGGCTTAAGATGGAGAAACTAGAATTTGATTAATTTCGACTAATTTTGAGATAAGGATGATTATGATCAATTTTTACATAATTGAAAGATTTCCAAAGCTAGATGTGAGGGATCATGTGAGAAATGATGAGTGTGCTTGAGAGCGGAAGAGTAATGGGTTTAAGTGAAACGATAGATCTACAAGCGTCTTGAGTGTGATCTAGATGAGTTATGTGTGAGTACGAAAGATCTACTTAACTTGATAAGGACTCAATTTGCCTTAAGGCACTATGTCTAACTTAGTGTGAAGTGTTCTAAGGACATGTTTGAAATATAATGATTGCAATTGCATTTTCTGTTTGCCGGATCCCACAGTTCCCTAAGAGTAGGGATCCGTCTAGCACAACCTTTGGGATCCGTCTATCTGCTAAGCAGAACCTTTACTGAAGGTATGCAATGATTTTGACAATGCATTATATTTCAAGGTTAGTTAAAGAGGTTCTAACACTAAGATATCAAATGTAAAATTTTTTATTTCATGAAAGAAATTGGATTACATTGATAAAGCATGAATACTAAGGATTGATCCTATTTGAAAGATTACTAAGTTCCTTGAGCGTTTTCGCTAGAAGGATCATCAAATGGTTGATGAGTGTTTGCTGATTCAGGAATGAAGAAAGTCTTCATGAGAGATGTGTTTAGAGGTTCCATCATCTTGTTCACAAGTACGTACAATGGACTTTGGAATTGAGGGTGGAAGTACATGATGTTATGATAAAGACGCGTCAAGAACATTCCATAGGGGATGAGTTTGTTCTTGGAGCCTTGAAGATTTACAATTCGCCTTGCAAAGAAGTAGGCGAGATTGTATGGTTGTTGTGTTAGTAAACCATACATTATGTGAGCACAACAAGCGGGAAGGATTTCTCGATTTCCCCTAAGACTCCAAACATTTTCATGTAGGATGAGTGCAAAAGGTTTGTACTCTTCTCGGATGTCCCGTGTAAAGATAATGTTTGGATCGGAGTAATATGGTCGAGGTTTGCATATTATGCGATTCAAATCTTCCGGGGAGGGTATGTGAGAACAATATGGACTATTTTCTTCACGAAAGTTGAAGAGAGAATCAAGAGACCAATCTTCGGTGAAGGCACATTGTCCATGATTTAGAATTCGGAGAATTTGAGCAAATTGCCTAAGGGTTAAAACCAACTTTTGGTTTTTGATCCAAAACCAAAGAGATAGAGAACGATCCTCGTTACGAACGAGTTCGACTTGACGGAAGAATTCCAATACAAACCTTGGACATATTTTCTTGTTAATTTCGAGAAGACATTCCAATCCTATGGTTTGGAAGGAGGTATTGATACCTTCTTCGTATTGTAGAGGAGTGTCGACAATACGTCCTTCGTGGAAGTGACGGGTTTCGAGATTATTGAACCCACAGACATGATTTCCAGGTGTGTTGGGCTCAAGGGAGATGTTAGGAGTGTAGACGCTAGTGAGTGAAAAATCAAACTTATATTCATGCGACATAGCGAAACCTATAGGAAAGACAAGTTAATAGGATGTGACGTATTACGGGTAAAACAATGATTACCTAACGTTTTTACAAGATGTTTATTAACAATGACATTTAACTAACTTAATGTTTGACATTCAAGTAGAACATTTCTTTTAGGAAGAAAGTGGTTTTTATTTTGCATGGAAAATCTGTTATCCAGAAAGACGGTTCCCACGGTTCCCTTCTATAAGGGATCCGGCTAGTATACTTGCCTGGATCCGTGGATCTGCAGTAACAGAAGCAGATTTTTGATAAAAACATAAGTTTAATGGTTTTATACCAAGATATGTGTTTTAGCCTACATTTTCTTTTAGCATGCATTCATGGTTTCTAATGTATCACGAAAGAGTATGAAAGATATAAATCAAAAGAAATGACAAACACATTATGATAATAATAACATAGATAAACTAGACTATTAATAATATTTCATTTCAATGCTAAGAATGATACAAATGATTGGGTATATAACCCCAATGTAGATTAACAACACAAAGTATATGTCTCCGTATGTGAACTTCATCATAGGGAACACAAGAGCGATGAGTGTTAAGGCGATGAGAACGAGGGCGATGTAAACCATGTTGATGACGAACCTTCTTGGTTTTGGTTTGAGATGAGATGAGATGAGAGGAAGATGAAGTTTTGAGTGAGAGGTAATTTTTTGAAAATGGAAGATTTGAAAACGGGGGGATTTGATGTAGTGGACGACGGATGGTTTATTTATGGGGAAGGAGGAATTTTTGAGATTTGTGTTTTGTTTTATTATTAGAAAGATGTGATTTTTGGATTAAGTGAAATAAAACACAAGTTTTATATACCACGACTTTAGACGAAAAAGTAACACGTATATGAGAAAAGGCTTCCCAATGAAGCTACATGTAATACATGTATATGCACAAAAGATAATCATATAAATACCTATGTAGGCATACTTAATTATCAATCTAATGTCATTTAAAGATAAGTAGAAAGTCATACCTCTAATGCACTTAGGAATGTCTTTACAAATGACACAACAAATGTCAGTAGACAATTTCGGCTCCTTTGTGTTTAAGATACCTTCTTAGGGAAGGTATTCTTGTTACCAAGCGATTCCTATGGCTTGGTAAGTATGAGCTTTGACTAAACAATATGACAAAGAGGATTAGTGCAATTAAATGAAGAATAAATAAAAAGAAAAATGTTGTCATCTAATCAACATCCAAACAAAGAGTTTTAAAAGACGTGGTGTTTGTTTTTATGAAAAATATTCTTTGTAGTTTTCAATTAACCATGGATCGTATCAAGTTTTTAAAGTACAATATACTTTAAGAAACTTGGTAACGAAGCTCTGATGCCAATTGTAGAAAACTAGAAGGGGGGTTGAATAGTTTTACCAATTAAAACTCGTTTTAAACTATTTAGATCGACTTATGTCAATCTATTAGGATGTGTGTTGGATGCTTACAATCAAGCATATAGAAATATAAACATGTAATGAAAAGATAAAGAGTAAGAAGCACAAAACCACAACGCGAGTATTTATAGTGGTTCGGCTACAAGGACACCTTCCTTGCCCTACTTCACTCCCCGAGTCACCTACTCGAGAGTTCGTAATCACTACACAACACCGACTCCTTATGGTGGAGAAACCTTCACAACGTTTCCTACTCTTTTTCAGGTACTAGGCTATCCACCGGGTTCTTTCACACCAAGGTGAACCACACCTACCACAACGTCGCCTACCCTTTATCCGATACTAGGCTAAGTACCGAGTTCCATTACAATGGAGGAACTACTACCCAACACTACACCAACGACTAATCCCCAAAAGAGACCAACTCCTTATTACCACATCATCAAGGATATCAATATCCTTGGATCCAATACTAATCTATCTTGTACATCAAAACACACCATATCGAATGTACATTTTAGGCACCTTTCACTAATGCCTTTACCTAGATCTTCAAGACACCCTTCACTAATGTCTTGTTACTTGACTTCTAGGCACCCTTCACTAATGCCTACAATACGGACGATCGACACCCTTCACTAATGTCTTCGTCTCGACACTTGAGACATCTTTCACTAATGTCTTCAACACTACACTTCTTAGAGAAAGAAAAGAACCATCAACAAGAGGACTTCAGTAGTCTTGATGATGAGGAAGCATGGCAACTCATGGGCTTGAGCTTGCTTGAATTCAAAGGTGGTGATCTTGCCTTTAAGAGGAACCTAGAGAATCACACAAAAACAAAACTACAAACATAGATCTATTAGATCTGGGGTTAGAGAGTTTTTAACTCAAGGGGAAAGTATGTGAGAAAGGGGTGTGAAACAATGAAGAAATGGCTCACTATTTATAGAGAGAAAATAACTACTGCTCCCCGGATCCCATAGATTCCTCCCTTAAGGGATCCGTCTAGCGTAAAGCTAGGGATCCATGGGACGCTCCTCTTTGCCCATGGGTATTTTGGTCATGGGTCATGGGTTATGGGTTGATCCATGGGTATTTCTTTAGATACAATGTATCTAATGAGTGCAATGTATCTGGTCAAGTAGGTATGGGTCAATATCATGGGTTATGGATATGCTCCATGGGTTGTAGTTATTTATCTATTATATAATACATACTAGTTATGTATATATTTGCCCAATATGTAAACACTAGTTGTTGTACATATGTATTACTAAATCATAAAATCATTTATACATGTTTTAGTGTTTTATGTGAAAACGTAAGTGTGTTAGAAAACTATTGGCTCAAACTATTTCCGTATTTTATTTGTTTCGTTAAAATGATTTTACGTTTGTTATCGACAAAACATTAGAAGATCGTAAAATATAAATAAACGTTTTTACGGCTTATTTGTATTAACATATTTGGCTGGATTTAGGTTCATGTTGATGCGTCAGAGAATTTCGAAGGTTTTGATGATGTCGCGCAACAGGGCATCCTCTGTCTTGCTTTTGATAACCATGTCATCAATGTATGCCTCAAGTTTGACACGTATATAAGATTTGAACTCTCGGTTCACCAATACTTGGTAGGTGGCACCTGCGTTTTTTAGACTGAAAGGCATTTTGGTATACCAGTAGAGACCCTGATTGGTGTAGAATGTTGTTTTGTCTTCGTCAGACTCCTTCATTAGAATCCGGTGGTATCTTTTGTATGCATCAAGGAAGCATTTGTATTTGAAACCAGCTAGCGACTCTACCTTTCAGTCAGTGGGAGGTAAAGGTTAATTATCTTTTGGACATGCCTTGTTTAAGCTTGTGAAGTCTACATACATGCGCCATGTGCCGTAGAATTTCTTGACCATAATTGGATTTGAGACCCGTGTTTGATATTTGTTTGGTTGTAATATGCCTTCCTGGATTTGGTCCGTGACCTAGGAATCCATGGCCTGCGACCGCTCTAGAGAAAGACTATGTATCTTTTGTCTGATAGGTGGTGCGTATTGTTTTAAACCTAAGTTGTGTTCTGCTAGTTCCGTGGGAATACCTGTCATGTTTGAAGGTTGCCAGCCGAATACATCTAAGCTATTTGCTAGTAGTTGTACCAATTGTTCTGAACATGGGGTGAGAGGTTAACTCCGATTGTGATTGGTTGATCTGGATATTCGGGATGTATGACAACTTTTACCTTCTTGGGATTATCTCCCGGAATGGGTGCCCATGCGTTCTCTCTGATGTTGCTTTTTTCTACTGCAGCTTCCAGGCTCGCGTCCTTACCCGGGTAGTCACTTTTAACTGTGGCGATTCCCCCTTATGTTTGAAATTCTACTAATCACCTAATAGTGGTGATGCGCGTACAAGGCGTGTTCGGGGTCAAAGGAACTTCCTTTTCGTCGAGCAAGTTTTTCAACACCCTAGGCAGTGAACCTAATCGTTGTAGTGTAGTATTGGGTAAGCCTCGGGGATTGATATTGTTCTCTAGGGGAATAGGAATGCTAGTAATAAGTGTACTACGCTAAGGTTGAGGTTGAGGAAGATTCTTTTTTATCTTTTTATATTTTTTAGAAAGCTAAGGGTATAATCTCGGGGTTTGGATTTGGGGGGTGGTACTTCTACCGATTACTTCTACTATCTAATTATCTAAACTATCGGTAGTCTATGTCTTTTTGATGTGTGCTCGTATGATGATTAAAAATGTGCTTACCTAGATACTATTACTCCCTAGTTATCTTTAATTGGTGGTTGAATTGTCACGTCCTTATTCTTAACGCGTTATGTTTTCTAAGGTTGTAGGGTGTGCCTTTTTCCCTAACTGACTACCTTAATGTTATTGCCTAAAAAATCCTCTAGATTAATCATAAACTAACTTTAAGGTTATCTTTGGATGTTTAGACCACAAAATCCACTAAGTGATTCATAAACTAAGGTTCACAAAGATTACTCAAGCATTTAAACACAATGATGGCCTAATTGCACTCCTAAGCCAATTACAATTAAGATAAAAGACAACCAATCAATAATTAATAACTAGGTTTCATAGATCTAGGCAAACACACAAGAAATTTAGCCGGACATGTTAAACATGCAAGCATACACACATTCAATGGAAGAAATAATGAAATCAATGAAGTAAAACACTTATCTTGATGTAAAATAGGGTTTGAGAACCCTAAGATATTGTCCAAGTCGGACTACAAATGTTTAGGGTTTTTACTCCACAAGTCTACCCCTTAAAATTTTGAAAATTCGATTTCTATATATAATGTTACACTTGCGACGGCGTCGCCTTATAGGTGGGACGCCGTCAGATCGCCGTCATTAGGGTTTTCGTCTTGGCCAAGTAATCGTTGGGACGGCGTCACGTTGTAGTTGTGACGTCGTCGTGCTTCAGTAAGGACGTCGTCTGATTCTGGATCTAGGCCGTCTGAGATGAAAAGTCTTAGTGACGCCCTTCCTCTTCAATGCTTGACGTCGTCAGGTGTATTTTAGCAAAAAGTCTACTGAGCCGTCTGAGATTTTTATTCGTATAAAGGGACGGCGTCGCCCTTTGATTGGGACGCCGTCAGGTTCAATTTCAGCAGCTTGATTGGCTTCGATCTTTACTTTGCCATTTTCTTCATGAATTCACTCCTTTTCGTCCAAATATGCATCATTCCAGCATTTTGCTTCCAAGAGACCTAAAAAGTGAAAAGAAACAAAATTAAGCAGTAACGGATATAAAAGTGGGGAATTAAGGGCTTAAATGACCCCCTAAAAACGTACGTTTTAAATCCTTATCAAGTGGACACTTCCACGCTGAGCTTTTGCAATGTTGTCCTTCCGAGTATGACTTTATACTTGGATGTGGATCTGACCACATGAAATTGTAGCAAGATTGTTCTTGACAGCGGGTATGTTCCTACTGTGAGTTCTAAGGTAACTAATCCTTAATGGTATGATCTTTCCCCTAAGAAACCAAATAGTGGTGTGGTTGGGGGGTCTAAGTCTTGACCTGATATATTCTGGAGTTTGTTGAAACAGTGCTCGTACATTATGTCTATCGAACTTCCTCCATCCATGTATATTCTGCTCAAGCTATGTGAGGCTATCATTGTTGTTATGACCATTAGATCAGATGATGGTATGAACGTGTCCCACGAATTACTTCTTGGTGGGGTACATTTCCAGGTCTTCATGATCTCATTGTTTCTTTTTGTGCCTGAGTGCCATGACTGAATCATGTTGACACTCTTTATTTGTCCCCTGAAGGAATTTGGTTTCCTATAGGTATTGCTCTCTACCTTAGGTTGTGTGCCAGGGTAGGCAGGTCTAATTGAATCGACTAGATGTCCTAAGTGCAAGGTGGGTTGCACGTTATGGCATGGGAGTGGGCTAGGAGTGGATTTCAGGTTGTCCAGCTGTAGGTTGTACCTGGGTTGGTTCCCAAGTCGTGGTTGGTTCTGATTGTTATGTGTGAAGTAATATGGATACGGGTAAGTGGGTTGGAATGTGTTTACCTGAGTTTTTCTCGATAAGTGCTTGTATCGTGACCTGGGTTGTACGTTTGTCAGACCCCCTTCCTTACATCCCTCAGCGTCCCTCATTATCCCTTGAACCTCATGTGTTTGTGATTTTCAAGCTTGCATGAGTGACCTGAGAAGTTGATATCTCCCGTGGACCCATGTTGGCTTCCCTGAGAAGGATGATGCATGTAGGACTATAAGGTCCTCGGTTGCATGCGTCTTCCTCACAGGTTTCTCTATCTTGTTTCCAGGTTGCTGGTGAGCCTCTTTTTCGGGTTTTTCTTGGTGTTTCTTCATACGAGAAGGTTTTCTCGCTCGGATAGTTCCAGGGTGGTTTTTTATTGTATTTTAAATCTTATGGTATTGGTCATCAGCCATGTTTAACTGGGAAACCAATTGTCTTGAGGAAAAAAAATTGGATTTTTTAGTGAGAAATGAGTGAAAATAGGTGAAAATTTTTGTTGGGTTTATTGATTTGATAATACAAAACAATAAAGAATGAAACATCAAGGACTTAAAGTGACAAGAAATAAATCTACAAAAAGATGGAAGGACTTGCTTGCAAAAGAAGATTTATTATTTAGTCATTCGTAGTATCTTGTAAACCCTAATCCTCTAGTATATAAAGAGGACATGGAGTGTAGGTTTTAATATACAAGTCTTTCATAATGTAGTCAAGGTGTATGTGTGTGTAACCTAGGGCGTGTAGTTTATTGTAAACGCCTAGGTTAGTTGTTTACCTCCAAGATCTAAGGTGTCTTAGATCCCTGTTACAATTAGGTAACACGTATTATTCTGATCAAATAATAAACCTTGTTGCAATAACAATTATGTTTTGATTTATCCGCTGTGTATTGTATTTGTTATTGTAATCCCTAGCGCTCTAAACGATCTCAAGGAGTCTATCAAACTCCACAATTGGTATCAGAGCTCGGGGAGCTCGTTATCTAGGGATTCACAAGGTTTCTTGGCGAAAAAGAAGGAAGAAAATCGAGTATACGCAAAATTCGCAACTTTCTGCAGCACTGTTTTAAAAACGCGATAACTTTTTCGTTAGCCGTTGGATCAGGACGAAATTTTTGGTGGACGTTCTCTATATATTCATCTAACTTTTCACTAGAGGGATTGTCAATTGGAGCTTTCAGGAAAAAGTTATACTATGTCGAAGTCTGCTACTGAAGGGTTTTTCAGAAATTCGATTTTTAGGGTTTTCATGCATATTTAACTTCTTGAATTTGTTTTACTTGTTCTAATTCTTGATGGAGGTTGTTTATACATTGTGTGGTGTTTATGATTCATGGTTAGAAGCAGATTTGCTAGTGTTTTTCGTAACCACTGCTAGTGTTTCTCGAAACCACTGCTAGTGTTTCTCGAAACCATTGCTAGTGTTTTCTCGAAACCACTGCTAGTTTCTATTCGTATCCACTGCTATGCTAGAGTGTTTCTACTGCTTCTATTCTCTATTTGTTGATAACAAAAAGGGTAAGATATGAGAAGAGATATCATGGATTAAGGGGAAGACAAAGGAAGACAAGATTGTTTCATTCATGGTGAGATTTAATTATCTGAACTTCTGCTACTTCGTCTAGGGAAGTTCGTACAAGAACCGTGTTTGTTTTGTCATCATCAAATAGGGGAAGATTGTTGGGTTTATTGATTTGATGATACAAAACAATAAAGAATGAAACATCAAGGACTTAAAGTGACAAGAAAGAAATCTACAAAAAGATGGAAGGACTTGCTTGCAAAAGAAGATTTATTATTTAGTCCTTCGTAGTATCTTGTAAACCCTAATCCTCTAGTATATAAAGAGGACATGGGGTGTAGGTTTTAATATACAAGTCTTCCATAATGTAGTCAAAGGTGTATGTGTGTGTAACCTAGGGCGTGTAGTTTATTGTAAACGCCTAGGTTAGTTGTTTACCTCTAAGATCTAAGGTGTCTTAGATCCTTGTTACAATTAGGTAACACATATTATTCTGATCAAATAATATTTGGAGGAGATTGGGTGAAAGTAAAACCTTGTTGCAATAACAATTATGTTTTGATTTATCCGCTGCGTATTGTATTTGTTATTGTAATCCCTAGCGCTCTAAACGATCTCAAGGAGTCTATCAAACTCCACAATTTTCATAAAATTTGTAGCTATTTTGTATCATGTCCCCATGGATGGCGCCATGTTTACGTATGGTATGTAAATCAATTTAGAGATGGGATGGGAATGGTTTTGTTTTTTGGTTTCCCGTGTTGAATGGTAAGGACCTGATGAGATTGATATAGATCAAGAAGCTCGGGTAACACTTAAACAAGAACCATACTTCACTGTTGTGAGGCAGTATTTGCCCAAGTGTGTGAAAACTTGTGTGATGTTTTGTGTTGCTCTCTTTTTATAGAGAGGCTTTTAGGGTTTGGAGATAAACCCTTTGGGAGTGGTCGACGGTCACTAGGATGCCAAGTGTCGATCATCCGAGAGCAGATAAGGAGGACAAATGTCATTTTTCCTTTAGCTCGTAGTGTTGTTTGTCATGCGTCCTCACTATGCAATGTCAGATGGTACATCTTAACCGCTAGTGACAGTTTGGGAGCAAAGGCTTTGTCCTTACTTAGTTAGGCTTGAGAGGTTTTCCCAGGCTCTACGCATATATTAAGCCGAGCCTTTTATCAAGTGTTGATTGAGCCTTGGTGATGGGCTTGATTCAAGCGTGATTTAATGGACTTGGGCCATTAATATTGATACGATATCACTTTGTACATGTCTTACTTTACCCACCATCTTTTGAAAGTTACCACAGGTTGTGCGTATGCACAGCTGATAATTACCTAGTTATAGTATATTAAATATGATAAAATTTTATAGATTTCTTTTTATCAAGCCAAATTATATAAAATTTTGTATCCATGAAGAAAGAAATAGAGAAAATTTCTATGCATTGTGTTTTATATGTACTAAATTAACCAGTTTTTCCTTTTGTTTTATTTATGTAACTTATATTTACCTTCATTTAATAACTTCATATTAAAATTACCCATGAATTAAAACCCCACAAAAAACTCTCCTTTGGCGATTTTTAGAGACAACCCTAAAACGATCGGCTTTCAATTTTTTCTCCATTTATCATAAAACGTTATCATTATAGTACACTTACTGATCGATCTTAACATCCTTTTATCAATTCTACACTGATCGCTTCAAGTTTCTTGAACTATTAGGGTTTTCTTGGTAGGGTTTTGTTATAATCATTTGTTTTACATTTTGTGTTGATTGCAGGTACCTTGACTACTTTTGTTTCGTGTTCTTCATTTTAAAACGTAACCAACGTGCTTTCTACTGTTTGTTATCCGGTTGTGGTTTTTTTCGGTGAACGGGTTTCTATGGTTTGCACTAGTTGTTCGGTTTTGGTTTTGATCTTTGGAATCTGGATTTGTGTCATGGTTTTGATGTTTGTTTTGAGGGTCGTCTGATTTGGTCAGTTCATGAAGGGAGTTACGAATGAGAGGGATAAAAATGGTGGGATGATAGGTGGAATGGGAACAAGTTTAAGGGCTTCGGAAGTTGTAGGTAACGAAGGCCTTGTTGATAACATTTAGGATTTCAAAAAACAATTACTGGATGAAAAACTTATGTTTGTGGATGAGGATGGGCTACCACTAAAACCTAATGTTGATAATGTCCCAAGTACAGGTGGAAGTGACAATGCTAAAAGCCCTAATGGTGCGAGCACACTGAAACGAATATGTAATCGTGTCTCGCTTGTGGATAAAATCGATTTGGTGCCAGGGAATAAGGCGTTGAATTTTGAGATGCCCAAGGTGTCACCTTTCGAGGTTAATAAGGGTGCAAGAGGGGTAGAGGAGCCGGTTCTTGCAACCCCAGTCTCGTTTGCAAGTAAGGTTGGTGCTAGTACTACTACTCGAAAGGCTAATTTTCGCATGCTTAATACGAGTAAACCTCTTAACGAAAAGGTTGAGCTATAAATTCCTTTGTCTTCAGTCTTGGATGCTAATTCTTGGTTTGAAAACAGCTTATTAGGGTATTTTATTGGGAAGAGAGTTGCATTTCCCATTGTGAAGAACTACGTTAAGAATGCATTGAAGAAGTATGGTTTAGTTCGTGCTATGATGAACTCAAAGGGGCTATTTTTCTTTAAATTTTCGTCATTTGATGGATTGACTAGTGTGTTGGAGAATGGAACATGGTTTATTCGCTTAGTTCCCATTATTTTATAAAAATGGTCTCCTATGACAAGTTTGGTAAAAGAGGATTTTTATTCCTGTATGGGTTAAACTTCATGATATATATATTTTTGCATTTATTGAGGACGAGTTAAGTGCCATGGCTACTACTCTAGGTACCCCTATCATGCTCGATGCATACAAAAGTGCTATGCGTATGCAATCGTTGGGTCATTTTGATTATGTTCGTGCCTTGATTGACATTAAGGCTGAACGGGAACTCAAGGACAAGATGGTCATTGATGTTCAGTGTTGGGAGCGTAATGGGGAAGTGTTGCATACTGTTCGTGTGGATTGTGAGTGAAAACCACCTAGGTGTGGTGTTTGTATGATGTTTGGCCATGATGACAACCTATGCCCTAAACATGTAATTGCTGATTTAAAGAGGCAAACAGTCAAGAATAAATATGGTTTTCAAGCTCCTTTGATAAAGGCGTTCTGTAGCATTGAAGTTGGTAAAGGACCGAAATTCAGCCCTACTAAGCCAAAGAAATAGGTTAACAAACCTGTGTCGAAGAAGTCGGATACTAACAATGTTGGTAAGACTAAGATCTCAGAAGGGGCTAGTTCGAGCGGGGCGAATATTGTGACACCGAATCCTTTTGACGCTCTTAATATGGCTGGAAATGACTTGGGTGATGATACTAGTGGTATAGGTAGTTCTTATAATGATGAGGTGATTAAAGATGCTAATTAAAACGACTAGTATTTTGGCATCTAAAAACTCTACGGTTGCTAGTTCTTTAAAGGAAGGAGGTGGAAGCAGAAGTGGGGGGGGGGGGGGGGGGGGAGAGCTTATATGAGTGTTGGAAGGAGAGTTACGGTGATGATCCCTATGATGACGATCCTTCTGTTGATGAAGAATGCGAGGAGCTTTCTAAAGCTTACCTGGCATTTTGTGATGCATTTGATATAAAGATTCTTCATATATATAGACATTAGTTTCTATTTGGTTATTGAATAAAATGTATTATTGTGGGTAGTCATTTTTTTCTTTTTGTGAGGATAGAAGTGTCTTGTTATGTTAGCTTTACCGCTTATGTAACAGTCTGAAATATGATATTTCACTAACATCATTTGTACTTAAACACTTTTTTGGAGTAATACATTTATCGGGGAAACCTTTTTAAAAAAAAATAAAAATAAACTAATAATAATAATAATAATAATAATAAAATAAATAAAAATTACCTTCATTTAAGTTTGCTAATTGTGCATGCCAAATATATGTCCGGCGGACTCAAATATATAAGTGAAGAGGTTTAAAATTTTGTTTTACAATAATACAATAGACTAACTAAACAAGGCACATGGCACAAAATTTGAAGACTGTTCATTTTGATAAAAAAAAAAAAAAAAAAAAAAAAAAAAAAAAAGAGAATTTTGCGAAGCAAAAATGCATGTGGTTCTCATGAACCCTGAAAGCCTCTTGGGTCTACCCTGTATGTCCTCATAATTGTTTAAACAAGGTGCAACCCTCCATACAATATATCATCTATTGAAATATGCAGAGACGAAATTAAGGTGAGTCTTGAGACACACATGGATTTTTGTGACTTAGTGTAAAGTTTGTTAAAAAAAAACTTTGATTTTTTCATAAGCATATTTTGTCTTTAAAAACTGTGTTTGTAGTATTTTTTTTAATTTATTTAAAGTGCATCTGATCATTTTATGTTTTGGTTCCATCCCTGCAAGTATATAACCATCAGGTAACAAATATATACGTAAACTACTAAACTAGTTTATAATCTTTGAAATAATTAAGAACCCTTTAGTTTTGGGTGTTGATACTCACACTATTTTTTTTTTATAATACACCACATTGTACAACATTGTAATGCATATTAATGCACATTGTACAAAACTGTAATACACAAATGTGATGTATGTATAAAAAAAATGATGTGAGTATGAACACTAATGTCTAAATTATCAATTCATTCATTTAAAATTTTAAAATATATAAAGTAAATAAATAAAAGATGATTACAGTCACTAGTTGCTTACTTTCACTTGACTATACCACTTACTGAAAATAAGGTGCAAGTCTTTTTCTCATATTTCTTTTGAACTTTATATCATCATGTTCAGTGCATTCTTCTTGTCCCATGCTTAAGCTGTTTTCGATTAGATTAATTAGCTGGATTATCAATAAAATTATGATAAATCATCTACTAATTTATATCGTGTACATTTAATTATGTGATATTGTATAGACGTAACATGCATATGTACGCGTATGTCTTAGCTTGTAGATACATTCGCCATCAAGGTGATTAGGCCGCTTAAAAGTTGAATGACATGTTCGGACCAACTAAACAATCCTACTTGGAAAGCAAACACATCACATGTGTTGCGATATTCAAAATTAAGACTGATAGAAAATATATATTTCAAGTCAATCAAAACTATTTATGCTTTGTGACTCTATGGCTCATGTACAACAAATCATATGACAGGAACATGCGCTTACTTTGGAGTATATGAGGAAAAACACAAGACGTGATAATATTGGATAATGTAATAAGACTAATGAAAGACGGGATAATATCTTGGTTTTCATGTTCCAAGTAATAATGTCTTATAATGACCGTCCGTGTTAAACGGTAAGCATTCGTCGTTCTGCATGACAGGAAACTAGCGTGAATAGTACCATGTTAGCGGGAAAGCTAGATGCCACCTCTCACTTTGTGGCAAACCTTTTTTCTCTTGCGTGACTTGAGTCCCGAAGGTATGAAGAGAGAAAAATCATTTTTGAGGGAGAGAGTGTATTTTAATTTATTGATTGTTGTGAGTGTGCGCGTGCGTGTTTGAGGTATTTTTAACTTAAAAGATATAAAAGAAAAGATGAATGTAATATAGAAAAGTTGCCGCAAAGTTTGAGAAAAGTTAAAGGAAAAAAATAATCATATTGTTTTTTTTTTTTTTTTTTTTTTTTGGCACGTGAAGCTAATGAGGCGAGAGAAAACATCTCATCACACCTTCCACACAAGAGCGCTAGGTACTATGGCTTGAGGGGCTGTGTTATGACGACGTTATGAGACCGGCCACCCTTGTGTGTTGTAATTTCCGCCACCGGTATGGCGTACACCATGGCGTGTGTGTATATATTTTTATATATTCTCTTTTTATGTAGCTTAAATTATGGGTTTATGTTGTATTTGGATAGTGTTTGTGTGTGTAGGCTAGGAAGAGGTAAAATAATAAAGAACTATTTTTTTAGACTGTTAAACAATTAAGTTTTTAGTTTTTTTTTTCATGAAATACAATGTAACAATTTTTGGTCTTTGACTTGTGTGGATGTGTATTAGTTTTGCTTATATAATTTTTTTTCTTTATTTTATAATTTTTTTGTAATTTACATTTAATGAATAATTAATTTGTTGGTTTAAAAAACTAAAAACAAAATAAAATGGTTGTACCTAAAAGAAGGTGTTACAGAATGTTATGAGGGAAGGTAATTTTTGTGATGCGAGTTATATTTATGTTGAAGCTGATATAGCATGACGTAACACAAAAAATGCGAGCTGTGATGTGTTAACAGACCTGATGCTCTAATGACCGTCGTTGTTGTTAAACTGTAAGCTTAATCATTACTATATTCACATGTGTTTTTGCCCCTATCTAGTAGGCAGAAGTTAATGTGCAAATAAAATGGAAGGAACCACATATGATAATAACAATTATAAGTTTAATTAATATTTATTAATGCATTTTTTATTTATAAAGGAAAATTTGTGCGTGTTTACCACATCTTAACATGTAAAAGTGGACATACCTCACCAAAAACCATATTTATATTTGGATTATTGTCCTCCTAAAAAGCGCTGCTAAATAACCTTTGCTCTTTATCGCTTTTAATTTGGGACGGAAGATTGGGTCGCTTTCTACTCATTCTTTTCCTTTTCATCAAGACAAAGACAACTTCAAAAGGGGTGGTGGAAAGAGTGAAAGACCATACCTTCTTTACTTTCCAATATTTGTTTTCACGAATTATCAATATCGATAAGCAATTATCTATGTTAATTACTGTTTACGTATGGTGAATAAAACAAAAATTAGGGTTTGTTGGTAGTGTGATAAGAGGCTAGTTGTATGTTCGTTTTTTCTTGAGTGGTAAAAACCTCGAGATAAAAGTGCTTATCTATAGTCGGGGTAACGCTCACATACAATTAGGGTTGAGTGTGTATTTTATGTGTGTACATTGTGGGGAAGATAAGTTGGTTCTACTCATGAAATGCACGTGCATTTTATATGGATGCATTTAAGTTATGTGTGATCCGTAGATGTGATGTGATGGTTCTAGATGACCTACGTGAAGGTAATCCTAGGTGGAGACAAGAATGACACGCGGCGTGACATCCTTGGCTTTTCAAGATATGAAAATGTTCGACATATTTTCTATGTACTAACAAAATACTCGCGACACTACCATTGCACGAATGAGGTAGTTTCATGTGACGCTTGTACAATAACGTTTGGGGATAAGTTTTCAAGCCAATTATTGCCCGGGAGTTGATCTTCCAGGCAAAAGATTACATCCAAATGATGTTATGCTTTCAGTTGTATAATATAAATACGATAAATATGTAACTTTATAATGAAAATACACTATATTACATTATAATAAGTAATGTTTAAGTGCGTTACTCTAAAGGCCTATGTGAGTTTAGCCATATAATTATTTACTATGCCAAGAACATATTCCAACAAGCTCCTCCCTTTTTGTCTGATGGGTGTTGCATTTTGGTTGAGACCCAGGCTATATTCAGCTAATTCTCTTGATGCATGTCACGTCGGCCGGCGTCCAGGCAAAAACGACGAGACTGTTTGCGAGTGATTGAATGAGCTGATTTTTCGCCTAGGGTGAGAGGTGTTCTCCGATAGATATTGGTTGATTTGGATATTTTTCGTTGATGACCACTTTTTATTCCTTTTCATTGTCTTCAGGTATTCTCTTCCATTGGATTTCCATGATCGTCATGCTATCCAATAGTGCTGGTTGCTCCAAATCAGTAATCGCCTTTTAATATAGCCACCCCTAATATCGTTGGGAATTACTAATGTAACACCCCAACCCGACAAGGGTAAAGATATCACAAATACGGTTTCATATCAGAACTTTAAATACTATACAATAGCGGAAGCCTTTACAAAATATTCAAAAAGAAAACATAAATGGATAAAACTTCAAAATAAATCTAAGATCTCTATTGTAAAGTCTTGCTCTCAACTCTACTCTCAACCCAGATCAGCTATCCCATAAGCTTATCTTGAACACTTAATACCTGCCGCAGGAAAAGAAAAGTGCGGCTGAGCTTACAAAGCCCAGTGAACGGATATAACAAAACAAAAACTAAAACAGAACATAAATACGAATAACGAAAATAAAATGAAGTAATGACGAAGGATCTTTTAGGATTCTGCGGAAGCACAAATATACAGAAATCCAAACAGAACATAACAATAGACATCACATAGCACATTAAAGACACATACACAAACACATCAGAACAACCAAAACACATAGCATATCAAAATAACAGATTACATATAAGCCAAACGGAAAGTCTCAAAACTAACGGAAACAGTTTCTAGCAAAATAAACATGGCATTCATACAAATCAATTAATCAACAATTAATGTACTTAATTCAATATTGCAGCAGCGGAAATTAGTTCAAATCATGGCAGTCACACAAACAAATAGAAACATAGCAGACAACTGTAATTAGAAAGACCAAACAAAACATAGCATAACCATTAGCAATTATCCAAACAGATATCATAAGCTAAACCAGTTCTCAGATCAAATCCTAACATCAGCAGAGTTCAAACATGGCAGATCACATAGACAACAAAACACCAACGTATAAGCAAAGTTCCCAAAATTAACTGATCAGACTAGGCATATTAAACTTATAAAATACTAACTATCACACTCATACATTCATCCCATAGTTCAACGAATTCACATAACGATAAACAATCATGACATCAGATAACAGCATGCACATCATATTTAAACATATTAATCATATCTTAGCATAGCAGACGGTAGTCACATAAACATACAAAAGCATAAACACATATAACAACATAATATAAACCGAGCACATAAACATAAGCATTTAAACATACCAATTCATAATCAGAACTTATCATATAAATAACAAATACAGATTTAGTTAACTACCTCGAGCCCAGAACATATCATATCCGATACATCATACTTATACAGAAATAATCTCAGAAAATAATTTGGAGTAGCTAGCTCCCAGAAGTTGTGAAGACGCGTATTGCACACGACATCATTCACCAGACAAATCATATCGGATAACAAATCAGATCTAGGATGCATCCATACGCCCCACAGACAAATATAGGTAATATAATATACCAACTGAGCTCATAACAAATAACGGATAAGGGACGTGGCAGAACATCACTCTACTGCCCTAGAGTCATATCAGAGGTGCATCACTGATACGGACATGGAACCCCCATGACTAGTTAAATATTTGGCTCGGGTGTCAAACTAACTTAAGTCAAACAGATTGTCATGATTGACACAGATCATAATTCATCATAAAGATTTCATATCACTTATCAGATAACATCTTATCATAAGGTTCATATTCAAACATAGCAAAGTTCATCAATTACACATATCAAAGTCTTCTTAACATAAAGTTCACATCAGATATGGCATAGTTCACTAGATCATAAGTTCAGATAAGTAACAAATCAAACATTCAGAACAGGGTTCATAGCAATGGCATAGGAAATCCTAATAAGTATAAGAGAATGACAAAGAAGGGAAACATGAGGGACCTTTACTGAAAAGGTCAGAATATCCGTACCTTAAAGCAATGAGAGAAAAGAAACGAATGTAGGAATATGAAGAAGTAACGTCGCGTCTCCCTCAACGAATCTACACGGATTATGATTATTTAATACTTATTAGTATAACGGATTAATCTCATTAATACTTTTAGGGTTGTCAGATTATTCCCATTTTTAGTGACAGACGGAATTCCAACGTTTTAGGGTATTCTTCATTAATTCACCAACTTCCTATTTAGGTTCTAGGGTTTCCCTTACTCTTTAAATATTACTAAATATGCATTAAATTCACATATCACTTCTTCTAATGATTTTCCACTTTGACCTAGAACGTACGAAAACTCAAACGGAAATTAACTCAAACTCACGCATGTCCTTACGAAATTCATTTACACATGTTTACCCATAGTTGCTCAGAATTACAAATTACACCCTTGACATATTTAATTATACGATCTAACCTTCTATTTTCATATTTTACACTTTTAGCCCAAAGGTTTTAGAATTTACAAAACACACCCTTTTAAATTAATAACAATTCGAATGGCCCTCTAACTATCCAAAATCACACGTTTAACCCCCACACTTATTTTATACGTTTAGTACATGTCTTTTACTGTTTTTCAAAAATATCCTTTAAGTTTCAATATTTACAAAACCAACCCAAACCTTTTATTTAGAGCCAAATAATGTACAATTCAAAAGCAAGCCCTAAACCTAAGTTACACCAATCGTTAGCTCATCATTACCACTTCATTAATTACCTTCCATGATTATAAGGAAACCCTAGTTTATACAAAACCCTAATCGGCCCTTTTTAAAAACCTTTCCTTTTTATGTTTTTCGAATCAAGAAAACCCAAGACAATTCACACAAGCTTCGAATTCATGATTATACATTTTATTCAGTTCTTATAACATGTAATAGCTTCTGGAAAAATAGCTTCATGATCTCTAAAAATATTATAAGCTCATTCGTTAATTATATACGCTTTTTAGGGTTTTAGGTTTCAAGTAATTTCATACGACATATAAATCATGCATGGCCAATTTTTATGTGTTATATACAACTTATAGGACTGATTTCAACACTAGAAACATACCCTTGATAAGCTCGAATCGTTGGAACAAAAGAAGCACAAAACACCACTTTGTCGAAACCCTAATTTCTTCAAAAACACACCACGACTAAAACAGCAACTCTGGAACTCGATCACTATTTTTTCCACCTTCTAAACTTTAAATCTCGTCCAAGAAAAATGGTCCCAACCTCTGGAAACTGGAAGTCGACTTGTGAGAGGTTTTTAGGTCGGTTTAGGGTTAATCGGCAATAATGAGTTATAGGAACCGAATATATGTATTTATACTTGAGTTTCTATTTTTCTTGTGGGCTTTAATATGTATTGGACTTGGATTAAATGGTCTTTTAATAATATAACTTATATTGGGCTTTAATTTAGTTTTATTTCTTTTGTTAAATATTTTCGGTAATTATAAAAATACAAGACTAAATTTTTATAAAATCATAAACTATAAAAATTACCCTTACAAAGTGTTTAATATTTACTTAGGTCAAGTAGGATATTTCTTAAAATTCTTTGAATTTACATGGCTTACTTAGTATTCTTTTGAATTAATCTTTCATACTTTTAATTGTAGGGTTATTTTGGTCTTTTGTAAACTTTGGAAATTCCAGGTATTACAACTAATATGATCGAATTGTGGACACCTTCGCACATAGTTGTTGCATGGTTGTTCTTTCGAACCGGATATTGAAAGGTTTATATGCAAACCACGCAACAATTTTTCACAACATACTTTCAAAGAAATGCCGAAAGGTCACACTGGTGCACACTAAATAGAACATGAAAGCAAAAATAAGAAACGAGATAACGAAATGAAATAAATCAAATGAGGAAATGAAAATACGATGTTATTTTCATTAAAGAGTTAAACGGTTATTACCCAAAGCTTAATATTTATGCGGGATAAATATTCAGGGGTAATTATTAACAAAAGACGAAAAACAAATCCCTTAGGGATATATGTTCGTCGACCGACACTAAGAAGCGAAAAATAGGAATTTTTTTCCTAAACAAACTCGAATACTTGTGGTACAAGTGTTCATGGTCATTCCCTTGTATCCTATAAATACGAAGGGACTTCTAAAGATCCTCATAACTTTCTCACAATCCCTAAAACTCTCTCATCTCCCTTCTCCTTGTGATGAACGATTTCAAACCCTTAAGTGTTTCGAAATCTTGTTCGACTAAACCCTAGTCGATCCATTCGACTTAGGATTTACCCCGGTTTCGTATCTCGCCCAACTTGCATAAGTTTGAGCCCTAGTTCTACCTGTGGAGTATCGGTAGATACCTTATGCAACTCGAAGTGTGGTTTTCCTCACAAAAACCCAAAACTGGTCGATCAAAGTTAAAGAAGGCAGATCCGCGTATCAGAGTAGGAAACAAGTATGAATTCTATAAACACCATTTATACGTGTTTAGGTTTAGGTTATATCACTAATTAGGAAAGATCTTGATAGTTTGGTTTTGTCTGGCTACATGGCCACTAGTCTGTTTTATTTCGTTGTGTATGTTTTTGTTGGCCATGCGGGAACCACCAGAACCTTATAGTGGTATCACAACCACCATAGTTATATATAACCTAATTAGAGTTCTTAGTAATTGTTATTATTGTCATAAAAATTAAAACTTTAATTTTGGTTATGCATGGTTTGTGTCGATTTGTGTATATTAGGGTTTTAGGATTTTTACGATTTTGGCAACCTTCTTTAATTTCCATATTGAGTTCTTACATAGTAAGAAACCCTGGTCAAAAAACATAATGGTTTTACAACTCTTAAGGGGTCGACATTAATTAGAGTTTAAAGTTTTATTAATCGAAATACACAAGGATTTATTTCTTAAGGGTTTCGATGGAAAACCCTATATCAAGGTTCTATAATTAGGGTTGTTTGATCATAAACGTATAGGATCGACTAATTAGGATTTTCTAAACTAAGTATTCGGGATCAAACTTACCAAAACTCTAATTTGAGTTGTCATGGCAAAAACTATGGTTTACTTATGTTTCTTGTAAAAGGGCAATAAGTAATCTTTTAATATCTAGGGTTTTAAGCATTTTTAGACAAGTGCAAGCTTTCCTAAAAATATTTTAAAGCTATTTTTGGAAACCCTGGGTTACCAAAAAAAATCACAAGATAATGAGATTACTTAATGAACAAGAAAATCTTATCCAAGTTTACCAAAACCTTAGAGGGTTGAATCTATATGCCCTAGCTAGATGGGAATATCAAATTTGACATATACAAATCTTGTTGACCAAATAGATAGTTTCCATAAACTGATGAGCTTTCAATTTACCATAATTGGAATTCCAGATTCCTGAATATGAAAACTAGAGTATTGCGTTAATTGCATAACTAGGGTTTTAAGAAAAATATTGTTTTTATTAAAAAACCATAATATATTTTTCTAAAACTATAAACGAGGTGACTTAGGGTTTCTTGTAAATTTTCGAAAATGATGAAAACCCTAATTAGGGTTTGTAAATTTTAAAAGTGTAATTTTTTTCTAAACTGACAATAAATAGCTAAGAACCGTCATTCTGAGAATGACAAGTTGCAGTAGAGTACAATAATACGGGTGAAACTCGTGGTTTGCATGTAATATTAAGATGAGCTACATATGTGATGCATGTAAATATGTGATATGTCCTACCAAACCATAGCTTAATTATTTTTCACCTGTAAATTTTTCCTGCTCATATGTTAATCATGGATGACACGAGTCCAAGCCATAGACCGTAAAATATAAAAAACGTGGTTGTGATGTAGATTTTAAATGTTCATATTTTATTGCATTTTGGGTTTAAGGGATGCCTGCGCGCCATTGTCAATTCCTTCTTTTAATTTAATTTTTAGAGTATACTTAATTAAATATACGCCAAGACGGACATGACACAAGGAAGACCAAACGGTAAAAGAACTGGTGGAGCACGAAGGGAGAGGAGACTCAGTGGGAGCACGAAGGAATTCACTTCCTCCGGAAGGAAGGAGCATGTGATGGGGTATGCTAAGAAGACGCAGAGTTCGAAGACGCCTTCTTATCTTGTGTAATGGTAACCCTTAGGAAAGACCTAAGTTGATTCCGAAGTGGCTCTCAGAATCAACAATAGAAAATGGCTTGGAAGTGTTAGTAGAGTTTTATTATTGTTTATTATATGCATGCTAAGGGGTAGTTACATGTCAACCGGTATTATCTAGAAACATAATAAAATTAGGAATCTTTGCTTAAGTCATGAGAAAGGGGTGTATTTAAGTACCAGTATTCTGACAACGAAAATGCGTAATAAAATGATAATGTCTATGAATTAGTATAAACCTAACTAAAAAGCCTTGGTAAGGGTAACTTGCGTTTAGACACCTTTTATTACAAATCAAAGTATGAAATCATGCATAGTTCATATGGATTTTTTATGAGAAAAAAAAATGTTTTAATATTGGACATAACCCTAGTCGATCCATTTGACTTAGGGTTTACTTCGGTTTCTTATCTCGCCTAACTTGCGTAGGTTTGAGCCCTAGTTCTACCTGTGCAGTATCGGTAGATACCCGATGCAACCCTAAGAGTGGTTTTCCTCTCAAAAACCTTAGACTGTTCGATCAAGGTTAAAGAAGGAAGATTCGCGCATCAGACTAATTTAGAAGTTTACAGGATTTCAGGAAACAAGTAAGTATTCTATAAACACCCTTTATATGTGTTTAGGATTTTGTTATATCACTAAGTAGGAAAGATCTTGCTAGCTAGGGTTTGTCTGCTCTACATGACCACTTATTTGTTTTATTCCGTTGTGCATGTTTTTGTTGGCCATGCGGGATCCACCAGAACCCTACAAATATTGTACTTGGAATTTGATTTGACAACATGAAATTCCATTATGACTGTTCTTGACAGTGGGCAAGTTCCCATTGTGGTTTCCAGTTGGAGTACTCCCTCAGGCAGAGATCTCTCATATGAGAATCCAATGAGAGGAGTAGTTGGAAGACGTATTAATTTCCTGACTTTTTCAGACAGTTTCCTGAAACATTGATTGTACATGATGTTGATTGAGCTACCCCAACCCATATAGATTTTGCTTATCTTATGTGGATCAATTACAATTGTGATGGCAACTGGATTTGAAGAAGGTATGAATTCTTCCCAAGGAAATTATTCCTTGGTTGTCAGATGCCATTTATCAAGTACCTCACTATCTCATTTCTTACCCGACAACCAATTTTGAATCATGTATAAGTGAGGTAGTTGTTGAATGTCTCGTATATTTTTAGGGTGAATTTGGTTTTGCACAAACAATTTTTTTTATGATGAAAGTGAGATGAATATTTTGTTCGTGTTTGTAATGAAAAAGAATGAAATTGGTGGGGTTTTTCGGTGCCGGAAAAGATGAGACCGATGGCTTGTTTATGTCATGGGTCTCACGGATGGCGACATATTTACGTATGGTACGTAAAGCAAGGATTATGATAAGTTGATGGTGTATATGAGACTAATCGTATGTTTGATTTCCTGTGAGCGATAAGAATCATAAGATAAGAGTGTGTATCTGATGAGTGTCTAAATACTCATCATTTTTGTACAAAATAAACTGCAAAATCATCTGAAAACACTCAGAAACACATCAAAATGATCAAAATATCGCAAATCAGTGTTTTATGTGTTTTAAATGCAAAAATATCAAAATCAGATGAAAAACATATCAAATTTGCAAAAATTGCAGTTTCAGTCCCCCAAGTTTCAAAAATTGTCAAAAATAGTCCCTGAGTCAAAATTTCAAAAGAAAAATCACCAAAGGTCCTTTTAAAATCATAAATTGTCATATTTAGTCCTTTGGTGGAAAATCCAAAAACATTTGAGAAATTACAGTTTTGGTCCCTGAACTTTTAAATTGGTCAAAATTAATCCTTGGAGTTTCAAAAATGTTTAAATTAGCCCTTGGATTATTAAAGCTTGGCAAGACCAGCCCTTTGACTACTCTTCATAAGTTACAGAATTGGTCCCTTGGTTTGTTGGAATTGCATACTTGGTCCTTGTGTTGTTACTTATCCAAACGGACCCTTTTTTACCTTTGGCCCAAACATTTCACCCAATCCAATCCCTGGCCCAATTATTTACCCGGTTTTAACCCGAAACCAACCCACCCTATTATTAATATACCGGTCAAACTAATTTGACCCACTCTTTTCCCTCTCTCCCTCACGGGTGCACCATAACCATCATCACCAATACTGCTTCTTCACTGATCACACTCCATCCACTCCATCATCACCTACACCCCCCCTCCAAACACAAGAAGCCAAGGTTCATTTAATGCCCTTAACCCAATCCCACTCAATCTCACAAACGGTTAAAACAAAAATTGGCGCCAAAATGCTTTAAACGGCTAAGATTGATTTGAGTGATCCAATGGTCAAGTTTATTAGTGGGAAATATCCAGAAAGAGGAGAGATGAAGATTTGGGTGTATAAAAGGCAAAAAGAAGCATCAAGCAAGGAGTTAGTTTTTAGTTTTTCATAATGTATGTCATTTTGTAGTTAACTTGTCTTAAATAGTTTCAATCTGTATTTTCAAGCTTATTTTGTATCAAATAACAGTATTTAAGTAAGTTCCAACTCATTTCAAGTTTGAATTCCAAGTAATGATCAGTTTCCACATTTTATACCCACTGTTGAGATTTTGATTTTCAAACTCCTGTGTTTAAACTTTCAACAGCTTAGTTACAGTATCAAACAAGCTTATAGAAGCTTATTAAAGCTTTGTATAAGCTTAAACTTCAGTTTCATTCACTTTTGGGCCTTGGTCAACAAAAGTCAACATGAGCAAAAATGGTGCAGAAATGGGGATGGGTTGATGCAGGTTTGGAAATGGGGTGATTTACAGTTATCTGGGTTGGATTATATAGGTTAGAGGTCCTTGGTTCACATTTTGCTAGCCACAGTGGCTATGGAATTTTGTAAGTACCAAATCTGTTATTGATCATTTAATCTGTGTTTGATCTGTTATTAAGTGATTATTAGTAGTGTTTGATCTGTGTTGATGCTTGTTTAGCTTGATCTATTCATTATCTGTCATTTACTTCATTAATTAGTAGCTTAAGTAGTGTTTGGCATAACTGATTTATCTGAGATATAGAGTAGTTAAACAGATAGAGGTAGTTGATACTTGCTTAAGTAGATATTTGGAAGACATTTGAGGTCTTGTTGATTGCAGTTTAGCTCAAATAGTCAAAATCAGCTTGTATCTGATCTTGTGGTTGCATCTGTTAAAATCAGTAAGTATCATAAGTTGCAAATTGGTTTGAATCTGGTATATCTAGCTTTTGGTAATCATACTTAGTGTTTAAACATCATAATCAGTTCATTGTTTTGGATCAAAAGTCACTTTAGTCAAAATTGCAATTCTGTTCTTAAATAGTCAAAACCTGTCAAATAGTGTTTTTCACAAAACTTTGTGATTCAATTTCTAATTCATCTTTGAGATTCAGTGTTTCAAACCTTGGATACTTGATTTTCACTTGGTCTAGATCTGATAATCACTTTTTGTCAAATCTGAGCTTATCATTTTGAGCTTCAAATAAGCTCCTCAATTAGCTACTATCTGCCCTGTTCACACTTGAGTGTGAATCAGGTAGTATTGCATCTGTTTCATCTGCTTCATTTCTAAGAGTTTGAGCCTGGATTTTTGCACAATTGTAACTTGTCAGGTAGTGTTTAGGACTGCTTATTTGGTTTTCTGATTAGCTTATTAGTTGAGCTTGTGCATAAGCTCAAACAGTGGACCTGAACCACTGTTTGGATAGTAATAGCAGTTAGCTATAATCAAGGTTCTGAGCTTTAGGCTTGTTAGGAGTAGTTAGATTCAATTGCAATTAGCTTATTCTAGTGTACTTGAGCTTCTGTCACTGTTTGGTTACCTTATTAGCTTGCTAGCTTATTTTGAGTAGCTTATTTCACTAGCTGTTGCACTATAGCTTCCATTTCTGTCACATAAGCTGCTTGTTTTTCATTTTTCATAGATTAATAATTTTATTTTAGAATTTTCCTGAAGATTTCATAATTTTTGGTCTTTATTTGCTATTTTTCTCAATTTAAATAGATTTTAATCAATTTTTAATTAGCTTTTATTGAAAATAATTGAGAAAAAGTTCCAAAAAATAATTTTTCAATTTTCTTAGTTTAAGAAAAATATAAAAAGCATAAAAAAGATTTTTCCTTATTTTTCCACTTTTATTTGGTATTTTTCACAATTTTAATTAGATTAAATTAGTTTAAAATTGGTAGAAAATAGAAAAATAATCAGAAAAATACAAAAATAGTTTTGAAAATTCTAGTTTGATATTTTAGACTTTTCCATTTCATAATTTCATTTTTCTAGCTTTGTTTCCTAATTTCTTTTATTTTGGTTAATTATTAAGTAGTTAAAAATAGTTTTTAATTAATAATAATTAGATAAATAGTTGTAAAAATAATTTTCTTTTTCTAAAACTTTTCTTTTATCATTAGGATTGTAGAAATATCATTTTCATATTTTTAGGGTTAATATTGCTTTAGTTTCACTTTTTAATTTGTACGTTGCATAGTTTTTAATTTCAATTTTATAAAAACATAAAAACAAAAACATCATTTTAATTATAGTGATAGCGTTTATTTAATAGATTTTATCTTTTTAATTTCCTTTAATTTGCATTTAAGCCATTGTAATTTGTTGGCTTTTTCTGTAGTTATAATCACATTCAAATCCTTTTCTGTTCAAATTTCCCGATCACTAAACGTTTGATAATTCATTGCATAGCTCGCTGGGACATAACGACCCGGGGAGACTCTATACTCCTCAGATCTTTATTGATTTCGTGCTTAGGCAGTTTTAAGCTGGTTACGGTCCGCCATTCACAAGTGGCGGGCTTGTGTGATTTAGCTTGACTGTTTGGCACGCATCAAATTTTTGGCGCCGCTGCCGGGGAGCTGTGCTGATAATCTTCCGTGTAGCAGATTAGTTGTTTGAATACTCACTCATTTGTTTATATCATCCATATCTATCCATATATATATATATCCATATTTTCTTATAAATCCCAAAAACCCAAAAAAAAAGCCAAAAACGTATAAAACACAAAAATATTTTTCTTTTGTTTCTATATATGTATCAAATAATAAAAATACAAAAAGATTCGTCGTTTTCTTTAATAATAACAACTTAAAAGATTACCACCGCAAACCAAGGCAGTGCACTACCTAACTGGGGGTGCGACCATAATAAGTTCCCGAACTAAAGATTTAAAACTTGCCTTTGTGTCCTTGTGAGTGGTGTACCTTTTTCAAAGAAGCCATTCATATTGTGATTATTGGTTAAGTTCACTGTTGTTTTGCCTCGATCTTGTGTTAATTGATTTTGTTGTGATATCGACGTTTCAGAACCAGAAAACCCATAAAGATTCTTCTCACCCGATTTTTATAAAACGTCTTCATAATTCTCATTCTCATCTGAAAGATTTTCATAATTCCCATTTCTCTTCTTAACTCTGAGATTCCTTAGAGTTATCTCTAGTGCATGCGCACTCGTTCTTCTAGATCATTGAGTCCTTTGCGTGATCTAGCAGAAATTCCTAGAAGACGATCTCGTAGGCGTGCTGCCCAAATAGTCGAACCCGAGATTCGTACTATTTCTAGCAACAACATGGCAGATGAACGTACTATGGCGGAATTGCTCCAGGCACCCACCGAGGGTTATGGAGATGCCATCGTTTTACCCGTTATCAATTCTGATCACTTCGAATTGAAGACACATTTGATCCAACTTGTGTCTACAAATCAATTCCGCGGGTCTGATCGAGAAGACCCGTATGCACACATCCGTTGGTTTAACAAGTTAACCTCAACTATCAATTTCAAGGATGTACCTCAAAAAGTCATCAAGTTGATGCTTTTTCCATTCTCTCTTGAGGGGACAGCCCGGATTTGGCTGGAAAAAGAACCCCCTCGATCTATCGAAACTTGGGAGGATCTTGTTCAAAAGTTTGTGAATTACTTCTTTCCTCCATCAAAGACGACTAATCTTAAAAATGAAATTTCTGGATTTCGTCAAAATTTCGATGAAAATTTTGGAGAGGCATGGGAGAGATTCAAAGATCTCCTCAGGAAATGCCCCCATCATGAATTCACGGAGCTTCAACAAGTCAATATCTTTTACAATGGGTTGAACGGTAATGATCAAGATTCCTTGAATGCAGCCGCAGGCGGCAATATCTTGAATCGTAAACCTAAAGATGTGATTGAGATTTGCGAGCAAAAATCAAAAGTTCCTATTTCTCGCAACAAAGTCAATGTTCCGAACACTCCTGCTTCTTCATCCGGTAACTCTTCCGAGTTAGCCGCTCCGTTAGCCGCTCTAACGGACATCATCCATTGTATGATAAAAGAGGTAAAGGAAATCAAAAGCGAAATTCATAAGCCCGAACCAGTCAAAGCCGTAAACAAGGTGTGTGAAACTTGTAGTGGTCCACATGCGTATTATGATTGTCAAGCAACCGATGCTTCCTTTTACCAAGCTCCCGTAGCTTCGGTAAACCACAATCAATACCGACCACAAGCTGATCCTCACTACCGTGCACCTAGCGGTATGACACCACCTGGTTTTCCTCCCGTGCAAAACCATGGCAATCAGAATCGCTTTGTTCCGAATCAAGGACAAAATTTCAATAACTCTCAAAATTTCAATCAAAACCGGAACAATTTCAACCAACCTTATCAAGCTCCTAATCATCAAAGTTATCAACCACCTCCTCAAGCTCCCATGCCAAATGACTTCATGAAAATGACTGAGTCAAATATGCGTTCAATGCAAACTCAGATCAATAACATGAGAGTTGAGCTTAAAAGGGAAATTGATACCACAATGTCTCGGCAGACAAATGAGTTAAAGAATATGATGAGCAGTTTCATGAACATGAATATGAACAAAGCTTCATCATCTTCTGGAGGACTCCCAAGCAATACTATTCCCAATCCCAATACCGAGTTGAAAGCCGTCACCACTCGTAGTGGTAAGACGCACAATGGACCTAAGACTCCAATGCCCCCTCCTCCTGTAGCATTCAGTCAAGTTACCAAGGAGACAACGGACAAGGTGCATTATTCAAGCCCACGAAGTACCGCACACGTCCCACCTTCGGTAGTCCAACCTTTAAGTCCGGAACCCGATGTTCCGAAGAAAAATCTTGAGCCAGAAAACACTTCCATCCCGGCTCAAAAGTCTAGTCAGCTTCCTTACCCATCAAGAATGAATGATGAGAAGCTCAAAGACAAAAACAAAGAGCAAATGGAAAAAATTTTCCAAATCTTCAATGAGCTTCACTTTGATATAAGCTTCGTTGATGCTCTCGTTCTAATGCCTAAATTTGCATCCACGCTTAAAGGCTTACTCACCAACAAAGATAAGCTATCAGAGATGGCTAAAACTCCTCTAAATGAGCAATGCTCAGCGGCCATTCTTAATAAGCTTCCCGAAAAGCTTGAAGACCCTGGCAGGTTCTTAATCCCGTGTGATTTCTTGGGGATGTTTCAATGCTCCGCCTTGGCCGATCTTGGCGCTAACATTAACCTCATGCCACTCTCAGTATGGAAGAAACTGTCTCTTCCTGAACTTACATCCACTCGTATGACACTCGAGCTAGCGGATCGTACCGTAACTCGTCCACTTGGGATAGCCGAGGATGTCGTGATGAAAGTGGGAAAATTTCACTTTCATGCTGACTTTGTTGTAGTAGACTTCGATGCAGATCCTAGAGTTCCCCTTATCTTAGGGAGAGCTTTCTTAAGAACGAGTCGTGCTCTGATTGATGTGTTTGCTGAAGAGTTGACCATACGGGTTGACAACGAAGAGCTCACGTTAAATATCAACCAGAACTCCAAACCTCTGTACAAACAGAGTGTTGCCACAATTGATCAAAGATCTGAAAGATTCAATGCAACACTCTCAAACTTCACGGTTAAAACGAGTCACCAAAAACGTGCTGAGCTCAAAGCTTTGAAAATTACCCCTGGTTCAAACAAATGGTTTGAAAGCTGTACCAGGGAAGTCAAGAGTGTTCTTGATGATGATGACGATGATCTAGAATCGGAGACTTCATCGGAAGTGGTGGAAACTGCTAGCTCTAAGAGCACACCACTTGTCCCACCTCCGACATCAGTTTGTCGCATCGAGATTGTTAACTCTGTGGATGAAACTAATCTCTCTTCAGTTTCATCTGAGTTGGATGATGATATTTGTGATCCAATGGGAGACATTCTTCCCATTGATGAATTGCTCAAAAATGATCCATCATCTTCTAGTCCTATTCCCGACTCTTCCATCCCTTCTCTCACTCCTGATGAGGAAGATGACAACTTTTGGAATGAAGTCGATGCATTTCTTAGTGATGAGTCAATTCCAACGGGAATTGATAACACTTACCTTGATCCGGAGGGAGACATCCTTTTTCTGGAAAGTCTGTTGATTGAAGAACCGTTTCCCACCCTCCCTCCCGGACATCTTCTTGACAATCACCATCTAAGCTTCAAGTTTAAGCTTAAAGATGTCAAAACTAGTGATTTGCTTCTCTCTGCTGAGGAATGGACATGCATTCTCATGTACGTCTTTATTCCATTCTTCACAGATGGTGTGGTTGCTCTTTCCCTTTTCTCTTTCGGGAATGAGGACACCATTTTTGACCCCGGTATCTTCCCTTATAGTTTCTACTATTAGAAATGCCGAGGTTGTATCTCGTCGGTGTGGAACTTTCTGATGTTCATATGTTCATTAACATTGTGAACGAAAGTCCGATCGAGATTGGTTTTCCACGTTACTTTCCCCATGAACAAATGAATTCGGGGTCGAGTCAAGCTAGCGACTCGGAAATCAAAAACAGTAGCATGCCATATGGGTTCTCTCCCATATTTCTGTCTTCTTACCTCTTTCTACCACCCTAGTGTGGGGGGGGGGGGTTGCCCCACATGTTTTGTAAAAAAAAAAAAAAAAAAAAAAAAAAAAAAAAAAAAAAAAAAAATCATCTTTCTAAATAATGGTCGTAGTATTTCCCTTTTACGTTCTTTGTTTCGGCATAACCGCCGGTACTTTGAATATTGAGGGCAATATTCATTTCTAAGTGTGGGGGGGAATTCTCACGAATTTTATCATGTAATTATACCGCCTAATTCCCCCGTTTTTGGCCAATTTTTTTTTTTTTTTTGGAGTAAGTGTTTTACACTTTCTCATTTGGTTATCAGTCCGCCATGTCTGTAAGACAAAAGGATTGGCTAATCCAGGAGCAAACGGCTCTTGGTAAAGATATCTCAAATCCGTTGACGGCTTGCAATTTGCCCAAAATTGTATGGTATTCAGCTCACCATATCCTAAAAAGTGAAGAGTTGGCTAGCCCGCAAGATTATGGCTTGTGGTAAAGGCAGTGGAAAAACCATAATTGGTAATCGACTCACCAAAGATAATATTGATAATTTATCTAAGAGTTGGCTAGTCCAGAAGCAAACGGCTTCTGGTAAAGACAAATCAAATCCGTTGGAAGCTGGTGGTTTGCTCAAAATCACATGGTTATCGGTGTACCATGGTTCTTACTTGAACTAAAACATTTGGCTACTCCAGAAGTAATGGCTTTTGGTAAAGAGTTTAAAATCCATTATGTTTTCTCGAATCATTGCTAGGGACTAGCAATATCTCAGTGTGGGGGATTGATGAGTGTCTAAATACTCATCATTTTTGTACAAAATAAACTGCAAAATCATCTGAAAACACTCAGAAACACATCAAAATGATCAAAATATCGCAAATCAGTGTTTTATGTGTTTTAAATGCAAAAATATCAAAATCAGATGAAAAACATATCAAATTTGCAAAAATTGCAGTTTCAGTCCCCCAAGTTTCAAAAATTGTCAAAAATAGTCCCTGAGTCAAAATTTCAAAAGAAAAATCACCAAAGGTCCTTTTAAAATCATAAATTGTCATATTTAGTCCTTTGGTGGAAAATCCAAAAACATTTGAGAAATTACAGTTTTGGTCCCTGAACTTTTAAATTGGTCAAAATTAATCCTTGGAGTTTCAAAAATGTTTAAATTAGCCCTTGGATTATTAAAGCTTGGCAAGACCAGCCCTTTGACTACTCTTCATAAGTTACAGAATTGGTCCCTTGGTTTGTTGGAATTGCATACTTGGTCCTTGTGTTGTTACTTATCCAAACGGACCCTTTTTTACCTTTGGCCCAAACATTTCACCCAATCCAATCCCTGGCCCAATTATTTACCCGGTTTTAACCCGAAACCAACCCACCCTATTATTAATATACCGGTCAAACTAATTTGACCCACTCTTTTCCCTCTCTCCCTCACGGGTGCACCATAACCATCATCACCAATACTGCTTCTTCACTGATCACACTCCATCCACTCCATCATCACCTACACCCCCCCTCCAAACACAAGAAGCCAAGGTTCATTTAATGCCCTTAACCCAATCCCACTCAATCTCACAAACGGTTAAAACAAAAATTGGCGCCAAAATGCTTTAAACGGCTAAGATTGATTTGAGTGATCCAATGGTCAAGTTTATTAGTGGGAAATATCCAGAAAGAGGAGAGATGAAGATTTGGGTGTATAAAAGGCAAAAAGAAGCATCAAGCAAGGAGTTAGTTTTTAGTTTTTCATAATGTATGTCGTTTTGTAGTTAACTTGTCTTAAATAGTTTCAATCTGTATTTTCAAGCTTATTTTGTATCAAATAACAGTATTTAAGTAAGTTCCAACTCATTTCAAGTTTGAATTCCAAGTAATGATCAGTTTCCACATTTTATACCCACTGTTGAGATTTTGATTTTCAAACTCCTGTGTTTAAACTTTCAACAGCTTAGTTACAGTATCAAACAAGCTTATAGAAGCTTATTAAAGCTTTGTATAAGCTTAAACTTCAGTTTCATTCACTTTTGGGCCTTGGTCAACAAAAGTCAACATGAGCAATAATGGTGCAGAAATGGGGATGGGTTGATGCAGGTTTGGAAATGGGGTGATTTACAGTTATCTGGGTTGGATTATATAGGTTAGAGGTCCTTGGTTCACATTTTGCTAGCCACAGTGGCTATGGAATTTTGTAAGTACCAAATCTGTTATTGATCATTTAATCTGTGTTTGATCTGTTATTAAGTGATTATTAGTAGTGTTTGATCTGTGTTGATGCTTGTTTAGCTTGATCTATTCATTATCTGTCATTTACTTCATTAATTAGTAGCTTAAGTAGTGTTTGGCATAGCTGATTTATCTGAGATATAGAGTAGTTAAACAGATAGAGGTAGTTGATACTTGCTTAAGTAGATATTTGGAAGACATTTGAGGTCTTGTTGATTGCAGTTTAGCTCAAATAGTCAAAATCAGCTTGTATCTGATCTTGTGGTTGCATCTGTTAAAATCAGTAAGTATCATAAGTTGCAAATTGGTTTGAATCTGGTATATCTAGCTTTTGGTAATCATACTTAGTGTTTAAACATCATAATCAGTTCATTGTTTTGGATCAAAAGTCACTTTAGTCAAAATTGCAATTCTGTTCTTAAATAGTCAAAACCTGTCAAATAGTGTTTTTCACAAAACTTTGTGATTCAATTTCTAATTCATCTTTGAGATTCAGTGTTTCAAACCTTGGATACTTGATTTTCACTTGGTCTAGATCTGATAATCACTTTTTGTCAAATCTGAGCTTATCATTTTGAGCTTCAAATAAGCTCCTCAATTAGCTACTATCTGCCCTGTTCACACTTGAGTGTGAATCAGGTAGTATTGCATCTGTTTCATCTGCTTCATTTCTAAGAGTTTGAGCCTGGATTTTTGCACAATTGTAACTTGTCAGGTAGTGTTTAGGACTGCTTATTTGGTTTTCTGATTAGCTTATTAGTTGAGCTTGTGCATAAGCTCAAACAGTGGACCTGAACCACTGTTTGGATAGTAATAGCAGTTAGCTATAATCAAGGTTCTGAGCTTTAGTCTTGTTAGGAGTAGTTAGATTCAGTTGCAATTAGCTTATTCTAGTGTACTTGAGCTTCTGTCACTGTTTGGTTACCTTATTAGCTTGCTAGCTTATTTTGAGTAGCTTATTTCACTAGCTGTTGCACTATAGCTTCCATTTCTGTCACATAAGCTGCTTGTTTTTCATTTTTCATAGATTAATAATTTCATTTTAGAATTTTCCTGAAGATTTCATAATTTTTGGTCTTTATTTGCTATTTTTCTCAATTTAAATAGATTTTAATCAATTTTTAATTAGCTTTTATTGAAAATAATTGAGAAAAAGTTCCAAAAAATAATTTTTCAATTTTCTTAGTTTAAGAAAAATATAAAAAGCATAAAAAAAATTTTTCCTTATTTTTCCACTTTTATTTGGTATTTTTCACAATTTTAATTAGATTAAATTAGTTTAAAATTGGTAGAAAATAGAAAAATAATCAGAAAAATACAAAAATAGTTTTGAAAATTCTAGTTTGATATTTTAGACTTTTCCATTTCATAATTTCATTTTTCCAGCTTTGTTTCCTAATTTCTTGTATTTTGGTTAATTATTAAGTAGTTAAAAATAGTTTTTAATTAATAATAATTAGATAAATAGTTGTAAAAATAATTTTCTTTTTCTAAAACTTTTCTTTTATCATTAGGATTGTAGAAATATCATTTTCATATTTTTAGGGTTAATATTGCTTTAGTTTCACTTTTTAATTTGTACGTTGCGTAGTTTTTAATTTCAATTTTATAAAAACATAAAAACAAAAACATCATTTTAATTATAGTGATAGCGTTTATTTAATAGATTTTATCTTTTTAATTTCCTTTAATTTGCATTTAAGCCATTGTAATTTGTTGGCTTTTTCTGTAGTTATAATCACATTCAAATCCTTTTCTGTTCAAATTTCCCGATCACTAAACGTTTGATAATTCATTGCATAGCTCGCTGGGACATAACGACCCGGGGAGACTCTATACTCCTCAGATCTTTATTGATTTCGTGCTTAGGCAGTTTTAAGCTGGTTACGGTCCGCCATTCACAAGTGGCGGGCTTGTGTGATTTAGCTTGACTGTTTGGCACGCATCAGTATCTTTGGCTGGGTAACGCTCACAAACAATTAGGGTTGAGTGTGTGTTTTGTGTGTGTAAAATGTGGAGAAGATAACTTGATTCTTTTCATGAAATGCATGTGTAATTATAGGGATGCATTTAGGTCACGTGTGATCCGAGGATGTGACTCAGTGTTTCTGGATGACCCACCTGAAGGTCATCTTATGATAGATACAAGAATGACACACGGCGTGATATCCTTGGCTCTTCAAGATACGAGAACATCATTGAAATTCGAATAATAATTAGAAATGTGCACATTTTGTATTATGCATCTCCGAATTTGTTATTGAAATATTTTTTTTGTTATACAAGCAAGTCAAAATACATCCGGGTTAAGACGAGCTATGAGTACCTCTCATGACAGGCTAGGTAATATTGAACCAATTTAAGACTACTCTCAATGATCACATCACTTAACCTTCCACCTCATCGTCACATGAGTTTTCTCTCCTCTCATCCCTTTTACTTTTCACCCACAATGGTCACAATAATCACTTTTATATAAATACACCCTCACAAAATACCTCACACACACTTACAAACCAAAAAACTATTAATAAAAACATTAAAGAGGGTCCACTTTGCACGAATTCATATTCGGTGAACACCTCGCCGTTCGTCTTCATTTTTCTTCTTCGTCACGCGTTACCTTTGCTTGGCCCAATGGTGTCACGCGTGAGAAATGGCCCTCACGTTGCCCCAATCCGCTCCATTGGCACGTGTCTAACTACTTTTTTTTTTTAACGACGTGTCTAACTACTTGACTCATCTAATTTTCTGATTACCTATTGTTATAGTATTATTATATTATTTTACAACAACAACAAAATCTTTCTATTTATTCTCAAATTCACTCGATACATCGAGACATTGTCTTTATCCTTGCTACGTAGTAAAAAAAACATCAATGGCTAATATCGCGTAACTGTAATTTATATGTACGTACGTGCACTCAAACCTTGTGAATATTTTGAAACGAATGAAGTAGGTTCGTGTAAGAACAAATCAACCCAACATTTCATGAGTTTACTCAATTTAGTTCCACGACAAAAGCATAAGGTTGATATTCAAAGCGTGTACCATGGGTAGTTGACCCACCACCCCCACAAACAAGAAAAATAAAGATGATTTGGAGTTTGCTCATTATTTTGCTTACTACAGTTTGTAACTACCCCCTCTATCTCATCATGATTAGACCTCTTGATAGAAACAATTTTTATATAAAAGTAATTGTATTACGATTACAAAATTAATATGGAGTCTTAATACAATTCTGGGCACTCCCCTGATAAAGATTAGTGTATGCTAACTTCCCGGGAAATAGATCTTGTATTAAATATGAATCTTGGTTTAAAGCTGCTAAGAAAACAAACACCGTTAGTCTTACCGCGGAACGGGGTTCCGCGGTCAACCTCCGGCTTAAGAGTAAGTAATGGTTTTTAGAGAGATAAAGTTAGTTCTAGAGAGAGTGTGAGTATGTGTTACCGTTTGAATACTGGCGAGGCCCCTATTTATATGGTTGACCGTTCTGTCGTGTTCTCAAGGTCACGGGACGTGAGAGTGACAGTTTGTACGTGGAGAATGACGTAGGTCAACTCCAGAGTTTGTCCCGTTGTTATGATGGTGATGTTTTTGAGCGGGAGTTTGTCCCGCTTTCCCTTTTTGGGGACTGTAGGCTGTAGTGTCATAAGCCTGGGCGAGATTCCCTTCCTTTTATGTGGAGCGCGGTTATGGCCTTCCTTGGACGCGTCTCTTGTCCGCGGATTGGTCTTTCCCTTGGTGTCCGAGCCGCGCGCCCCTTGGCAAAGGTTAAGTGGCCTCCGGCGGTTATGTATGGTCCGCGCCTGACCCGTATGGGTGTCGGGGGACCATACGCGATCAAGTCCCCCCAGTCTAGTATGCTTGTTGGTCTAGGAAAAGCGTTCTAGACTAAGTTGTTTCGTCTGTCTGCGGATTGGTGTCCCGCGCGTAACCCTAGTCATTGCTGACTGTACTTCCCACTTATACCATGGATAAGCGTTACAGCTGTCCTTTGGGAATCGCGAACGGTTCTTGACCGCGCGTTTTCTGACTAACGTGACGTTTTGGCTGCTTCTATCTCGCCCGTTGATCTAAGCAGATCTGGGCCGTCCAATATGAGCTGGAAACGTGGCGACTTTTCGGCCCCTCGATTAGTCTGTTGGTTTTACTTTTAGGAGAATATAAATACCCCTCCTTTTTACCTTCTCGGTTACTGTTGCCATTTCATCTTCGCGTGTAAAAAAGAAAAAAGCTTACCAAGCCCTTTGTGTGCGTCCTTACTTGCTCAGGTTAGGTTTTTCTTCCCTTACTATAGTTCCATGGCTAAATAACTCCTATGCGATTTTACTTGTAAGCTATCACAGAAAGATCTTAGTGATTTTTGCTCTAAATACCATATACCCTCCACTGTTCATCCTCTTCTTCCTGGTCCTAATGATACCATAAGGGACGCCCCTCATGGTAAGATAGGCGTATACACTAGGTTTTTTGAATTCTGTAATTTTAGGATTCCCCTTTCCGCGTTCCTGTGTAGAGTTTTGGAGTATTTTCAAATCCATTTGTCGCAGTTGTCCGTATTAACCGCCGCTAGGATCAGTCATTTTGAGATCCTCTGTCGCGTTCATGGTGGAACCCCCACCGTATCTTTATTTAGGAAATTTTATTACTCCGGGATGAAAAATGGGTGGATGACCCTAGAGAAGCGTAAGGGTCCCAAGTCGTTGGTTGTGTCGGTTTGTCATACCGCTCCCTTGGATTCTGTAAAGAATTGGAAGGAGTATTTCTTTTGGGTTGACGCGACGGTTTTTCCCTTGGCTATCTCGTGGAATGATAAGGTCTCTGTTGACCGTGATCCACCCCCAGCCGATGACGATGTTGACCTGGAGTTATTACATCTCCTTGACACGCAGCGTGCTCCTTTTAAAAAGTTTCCGGAGCCATTCCTTTGCGTGATTGGCCTTAGCCGTGCCTGGGATGATGCTACGGCTTGGCCTACTTTTATGGCTTCGGATACTGAGGGTGGGTTCTTCTTTTAGGGTTTGTCGCCTCTTATTGTCTTATCCCTTTTTTTTGTTGTCTTGTTATTAACGCCTGTTTTTTTTTTGTTTGCAGAGATGTCTCTCTTTGCTTTCATCAACCAGCTGGATCCATTCGAAGTGACATCCGGCAAAAGAACTTTGCAAGAGGGCGAGAAGACGCTGCAAGATGAAACTGCTGGGCGCGTCATAGAGCCCTATGAGAACTTGATCACGCTGGTCCAAGAGACCATTGTGGAAAATGTGGAGGCGGCCAAAGCCAGTAAAGCCACCGGGAATAAGAGAGTTCGGCTTGATGTCCCCGCCAAGCAGCCGGAGAAGAGAAGGATTACTCCCGCGCCGGAGCAGGGTTCCGGGTCTGCTGCTGGTAAGGGTCCTACCTTATTTATGTCGCTTCCCTTTATTTTTTGAATGCAGAAATGACCCAAGTGTTTTTTGGCTATGTAGGTGATGCTGCCGCGGGACCTATTGCCGTTGTGGAGCTTCGTGATGAGTCCGACTCCGAGCCTCAGCAACTGGACACTACTGTTGCTTCTTCTGAGGCTACTGATAACGCTACACGCGTCGTTCGGAGTCAAAGGAACTTCCTTTTCGTCGAGCAAGTTTTTCAACCCCCTAGGTAGTGAACCTAATTGTTGTAGTGTAGTATTAGGGTAAGCCACGAGTATTGATATCGTTCTCTAGGGGAATAGGAATGCTAGTGAGAAGTTACTACGCTAAGGTTGGGGTTGAGGAAGATTATTTTTTTGTATTTTTATATTTTATGGAATGGAAAGGTACGAATCTCGGGGTTTGAATTTGGGGGGGTTGGTATTGCTACCGATTACTCTACTTATCTAATTATCTAATCTAAGGTGTATGTAGTCTATGTCTAATTATTGTGTGCTCGTATGATAGTTTAAAGATGTGTTTACTTAGGTTTTACTACTCCTTAATTATCTCCTATTGGTGGTTGAATTGTCACGTCCTTATTCTTAGTTGCGTTGTGTGTCTAAGGTTGTAGGGTATGCGTTTCTCCCTAACTCTTTGAACTTACCAAAGGGTCTCGTCTACAAAACCCACTAGGGATAATAAACTCTTACTCTAAGGCACTCTTTGGATGGTTTAGCTTACAACTACTCAAGGAGTCATATTCTAAGGTTTACAAAGATTTAATCAAGCATTAAGTACACAACGAATGACCTATCGCATTACTAGATCATTAATCAACTAAGATAAGAAACAACCAATCAATATTCAATAATTAAGTTTCATATTCCCTAAGCAAACACATAAGTAAATTAGCCGGACATGGAGAACATGCAAGCATACACACAAATAATCAAAGACATAATTGTATTAATGAAGTAAAACACTTATCTTGGTGTAAGATAGGGTTTGAAACCCTAAAATACTGTACAAGACAGTCTTGGTTCGGTTTAGGTTTTTACTCCAAAAGACTACACACTAATACTGAAAAATTCGGATTCTATATATAAGATTACACATTCGACGGCATCACCTTATGTTTTGTGACGCCGTTGTGTCGCCGTCATTAGGGTTTCGTCTTGGCCACGTTAAACTTGCGACGGCGTCATCTTATGCTTGTGACGCCGTCCTCTTCAGCTTCTGACGCCGTCTGGATTGCATCTAGGCCGTCTGAGTTGCGACGGCCTACTCTTTTATAACTTGACGTCGTCACTTGAAAATAGGAGTTTTGGCTTCTGTCCCATCACAAAATCCTCCGACGGCGTCGCAGTTAAGCAGTGACGCCGTCCCCTTATGTTTTCAGCAGCTTTGAGTGTCTCGATTCTGACTTTGGCCATTTTCTTCGTATATTCGCGCCTTTTCGTCCAAATAAGTGCCATTCCAGCATTTTGCCTTCAAGAGACATAAAAAGTGAAAAGGGACGATATTAAGTAATAACGGATACAAAAGTGATCAAATAAGGGCTTAAACGACCCCTCAAAAAGGTACATTTTAAAACCTTATCAGCTACCCCGCTTCCACAGACAAATCCAGATGCTACTTCAAAGACATCCACTAGCGCTTACCAAGAGAACTTGGATACTGAGATGTATGGTCCATCTCAGCCGCCACCTTTGCAGCAGGAGAGTATCTTCGGAAATGAGTCTCCGCTGCAGGACCAATCTGTTCATCGTCATGCGGCCTCTGATGATGACTTTTACGAGTCCCTATCCGTGGAAACAGCGGAGTCGAAAAATGTTTATGTTCCTAAGTGGCTGCTGATGACGTACCCTCCGATCAGGTCGAAGGACCCCCCTTCGGCCTCAGTCGAAATTGCATTACGAAGACCCAAGTCTTTCTTTATAAGTCATTGGTGGCATAAAACCATTCATCATTGACATGGTTACCAGTTGGGAATTCGCCAGCCGAAGGCCTATGCCCTTCGGTGTCTTCTCTTGAAGATGCCAAGATAAACAAGAACCTTGACTTGGTCTTCCCCCACGTTCCCACTATGTCCTTAGCTTGCCCGCCAAGTCCGAGATAGTGGGGATGAAGCCCTAGCGGTTACCATAAATCAGGGGACGCCCCCATGATCTCCTAAACGTATGCTAACACTCTCCAAGCTATTTTCATCACCTATAAATAGGTTGGACGAGTCATTTCAATGGTATGTTCACTCAACGCAGTATTTCACATACATCATATTATCCATAACTTATATCACATACTTATTCACACGCCGGAGGTGGTTCGCAGGGCCCAACCCCTGCGCAATCACTTAACGAAGTGTCTATTATTTCTTATTGCAGATTGACTACAAGTTTGGCGCAAGCATATCACCCCTCATACCCTTCGATCATCATCGAAGGCCTGGTCGTACGAATTATTGTACAATCAGTGGCGCCATCCGTGGGACCCGCTACTATTGGTCTCGTTATTCCAAACTTACACCCAGTCAATCACTCTCACTAGTTTTACGGCATGACTCAAGGAAGAGAAGATACACCCCCTCCGGGTTTCTCGACCTTGACACCAATCCCAGTCAATGATCCTGGCAACCTTCCCAATATAACCGCATCCACTTTTACCACACGATCTCACCCTGAAACAACTCCCAACAATCATGCTTCAACATCGGCTAACCCTGAACCGGTAATCAGTCCGGCGTTTGTCGAAGCTAACATTGAAGCATTAGAATCTTTACTAAGAGCTCGAAGGAGGCAAGACCGGAATGTGGAAATGCGTAGGGAGTTAGAATACTCAAGCGATGAGTACGACGAAGAGTTGGAAATGGAGGCTAGGTCCTTGGCTCCGGGGGTTACTCGCTCAGTGTTAAGGGTGGGTCTCCAAGTAACCGAAGGCCTAGTGGAAGGTCGGTTGGTTTCGAAGATGCTCTGGAACGGGCTCCGACAAGAAGGGAAGGAACGATGGAAGGCTCCAATGGAAGAAGTCATCGAAGGGATATTATGGAAGTTAATTTGCCACCACTGTTGGCAGCTCATCTGGGAAGAAATGAGGCAGGGGTTTCACTACAGCCTTCTCACGCATCCGGCGTAGAAGGCAATCCATCTCAATTAAATAGGGGAGGAAATCTTCCTCCTCATGGTATGTACCCTTCTTTTCAGGCTCAATCTTACCCTCAAGGGGTTTATCCCCCACCTAACGGGCAAGCTAACAACCCCAATTTTACTCAACCATATGGAAGCATGCCCTATGGGCAAGCTATGGTATATCCTTCGTATCCTGTTGGAAGTCACCCACCTTATATACCTACTGCTTACCCCCGATATGTTAACCAAAACACTGTTGGAATACCTCCTAATCATAACCCATACAATGCTGCCCCTACATACATGCCACCTTATAACTGCCTCTATTCGGAGCCCATGGGCTCCACAACACCCTTCGTAAGGTGGATAGAAGACTACCCTTTGCCTGATGGGTTGAAAATGCCCGCACATATTGGTACTTATGATGGAAAGGGGGATCCGGATAACTTTTTACACTTGTTCGAAGGGGCTATTAGAATGCAGAAGTGGGTAATGCCTGTTGCTTGTCACATGTTTACGTACACCCTACGAGACTCTGCTCGTATATGGTGGAACGGGCAAAAATCAGGTAGCATTGTGAATTTGGATGATCTTAAAGCCAAGTTCAGGTCACATTTCAGCCAACAGAAAAAGTTTACAAGAACGCACCTAACAGTACACAACATCAAGCAGAAGGAGAACGAGAGCACCAGGACTTTCATTACCAGATACACTGATGACACCTTGCAGATAATGGGTTTGCACGAAGACCAGCGCATCTCGGGTTTCGTACATGGCCTACGGAACAGAAGCTTGGTTGAATTCCTTTCCACTGATCTTCCGGCAACCTATAAAGGATTAGTGGAAAAGGCTTACACCTGGATCGAAGCAAAAGAAGTGTCCACCAACGGGGCTCCGGTCGAAAACAAGGAAAATCACAACAAGGCCCCGAAGCATCCTTCGTGGGAAGGGTCAAGGAACAAACACAAGAGCAGGGACAGGTTTACTCCATACCACAAAAACATCAACCATGGCCTCCTGGCTAATCTGTCCAAATCCCCAAGGGAAATACTCGCTACTGAAAAGGCTGCGAAGGCCTTTGATCCTCCTCCTCGCTTGGCAAACAAAGGGAGGCCCAGAGATACTTCCAAGTTTTGCTATTTCCATGACGATTACGGTCACGACACCAATCACTGCCGAGAGCTCAAAAAGCAGATAGAAGAGGCCGTGAAGTCTGGCCAATTGGGACATTTGGTGAAGGGTATAAAGAGAGGCAAAGAAAAAACCTCCGACACACAGTTGGGGAAAGATACCACACCTGTCGAAGCACCCATCCTCATGGTTTATAAAGAAGACTCTGGTTCAAAGAGAAAGGAAGCAGAGGAAGCCTTGTGCGGAGTAGGAGATGTCACTTTCCCTTCAATCACAGGGAAAGTTCTTTCAAATGACCCCGTGGTCATCAAAGTCTTGATCTCCAACAGAGAAGTAAACAGAGCCTACCTTGACTGCGGTAGCTCCTGCGAAGTTATCTACGAACGGTGTTTCCTAAAGCTCAAACCTTCAATAAGGTCAAAGAGAGTAGATTCAAAGGTACCTTTAGTAGGGTTCTCAGGGGAACACTCATGGCCCTTGGGAGAAGTCCCTCTAGAGGTTACGATTGGAGAAGGGAGGCTGAAAAGAACAGAAACTCTGGTTTTCACGATCGTAAGGTCGGAATCTCCCTACAACCTATTGATAGGGAGAACAGCAATGCAGAAGATGGGCATCGTTGTCTCAACCATACATGCCGCGATCAAATTCCAAACACCTTTCGGCATTGGAACGGTTTTCTCCAGCTATAAGGTGAAGGGGCCTACGACAGAAAGCAAGAGGGTCAAACAGGTTTCGGAGGAACTTTCGAAAGATGTTCTCAGTTGCGCTAACGCTGAAGAACGCATCGTGGTAAATGATCTCTACCCTGATCAGACAGTAGTAATCGGAAAGCAACTTCCAACCTCCTTTAAATCAGAGTTGGAAAAGATACTTCGTGCTAACGCAGATGTCTTCGCATGGACCTATTCTGACATGACGGGGGTCCCCAGAACTCTCACTATAGATGGACAGCCCTTCGGCACTGAACACAAGCTCAATGAGTTCAAACATATTGAACCCATCAAACAAAAGCGTCGAAGTCTAGCTCCTGAAAGAAATGCCGCTGCATGCAAAGAAGTGGACGAACTCGTGGCAGCAGGCATACTCAGAGAGGTGAAGTATCAAACTTGGGTGGCCAATCCGGTGATGGTCAAAAAGCATGACGGGGGATGGAGAATGTGCGTAGATTTTACCGACATTAACAAAGCCTGTCCGAAGGACTGCTACCCTCTTCCAGAAATTGATTGGAAGGTGGAATCCCTGTCAGGGTTTCGACTAAAGTGTTTCCTAGATGCTTATAAAGGTTACCATCAGATACAAATGGCCGAAGAAGACGAAGAGAAGACAGCCTTTTTTACAGGAAAAGGCGTTTATTGTTACAAAAAGATGCCTTTTGGTTTGAAAAATGCAGGTGCCACCTACCAGCGATTGGTGGACAAAGCCTTCCACAAGCAAATAGGCAGGAACCTAGAAGCCTACGTAGATGATATGGTCATTAAAAGTAGATCAGAGGAAGATATGCTCTCCGACATCAAGGAAACCTTCGATCAGCTTCGCGCCATCAATATGAAGTTAAATCCCAAGAAGTGTTCCTTTGGTGTGGAAGAAGGACAATTCTTGGGACATCTGATCACCAAGCAGGGTATTAAGGCCAATCCTTCGAAAGTCAAAGCCATCACAGATTTGCAGCCTCCTAAGTCCCTAAAGGAAGTGCAAAGTCTTAACGGAAAGCTAGCAGCCCTCAGCAGGTTCTTGTCGTAGGGTGCAGACAGATCTTTGCCGTTCTTCAAAACACTCAAAGGATGCACGGACAAAAAGACGTTCCAATGGAGCATAGATGCAGAAGCAGCCTTTCAAAAGCTCAAGGAATTCATGGCTATTCTACCAACACTTACAGCCCCAATCAAAGGCGAAGTGTTGTTCATGTATATTGCAGCCTCTTTCGAAAGCATCAGTGCCGTGTTATTGGAAGAAAGGGAGAAGAAGCAAATCCCCATATACTTTGTTAGTCGAGTACTACAAGGAGCTGAGCTAAATTACCCAGCATTGGAGAAGCTAATTTTGGCTTTAGTTCATGCTGCGAGACGCCTTCGAAGGTACTTTCAAGCTCACCCCATAACCGTACTTACCGACAAGCCAATTAAGCAGATACTTTCAAAGCCGGAGAAATCTGGAAGGATAGCTAAATGGGCTATCGAGCTAGGAGAACATGATATTGAATACAAAGGCAGGAGCTCGGTCAAAGGGCATATATTGGCAGACTTTTTAGCAGAAACACCCTCCGAAACGAAACAGGACAAAAAGGTTGTTGAAAAGGAGCCTGCTATGGCAATCGAAGGGTGGAAACTTTATACTGACGGAGCCTCCAGCTCCGATGGTTCTGGTGCAGGTCTCATGCTCGTTGATCCCAAAGGGAAGGAATACACTTACGCACTTCGTTTCGAATTCGATGCTACGAATAATGAAGCGGAGTACGAAGCCTTGTTAGCAGGTCTCCGATTGGCCACAGATATGGAAGTAGAAAACTTGGCTATTTTGTTGACTCACAACTAGTGGCCAACCAGATAAAAGGCTCCTACGAGGTGAGACAACCTGTGATCAAGCAATATCTGGATAAGGCCAAAGAAATGCTCGAAGGGTTCACATCTTACAACATAGAGCATGTTCGAAGAAACCAAAACAAGAAGGCGGATGCACTTAGCAAACTGGCATCAATGGCATTTGCTCATTTAACAAAGGAAGTTTTGGTCGAAGTATTGGCAGATAGGTCCATCGTTCGAAAGGAGGTGTCTGACGTAATACTGGAGGAAGACTCGAATTGGATGACTCCAATTAGAGAATATCTAATAAGTGGCATACTGCCGGAGGATCCGAAGTTGGCTCGAAAGGTGCGCATCAAAGCACCACAGTACAGGATCATGGGAAATTACTTATACAGAAGATCTTTTCTATCCCCTTGGCTCCGTTGTGTAGGGCCAAGGCAAGCTGCCAACATCATCCAAGAAGTGCATGAAGGATCCTGCGGACTTCACGCAGGGCCTCGCTCCGTTGTCTCCAAAGTAATGAGGGTCGGATATTATTGGCCTTCGATGCACAGAGACGCTGTCGACATCATTCAGAAGTGCGAAGCATGCCAAATTCACTCAAGAGTCCTAAGGCTACCAAAGCAAGATATGACTTCCGTAACGTCCGCATGGCCTTTCAGCCAATGGGGGATAGATATCGTAGGCCCTCTGCCAGTTGCTCCTGGAGGAGTAAAGTTCTTGGTCGTAGCCATCGATTACTTCACTAAATGGGTTGAAGCGAAGCCTTTGGCATCCATCACAGGAAGACACATGGAAAAATTCGTGTGGGAACACATTATCTGTCGGTTCGGAGTACCTCACATCATCATTTCAGATAATGGGAAGCAGTTTGCCGAAGGGGTATTCCCAGTATTTTGCAGGGGTCTGAATGTCAGACAATCATTCACTTCCATTTACCATCCTCAGGGTAACGGTCAAGTAGAAGTTACCAACAGAGACATCATACAAGGAATAGAACGAAGGCTGGGATACAGTCATCACGGTTGGGTAGATGAACTACCTTAAGTACTCTGGGCACATAGAACGCATACAAAGTCAAGTCATGAAGAAACGCCTTCCAGCTTGACATATGGCACGGAAGCTGTCATCCCTTCAGAAGTAAGTGTCGAAACAGAAAGGGTCATGAACTTCGAAGCAGCAGATAACGAAGAAAGACTCCGTAGTAACTTGGACCTACTTGAAGAACGAAGAGAAATAGCCTCCATTAGAGAGGCTATCCACAAGCAAAAGATTGAAAGGTACTATAATAAGCGAGTTAGGCCTTCGACTTTCAAACCAGGGGAATATGTCCTCCGACTCAATAGCGCAAGCAAAGCTGAGTACCAGGGTAAACTGGGACCTACATGGGAAGGACCCTACGTTATTAAGGAAGCATATGGCAACGGAGCCTACAAGCTAGAAACCTTGGCAGGAGACGTTATTGATAGAACCTGGAATGGCACTACTCTTCGTAAGTTCTACGTATGAAACTTACAATGTCTAAGGACACATCTTTTTGTTTTTTTTTTTTTTTTCCTTTCAATCAATGTATTTGCATTCTTCTCACTTGGGGAAAGAAGCATTAATGGTAGGCGTCTAGTATTCATTTCTTAAAATGATGTAATCCTCCCTACCCACTTAATGATAATAACACATTTCCCTCAAATCTCTTGTTTCGTTCAATACAACAAAGATTTGCCCACCAAGTCGCTTTATAAGTTTGAATGTCGAAGGGATGTACAAAGACTAAATAACATGTCTTGCTCATATGCATAACATCCATCTCAACTTCACATTAACTTTCCTATATGGCCTTAAGGTATTTCAAACCTTTCGCTGCCCAAAGGATCAAGACGGAGTGGGTCGCGACCCTCTGTCAGCAGTTAAATTATACGATTGCTAATATTCTTGGTGAAGTAACTACACACAATGAGGCTATGCATCTACCATACGCCTTAGGTTGTAAAAAATATTTTTACGCAAGTAAAAGTAAAAAGAGAAGAATCACACATGGCAAAATTCGAGCCCTAGTGGCTTCGTTGTAGATTTATGACTAGTTTTACTAGTCTAAAACAGGCCATAGCCTTAAAACATCCAACATTATAAACTATTGTCTTAGGCCGTAGCCTACTACCAACATGCAATAAGTAAATTGTTTCATCAGGCACGAAGCCTGGAACGGAGCACAGACAATTGTTTTAAACAGGGTACATACCACCCTGGGGATCAAATTACAACCACATGGTTGCCTTCTTTAAACCTTGGAGTGAGTGGGATCAGCTGAGCCTGGAGATGGAACCTGGGGTGACGGAGTCCTCTTGGAGGGAGAAGGAGGCTGGACTTTCCTTGGCTTCTTGGCTAGCATATCCTCAATCGAGGCTGATGGGTCCTTCGTCACATCTGCAAGGAAAGGGAACTCTAAAGCAGTTAAATGATTACCTGCATCATCATATTCTTTTTCATGAGTTGCCCTGTAATACGGAATTTTCTCCAGCACTACTGGTTCCCCAGTCTTCGCCACCTCCTCCAAAGTGGTACACTTGCCATGAAAAATGGCAGCATTCACCACATTCCCAATGGCAATCCCCACATCATCGCTATGGTAAAGTTCCATAGCAATGTAGGGGATCACTTTGGTTACCAGGTCCACCCTGTCCTTATTCAGCATCTTCAGACGGAGGTTCAGGCCATCTACCTTTTCTCGGAGCCTGATCTCTTGGTCCAGCAACTTTGACCTCTCCTGTTCGAGACCTCCACACTTGGATGAAAGAACAGATATCTGCTCTTTATAACCAACAACCATAGAGCCTTCGACAGTTAACCTGCTGCACTCAGCCTTGCTCGTTGCCAATTGACCTTTGAGCTTTTCATTCTCAGCTCTAAGATCTTGAACCAAGGGATTCTTATCAAAATCCTCCAATGCCTCCTCACACTTCTTCTCCAGGTCTGCATACTTTTGATCTCTAACCTTCTCCCCCCTCAGCATAGTATCCATTTCTTCTCGAGCTTTGGTGACAGCGCGGAGCAATTCCCTTGTCCTAGCATTGAGTTGGTTGTCAAGCATGCCCTGGCGAACATAGCTTTTATCATGAAGATCACAGAGCCTCTCTATAGACATGTTATTCATCACCTCCTTCCACTTGGAGGGGATCACATGGCTCATAAGTTGGTGACAAGCTTGGGGAGAAGGAAGCTCCTTCGTATCAGGAAGTCCTATAACAAAAGTAAGTTTCATTAATATATGATCTTTGGTATTTAATTTTATTTCACAGGTAAGAAGTTTACCATGGAAGTCATCACCGCTGGGCCCTTCGATGGCTGGAAATACCACAGCCTTACCCTGGGCACTCTTCTGCCGGGTAGTTCGAGAGGGAGGAGTAGGTAGAATAAGCTTTCTTTTTGAATCAGATTTCATAGCCTTAGCACTAGCACCTTTCCTGCTTCAAACCCTCTCACCTATGCCGGAGGGTCCTACGATGGCCAACGGTCCTTCGGAGACTGGTTCGTCTGAGTCAGCAATGTTCTCCACCAGCTGATCTTCTACATCTATGGGTTCCTTTGGTGGAGGAGCAGAAGATACAGGCTCGACATAGCTTGTTTCTTGGGGATTCTTTGGAAGAAAGCTGACCTCTTTGGCACCTCCAGCCACAACAAAGTTCCTGAATGACATCTCTGCAAAAAGAAGCAGATAAGATAAATATCAGCAAGATAAGTTTTTGTTTCTTATGTTAATTTAAAAAATACATACTTTCTCCATCACAAATTATCTCAGGTACCAACGGAGACCCTTCCCATCTCTCAGCAATGCCAGCCATGAACAGGATTGGCTCAGGGAAGGTCTGGCAGTCAGCTGGATGACGAGCCAAACGCTGATACAATGGGTTTCTTCTCACAGTATAAGGCAATGGATCAGTGAACCTTTTCTCATCATATTGAAAGTCTGGGTTTAACAATGCAGAGTATCCAGGAGGGATAATGGTAGTCTGAATATAAAAGAACTTGCCTTTCCAGTTCCTTATGTTCGTAAAAGGCCTATCTATCAATATGGGCACATCCCTTTCACCCCTCTTGGCCAAGGTTAACCAATCTCCTCCCGAGTATAGATTTAAAAAACCCCTAAGCACAGTCAAGGATGGTTCAAACTCATAGGCTTTACACATAACAATGTATGTTGTCAGCTTGGCTAGGCCAAAAGGGTTGAACCTAGAAATGTGTACCTCATAATATCGGAGGAATTCTAAAATTAAAGGATGCAGTGGTATCCTAAGATTGGAAGTGGTGAAAGCGTGGATATACAAGCCTACATAATTTTCAAGGGCATCAAATATCCCTTGATCTTTACTTGGTAGCATTACTTTGTGTTCTTTTGGAATGGGATAATCAGTGAGGAACGCTTTAAGCTCCTCCCTGGTTAATGTGCAACCTTGTTGTTTTATCACAAATTTTTGTTGGTTGACATGACACCTTCTAAAAAACACAAAAAATGGTTGAAATACAGAAGAAAAAGGAGCGTTTTACCTTGTTTGGTCGAAGGCTTGATCGAAAGGAATTTTAGTAGGTGAAAAACTTTGGGCGAGAGTTACTTTGTTAGGGTTTTACTGTTTTTTGCATTTTATATACCCTACAAATGTTGCATCTCAGCCCTACACGTGTCCGGGCTATCCCTTTTCTACCGGATTTCAAACCCCTTTTAAATTTTGAAAGGATGTTTACTAGTACCGAGGATCAAGGGGTAGTTAGGATTAATTATGCATTTATTGCGGTCACTATTAACAAAACTTTTCATCTTCGTTCATTTTTGTGACTAAGGGGAGGTTTCGTTTTTATTTCTGAGTCGTAAGCAATATTTCTCGTCCGTACATATCACTTTCGACTGGGGGGCTTGATGACGTACCCTCCAATCAGGTCGAAGGACCCCCCTTCGGCCTCAGTCGAAATTGCATTACGAAGACCCAAGTCTTTCTTTATAAGTCATTGGTGGCGTAAAACCATTCATCATTGACATGGTTACCAGTTGGGAATTCGCCAGCCGAAGGCCTATGCCCTTCGGTGTCTTCTCTTGAAGATGCCAAGATAAACAAGAACCTTGACTTGGTCTTCCCCCACGTTCCCACTATGTCCTTAGCTTCCCCGCCAAGTCCGAGATAGTGGGGATGAAGCCCTAGCGGTTACCATAAATCAGGGGACGCCCCCATGATCTCCTAAACGTGTGCTAACACTCTCCAAGCTATTTTCATCACCTATAAATAGGTTGGACGAGTCATTTCTGTTAGGAATTAGAAATTCCCAGTATTAAAGAGTCGGTCACCTCAAGTATATGTAATCGTTAGAAAGCTCGTAGTCGTAGTTCTTTTAAGTTAAGTAGTAATTTAGTTAAGTAACACCGTGGAGGACGGACGGGTCTTTACTCACTGTATGCCTGATCCACAGCCCAAAGTGTGGCGAGTTATGTAAGACTATAAATACTCTCTACCTTCCAAGGTAGAGAGTTGGAGCTCATAATAATATCTTTCACTTTCTCTCACTAAGTTCCCTAAACCTCTAACTTTCTCTCTCTAGAATTCCATCTATATGCTACTTTGTGTTATGGTTTGATGTGTATGTGAAAAGTTAAATCTTACAATTGGTATCAAGAGCCATGGTTAGATCATATCTTGCACATCCTTGGATTTCTAGTGGTTTTTAGGTGGTTTTTGAGTTTGAAAAAGTTTAGTGGTTTTTGCATCATTTGGTTAATTTCTTGTGTTAAAGTTTGAATTTTGTTAGTACTTTCATGTTTAGAATCATCACAAGTGTTTAGGTTTTCATTTGGTTAGCTTGAATCATCTTGGTTGGGTTGTTTTTTGATTGAAAAGTGATGTTTATAAGGTTTTTCTTGCTAGCGACTTAGCTCACGGTTTAGTTTTCTTCATAGCGACTTGCTTCACAAAATTGTAGCGAGTTACAGTTTTAAACCTAGCGAGTTAGATCTAGCGAGTTAAAGTACAAGTAGTGGACTCTCCACTACGAGTAGCGACTTGGTGGTAGCGACTTGGTCTGTAGCGAGTTGCTCTTTAGCGACTTGTATTTCTAGCGACTTGTGTAGCGAATTACTGCCAAAATTTTGCTAGCGACTTGAGGGTTAGCGAGTTACTACTTAGCGACTTGCTTTGTGTCTAGCGACTTGGGACTCTAGCGACTTAGTGGTGTAGCGAATTAGTTGTTAGCGACTTGGGTCAAGAATTCGTAGCGACTTGGTTGATTTTTCCCGTCAAAACTTCAAACGGCCATAACTTTTGAACCGTAACTCCGTTTTCAGCGTTCTACCCATCAAAACGACCGTGAGAACGAGGAGAATGGCATGCCGAATCAACTATAGTTCATTCGGGTCAATCTTCGAGGTCTAAATCCGCTCCGAACAGAAGTTATTGAGGTTTTTAAGTTTTTAGACATAAATTTCTCAGGAAAAACGGGCATAAACCAATCCGAATCACAACCAAACAACATCTCTGCTAATCCTACGAACAATCTAAAGTCCTATCACACAATCGTCCTTCATTGTATCGATCCATCAGTCATCTTAACACATCATGTCTTACTCTACCGACCCAGTGATCTCAGAAGTGCTTAAATTGTATGATGCTGTGGATAATAATGATAATGGATGCTACACTGAACGATTAAAGATGTTTGAATTAAACAATGAGGATGTGAGATCTTCATGTTCTAAGTACAATGAGAATGCCACGCAAATGGAATGCAGCATTGAGCCATATCAACTACTTCATCTGCACCTCATACAACTGTTATCCATAGCTGGGGATCGAACATGTAGTGCTCTTTTCCGCCAGGACTTACCTACATTGACAAGAAGCTTGCTGTTGAACTTAGAACATTTAAAGCTGCAACTTACTAATGAAGAGGTTCAAAAGGATGGTTCCAGTGCAGCTCTTCAAGTAATCTACAAACAATTTCAGCCATTCATCAGCGGGGAATATTCAGCAGATTACAATCAACACTTGACTGGAATTTCCTTCAAAAAACATACTGGAATGGAAATTCAGGAATTCATTGAGACATTTATCCAACTCATGGATAACATGAAAAAGTTCATTGAAGAATCTGCACAAAAGAATGAAGACGTGAAGGAGTGTCAGGTGCAGTTGAAAGATTGTTGTGATAAGTTGGGCAATGTATCTGGTGAAGAATCAGGTGGTGCTGAATGCAGAATGTTAGAGAAAACAAATAATGATGAGTCAGACAATGCTAAAATAGAATCTTCCTGCTCATGTCCACAAGAGAGAGAGGTGCACCAGTCACAACCCGTGCAAGCTAATGCAAAGGAACGCTACATGGAAGCTTCGGATGTACCCAAGATAGAGATGCACCGGCCACAACCTGTGTACGTTAATGCAGAGGAAACTTGCATGAAAGTTTCTGCAGTACCTAGGTATGCATCTTCTTCTCAAAATGATGATTATGGATTGCATGAGTACACTACATTTGTGCCTGATGATTCCTTGACCACTGAACTCAATACCTATAAGGATCAAGTTGCCATATACGAACAACGTGCTAAGTTTGAACTTACCACTCGTGAGCAGGAGATGGATATCCAAATGCGTACAATTATTAGAAAAAGTAATTTTAGAGAAGAAGTATTAAAACAAGAGTTAAACTCCTTACAAGAAAAGCTTTCCAAAACTGCTAAGCAAAAACACGAACTTCAAGAAAATGTTAAAATGCTTAAGCAAGAATTCAAGGCTAAGGAATCAAAACTTTTGAATGATTTTTCCAATCTAAAAACTTTGAAAAACAAGCTTGAAAATAAGTTGTACGTACAAGGGAATACCATTCAAACTGCTCACATGATCACTAAGCATCGAGTCTTAAGCGATAAGCATAGCATTCCCCTTGTTGAGGAACCAAATCCAGAGGTAATTAAAAAGGCTAGAAATGCTCATAAGGTGCTTGATGATGGTAATGAAATCCTTAAGCCTAGGCAGAAACCTAGTTGCGTTGAGTGCACTGAGGAAGATAAGAAATCTGATGAAGTCACTAGGGAGAAAATGAATAAGAAGTTAGAAGATCCTGAGTGTAAAAAGAATAACATAACGATCAAACCCCATAATTACACTAAAGAAAATTGGATCTCCTTGAACAAGTTTAAGCCTCAGACTCTATTAACCCCTGAACAAGTGTTCTGGAAAAAGGATATGGAAATGCAAAAAGCTGAAAATCTTGTTGAAAAGAATCCCCCTTGTAGGAAACTGCCTAAATCAACTGTGTATCCTCCTAATACACCAATGCACTTAGTTCCTAGATCTCTTGCCACTAAAAGCAAGACCTTAATCAGTGAATATGTTATCTTTCAACTATTTGTTGATTTTGAGAAAACTTGTAAGAAAAGGATCACACCCACCGGTATAACTGAAGGGGAAAGGGGTTTTGAGCAAACTAAAGAATGCTATTTAACTGAGGTCATGCCTTTCTTTAAACAACTAAAAGATCAATTTGAGTGTCTTAAAAAGGGGACGCATTCTGATATTAAAGAAATGGAAAAGGTATTTGATGCAATGATTGTTGAGGTTAGTGACTATGAGAGAGAATTAAAATATAGTGAGATTGAAAGGAAGAACTTGCATACACTGAATGAGAATCTGATTTCTGAATGTATTGCTCAAGATGTGTTTTTCACTGCTACAAATTGTTCCATTAATGCTTCTCAATTTCATGAATTATCTGTTGCTCTGAAAGTCTCCCATGATCGTGTCATTGAGCTTGAAACAACAAATTCAAAATTGCATGAGAAAATAGAACAGGATGATCATGATAACTTGGTCAAACATTATTCTAAATTAGAAGTTGAACATCTTGCTTTGCAATTAAAACATCAACATCTCAAAGAAAATGTTAAAACCTCAAATATCAAGACATCCTCTGATGCTCCTGAGTTTGATGCAGTTTTTGAAATTAGCAAACGTGATGAACAAATTCGAGCTCATTATAACACGATCAAAAGATTGAAAGCCCAAATTTCACAACTGAAAGGTGAAAAGAAGGATATGACTGGTTCCCATATGCCTCCACCTTTAGATTCTCAGAATTTCCAACTTCAAAACATAATTGATAACTTGCAAAAGGAAAATGATTGTTTTAAAGCTGAAATTTCAAAGGTTAATGATCAAAACAAAGAGTTATGTGATTCATTTAAAGTTAATCATGATAACCAAATTGAAAAGATAACTTCTTTACTTAACGATATTGAGAATCTGAAGCGTGAGGTGAAAGGAAAGTTGCCAATCCCAAATTGCAAATACTCTGTTCCTAAGGTTTCTGCTTGTGATAAATATGCTATCGATATGTTATATATTCCCCCGCCCATTAGGAATAATGAACTTGCACATAAAGCATATCTCTCATACCTTAAGGAAAGTTTGAAGGGTCTCCGTGAGATTGTTGAAGATGAAAGATTAGAAAAACCTTTTGATAGTACTATAGCCTATGCCTGCATGGATGCCAAACGATCTCAGGAACTCTTAGAGTATGTAATTGTCACAAGTCCGAAATCTAGCAATAGGCGAGATAGAATAGTTGTGCCTTGTTCTATGCCTAAAGCCAAGCATGTGACCCTTGATATGCCTTGTTCCATGTCGAAATTCAAGCAAGCAACCTTTGATGTGCCTCCTAGAATTTCAGATCCCAGCACTTCTAGACAAGAAATGCAAAAAGTAGTGAAGCCATGTAATGTTCCCATCGTTACTTCTACAGATGTTAAGATTGACACTAAAGTTAGCGGATCAAAACCTAGAAGCAATGCAAAGAAGGATAGGATTACGCAAACTAAAAGTGTTCATGATAAGGAAGTGAAAGAACACCATAGGGACAAGAAGTTTGATTTGAACAAAAAGAATCGTGTTAGTTCTAGTATTAGCTCTAAGCTTACTGAAATTAATTCGAGGCCTCATGCTGTCTGCAAAACATGTAAAAAATGTTTATTTTCTGGTAATCATGATAAATGTGATGTGTTATTTCTGAGATCTAAGAATCATACCCCAGTTAAGAAAGTTTGGAAAGCAAAACAGATTAAGCAATCCTGGAAACCTACAGGGAAGGTTTTTACCAATGTAGGATTTCAGTGGAAGCCCACAGGTCGAATGTTCACGAATGGCAAACCTTGCTCTTTAACTAGATCCACTATGCCGAGAATAGTGCCTGTTAAGGTTTGGAAGCCAACTGGTAGAATAATCCCATTAAGCACAAAATGTCATTTGACTAAGTCTGATGCCTCTACTAGTTCAGCTCCTAGGGATAATGACATTGCATCTAGGGTTTCTGCTGATTCAAAGACTGTTTGTGCTAACCAAAAGGAACCCATCAGCACATGGGGATCCAATGTTTCCAATTCTCTGTCTTCGTCTGTTGTCCAAAGCAGGTCGTACAAATCGTCCCTTGGCATTTGGATTCGGGCGGCTCTAAACATATGACTGGGCTCTTAACAATGACGTCTGTTCAAATCAGTTCAGGCCTCGTACTTCATCATTATGACGTTTGAACACAACAGTTCAGGCCTCGTTCCTCATAGAAAAGAAATGTGTACGTTTCAGTGCGCTTTATCTTCAGAAGAAGAGAAATCTTCATGTTTATGTCCATTCTCATCGAAATTCTTCATCAACAAGCTTCATGTTTCTCCCATGCTCATTCAGTCATCAAGTGGATCTACGTTCATTGGTGTATACTCTTATTCACTTGTTAAATCAAAAATGGCAACTTCTGATGCAATTTTTGAGGGGGAGAAGAGTGAATATACTACATGATGATGGATGTTTGAATAATGGTTATACGACTTAATTTTTGATGATGAAGAGTGAATATACTAAGGATAACTGGGATTCATTGTTTTGATTTTTGATGACTCTCCTCCAACGCCTAATACTTCACTTACTAAGGATAAATGGGAATAAATGTTTGGGATTCATTGTTTTTCAAAGATAGGTTTGAAGAGTACTTTCAACCTCCGACGAATGTTGATCATCCAGCTTCTGAAGCTCATGCTCCGGTTTCTATTGACTCAACTGGTTCACCATCTAAGAAGTACTTCTTGGAATTCTCAAGAAACCTTATCTCCAGTTATTTCACAAGGCGTTTATAATGACTATCATGATATTGTAAGTTGCACTATTGAATAATGATCCGCTCTTTGGTATTCCTGTGCTAAATCTTCACGGATTGTTGTTCATGGATAATGATCCGCTCTTTGGTATTCCTTTGCCAAATCTTTACGGATTATTGTTCCTCTCATTGTGCACGCTATAAATCAACCACATGAACATTAAGGAAAATGACTACCTCATTTGCTTGAAGACATTTGTGGTGAATCTTCCAGATCAGTCTCTACATGTATACCTTTAGGAAGAATGCATTAATGTCGAGAAATCATTTGTTCCGATTCATTTAGTGGATCGACGTACATCCGGTGGTACGTTTATTCACGTGTTGGGCATTTGACACAAGCTGATTACTTTGGAGTTAATCAATTATCACTTATTTGAGATTGAAGTTAAAATTCACAAAGGCGAGCTTAAGATGTAAATGCATGGAATTCTTCTTCAGTTTCAAGTTTGGTATATCAGGTTTTCTTTATCAGTGGTCACTTCAAATTGTCTACATATGGGTTGATAAAGATAGTCAGAGAGAGTTTCTATCGCAGTGGTCCTATGGCTCCTGGACACTCCAGTTCAGGACCCGCACTTCAAAACAGTCCCATTGGTCCATCCCTTGTACCAAATCCCTCTCTAACAGCTCCATATGTACCTCCATCAGAAGATGATTTAAGGAAATTGTTTGATCCAATGTTTGATGAACACTATGAAACAAATGCTGATGAAATGTCAAAAACATCAACAGAGGCTGCTCCTATCCCTGTGAATGAAGTCAACCCTTCAGTCTCAATCTCATTAAGTCAAGAAGCGCCTGCTGCTGATCACTTAGTCTCATCAACAAATCATCAATCTTCGATTGTACATCATGGAACTGTGTCTGGCATCAATGATGAAGTTAATCCCTTTGCTACTCCTGAAGATGCTCCATTTGAAAACATATTTGCTACTCCTGAATCATCATCAGAACCATCTTCTTCAGGAGACATCGACTCAGCTACCTCAGTTCCTCAACAAATGCCACATGAACACCTCAGAAAATGGACTCACGATCATCCATTAGACAACATCATTGGAAATCCCTCTCGTCCTGTATCAACTCGGAAACAACTTGCAACCGATGCCTTATGGTGTTTCTTCAACTCCGTACTATCTAAGATCGAACCAAAAGATGTTAAAACCGCCATGAATGAAGACAGCTGGTTCAATGCCATGCAAGATGAAATTCATGAGTTTGATCGTCTTGATGTATGGGAGTTAGTACCTGCTCCAGACTGTGCTATGATTATAGCTCTTAAATGGATCTTCAAAGTAAAACTTGATGAGCATGGTGATGTGTTGAAGAACAAGGCTCGATTAGTTGCTAAAGGATATCGTCAAGAGGAGGGTATAGACTTTGAAGAATCTTTTGCTCCAGTTGCTCGAATCGAGGCAATCAGAATCTTTCTGGCTAATGCTGCTAGTAAGAACATGGTAGTTTATCAGATGGATGTAAAGACGGCATTTCTAAACGGAGATCTTAAAGAAGTCGTCTACGTCAGCCAACCTGAAGGATTTGTAAATCAAGAGCATCCTACTCACGTTTATCGTTTGAAGAAGGTTCTTTACGGTTTAAAGCAAGCTCCAAGGGCATGGTATGATACACTGTCAAAGTTTCTTCTATCAACCGGATTCATCAAAGGAGCAGTTGATCCTACATTGTTCACCAGGAAGTCAGGCAAACATTTGATTCATGTTCAAATTTATGTTGATGATATTATTTTTGCCTCGACTGACCCAATGGAATGTGATCGTTTTTCAAATGAAATGAGTTCAAAGTTTCAAATGTCAATGATGGGACAAATGTCATTTTTCTTGGGATTGCAAATTTCTCAAAGTCCCGGAGGCATTTTCATAAATCAATCTAAATATGCAACAGAGATTTTAAAGAAATTTGGATTTGATTCAAGTGACCCTGTTGACACCCCCATGATTGACCGAACCAAACTAGATGAGGACCTCTCAGGGATCATGATTGACCAAACGAAATATCGGAGTATGATTGGATCCCTGATGTATCTCACTGCTAGTAGACCAGACATCTTGTTCTCTGTGTGCATGTGTGCAAGATACCAGGCTAAGCCTACTAAAAAGCACCTTGAAGCAGTTAAACGGGTCTTTCGATATCTCCAAGGAACCATCAATATGGGACTATGGTACCCGAAGGACACCGGTATGTCACTAACGGCCTATGCAGATGCTGATCATGCAGGTTGTCAAGATACACGTCGAAGTACGTCAGGAGGTGCTCAGTTTTTGGGTGATAAGCTTGTGAGCTGGTCTTCAAAGAAGCAAATGAGTACTTCTATTTCCTCTACAGAGGCTGAATACATAGCCATGTCATCTTGTTGTGCTCAAATCTTATGGATGAGATCTCAATTATCTGACTATGGCTTTGAATTCAACAAAATCCCTCTGTACTGTGATAATAAAAGTGCTATTGCCCTCTCATGCAACAACGTTCAACACTCAAGAGCAAAGCATATCGACATTCGACATCATTTCATCAGGGAACAGGTGGAAAAAGGTGTGGTGGAACTATATTTTGTGATGTCTGAATATCAGTTAGCAGACATCTTCACCAAAGCTCTTCCAAGAGAACGTTTTGAGTTTATTCTTCCACGACTTGGGTTGAAAAGCCTTCAACCAGAAACTCTCAAACGTCTTCAGGAGGAAGACGAGGAGTAAAGGTCTTTCTTCATCTATCTCTTGTACATATATATTTGAAAAAACAAAATACAAAATTATAAAACCTTCAAAAATCAAATAGAAAAATATAAAACTTTCAAAATCCATAAAAATTTGAAAAATTCGAAAAATCTTCAAAAAATATTGTCATTTTTGTCATGTTTCTTCCGGGTCGATAATATCTACGGTCTTTGTGCTGTCATTCAAAGAATGACACGGGACTTTAGATGTTGTTCGAATTCTTAAAAAAAAAAAAAAAAAAAAAAAAAAAAAAAAAAAAAAAAAAAAAAAAATCAAAAAATATTTTTTGGGAGAAAGAGAAATGGTTTATTGTCATTTTTCAGGCAATAACCCGGGTTTAAAAGAAAGAACAGAGCCATGTTTTATCATGTTTTCAAAATTCCATGCTCTGATTCTATAAACATTTATCTGCTGAAAACTAAATGCTTTGAAAAATAACTCGATCTCTATTTTTGATAATCATCAGGACTTATTTGTCAAAATCTCTATCTCTCAATCAACAACCTATGTCATTGATTGAGGGGGAGAATGATTTCAATTAAATTAAAAAGTTATTTGGCATTAAATTGTTTTCAAAAGATGTACATGCATGTTTTTACCAATGGAGTTTAAAGTCTTAAAATCTGATCCTTATCAGTTAAAACGCTTTCATAATCAAGTCACAATTCCCCTTAAAAGCTTTCAAAATCAATTTAAATCAATAAGAGATCACAAATCTCAAATGATTTGATAATTGTGATTGGGGGAGAATGTGTGATTTAAATTGGATTTAAACTGATAATTAGGTAAATGGTTTTATAAGGATGTACATGCTATCCTGCCCACATGTGACAAACGATTTCAAATTTTCCATGCACATGTTGAGGGGGAGCATCTATCTTAAACCTATGATTTGAAATGTGATCAACTTATCTCAATGTGCAAGGTCCCTCTAGTATGTGCAAAACTCTTTTCAAATCTCGAGGCACATATTGAGGGGGAGCGAATTTATGGAAACCTCATCCTTCCCGGAAATACTATATCTACTTGATTTGATGTGGGAAGTGATGTTGATATCTTTTAGAAAATGGTAATCAAAGAAGTTAATTCTTTCTCTTGCCTCCGTGTGCAAAACATTTTTCAAATACTTGATGCACATGTTGAGGGGGAGTTCTCGTTCTAAAAATATCAAAAACAATTCAGGTACAAAATGATTTGATAATATATCACAAGTATCTGAATTGATTTTCAAATGGTTTTCAATTGGTTCCAATGGCAGATGAACAATACCATATAGACCGACCAACTTTATTTTATGTACGGTGATATAAGGATGATAAGGTTAGGTATTGGTTCCCATGATCCGCCAGAACCGGAGGGATCTACCCAGGGACAATCCACTAGTTAGTGTAGAAGTCCTTAGGTATGATGATAAAAGGAGAAAAATGAGATATGGGAAAAGTGCAGACTAAGACTGAGCTAGTACTGGAATAAACCCAACAAGGTTCTAGCTATGAAGTCTCGGTAAGCACTGAAGGGGTTGAAGAATTAAAAAGAATTGAATGAGGAAAGGGTGAAAACAAATAGCCCTCCATTTATTCAACCTTAGGGCAGAAACCGGGTTCAATTCATATGCTACTGATGGTAACATCGGTATTGAAGACAAGACGTCATGGACCCAGTGACGCACTGCACTTCAACTCTCCAAACCACTCAAGTTCCTCTTAAAAGGACTTGTTTCATTCTCACGGGGAACCGACATAATCTATCGACTGTCTCTTAGAGATGGTTGACATTGAAGTAGGAGACCCTCTCCCTAGTCTCCGTTACAGGATCCAAATATGCACAAATTGAGTCTAGAGCCTCGAGATCATCAATAAATCTCATTAGGACACCTTCAATGAAGACTCTCTGTTTCACACAATGTGGAAAGAGAGATTATATCTTGAGTCCTACGCATTATCCTTGTGGTATTGCCAGAACATCTGAGTGATGTGTTTACATATTCACAATGAAGATGGAAAGCCTTCTGGAGCCAACATCAAACAAGCTCCTGGTAGGTGGCATGTGAGATCTATTATATAGATCAACCATGTGACAACTGAACAGAAACAATGGGGCGATTCAATCTCTTGAATCAATCCTGGTTCAGGTTATGGATTGACGGATACCTTTGAAAAACCGGTCTTTGTGCTTAAAAACTCTTTTCTTTAGCACATCGACCGTGTACTCATTTTTCAAACCAAAAGGTATTTTTATGATTGATAATTGATTTTCAATAAAACCTTCGTTGTATTGCAAAAACAATTTCTATTGAGCAATACACGACTGTTTTTCAAATCTCTTTTCATCAATCAGTGGACTTAAAATTCGCTGGTTCACTCACTCCGTGTTGTCTTCTTTGAGATGTTCCGGTTTGAGAACAGCTAGAACAGCTGCGAAACCCTGTCAAGGAGATTCTTAGGAATCCTACCTGATCACAGGCAGTACTTGTACTGATCAACGGGGAACCGTGGGCCGTGTACCTCAATTCAACGAAAGTGATCAAAGACACTTTCGTGTGTTTTATTGCTAACTGTTGTATGCAGGTACTCCCGACGTTTGCAGCTGATCAGAATGGAGCGGTCAATCCATAGCCGCATGCTCACTTAACACATTCAACTCAAAGAAATCATGACTAGTGCATCAATGACTCTGATATTTCACACCAAGCTTCTGCTACGCTGCTGCCAATATCATGATTCAACAAAAGCTTCCGCTACTCTGATAAGAAGATTTCATGATCCAGAATGTGAGCATGTCGGTCCCAAAGTCACAACATCACAAAATACCAACACCACAAAGGATGTGTCAGAGATTGTTGATAGCTGATGATCTCCAAAGATGGCTCAAACTTATCATCACGTGGATCAGTAAAAGACCTCCACTTGGAATAACCAAACATGCAATGTGAAGAATCACTGACTACGAGCTTAGGAGCAAAGGACTACATCAAGAATGCAAGCTTAATTGTTGAATGTAATATCTATTTGTATTCAATGTAACTTTGGTACATGATTGAGGTGACCTCCCTTAGGGGGAGATTGTTAGGAATTAGAAATTCGCAGTATTAAAGAGTCGGTCACCTCAAGTATATGTAATCGTTAGAAAGCTCGTAGTCGTAGTTCTTTTAAGTTAAGTAGTAATTTAGTTAAGTAACACCGTGGAGGACGGACGGGTCTTTACCCACTGTATGCCTGATCCACAGCCCAAAGTGTGGCGAGTTATGTAAGACTATAAATACTCTCTACCTTCCAAGGTAGAGAGTTGGAGCTCATAATAATATCTTTCACTTTCTCTCACTAAGTTCCCTAAACCTCTAACTTTCTCTCTCTAGAATTCCATCTATATGCTACTTTGTGTTATGGTTTGATGTGTATGTGAAAAGTTAAATCTTACAATTTCAATGGTATGTTCACTCAACGCAGTATTTCACATACATCATATTATCCATAACTTATATCACATACTTATTCACACGCCGGAGGTGGTTCGCAGGGCCCAACCCCTGCACAATCACTTAACGAAGTGTCTATTATTTCTTATTGCAGATTGACTACAAGTTTGGCGCAAGCATATCACCCTTCATACCCTTCGATCATCATCGAAGGCCTGGTCGTACGAATTATTGTACAATCAGCTGCCCACCAATGATTTCCGCATGAACGATGCTTGGGTTTGTCAGAGCATGTTGGATAATTTTGCAACTCCCGGCTATTTGTCCATGCTGCGCAATATGCCGCATACAGATTTACTTGAGCAGTACAACATGATGAATGTGTAACAAGCATGTATGTCTTCTGAAGTGCGCCTACGGCTAGAGTTTGAGCTAAACCAAACTAACAAATTGAACAAGAGGGTCGAGAGGAGGGATAAGAGGATTGAGGCTTTAAAGGGTAAAGTTCAGGAGTTGGAGGCAGAGGCTGCGAAGGCAAGGGGTCTCCGCGAGCGTGTGGCGCAGTTGGAGGGCATGATTGCGCCCAAATATGAACAACTGGCCCACTTAACTGTTGAGAATGCGGAGTTAAAGGGCAAAGTCGCGGGACTGTCCACCGTTTGTGATGAGTTGAAGGAACAAGTGAAGGAGGTGGCTTCAATTGATGAGAAGCTAAAGGAGTGCGAGCGAGATGTCCGGAGCACTTATGACACGCAACATGCACAGTTGGATGAGAGGTTGGCGGAGTTGAACCGCGACTTTGATGAAGAGTTATTCCCCGGTACTCTTCTTGCTATTGAAGGAAAGAGATGGGTCGTGCGGCATGGTTTCCGCAGAGCTTGGATGGCCTTTCAGCAATCTGACGAGTTGCAGACTCGTCTGGGGGATTGCATCAGCAAGGCTATTGCTGAGGGGTTAAGGCAGGGGCTAGAGGCTTGGGTTGTTCATGGGGCTAAGGGTGTGAAGCTTGAGCAGATTAAGGCCTATAACCCGCGGGCGAAGGAAGTGTACCGCGAGTTTGTTGTGAGACTTAGCGACGTTCCTTTTCCGCTTCTGGATTCCTTAGAGGCATGCAAGGATGCCCCCTTAGAGTATCTCATGGCTCAGTTGGTGTTACAAGAGGAGAGGCCCAGTGGATCGGGGAACTTTGTGTTTGATTTCCCGACAGCGGAGGAGGTTATGCTTCCTGGTTCCTTACTGCAAACTTTCACCAGGCGTCTGCGTGCTATTGCCGCGTATAAAGAAAAGAAAACCCGACTGAGAGGTAAGAAGTTTGATTTTTGGAACCCTGAGCTGATTGTCTCCGATGTTGTCCATCAGGTTTCTTCTACCGGGGAACCTTCTATGGTTATAGTTCCTTCCGGTCCAACTCCCTCTGCCGCGATTACTGGTCCCACCGGGGAGGACGAAAAAGAGGAGGAGGAACAGGCTACCCATGACGACATGTTTGATGCGAGCATTCTTGAAGGTGTTGGGGACGTCTGAGGTGCCTTTCCACGGGCGGCATTTAGACTATGTCGCCTCTCCAGTTTATGTGAAGCTTAGTAACTTTGTCTGTTTGGTTAGGGCCACGGTTGCCGCGGTGCCTTGATTTTGTAATCCGGGGGTATGCCCCTGTGTACTTGTAAAAAATCCTTCGTGGACTTAATGGAAATATTTTTGGCTCTATTACATATGTGCTTTTACTGTTTGCCGGATTTAGTTGTTCCGGGCTTTGGCTTGTACCCGTGGCCGTACTTTAGCAGTCCGGGGGTAACATGGGATGGTCAATGGGTTTGCAATACCACTTATATGACTGAGTCAATTTTGAGGTTGCTCGTCCTTTATGTGCGACATTGTTTGTCGCGGATGTGAGAGACATGCAGGAGATATGCAAAAATAAAAGATGTAAACGAATCTTTGTTTTTGGAAAATTTGTAGAGCGGGCCAGGCTTCTACATTTCTGTAGGATCGTAAATATTATTGTGTTGATGATTCGGGTGGTCTTGGATGATCAAAATACATGTTTGCCATAGTTAGAGAGTTAGTAGAGGGAGAGGGTGTTCTTGCTAGAGGTTTACAAAAGTATGGAAATATTAGATTGAAAAGCACCACCACTTCCATGGATGGAAGGGGTATTTATACTTACAAATACACGACCTCCTATCGGCCTGTGGATCAAGGATACAGTGGGTAAAGACCCGTCCTTCCTCCACGGTGTTGCACTAAACTATTTTATGCTAATGACTAACTAATTAACTACATAATAACGTAAATAACGACAAGTCTACGAGCTAACTTATGCTAGATAATATTTGGGGTGACCGACTCTTCACTATGGAATTTTCTAATTCCTAACAATCTCCCCCTAAGGGAGGTCACCCCATGTTTTACATTTCAAATCCTAGCATTCTATTCTTGACAATGTTCATGAGCTCGTAGACTTCAATTCTTCAATTCTGCAATCTTTGTGCTTAAGCAGTGACACTTCATAGTCCGCATATTTTGTACTTTTAGTGGAGGCCTTTAACTGATCCACATCTTTGAAGATCTTTGAGCTTTCATTGAGATCATCAGCCACAGTAAATCTCTGGATCACCCTTTATTGTGTTGCCATCATGTGAAGTTGTGACTTTCAGACCGACATGCTCACACTTTTGAATCATGACATCTTTCCATCAGAGTAGCGGAAGCCTTACTGGTTCATGATATTTGCAGCAGCGAAGCAGAATCATAGTATGAAATATCAGAGCCAGGTTATGTAGATATGCACCAGTCATGATTTCTTCAAATTAAGTGTGGATGCTGTGAGCATGCGGCTTTGGATTGACTCCTCAATTCTGATCAGCTGCAACCGTCCAAATGTACCTGCAAACAACAGTTAGCAATAAAACACACGAAAGTGTCTTTGATCACTTTCGTTGAATTGAGGTACATGGCCCACGGTTCCCCGTTGATCAGTATAAATACTGCCTGTGATCAGGTAGGATTCCTAAGAATCTCCTTGACAGGGTTTCGCAGCTGTTCTAGCTGTTCTCAAACCGGAACGTCTCAAAGAAGACAACACGGAGTGAGTGAACCAGCGAATTGAGATTCACTGATTGATGAAAAATGATTTGAAAAACAATCGTGTATTGCTTGAAGAAAGAGTTTTGCAATACGACGAAGGTTTTATGAGAAAGATCAATTTTCAATCAAAATACTTTTTGTATTGGAGAATGAGTACACATTCGACGTGCTAGCGAAAAGAAGAGATTCGCACATCGAATGGTTTTTCTAAAAGTATTTTTCAATCAGAGATACTTTTTGAATTTGAAAACATAAGTACACATTCGACGTGCTAGAGAAAAGAAGGTTTGCACATCGAATGGTTTTTCCAAAAGTATTCGTCAATTCCAATCCTGGACCAAGGTTGATTCAAGAATGAATCTCCCCATCGTTTCTATCCAGTTGTCACAAGTTTGATCTTACGAGAAGATCTCACATGTCACCCACCAAGAGCTTGTTTGATGTTGGCTCTTGAAGGATTTCCATCTTCATCGTGAATATTTTCATATCACTCGGATATTCTGGCAATACCACAAGGATAATGCGTAGGACTCTTAATATATACTTACTTTCCACATTGTGTGAAACAGCAAGTCTTCAAGAATTTAGTGTCCTAATGAGATATTGTGGATGATCTCTTGGCTCTAGACTCAATAGTGCATATTTGGTTCCTGTGCCGGAGACTAGGGAGAGGGTCTCCTTCTTCAATATCAACAATCTCTAAGAGAAAGTCGATAGATAATGTCGGTTCCCCGTGAGAATGAAACAAGCCCTTTTAAGAGGAACTTGAGTGGCTTGGGAAGTTTAGTGCAGTGCATCACTGGGTCCATGATGTCTTGTCTTCAATACCAGTGTTACCTTAGTAACCACCAGTAGCATATGAATTGAACCCGGTTTCTGCCCTAAGGTTGAATTGATGGAGGGCTATTTCTTTTCACCCTTTTATCATTCATTTCTTTTTCATTCTTCAACCCCTTCAGTGCTTACCGAGACTTCATTACTAGAACCTTGTTGGGTTTATTCTAGTACTAGCTCTGTCTCAATCCGCACTCTTCCCATATTCTCATTTTTCTCCTTTTTTCAATATACCTAAGGACTCTACACTATCTAGTGGATTGTCCCTGGGTAGATCCCTCCGGTTCTGGCGGATCGTGGGAACTAATACCTAACCTAACCATCCTTATAACACCATGCATAAAGTAAACTGGTTGGTCTTTTGGTACAGTTCATTCTTCCTTAAAACCAATTGAAAAATCATTTGGAAAAACAATCAAGGTACTTGTGATACGAGATCAAAGCATTTTGTACCTTAATAGTTTTGATCATTTAGAAAACCTCCCCCTCAACATGTGCGTACGATTTAGAAATTGTTCAGCACAAGGAGGCAAGAGGACTTTGAAATATTTTCTTTGATCACAATTTTCATACGAAAAAGCCATTTGATTTTCATGGTAAAATTCTCCCCCTCAATATGTGCATAGGATATTTGAAAACATTTTTTATCACATAGAGGCAAGAGTTCTTTTGAAGCACATCCACGATTACAAAAACCATTAAGAAAACCATTTGATAACTCAATCAAGGTACTTTATAAGTCTCTTTAAAAAAAACTTTTTGTACCTCGATAGTTATGCTCCCCCTCAATATGTGCTTCGAGATTCGAAAACGTTTAGCACATATGAGAGAGCAGCCTGCACAACTGAATCAAAACGATCAACTTTTATCAAATTTCATTATTAAATCACAAATTCTCCCCCGATAAAAAATATCAAATCCTTTGATATTTTGGATCCCAAGTGATTTAATTAGGTTTAGAAAACATGGGAGAAAATGTGGCCTTGTCTAAATACTCATATGGTTTTTGGATAAATCCTCCTCCTCAACATGTGCATTATGTATATTGAAATCGTTTGGCACATGGAGGCAGGAGTGCCTTTAAAGGACTAAAAACCAATTCCATTTAAAACAGATTTGAGATTTAAATCACGATCTCTACCCCGATCAGAAATATCAAACCATTTGAGATTTGTGATCCCAACTGATTTAAATCATTTAGAAAAATTTGGGAAAAGACGTGGCAAGATTCAATTTTGAAAGATGACAGATAAGGACCATTTTAAGACATTAAAGATTGTTAGTGTCAGGTATGATAGTTTTTAAGAGATCTTTTAAGTAAAACAAAACAATTTCACAATCAAACAAGAACAGAAAAAATTTCATTTTGAAAGACCTTGATTCTAAAGAAAAAATCATACCATGACATAACATTAAATCTTTAGATCACCACTTTTTAATGTACAAACGGACTTTTATGAATATATATTGTTTGAAAATATTAAATTTAAATCACTCTCCCCCTCAATCCATGACATAAGTCAATAATTGAGTGACTTAGGTTTTGATAAAAAGAAGTCCGGTGATTTTCAAAATTTAGTTCAATTAATTTTCAAAACAATATTTTTCCATTTTCAAAACAATTTAATCAAATTATTCAAAATTGTTTAAAAATGGTATCCTGCACAAAGACACGTTAGGTGTTTGAGAAGCTTCTGTTGTTGCTGTAGGGCTTGGAAGAAAACCGTCTGCAGATGCAGTGAGACTTCTTCTTACGTTGCATTTTGAATGCCAACTGAGGTCCAATTAAGCTCCGTTTCTTCAATCACATAGAAGAAAACCATCTGCTGATGCAGTGAGACCTCTTACGTTGCATTTATGCCAACTCTCCATTGAAGTCCAATTAAGCTCCGTTTCTTCATTTGTCAACCCAAGAAATAGTTACCCTTTCCTTTCGGCATCCAATCATCTTCAATTGTGGGATCCGGATCGGGAACATTCTTATAACCAATATACCTGCATACGTTAGTGAACACACATACAGATATATGGTGGTCGACATCACCCAAACAACAATCGACTAATAAAAGTCAATGTAACATATCAATCAGATCATATAAATGTATGGGAATAATGTGTACATCAAACTCTAATCATCTAATCCTAGCAATCATATCCTAGGCACCTAGTCCTTCAACATAGGTTAACATCATTTTTAATTAAGCATATTAGGATAATTAAGAAAGCCCTTTAGATGATATAGATTTGAAAACATTATCCCCCTCAATCAATGACTCAAATTGTGAAAAGTTTAAACGTGCTGAAGTCATTGATTGAGTTTGCAGATTTAATAAAAACTCTGAAACTGATTGTTGTTAAAGCAACTCATTTTACCACCATTTTTGGAAAACAACAAATATTTTTCTGAAGAATTTTAGACGGAAAAACATTTGTGTAGGAATAGCAGTCCTTCGACATACTTTCCTTGTTTTGTTGTTAGGATGAGTGCACGAAATATTTTGAAAATAGGTTTAGCGCAACACTTTCCTTCCTTTAAAAGAACGGGTTGCTATCTGAAATAATAGCAAGCCATTGTTATAAGCACGGGTTACAGTCTGAAGTAACTGCAAGCCATCATTTGAAGCCCGGGTTACAGTCTGAAATAACTGTAAGCCATAATTTTAAGACATGTTTTGAAAAGAATATTTACACCTCCTGCTCGAACTTCATCCATGGTCCCGTGCCATTATTGAATGACATTTCTAAGACCGTAGATGTTATCGATACCAGAAGACATGTCATGAGAAAACATATTTTTGGAATTTTTGAAATTTTCTGATTTTTATGGGTTTTTTAAGGTTTTATATTTTTCTATTTTCTTTTGTTGGTTTTATATTTTTGTATTTTGTTTTGCTGGTTTTATATTTTTGTATTTTGCTTTTTGAATAAATATATACAAAGATAGAGAAGATGATATAGTAAAAGAAGATGATGATACGAGTACCGAGATAAGGATATGGAGCAGCACATCGTAGAAGATAGAAGTCATCAACTCTTAAACATTCACCACCAAAGCTTCCAGGGCTCTTGCATAGTAGAAAGAAATTGAACCATCTGAAAAAGAGACTTTGGCAGCTTCCCCCCAAACCGAAAATCCTATAGCTGAGTAGATTCGAAGCTCTATTTCAAGCTTGCCTTAGCCAGGTGCACAGAGAAGCACACCATTATCATAAATCCCGCTGCTCCTTTCAAGAATAATCACCGTGATTCTTCGTTCGAGGTTATATCATCAACAAGAAGAACAACATCGTATCATCCCACACATAAAACAATCTTCTCAAATTTCCTTTTCAACTGACGTCTGAAGCGATCCATTCCAAAAGGTGTCAAGAGAACAATTCCCCCTAGTAGTTGAATTGATGCAGTCAGTCTCTTTGTATAATGCTCAAGAACTCTCCCGAATACACATCATGAGGGTAATGAAGAACAACTCCCCAATGTTCACATCTTTCGTCCCTGATGAATGTGTATGAAGCTCAAGAACCTGAAGTACACCAATATCCAAGAACTCTCCCGAGTACACATCATGCCCGGAAGGAAAACATCTCCCCAATGTTTGTGGTAAACAATGGCTTTCTTCCCTGATGATCGTGTATGAAGCTCAAGGACCCGAAGTACACACATTCCCCAAAGAGAGAACAACCGATAACATTGAAGAAGCAGGCCGAATCACTGATTATCTCTGCGGGTGACAATCTCTGCGGATGTCAACACCGGAATAAGTGATTATATCTCTGAATCACATATTAAGCCCTCAAGTAAAACAGCTGAGCATCCCCAATGTACACAATTCTCTCTCCCCTGATGATTGCGATAACATCGAGATCATCACACACCAATGTACCTCTTATATCTTCAGAAACATTCTCTAACATCTCTTCCCCCACATAGTTGAAATAAACACAAAACGCCATGAGTCAAACCTTGAGTTTCTCTGCGGTAATGACAATAGTCTTCCCGGGATATCTTCAATCACTTAGAAGTATTAAGCTCATCAAGATTACTCGCGTTTAGTTACGGGTCTCCTTCCCCCTTTCTAGTTTTGATACTTCAGAATCAGCAACACTTTGTAAGCCCGTATACTAGAAATTTGTTGAGAAGAACACTTGAACTCTTGTGGGAATCAACTTGCTGAAGAATATGAGCAAGTATAATTAGGGATTAAATTTGGCATTTCAAACTCCCCCAATTAGTGCTCTCCCCTAAACTGACAATCTGTTTGATAAATGCCCAGATTAAGAAGAAGTCTTTAGATAATCAAATGCAACTCGTCTTTAGTCTTCTAACATGTAGCAGAGAATGTAGAACCGACTGAAGACTCGACCTTCTTCAAGATTGTCCAGTTGGGGAATAGATAGTTAACATCTTTAACTCACCAAAACAAGAACATCACCAAAAAAACATCCCAATCAACTTACATCTTACAAATCCCCTTAACTAAAATCCCTCCCAATCAAACAAGAACAGAAAGATGTTCATCAAGGAAATCAGCAATCAGGCCGCAACGAACACACAAGATGGTAACACCAAACTACCAATCACATCAAACAAGAACAGAGAGATTGTTCGGAATTATCATGTTGATGTATACGTGAAGCATTAATCGGAAGCACTTTGTCGATAAACTCATATCAGCTTGTGAAGATGTCAACTAACGGCTCTTAAGAAGAAACTTCATGTGAAGATTACCCGATAAGAAGAGGCTCGGTTCTTACATGAGTTTAGAGCCGTATGACCATTTAAATTCTCAAATAATAATCAACCATGCAGTAATTTCACACTTCTTTTCCCCCTCAAGAATTGCATACGGAGTTGTCATTCTTGATTAAACAAGTGAAAATCATCCAAATGTAGTCAATTCACACTTCTCCCCCGCAAAATTAGCACAGAATGTTGCCATCGTCATCATAGTTGAGCAAGTGGAATAAGAAAACAATCATCGGTAGTCCGGTTCACTTGATAAATGAAAGCGCGCGGAAAAAGCATGAAGCATGTTGATGAGAATGGTCATTAATGAGAAGATTTCTCTTCTTTCGAAGATAAAGCGCACTGACACGTACACTTTTCTTTTCTTTGAGGAACGAGGCATGAACTGTTGTGTTCATACGTCATAATCTCCCTCTTTTCAACTCTCTTAGCAAAACATGTAATCAATCCCATTATCATTCAGTAGGCTCTTTGTCGTGACAGCTGATGGAGAAAACCCAATATGATGAATTTGACCCTGAAGTAGACTACCCCGAACTCGTGACTTAAACTTGCACATATGTAACAAAGAGCGGTGCTGAGACTTCATGCCCATTTGAATCTCTAAGTACTCTATACTCTTCAACCAACCAACCATCGAGTATAAGACGTATATCACCTCTTGAAAATCCACAATTGAATGTGACACTGAGCACTACAACGTAACTCCTTAAAGTGATAGTTATTTTGTAGTGGTAAAAGCCCAATTCCCCCAAGTGGTAAAAGAAAAGGTAAAAGACACCCAACAATAACTAGATTTCCAAGTCTTCATTTTTGATAATAAGCTCGAACAAGGATCATGAAGAATCTTCATCCAACCATCCCCTGATATCTTCAGATACTAAGTACACTCGCCCATGATATTTCACTTCAACCTCAATAAAATAATACTGAATTACCGCCGTTGTCACATCTTCTGAACTGCTCAAATCTAGCCTCCTTTGACTTATTAAGTGAACTATGATAATGGTTTCATCCCGACCATGGTTTAATGAGCATAACCCCGTAAACTTTGAAGTAACCAAACCGCCATGACGAATATCCAAACACACACCCAATTCATGAAGTACACCCTTTTATCCCTTCTTTGAAGCAGAAACCGTAGCGCCAGCATCAAGTAAGATCCAGAATTACACTTTCTCTTCTCCAAGATGGTTCCATTATTACGGAATTTTACAACTCTATGGTTTCAACCGAGAAATAGTATCTTTCGCGGGATTTTACAAAACCAAGAATAAACCGTAGGATAGATCCGGAAATGCACTTTACTAATACCAGGATGTTTCCATTGTCACGGGATTTTACAAGTCTATGATTTAAACCGAGAAATAGGTTCTTTCGCGGGATTTTACAAAATCAAGACAAAACCGTAAACAATGTCAGTTTGAACGTGTTATGACAACTTTGGTTTCTGTGAATATCTGTTTTAGGGGAATGTGCAACGGTTCATTATCCAACATCATCCATATCATCAACCATCCAGTAAACACATTGGGAAACACATCATACACGCATTCTGTCGGCTATTGTAGTGACCACATGGAGAATTTGAACCCGATATGCCAAACTTGATCATGAAGTAAAATTCCCCAGATATGTTACTTAAACTTGTACTCATCCTAGTGAAAAAGAAACGGTGTACCCAATGTACAAAACCTCTTGACATTCTCGACTGAGTGAGACACTGAAGTGATAGTTACGTTGTGGGTAAAGCGAGAAAGAGTCACAACCGTAATTAAATAGCCAAGTCTTTATCACCCTCTATAAATGCCCAAACAAGTCATCTTCGCGGAAGGGTAGAAAGAAAGAAGACGAAATAATTAAACGTGCCCGGAAAACCTCACTTCAAGTCCAAATAATAAATACTGTCCAAACAACCTCGTAGTCAATATTGTTCTACTTTTTTAGTTCGAGCCGTGACAAAATATTATTCGTGAAAATGTATACATCAAAGTACCATACAACATAACCCAACACATCTCAACATCATTCCAAAACTCGTCGTTAGATCACTTCAACAAAGTTCATCATCAAAAACTCATGATCAAAGAACAACTTGCATCCTTAACCTATAAACCCAAGTATACGAGCATGAAACAATATCCAATGAAGACCCGGTCCATAGATATATCCAACATCACATATCACCACATTAAAATGACCAGATACAATTTAGCACTAATGAACCGGTCTATCATAATAACATCAAGTCCAACATAAAATTATCCAATTAACATCACCCATAACAATTAAAGTCAAGTCACCATGTATAACACAGTTCATGTCAATACATGAATACCTTCGCAGCCCATATTAGGTAAAATATATGTATAGCCCATAATAAGTGATCCAATTAAAACCAACACTACTAATTGACATTAGCCCAACCGAAATATACTTCAATGCCCAAGACAATAATCAACTTACCCTAAATTTCGGAAGTATAAAACGCTACTTACTACACATACATACCCTAATATCACACAATCAAAACAAACTGCCTCTCTCTTTTACCACATTTCCACAAAAACTCACCAAACCCTAATCATACACAAACAAAAACACGCCCCCATCATAAACGAATATCGAATAACATCAATATCATCTCAACAACTCGCCACAGGGATGGCATGAGTTATATGCCACAGGGATGGTACGAGATATGGTTTCGACAGTGAGATCCGACCAGGCTTCAAGGTAGGATAATCATATTCCTTCTTTGTTATAGAATCAAAAAAACGAATGAAAGATAAGTGATAATATAATTGTTATACACTTTTCTTTATCTTTCGGATATTTATGCAAATTTGGTATAAAGTGGATCGATGATGAATGCATTTTTCGTTTATTGACCTTAAAAAGTCTTGATCAATCATTGATTAAAACGGAAAAGGTTCTGAGGTCATTACTCTCTTTAAGTAAATTTCCTTATTATCCGAACAAGATGAAAGATTGAACCTATCCGTGGTTTAGATCTTATCTTCAGTTTAAGTTCGAAAAAAAATCTTGGATTAATGATGATATAAATGACTCGAGACATAGACTCTTGATAGTCTTGGTGTTATCATGAGTAGCCACGAAATCTGAGATCTTTTTACTTTTACATTGATTCGAGTCATGGATATGAATGAGAGTTGGATTTGTTTCGAGTCTTAGTACTGGAATAATGTTTTGATGTTTTGATATGGACGTTTTCTGCTTGTTAATTTCAGCTCGTACATGTACCGTTGATGTTTGAAAACTGAGGTCATGAGTTGAGATGTGGTGTATGGTAAAGTGATGTTGAGTCAAGGTCTGTACTTCTTCTTCTCCATTTCTGTAAGTCGCTAGTCAAAATCATTGAGTCAAGTTGCTAGCCAAAATCATTGAGCCAAGTCGCTAGCCAATTCGCTAAGCCAACTCGCTACGTCTTGTTCAATAACAAGTCGCTACCGTTTTAAAGATTCAAGTCGCTAGCAGTTTTTTAACTTAAGTCGCTAGCCTTTTTGTTTAACATAAGTCGCTAGGTCATCTTAAGTCGCTACGACAAGAGACCCACGTCGCTACGACTTGTAAATACAAGTCGCTAGGTGACCCAACTCGCTAGGTAGATTCAGTGTATTTGGACACATAAACATAAGTGAGGAGACCTGATTCAAATTCAAAAAGAACCTCTAGGAAGGTACCCTCGGCCGCCTATGACGGAGGACTTTTTTCCTCTTCTCTGAAATCGTAATTTTTGTACAGTCAACTCGCTAGCATGAATATGAGTTTTCCGACCACTTTCCGACGATATTCAAAGGTAACCCAGAAAAATGACAAGAACAGCTTCATTTGACCCATGTTGACCAATGTATGGACTATGACAATTTGACCAAATGACCACTAAAATGACTATTTGACCACATGGTATTCAAGACTGTTAAAGAAAAAGACACATGAGAATAAACAGTTTGCATTTGTTGACCAGCAGATAAAAAACTGTTAAAGCACTGTTTACCCATAAAGAAATAATCCGACCACATACATACAAAAACCAGTAAACAAGTATCAAAACCACAACAACCATGGTACGAAACCACACAAATCAACAAAAACAGTTTCAAACACTAAACAAAACCACAAGAAATCATCAAAACACAAAAACCTTGGCTCTGGTACCAATTGTAGGATCGTAAATATTATTGTGTTGATGATTCGGGTGGTCTTGGATGATCAAAATACATGTTTGCCATAGTTAGAGAGTTAGTAGAGAGAGAGAGGGTGTTCTTGCTAGAGGTTTACAAAAGTATGGAAATATTAGATTGAAAAGCACCACCACTTCCATGGATGGAAGGGGTATTTATACTTACAAATACACGACCTCCTATCGGCCTGTGGATCAGGGATACAGTGGGTAAAGACCCGTCCTTCCTCCACGGTGTTGCACTAAACTATTTTATGCTACTGACTAACTAATTAACTACATAATAACGTAAATAACGACAAGTCTACGAGCTAACTTATGCTAGATAATATTTGGGGTGACCGACTCTTCACTATGGAATTTTCTAATTCCTAACAATTTCATTAATAACTTAGAAAATCTTACAATAAAATGAAAGGCATGAAAATTTAAAGCGGTTCCCCCTGTTGTCCGGATCTGATCCGTGATCAACTCACAAGAGGTGGGGAAAACCTACCTACACTTACACATAACATTTTTTCAAGTTGCGGATGTTCCATGTCCTTGGGAGTAGCTCCCCATCCGTGTCTCTGAGCCTATACGATCCGCTTCCTAGTGCTTCCACCACTTCATACGGCCCTTCCCATTTTGGGCCAAGCTTTCCTGTGTCCTCGGCTCGACTAGCTTCATTGCTGCGGTAGACGAATTCTCCAGGCGTGAATGCCGTGCTTCGTACCTTGGCATTGTAGTACTTTTCCATCCTCGCCTTGCTGCGCGCTTCTTCAATGGCAGCGGCTTCCCTCCTTTCTTCCAGGATGTCTAAGTTTAGGCGGAGGTTCTGGTCATTGGAGATTTGGTTTACGGTCGTGCATCGGAGACTTGGCATTCCGATCTCGACTGGGATAACTACTTCAGTGCTGTATGTAAGGGAAAATGGGGTTTCGCCGTTGCTTGTTTTAATCATGGTTCTGTGCGCCCAGAGCACATGCGGCACTTCTTCTACCCAGTCCTTGCTTCCCTTCTCCAGCCTTGCTTTAATGCCTTCTCCCAAACTTTTGTTCGCGCTTTTTACCAACCAATTTGCCTGCGGATGCTTGACTGAGGCGAAGCGTTGCTTTATGTTGAGCTTCTCGCACCAGTCTTTAAATGGGTTGTCGCGGAACTGTTTTCCATTGTCTGACACTATTTCTCCTGGCAAACCGAATCGACAGACTATGTTTTCCCAGACGAACTTTTTCACTTGTCTTCCTGTGATGGAGGCTAGAGGTTTGGCTTCAATCCATTTGGTGAAGTAGTCTATCCCCATAATCATGAACTTTACTTTGTCGGGTCCCTCTGGGAAAGGTCCGCAGATGTCACGAGCGTCTTTGTGCATTGTTGGCCAGTAGTATCCGGATCGGATTGCTTTGGCCACCACCACCCTTGGTCCTGAGTGCATGCTGCATGACCCTTCGTGGATCTCTCGTAGCACATAATTGGCTTGGACGGGGCCCACACACCGGAGCCATGGTTCTAGGAAAGATTTCCGGAATAGGACTCCGTCTCTCAACGTGTACTGTCTTGCCTTGATCCGCAGTTTGCGAGCCCTGTTATCATCCGCTGGTAGTGTCTCATCCCTTAGGTACTCAATCAAGGGTGTCATCCACGTATCTCCGTCCTCTTCTATGATTTCCAATACTTCCTTCTCCTCGGTGGATTTTTCTTTCAAGACTTCCACGAGCACCTGTTTTGTCAGGTGAGCAAAGCTGGTAGATGCAATCTTGCTTAGCGCGTCTGCTTGTTTGTTCTGGCTCCGGGGAATCTGTTTAATGGAGAACTTCCGGAATCCTTCAATCAATGCTTTAGCTTTTGCCAAGTAGCGCGCCATGCTCTCCTCTTTTGCCTCATACGCTCCGTTTATCTGGTTTGCCACGAGGCGGGAGTCAACGTTTGCTGATAGGTCCTTTACCTGCATCTGTTCCGCAATTCTCAATCCCGCGATCAGTGCCTCGTACTCAGCTTCATTGTTAGATGCCTCGAATTCAAAACGCAAGGGGTATGTGAACTCCTTTCCCTTTGGGTTTGTTAGGATTAGGCCTGCTCCGGAACCTTTCTGACATGAGGACCCGTCCGTGAATAGATTCCACGGCTCCGAGTATTTTTGCTTGTCTTCTTCCTTGTCAGGAGTTCCTTTTTCTGGAATCTCGGCAATGAAGTCCGCTAGAACTTGCCCTTTAATGGTTGTCCGGGGTCGGAAGCTGATGTCATGTTCATCCAGTTCGATCGCCCATCCAGCCATTCTCCCGTTTTTCTCTGTTTTGGTCAGGACTTGCTTCAGTGGCTGATCCGTTATGACCGCCACTGGATGTGCTTGGAAGTATCGCCGTAATCTGCGGGATGCATATACTAGTGTGAGGACAAGCTTCTCAATCGGAGTGTAATTCATCTCCGGACCCTTTAGGGCGCGGCTGACAAAGTATACCGGCTGCTGTCGCGACTCTCTCTATGCTAACAAGACTGCACTTACAGCTTCTTGGGACGCGGCCAAGTACATGATCAGCTCCTCCTTTGGGTGTGGAGCGATGACCATTGGTAAGTTGGCAATGTGCTGCTTCATTTCCTTGAATGCTTGCTCTGCCTCAGCTGTCCAGTAAAAGTCGCTCTTCTTGATGCACTTCTTCAATGTCTTGAAGAATGGAAGAGATCTTTCCGCTGATTTGGACATGAAGCGGCTGAGGCTAGCTAATTTCCCATTCAAAGATTGCACTTCCTTTTTGGTTGTTGGGGATTTGAGGATAGTTACTGCCGCGGATTTGTCCGGGCAAGCTCTGATGCCCTCCCTGCTCACCACATGACCCAGGAATACTCCCTGCTCGGCCCCAAATGTGCATTTTTTGGGGTTAAGCTTCATGTTGATATTTCGTAGGGTCTTGAAAGTCTCCTCCATATCCCTAAGCACTTCTTCCTCTGAATGGCTCTTAATGACTAAGTCGTCGACATATACCTCCAAGTTTCTTCCAATCTGCTTGTCGAAAGCTCTGTCCACCAGCCTTTGGTATGTGGCACCGGCATTCTTCAAACCAAAGGGCATTTTGGTGTAGCAGAAGATGCCTTGGTTTGTGTGGAATGCTGTTTTTTCCTCATCCCCGGCCGCCATTTGTATTTGGTGATACCCTTTATATGCGTCAAGGAAGCACTTAAATGAGTATCCGCAGAGGGATTCGACTTTCCAGTCGATCTCCGGCAATGGGTAGCAATCCTTTGGACAAGCTTTGTTCAAATCTTTGAAGTCCCCACACATTCTCCAGCTTCCATCACTCTTTTTGACAAGGACTGGATTAGACAACCAGTAGTGGTAGTGGACCTCCTTCATAATCCCTGCTGCAACCAGTTTAGCGACATCTTCATTGATGGCTTTGTTTCTTTCCGGGGCCTGCCCCCTTTTCTTTTGCCGTACAGGATTGTAGCCTTCTCTGACATTTAGCTTGTGTTCCGCGATTGTCCGCAGAACACCTGTCATGTCGGAGGGTTCCCAAGCAAAGATGTCTAAATTGTTTTTAAGCAAGTCGCAGAGGCTTTTTTTTTCCTTTTTCACGCAACCCGCCCCCAATGGTGATTGTTTGATCAGGGAACTTGGGGTTGATTGCGACTGCGATTCCTTCCTTCGCTTCCGCTTCCTTGGCACTATGACGGAAACCTGGTTCTGCGACCATTCTGCACTCAACCGGGACTACCTTGTCGCTGTTCAGAGTTACGACTCCACCATGGGTGGGAAACTTCAACATTCCATGTGTTGTGGACGGCACTATTCTCAACAGCCTGATCCCCGGGCGTCCGATTATCCTATTGTAAGGAGAAGGAGATCGCACCACCATGAAGTTCATCCAGGCGCTAGCTGACCTCTTCCCATCTCCCAATGTCACCTCCAAGAGAATCTGCCCTAATGGCCACGAAAGCTCTCCACTGAAACCCAATAATGGTGACGAGGCGGGGATCAATCTCTTGCGGATGTCCGGGCTTAGCTTGTTGAAGCAGTGCTCGTATAGAACTTCCGAAGCGCTTCCGTTATCCACGTACATCCTGTGGATTGTGCATCCCTCTACGTCTGCCTTGATCACCAGCGGATGGTCATCCCAATCATCCCCGGATATGGGGGGAAAAGATATTTCCATGTTCAGGACTGCATCCGCAGCCAGCTTGGGTTTGACCGTCCGCTGCCAAGTTTGGACCATGTATATGGCGTGAGCTTTGTCCTTGGCTGCGGTGTCCTTTTTTCCACCTTTGGGACCACCATTATTTTTGGCCTCGTTCTTGATTTCCTTAATCAGATGTGCGAGCTGTCCAGACCTAACCGCCTCTTCTATCTGTTTTTTCAACTGATAGCACTCGTCCGTATTGTGCCCCTTCTCTCTGTGGAAATCATAGTACTTATCTTTATTCCTAGACTCGACCGGGCTGGACATTGGCGGAGGGGCTGTGAATTTGACCGTATCCATGGCCAGGATTTCTTTCGGCATTTTTGTGAGGGGGTGAACCTGTCCCCCCTCTTCCTTTCTGGCCTCAATCGGGTCTTGAATTCCCCCTTTCTTTCGAAGATCTGGATGTTTTTCTGCCCACCATCATGGTTCTTCCACTGGGAGTGTTTCTTCTTTGTCTGGTTGGCCACGGCCAACTCACCTCTGAGGAATGCTTTTACTACCTTCCACATCTCATCCTGCGTCTGGGGAATGTTGTCATTGAGCCTTCTGATTAGTTTCGGGTTTGTTATCCCATGCATGAAGCCTGATACTCTCATGCACTGATTGGTGCTAAACCGTCAAGTTTTCTCACGCAAGCTAGCCACTTGTGAATGACCAACCGTAAGAAACTTAAAACAGTCTGGAACCAATGCAATGAAGATCAGGAGAATACAGTGGATTCCAGGGTCGTTAAGTCCCACGGAGGATGAATGGTGTTTAACACAATCAGATCTCGGATAATCACTAAGGATAGTGATTAGTAAGGGTTTTGAGTTATTTATACCTAAAGAAAAGTTTTGTAAATTACAGGGGCTTAAATGCAAATTAAAGGAAATTAAAAAGATAATTTCTATTAAATAAACGCTATCACTATTTGTAAAATGATGTTTTTGATTTTTCTTTTATAAAACTTAAATTAAAAACTACGTGACGTACACAAGAAAATGTGAAACTGAAGCAGTATTAGTCCTAAAAATATGAAAATGATATTTTTACAAACCTAATGATATGAGAAAATTTATAGAAAAAGAAAATTATTTTTATAACTATTTATCTAATTATTATTAATTAAAAACTATTTTTAACTATTTAATTATACCCTAAAATACAAGAAAATATGAAATAAAGCTAGAAAAATAAAATTATGACTTGGAAAAATCTAAAATAACAAAAGAGAATTTTCAAAACTATTTTTATATTTTTCTGATTATTTTTCTATTTTTTATGAATTTTAAACTATTTAAAACTAATTAAATTACTAAAAATTACAAATTTAACTATGAAAAATCTGGAAAAATATTTTTTTGACTTTTTATATTTATCTTAACCTAAGAAAAATGAATAATTATTTTTTTGAACTTTTTCTGATTTAATTGTATTAAAAGCTAATTAAAATTACCTAAAAACTGTTTTAAATTAAGAAAAATAGCAAACTGACCTAGAAAAATATGAAAAATTCAGGAAAAGTCTAATATAATATTGTGAATCTAGGAAAAATAGAAAAACAGGGGCTTGTTTGTAAGAATATGGAACTGTAGTGAAAGTGCTTAAGTAATAAGCACTCCAAATAAGCACAAGGCACAAACAGGGCACCAAACCTTCACAGAAGCTATAATAAGCTAAAAGTACTTAAAAACAACAAATTACAACAAGCTTAAACCACTAAAATGCAAAATGCTAACGATTTGATTATTTGAGCACTTATGCTAAAAACAGTGTGAGGGTACTACTTTGCAGCTTAATCACAAGCTACACAATAAGCTGGAAATGAAAAAAAAAAGTTGGAACTAAAACTAGACCTGGCCAAGAACCTGTGAACCAAATATGAGCCTTGGACAAGCTCAACTGAGCTTGTTGCAAGACCTGCAAATTACCTGTGCACACTCAGTTAAGACTGAGTGTGTACAGGGCATTTTTGACCATTTTGATAAGCATTTTTGGAGATTATAAAAAAATTACAAAAATCTACAAAATTGGTAATAAGTAAATAGACCAGATGAAGTTTTTAAAACCACAAGTTCCACTTGATTTGACCCAGAAATGAAGCAGCTAAAAATCAACTCAGTTTGGCTGAAAATGAGTTTTTCAGTTTTGACTTTAGAAGCAGTTTTGTAACTTTGACTTTTATGAGATTTAAAACCAATTTGTGGACTGATTATGATATTATAAGATGAAATGAGACTACTGCAGACTATATCTATGTATTTTAAACACAAAACAAGCTTATGCTTTTATAAAATTCCAACAGTTAAGCTTATAAGACAGATTACATGTGAGGTTGACTTTGAGTGTTCTAATGACCAAATAACTGACTCAAATGATTCAAGAAACCTATATTGAGACTAAGTAAACAGGTTTCAAGCACAAACAACAACTCAAGCTCAAACCATTCCACTGATCCAAACACCAGTTTTCACAACTGTTTACTGGTTTTAAGCTAACTGATTACTGATTTGACTTATGCTAACACTTGAACTGATTCTAGTGATCCTAATTATACTACTGAACAGGTTTAAGATAGCTAATGACCACTGGTTTAAACACAAGCTCAAAATGTAAACTGCATAAAAAATGAAAATGAGAGAAAAGGCTCACAAGTGTCCCAGCTATGATGTAGCTTATACCAAACCATACACTACCATTCTAAGTCAAGTCCAACCCAAATCCATCTCTGCAACACCCCATATCCATTTCCAAGCCTGTTTGAACCAATTATGCTTCTTCAGTTGACTTATGTTGACTTTTTACCAAAGTAGCTTAAAACTGTTTTCAAGTGGCAATTCCAATTGTATTAACATTTCATGTTATATGGTTCACTGTTGCAAAAATTCAAATTCCAACTGTTATGTCCAAGCTTCAATAAGCTTATTTATCATTCAAACAAGCTTAATGGAACCAGGAATTCTCACGAATTTTATCATGTAATTATACTGCCTAATTCCCCCATTTTTGGCCAAAATTTTTTTTTTTTTTTTTTGGAGTAAGTGTTTTTCACTTACTCAGATTATGGTTATCAGTCCGCCTTGTCTAATAAACAAAAGGATTGGCTAATCCAGGAGCAAACGGCTCTTGGTAAAGATATCTCAAATCCGTTGACGGCTTGCAATTTGCCCAAAATTGTATGGTATTCAGCTCACCATATCCTTAAAAGTGAAGAGTTGGCTAGCCCGCAAGTTTATGGCTTGTGGTAAAGGCAGTGGAAAAACCATAATTGGTAATCAGCTCACCAAAGATATATTATCTAAGAGTTGGCTAGTCCAGAAGCAAACGGCTTCTGGTAAAGACAAATCAAATCCGTTGGAAGCTGATGATTTGCTCAAAATCATTTGGTTATCGGTGTACCAAGGTTCTTACTTGAACTGAAACATTTGGCTACTCCAGAAGTAATGGCTTTTGGTAAAGAGATGGAAATCCATTAATTTTTCTCAAAACATTGCTAGGGACTAGCAATATCTTAGTGTGGGGGATTGATGAGTGTCTAAATACTCATCATTTTTGTACCATTTAAACTGCAAAAACATCTGAAAACACTCAGAAATGCATCAAAATGATAAAAATATCACAAATAAGTGTTTTATGTGTTTTAAATGCAAAAATATCAAAATCTGGTGAAAAACGTATCAAGTTTGCATAATTGGCAGTTTTAGTCCCCCAAGTTTCAAAAGTTGTCAAAAACAGTCCCTGGTAAAACAAAATAAAGAAAAATGTTATTCAAGGTCCCTGAAATATTCTAAGTTGTCAAAAATGGTCCTTGAATAAATTTTTTGTCAAATGGCAGAAAAGGTCCCTCAAGTTTTGAAATTGTCACAAATAGTCCTTGGAAAATTGAAAATGTCAAAACTGGTCCTTGTACTATTAAAGTTTGTCAGTTTTAGCCCTTGTGTGAAATTTGAGAAAATTACAGGTTTGGTCCCTCTAGTTTGGCAGAATTACAAGTCTAGTCCTTATAATAATAACCTAGCCTTGTCAAAACCATTTTTGACCCCTGCCATTACCCATTTGACCCCCCCCCCCCTGTCATTTACCTGTTTTGAACCCAAGTCAAACCCACAGTCAAACCAACCTTTCCCTCCACCACTGTTTATCTCCCACCACTTGACTGCAACATGCTCTCTCCCATCACCTCAGCCTCCCTTATCTCCTCAAACCTTCCCTCTCATCATCACAACCCACCACAATAAATGCCACCCCCCCTACTTGCAAATTCAGAGCCTACAGTCGAATATAGCTTTTCCCGCCATTTTTGATCCAATGGCCAAAATCCTCCAAACTCATCCAATGGCCCAAATGATAGATGGGATTTGCTCAGAAGGACACGTGGAAGCTTTTTGGTGCATAAAAGAGGAAGAGAGGCAAGAGAAGAAAGAGTAGTTAGTTTTTTAAAATTCATGTATGTCGTGTTTCATGTTTATGTTTTTAATTAAGCTTTAAGTTGTAATCTTTTGTTTCATTATATCAAATTAAGTTATTTAAGTGTATTAAAACTGTTTTCAAGTGGCAATTCCAATTGTATTAACATTTCATGTTATATGGTTCACTGTTGCAAAAATTCAAATTCCAACTGTTATGTCCAAGCTTCAATAAGCTTATTTATCATTCAAACAAGCTTATATAAGCTTATTATAGCTTGAGATAAGCTTGGAACACAGTTTTAAGCTACTTTGGTAAAAAGTCAACATAAGTCAACTGAAGAAGCATAATTGGTTCAAACAGGCTTAGAAATGGATATGGGGTGTTGCAGAGATGGATTTGGGTTGGACTTGACTTAGAATGGTAGTGTATGGTTTGGTATAAGCTACATCATAGCTGGGACACTTGTGAGCCTTTTATCTCATTTTCATTTTTTATGCAGTTTACATTTTGAGCTTGTGTTTAAACCAGTGGTCATTAGCTATCTTAAACCTGTTCAGTAGTATAATTAGGATCACTAGAATCAGTTCAAGTGTTAGCATAAGTCAAATCAGTAATCAGTTAGCTTAAAACCAGTAAACAGTTGTGAAAACTGGTGTTTGGATCAGTGGAATGGTTTGAGCTTGAGTTGTTGTTTGTGCTTGAAACCTGTTTACTTAGTCTCAATATAGGTTTCTTGAATCATTTGAGTCAGTTATTTGGTCATTAGAACACTCAAAGTCAACCTCACATGTAATCTGTCTTATAAGCTTAACTGTTGGAATTTTATAAAAGCATAAGCTTGTTTTGTGTTTAAAATACATAGATATAGTCTGCAGTAGTCTCATTTCATCTTATAATATCATAATCAGTCCACAAATTGGTTTTAAATCTCATAAAAGTCAAAGTTACAAAACTGCTTCTAAAGTCAAAACTGAAAAACTCATTTTCAGCCAAACTGAGTTGATTTTTAGCTGCTTCATTTCTGGGTCAAATCAAGTGGAACTTGTGGTTTTAAAAACTTCATCTGGTCTATTTACTTATTACCAATTTTGTAGATTTTTGTAATTTTTTTATAATCTCCAAAAATGCTTATCAAAATGGTCAAAAATGCCCTGTACACACTCAGTCTTAACTGAGTGTGCACAGGTAATTTGCAGGTCTTGCAACAAGCTCAGTTGAGCTTGTCCAAGGCTCATATTTGGTTCACAGGTTCTTGGCCAGGTCTAGTTTTAGTTCCAACTTTTTGTTTTCATTTCCAGCTTATTGTGTAGCTTGTGATTAAGCTGCAAAGTAGTACCCTCACACTGTTTTTAGCATAAGTGCTCAAATAATCAAATCGTTAGCATTTTGCATTTTAGTGGTTTAAGCTTGTTGTAATTTGTTGTTTTTAAGTACTTTTAGCTTATTATAGCTTCTGTGAAGGTTTGGTGCCCTGTTTGTGCCTTGTGCTTATTTGGAGTGCTTATTACTTAAGCACTTTCACTACAGTTCCATATTCTTACAAACAAGCCACTGTTTTTCTATTTTTCCTAGATTCACAATATTATATTAGACTTTTCCTGAATTTTTCATATTTTTCTAGGTCAGTTTGCTATTTTTCTTAATTTAAAACAGTTTTTAGGTAATTTTAATTAGCTTTTAATACAATTAAATCAGAAAAAGTTCAAAAAAATAATTTTTCATTTTTCTTAGGTTAAGATAAATATAAAAAGTCAAAAAAATATTTTTCCAGATTTTTCATAGTTAAATTTGTAATTTTTAGTAATTTAATTAGTTTTAAATAGTTTAAAATTCATAAAAAATTGAAAAATAATCAGAAAAATATAAAAATAGTTTTGAAAATTCTCTTTTGTTATTTTAGATTTTTCCAAGTCATAATTTTATTTTTCTAGCTTTATTTCATATTTTCTTGTATTTTAGGGTATAATTAAATAGTTAAAAATAGTTTTTAATTAATAATAATTAGATAAATAGTTATAAAAATAATTTTATTTTTCTATAAATTTTCTCATATCATTAGGTTTGTAAAAATATCATTTTCATATTTTTAGGACTAATACTGCTTCAGTTTCACATTTTCTTGTGTACGTCACGTAGTTTTTAATTTAAGTTTTATAAAAGAAAAATCAAAAACATCATTTTACAAATAGTGATAGCGTTTATTTAATAGAAATTATATTTTTAATTTCCTTTAATTTGCATTTAAGCCCCTGTAATTTACAAAACTTTTCTTTAGGTATAAATAACTCAAAACCCTTACTAATCACTATCCTTAGTGATTATCCGACATCTGATTGTGTTAAACACCATTCATCCTCCGTGGGACTTAACGACCCGGGAATCCACTGTATTCTCCTGATCTTCATTGCATTGGTTCCAGACTGTTTTAAGTTTCTTACGGTTGGTCATTCACAAGTGGCTAGCTTGCGTGAGAAAACTTGACGGTTTAGCACCAATCAAATTTTGACAAAATTTGATTGGTGCTAAACCGTCAAGTTTTCTCACGCAAGCTAGCCACTTGTGAACAGTTTTAATACACTTAAATAACTTAATTTGATATAATGAAACAAAAGATTACAACTTAAAGCTTAATTAAAAACATAAACATGAAATACGACATACATGAATTTTAAAAAACTAACTACTCTTTCTTCTCTTGCCTCTCTTCCTCTTTTATGCACCAAAAAGCTTCCACGTGTCCTTCTGAGCAAATCCCATCTATCATTTGGGCCATTGGATGAGTTTGGAGGATTTTGGCTATTGGATCAAAAATGGCGGGAAAAGCTATATTCGACTGTAGGCTCTGAATTTGCAAGTAGGGGGGGTGGCATTTATTGTGGTGGGTTGTGATGATGAGGGGGAAGGTTTGAGGAGATAAGGGAGGCTGAGGTGATGGGAGAGAGCCTGTTGCAGTCAAGTGGTGGGAGATAAACAGTGGTGGAGGGAAAGGTTGGTTTGACTGTGGGTTTGACTTGGGTTCAAAACAGGTAAATGACAGGGGGGGTCAAATGGGTAATGGCAGGGGTCAAAAATGGTTTTGACAAGGCTAGGTTATTATTATAAGGACTAGACTTGTAATTCTGCCAAACTAGAGGGACCAAACCTGTAATTTTCTCAAATTTCACACAAGGGCTAAAACTGACAAACTTTAATAGTACAAGGACCAATTTTGACATTTTCAATTTTCCAAGGACTATTTGTGACAATTTCAAAACTTGAGAGACCTTTTCTGCCATTTGACAAAAGATTTATTCAAGGACCATTTTTGACAACTTAGAATATTTCAGGGACCTTGAATAACATTTTTCTTTATTTTGTTTTACCAGGGACTGTTTTTGACAACTTTTGAAACTTGGGGGACTAAAACTGCCAATTATGCAAACTTGATACGTTTTTCACCAGATTTTGATATTTTTGCATTTAAAACACATAAAACACTTATTTGTGATATTTTTATCATTTTGATGCATTTCTGAGTGTTTTCAGATGTTTTTGCAGTTTAAATGGTACAAAAATGATGAGTATTTAGACACTCATCAATCCCCCACACTAAGATATTGCTAGTCCCTAGCAATGTTTTGAGAAAAATTAATGGATTTCCATCTCTTTACCAAAAGCCATTACTTCTGGAGTAGCCAAATGTTTCAGTTCAAGTAAGAACCTTGGTACACCGATAACCAAATGATTTTGAGCAAATCATCAGCTTCCAACGGATTTGATTTGTCTTTACCAGAAGTCGTTTGCTTCTGGACTAGCCAACTCTTAGATAATATATCTTTGGTGAGCTGATTACCAATTATGATTTTTCCACTGCCTTTACCACAAGCCATAAACTTGCGGGCTAGCCAACTCTTCACTTTTAAGGATATGGTGAGCTGAATACCATACAATTTTGGGCAAATTGCAAGCCGTCAACGGATTTGAGATATCTTTACCAAGAGCCGTTTGCTCCTGGATTAGCCAATCCTTTTGTTTATTAGACAAGGCGTACTGATAACCATAATCTGAGTAAGTGAAAAACACTTACTCAAAAAAAAATGGCCAAAAATGGGGGAATTAGGCAGTATAATTACATGATAAAATTCGTGAGAATTCCCCCCCACACTAGAAATGAATATTGCCCTCAATATTCAAAGTACCGGCGGTTATGCCGAAACATAGAACGTAAAAGGGAAATACTACGGCCATTTTTTTTTTTTTTTTGATAACTTATATATATAACAGCGGGGGGCATCTCCCCCACACTAGGGTGGTACAGACGGGTGAAAACCCATGTAGCATGCTACTGTTTTTGATTCCCGAGTCGCTAGCTTGACTCAATCCCCGCATTCATTGGTTCATGGGGAAAGTTTGTAGATCCGGGACAACCACAGATGGAATGTCCTCTCCAAAATAATGCTTTAATCGATGACCATTCACTTTAAAATTTGGACCATCGGGCTGAGATAACTCAATGGTGCCATAAGGATAAACCTTAGTGATAGTAAATGGACCAGACCAACGGGACTTAAGCTTTCCCGAGAAAATCTTCAATCTTGAATTGAAAAGAAGGACTCGATCACCAACGTTGAAAACGCGGTTCTTGATTTTAGAGTCATGAATCTTCTTTGTCTTTTCTTTGTAGATCAAAGAGTTCTCGTATGCTTGATCACGGAGTTCATTTAATTCATTCATTTGAACTTTTCTGTGATCACCAGCTGTCTGAATATCGAAGTTTGCATGTTTCAAGGCCCAGTATGCCTTGTGCTCTAGCTCAATCGGAAGATGACATGCCTTTCCGTACACAAGCTTGTATGGAGTACACCCGATGGGTGTTTTATAAGCTGTACGGGAGGCCCAGAGTGCGTCATCTAGCTTATCCGACCAAGAGGCACGGTTTTCACCAACCGTCCTCTCAAGAATTCTTTTAATCCCTCGGTTGGAAACTTCCACTTGCCCACTTGTTTGGGGGTGGTACGCAGTAGAGAGACGGTGAGTTACACCATACTTTTGCATGACTCTGTCAAACTGGTCATTGCAAAAATGCGTACCACGATCACTGATTATAGCTCGTGGAGTTCCAAACCTAGCAAAAAGAGATTTTAAGAATTTCACAACAACTCGGGCATCGTTGGTAGGCAAAGCCTTAGCTTCAACCCATTTTGACAAATAGTCAACGGCCACGAGTATGTATTTGTTTCCGTGAGACGAAGGAAATGGCCCCATAAAGTCAATGCCCTAGATGTCAAAAATCTCACACACTTGAATGGCGTTTTGCGGCATTTCATTTCTTTGTGAGATATTCCCGTGACGTTGACAAGCGTCACAGGTTTTGACAAATTCGTGGGCATCCTTGTAAATTGTGGGCCAATAAAACCCGGAATCAAACACCTTTTTGGCGGTGTAGTTTGGACTATGATGGCCCCCAGTGGGTCCAGCATGGCAAGCTTTGAGAATGTCAAGAGCTTCTTGTCCATAAACACACCGTCGGATGACTTGATCCGCACAGATTTTGAATAAGTAGGGGTCGTCCCACAAGTAATGTTAACATCTTTGAAGAATTTGTTCTTCTGCTGGGTTGACATCCCTTTCACTATGAAGTTACCCGCATGGTAATTTGCGAAGTCAGCAAACCATGGGGTAGTAGAGTTTCCACGAAAAGAAACCGCATTGAGTGTCTCGAGAGGAAATATTTCATTTATTTCCTTTTTCTCGAACACATCTTGGTGAGGGTTTTCTAGACGGGACAGATGATCAGCAGCCAGGTTCTCAACTCCTTTTTTATCACGTATAATGATATCAAATTCTTGCAGGAGGAGAACCCAACGGAGCAATCTCGGCTTTGCATCTTGTTTTGCAAAGAGATATTTGAGAGCCGAGTGATCCGTATACACCACGCATTTGGTCAAGATGAGGTATGGCCGAAATTTCTCAAACGCATACACCACAGCTAATAGTTCTTTTTCTGTAGTGGTGTAATGGGTTTGAGCTTCAGTCATAGTTTTACTTGCGTAGTGGATAGGCTGAAAATGCTTGGTTTTACGTTGCCCCAAGACTACACCGGTTGCAAAATCACTTGCATCGCACATGAGCTCAAAGGGTAAATCCCAGTCGGGGGCAACTAGAATGGGTGCTTCCGTAAGCTTTTTCTTTAGTGTTTCAAAAGCTTCAATGCACTCAGGTGAAAAGACAAAAGGAGCATCTTTTTCAAGAAGATGGGTCATAGGCCGGGCGATTTTAGAAAAATCTTGTATGAATCTACGATAGAAACCGGCATGACCTAAAAAACTCCTAATACTTTTGACGGTAGTAGGATGAGGCAGTTTAGCAATAACATCGACTTTTGCTCTATCGACCTCAATCCCGTTTTTGGAAATCTTATGGCCAAGGACTATGCCTTCTTTGACCATAAAGTGACTCTTCTCCCAATTTAGACAGAGATTGGTGTCTTCACACCTTTTAAGCATTTTGTCTAAATGGGAGAGACATGCCTGAAATGAGTCCCCAATGACTGAGAAGTCATCCATAAACACCTCCATTGTTTCCCCGATCATGTCGTGGAATATGGCCATCATACATCGTTGGAACGTGCCAGGAGCGTTATGATGAGTGTCTAAATACTCATCATTTTTATACTGTTATAATGCCAAAAACATCTGAAAACACTCAGAAATGCTTCAAAATGATAAAAATATCACAAACAAGTGTTTTATATGTTTTAAATGCAAAAACATCAAAATCTGGTGAAAAACGTATTAAGTTTGCATAATTGGCAGTTTTAGTCCCCCAAGTTACAAAAGTTGTCAAAATCAGTCCCTGGTAATTCAAAAACTTGTAAAATATCATTTTAGGTCCTTAAGATTCAAAAGTTGTCAAAACAAACCCTTCAAAGTTTAAAAATCACAAATTGACAACTTTAGTCCCTGAACTTTGGAAAAATGTCAAAAATAGTCCTTGGTTAATTTAAAAAGTGAAAATTATCAAGTTTTAACCTTGTTCTATTTATAAATGACAAAAATGGTCCTTATGATAAACTTTTTGAGAAATTACAATATTGGTCCCTCAAGTTTCTAAATTGGCAGTTTTGGTCCCTGGATTTGTAAAAATGGAAATTTTCAACAATGGTCCTTGAACTAATCTTACTTGGCAGGTTTTACCCTTGTGATAAAGTTTGGAGACTTGTAAAAATCAGACCTTCAACTTTCAAAGAATTGCAAGATTGGTCCTTGTTGTTAACATAAGCCAAACGGATCCAATATAACAACCCAAGCCCAAATCCAGTCCAAACAGTACCCGGCCCAATATTTAAAAACGGTTAAACCGCGCTCACTGTTCACCTTCTTCACCCACCCCTGTAACTCAAAACCAGAGGTGGTTTTCTCACCTCCACCTCACCATTTCCACCTCATCCACCATTTCCAGCTCACCCCCTCCTCTCATTAGCCCACCTTGCATTTAATGCATCCCCACCATTGAACCTTTACTGTTTATCTCACAATATCTGTTTTCTCTGAAAAATCAACCTAAACCCATGCCTACTTCACAAATTGTCTCCTACACCTCACATAACACTCCAAACTTCTTTAATTGGTTTGAAACTGTCTCAAGCTACCTTATCTCAATTTTGGCGCCAAAAGCAAGTTTAATGGCTAAGATGTGTTTGACTGTTTCAATGGTTGAGATTGTTGGTGGGATGTGATCAGAAGCTTGTGGAGTATCTCAAAAAGCTATAAAGAGAGAGGAAGAGGCAATGGAAGAAAATATCTAGTGTAATTTTCAATTTTACTGTCGTTTTTACTTAACTTTCAAATTTCAGTGTTTGTTTAAACTTCAAGCTTTGTAATTTATGTTTTTAAGTTGAAATAAAACTTTTGTAAGCAATCAATTTCAGTTTCAAGCTATATCTCAAGTTATGCAATTTTCTTCTTATTCAAAAATCTCAAATATGTTGAACTGTTGTTAGAAGTTGTTACTTTGGACTGAGTAAGTCATATAAGCTCCTAAGAAAGCTTATTGAAGCTTTTAGAAACTTTAAAATATAGTTTAGAAGTAAAAACAGAAAATTACCAAAAATACTAAAAAATTCAGTGAAATTCAAAAATCACAGGATTGATGTTCTAGCAGGCTGGAGCAGGATATATAATGGATGGTCTTGGGTGTAGTGCTTATTGGTAAGCTATAGGATCTGTTACTTGGTCCTAAGTTCTCAGTTTTCAACTAAAAGCCATTTGTAAGCTTTTGCTCATTTCTTGCAGTTTACTGTTTAAATTAGTCATTAGTTGTAATCTCTGTTTTTTATTGTTCACTAGCTCTAGTTAAGTCTAATTAAGCTTTAAAATCAGTTGTTTGTTAATTTAAATTTATAGTTTACAACAATCTCATTTTCACAGTTAATATTGCATAATCTTCAATCCTTGGTCTTATGTTGTTATTGCTGTCATTTAGTGTTTCTTTAGTCCTAGTAAGTGATAATTTAAGGTCTGCAATTCATGGCATGTTCTTAATCAGTGATTCTCTTTGAAAATCCTCAAAACTGTCACATAAAGGTCTGTTTGGTTTTGTGTAGTTGACTGTGTTAAGGGTTGTTGCAGACCTTGTTTTTGGTTGTTCTAATTTACATTAGGTCCTAAGAACTCATTTCAGCAAGAAAAACTAGACCTCAGTTAGTAAAAAGTCAAACTTCTCTTTAATCTCACCTAGTTTGATCACTGATAGATTTTAGCTTATCAAACTCATTACAGTAGATTAATACCTGTTAATTTAGCTTAATTCCATCTCACTCTAGCTTAAAATTACATAACCAGTTAGTAGATTCAATTCAAAGTTCAATAAAGTCAACTTGGTTCAATTTCTTAAAAAGTCAAAACTGTCCCCTGTGCACCAGTTTTACTAGTTCTTTCACAAGCTCACACAGAGCTTAATAGTTGTCCATAGCTTGTGCTTTTTAGTTCTTTGGGAAGCCAATCTGGTCCTTTTAAAGTCCCAAGCCTTAATTTTCACCTTGAAGCTTGTTTGACAGGTCTGCATTAAGCTTGTAGCTTTGTCCATTTCTGAGTTAACTGCTTAAGCAGTTATCTGGACTCTTTTTCATAAGCTTGTAAAAAGCTTAATTTTTGGTCAAATCTTTTGATACTTGGTTCTTTAGAAAGATTTCCTAGCTTACTTGAGGTCCCTAGCTTAATCTTTCATTTTCTAGCTAGTTTAGTAGGGCTGCACTTGACTTGTACTTTGTCCCATTTTCTGTTATAGCCAAACAACCCAGTGAACTGGTCATATCTTCATAAGCTCTTCAAGAGCTTACAAGTCAACTTAAGCTTGCAAATTTTAGCTTTTTGAGAAGCCAACCAAGCTGTCTAAAGGTTCCAAGTGTCATATCTCACTTTGTAACTTATTCACCAGGCTTGCAAGTGATTATCATTTTGTCCAAAATAACTCAGCATACACTGAGTTTTACTCAGTGTTTTGTCAAGTTTTGAAAAAGCTTCTCCCAAGCTCATAAGAGCTTATCATTAACTGAGTTTTGGTATAATTAGTCTCAACCAGGTCTTATACAAGTTCCAATAATTACTTTTCAGTTTTAGCTTATTTTGTGATCTGTGCAATAGCTTAAAGTAACCCTCCAAAATCTGTTTTGCTTATTTAACTCAAACATCAAATTTGTGTTACACTTGTAATCCAAAGGTCATGGTTTGTTGTTTCTAGTTGAAATAGAGTCCTTTTAGCTTAATATAGCTTCTGTGTATGTTTGGTAGCTTTTGGTTATAAATTGGCTTTTTCTAGTGCTTATTAATAAGCAGTTGCCACTGCAGTTGCTTATTTCTCCACACAAGCCTATGTTTTTCTATTTTTCATAGATTCAGGATATTAAAATAGACTTTTCCTGAAATTTTCATAATTTTTCATAACTGTTTGCTATTTTTCTTAATTAAAAACAGTTTTTAGGCATTTTTAAATAGCTTTTAATACAAATAAATTATAAAAAGTCCAAAAAAATGATTTTTCAATTTTCTTAGGTTAAGATAAATATAAAAGTAATAAAAAGTATTTTTCCATAATTTTCTTAGTTTAAAAAGTATTTTTTAACATTTTAATTAGTTTTAAATAGTTTTAAATTAATAATAAATACATAATAAGTCTAAAAAATATATTTTTAGTTTTAAAATAAGTTTTATCATATTTTATATTTTTCCAAGTTATAATTTCATTTTTCTAGGTTAATTTTGTATTTTCTTGTATTTTAGTGCAATTTAAATACTTAATAAATAGTTTTTAATTAATAATAATTAAATAAATAGTAATAAAAATAATTTTCTTTTTCTAATAATTTTCTTTTATTATTAGGATTATAAAAATGTCATTTTCATATTTGTAGCTCTTTTATTTCTTTAAAACTCACATTTTATTTTATACGTAGACGTAATTTTATTTTAAACGTAAGTTTTAAGTTTTAGGTTTTAAACATTCATCACCTTTAAAAATAGTGATAGCGTTTATTTAATATCTTTTATCTTTTATTTCTTTTAATTTGCATTTAAGTCGCTTTAATTTGTAAATTTTCTCTTTAGGTATAATTATCCATCGAAAACCTTACTGATTGCTATCCTTAGTGATCATTCTACCATCTGATTAAGTGTTTTAACACCAATTCATCCTCCGTGGGACTTAACGACCCAGGAACTCCCTATATTCCTCTGATCTTAATTGCATTTGTGTTTAAGCTGTTTTAAGTCTATTTGACTTGACTGTTTTGCGCACAATCAAATTTTGGCGCCGCTGCCGGGGAGGCTGTAAGCGTGTTTCTAGCATTTTCAGACCCGTACTTGCACATATACCACAGTTTGTAAAAAGTTTTCTGTAAAGTTAATATAAATCAAAAAGTTCATTAACACTTTTCCTAAAAGTGTTAAAAACCCAAAAACAATATAAAACAACAAAACAATCGTAACGTTTTCTAGCTTGTGTTTCTTTTAAGGTGATTCTTAAAGAGATACGATTTGGTTAAACGGGACGATACCAAAAATATTTTCCAAAAGTTTTTAAACCCTTTTGCACAAATCATACCTACGTCTTTTCGCTGGTACTTAAAATATACATAAAAATCAACCACCGCAAATCAAGGCAGTGCACTACCTAACTGGGGGTGCGACCATTAATAAGTTCCCGAACATCAGATTTAAAACTTGCCTTTGTGTCACTTGTGTTTTGGTGTACCTTTTTCAAAAAAGCCATTTCATTTGAGATTATTGGTTAAGTTCACTTGTGTTTTGCCTCATTTGTTTTGGAAATTGATTTTTATACTTAGTGCATGCGCACTCGTTCTTCCAGTTCTACAAGTCCACTTTCCGAACTTGGAAACATTCCTCGCAGACGTAGAGGACGTTCAGCTCCTTCAGCCGTGACTGAGGAACGTCTACCACCACCACCTCCTGTCGAAATGGCAGAAGACAAACCTATGAATGAGCTTCTCCAAGCACCCATCGAGGGTTACGGAGATGCCATTGTTGTTCCAGCTATCGTGGCTGACACTTTCGAGCTCAAGACCGGGTTGCTCAATCTAGGTAACCCAAAGCCAATTCTATGGTTTTGAGCGGGATGATCCTCATGCACACATTCGATGGTTTAACAAGATAGCATCTACCATCAAGTACAAGAATGTCCCATCCGAAGCTATCAAGCTTCTTCTGTTCCCATTTTCTCTAGAGGGACAAGCCCGGAATTGGCTTGAGAAACAACCCCCTCGTTCTATAGAGACATGGGAAGATCTAGTTACCAAGTTTGTTAACGAGTTCTATCCTCCATCCCGAACCACAAGTCTAAAGAATGAGATAATGAAATTTTCTCAGAGATTTGATGAATCATTCGGGGAGGCATGGGATCATTACAAAGAATTGCTCCGCAAGTGTCCACATCATGGTTTTACCGAGTTAATGCAAATGGATACTTTCTATAATGGTCTGAGACCAGCTGACCAAGACTCTCTGAATGCCTCCGCGGGAGGTAATTTCCTTAGCAAAACCACAAAAGAAGCCTTACAAATCATTGAAAACAAGTCCCAGGTCCGTCCTTTCCGCACTAAGACATCTCAGTCTAATGCTGGACCTTCTACTTCATCTCCTGTGAGTACATCTAGCACCGATGCTAAGATTGATAAACTCACAGACATTGTTCAGGCTTTGGTTCTTGCTAACCAAAAGAAAGTCACTTTCACTCAAACACCATCACATGGTGAAGTGAAGAAAGTTGAAGTTTGTGTCACTTGTGGTGGTCCTCATGCATACTACAACTGTACTGCCACCGATGGTAGTCCGTTTGAAGCAAATGCTATAGCCGGTACTTCAAATCAAGGAGGTAATCAATACCGTCCTCAGAATGAACCAAACTACCGTGCTAGCACTTATCAGGCACCACCCGGTTTTAACCAGAATCCTAACCGGAATCAGAATCAACCTAGAATGAACCAAGGTTATCAAAACCAAGGTAATTTCTATCCTGGACCCAATCAAGGTTTCCAACAACAAGGGAACCTTCATCAAAACAATTTCAATCGAGGGAATCAGTTTCATGGGAATGTGAATCCTAATCAAGGGAATTTTCAACAACAAGGTCATAATCAAAACATCCGACCTCAAAATTTCCCTCCTAATCCACCTCCCATCATTACTCCTCCAGGACCATCATCTGATGAGTTACTGAAGCAGTTCATGAAATCCCAAGATGAGATGAACAGATTGTTGGTCAGTCAGATCGCTGATCTCAAGAAATCTTTAAATGATCAACCCTCGGGCTCAGGAAAACTTCCGAGCAACACGATCGCTAACCCGAGGGGCGATGCTAAGGCGATCACGACCAGAAGTGGTGTTTCATACAATGGACCCGCTATTCCTACTACCTCTTCTTCTTCTCTCCCAAAGGTAGTGGAAAGTGAACCTCTGACTCACAATGGACCTACGACTCCAATGCCCCCTCCTCCTGTGGCAATGAGTCAAGTTACCAAGGCGACAAAGGACAAGGAACTTCCTATTGATAATGGAAGTGCCACACACGTCCTACCTTCGGTAGTCCATCCTCAAGTTGTCCAGAAACCCAAGTCTAATCCAGGAGTTGTTTTTGAACCACCTGTAGCTCCCGTTGAAAATATTAAATCCAAATCTTCTATTCCATATCCATCACGTTTGAATGAGCAAAAGCTCCGTGAAAAAGCTAGTCATCAAATGGACAAATTTTTCCAAATTTTCCAAGAGTTACATTTTGACATAAGCTTTGCGGATGCTATCATGCTGATGCCTAAGTTTGCATCAACTCTCAAACACATGTTAAGCAACAAGGAAAAGCTGTTTGAAATGGCTAAGACTCCTCTTAACGAGAACTGCTCAGCAGTTATTCTGAAGAAGCTTCCAGAAAAGCTTGGAGATCCTGGGAAATTTCTCTTACCTTGTGTATTCCCAGGAATGGTTGAATGCTTTGCCCTAGCAGATCTTGGTGCAAGCATTAACCTAATGCCTTATTCAGTTTGGAAGAAACTTTCTCTTCCAGAACTCACTCCTACATGCATGACTCTCGAGCTTGCAGATCGTACAATATCCCGTCCTCTTGGCATTGCCGAGGACGTATTTGTGAAAGTAGGAAAGTTCCATTTTCCAGCTGACTTCGTGGTTGTTGATTTTGATGCCGATCATCGGGTTCCTCTCATTGTTGGTCGAGGATTCCTGAGAACGGGCCGTGCTCTCATAGATGTATTTGAGCAAGAAATCACATTACGTGTTGGTAATGAAGCTGTCACTTTTAACCTTGATCAGACTTCGAGGTACTCCGCAAATTATGATTCTGAATCGGTTAACCGAATAGATATCATTGATGTTGCTTCTGAAGAGTACTCGCAAGAAGTTCTTGGTTATGATCATAATTCTTCGAGTGATAATCTCACTCATTCATCTCAACCTATCATCGCCAATTCTACTCCTTCTCTCACCCCATTTGAGGAAAGTGACTTCATCTTAGAAGAGATTGAAGCTTACTTATCCAGTGATTCTGTTCCATGGGAAATTGATCACGCTCCAATTGATATTGAGGGAGACATACTTCTCATTGAGAAGTTGCTTAATGATGATCCATCATCCACCCCTCACTCTAGTGATTCAATTCCTGATGAGATTAATCAAAATGAGATTAATCTGGAGGGAGATTTTCTTCTTGAGAAATTGTTAAATCATGACATTTCTTCTCCTCTCCCTTCCATCAAACTTCATAACAAGGAAGTCAAGTCAGTTGAGAAAACTGAAGAATTTCCTGAGGTTGAGCTTAAGGACTTACCACCTCATCTCGAGTATGCATTTCTTGAAGGTAATGATAAATTACCAGTCATTATTGCTCGAGATTTGAGTAAAGATGAAAAAGCTGCTCTCATTAAAATCTTGAAGTCACACAAGCAAGCAATTGCTTGGAAACTCTCCGACATCAAAGGTATAAACCCTGAGTTTTGTACTCATAAAATCTTAATGGAGGATGACTTTAAGCCCGCAGTTCAACATCAGAGAAGAGTAAATCCAAAAATCCATGATGTTATCAAACAAGAGGTTATCAAACTTCTTGATGCAGGATTGATTTACCCGATCTCAGATAGTCCTTGGCTTAGCCCAATTCATTGTGTTCCGAAAAAGGGTGGCATTACTGTTATCACAAATGAAGATAACGAGTTAATTCCAACTCGTCTGGTTACGGGATGGCGTGTGTGCATTGACTATCGTAAGTTGAATGACGCCACTCGTAAAGACCATTTTCCTCTACCCTTTATGGACCAAATGCTTGAGAGATTAGCAGGAAATGAATACTATTGTTTCCTTGATGGTTTCTCGGGGTACTTTCAGATTCCCATTGATCCAAAGGATCAAGATAAAACCACATTCACCTGCCCATACGGAACATTTGCCTATAGACGTATGCCTTTTGGCCTATGTAATGCTCCTGGCACGTTCCAACGATGTATGATGGCCATTTTCCACGACATGATCGGGGAAACAATGGAGGTGTTTATGGATGACTTCTCGGTCATTGGGGATTCGTTTCAATCATGTCTCTCCCATTTAGATAAAATGCTTCAAAGGTGTGAAGACACCAATCTTTGTCTAAACTGGGAGAAAAGTCACTTTATGGTCAAAGAAGGCATAGTCCTTGGCCATAAGATTTCAAAGAACGGGATTGAGGTTGATAGAGCAAAAGTCGATGTTATTGCTAAACTACCTCATCCTACTACCGTCAAAGGTATTAGGAGTTTTTTAGGTCATGTCGGTTTCTATCGTAGATTCATTCAAGATTTTTCAAAAATTGCCCGGCCTATGACCCATCTTCTTGAAAAGGATGCTCCTTTTATCTTCTCACCTGAGTGCATCGTAGCTTTTGAAACATTGAAGAAAAAGCTTACTGAAGCACCCATTCTCGTTGCTCCCGACTGGGATTTACCTTTTGAGCTTATGTGCGATGCAAGTGATTTTGCTATCGGCGCAGTCTTAGGGCAACGAAGAAATAAACATTTTCAGCCTATTCACTACGCAAGTAAGACTATGACTGAAGCTCAAACTCATTACACCACCACAGAAAAAGAGCTATTAGCCGTGGTGTATGCTTTTGAAAAGTTTCGGCCATACTTAATCTTGACCAAATGTGTAGTGTATACGGATCACTCGGCTCTAAAATATCTCTTTGCAAAACAAGATGCAAAGCCGAGATTGCTCCGTTGGGTTCTCCTCCTCCAAGAATTTGATATCATCATACGTGATAAAAAAGGAGCTGAGAACCTGGCTGCTGATCATCTGTCCAGATTAGAAAACCCTCACCAAGATGCTTTCGAGAAGAAGGAAATAAATGAAACATTTCCTCTCGAGACACTTAATGCGGTTTCTTTTCGTGGAAACTCTTCTACCCCATGGTTTGCTGACTTCGCAAATTACCATGCGGGTAACTTCATTGTGAAAGGGATGACAACCCAGCAGAAGAATAAATTCTTCAAGGATGTTAAACATTATTTCTGGGACGACCCTTTCTTATTCAAAATCTGTGCGGATCAAGTCATCCGACGGTGTGTTTATGGACAAGAAGCTCTTGACATTCTCAAAGCTTGCCATGCTGGACCCACCGGGGGCCATCATAGTCCAAACTACACCGCCAAAAAGGTGTTTGATTCCGGGTTCTATTGGCCCACAATCTATAAAGATGCCCACGATTTTGTCAAAACTTGTGACGCTTGTCAGCGTCATGGAAATATATCTCAAAGGAATGAAATGCCACAAAATGCCATTCAAGTTTGTGAGATATTTGACATCTGGGGTATTGATTTTATGGGGCCATTTCCATCTTCTCGTGGTAACAAGTACATACTCGTGGCTGTTGACTATCTGTCAAAATGGGTTGAAGCAAAATCTTTACCTACAAATGATGCCCGAGTAGTTGTGAAATTTTTGAAAGCTCTCTTTGCCAGATTTGGAACTCCTCGTGCAATAATCAGTGATCGTGGTACACATTTTTGTAATGACCAATTTGAAAGAGTCATGCAAAAGTATGGTGTTACCCACCGTCTATCTACTGCATACCACCCCCAAACAAGTGGGCAGGTGGAAGTTTCAAATCGTGGTATTAAAAGAATACTTGAAAGGAAAGTAGGTGAAAATCATGCATCCTGGTCGGATAAACTGGATGACGCACTCTGGGCTTTTCATACAGCTTACAAAACACCAATTGGGTGTACTCCATACAAGCTAGTGTACGGAAAAGCATGTCATCTTCCGATTGAACTAGAGCACAAGGCATACTGGGCCTTAAAGCATGCAAATTTCGATATACAGACAGCCGGTGATCACAGAAAAGTTCAAATGAATGAACTAAATGAACTTCGTGATCAAGCTTATGAGAACTCTTTGATCTACAAGCAAAAGACAAAGAAGATTCATGACTCTAAAATCAAGAACCGCGTTTTCAACGTTGGTGATCGAGTCCTTCTTTTCAACTCTAGATTGAAGATTTTCTCGGGAAAGCTTAAATCCCGCTGGTCTGGTCCATTTACTATCACTAAGGTTTATCCTTATGGCACCATTGAGTTATCTCAACCTGATGGTCCTAATTTTAAAGTGAATGGTCATCGATTAAAGCATTACTTTGGAGAGGACATTCCATCTGTGATTGTCCCGGATCTACAAACATTCCCCATGAACCAATAAATGCGGGGATCGAGTCAAGCTAATGACTCGGGAATCAAAAATAGTAGCACACATAATATGGATTTTCATCCATATTTCTGTTTTCTTATCCCCTTTCTACCACCCTAGTGTGGGGGATTTTTTCCCACGCTGTTGTATATTCTCAATCTTTCTAAAAAAAAAAAAAAAAAAAAAAAAAAAAAAAAAAAAAAAAAAAAAAAGTGTATATATCAAAAACAAAATAATGGCCGTAGTATTTCCCTTTTACGTTCTTTGTTTCGGCATAACCGCCGGTACTTTGAATATTGAGGGCAATATTCATTTCTAAGTGTGGGGGGGAATTCTCACGAATTTCATATATTATCTACCCAATTCCCCCGTTTTTGGCCAAAATTTTTTTTTTTGAGTAAGTGTTTTTCACTTACTCAGCAAATGGTAATCAGTCCACCATGTCTAACCCACATAAGGATTGGCTAATCCAGGAGCAAACGGCTCTTGGTAAAGATATCTCAAATCCGTTTATAGCTTGCAATTTGCCTAAAATTGTATGGTGTTCAACTCACCATATCTTTAAACTAGTGAAAAGTTGGCTAGCCCGCAAGTTTATGGCTTGTGGTAAAGGCAGTTGAAAATCCATAATTGGTAATCGGCTCACCAAAGATAATATTGATAATTTATCTAAGAGTTGGCTAGTCCAGAAGGGTACGGCTTCTGGTAAAGACAAATCAAATCCGTTGACAGCTTATGATTTGCTTAAAATCATTTGGTTATCATTGTACCATGGTTCTTACTTGAACTGAAACATTTGGCTACTCCAGAAGTAATGGCTTTTGGTAAAGAGTTTAAAATCCATTATGTTTTCTCAAATCATTGCTAGGGACTAGCAATATCTTAGTGTGGGGGATTGATGAGTGTCTAAATACTCATCATTTTTATACTGTTAGAATGCCAAAAACATCTGAAAACACTCAGAAATGCTTCAAAATGATAAAAATATCACAAACAAGTGTTTTATATGTTTTAAATGCAAAAACATCAAAATCTGGTGAAAAACGTATTAAGTTTGCATAATTGGCAGTTTTAGTCCCCCAAGTTACAAAAGTTGTCAAAATCAGTCCCTGGTAATTCAAAAACTTGTAAAATATCATTTTAGGTCCTTAAGATTCAAAAGTTGTCAAAACAAACCCTTCAAAGTTTAAAAATCACAAATTGACAACTTTAGTCCCTGAACTTTGGAAAAATGTCAAAAATAGTCCTTGGTTAATTTAAAAAGTGAAAATTATCAAGTTTTAACCTTGTTCTATTTATAAATGACAAAAATGGTCCTTATGATAAACTTTTTGAGAAATTACAATATTGGTCCCTCAAGTTTCTAAATTGGCAGTTTTGGTCCCTGGATTTGTAAAAATGGAAATTTTCAACAATGGTCCTTGAACTAATCTTACTTGGCAGGTTTTACCCTTGTGATAAAGTTTGGAGACTTGTAAAAATCAGACCTTCAACTTTCAAAGAATTGCAAGATTGGTCCTTGTTGTTAACATAAGCCAAACGGATCCAATATAACAACCCAAGCCCAAATCCAGTCCAAACAGTACCCGGCCCAATATTTAAAAACGGTTAAACCGCGCTCACTGTTCACCTTCTTCACCCACCCCTGTAACTCAAAACCAGAGGTGGTTTTCTCACCTCCACCTCACCATTTCCACCTCATCCACCATTTCCAGCTCACCCCCTCCTCTCATTAGCCCACCTTGCATTTAATGCATCCCCACCATTGAACCTTTACTGTTTATCTCACAATATCTGTTTTCTCTGAAAAATCAACCTAAACCCATGCCTACTTCACAAATTGTCTCCTACACCTCACATAACACTCCAAACTTCTTTAATTGGTTTGAAACTGTCTCAAGCTACCTTATCTCAATTTTGGCGCCAAAAGCAAGTTTAATGGCTAAGATGTGTTTGACTGTTTCAATGGTTGAGATTGTTGGTGGGATGTGATCAGAAGCTTGTGGAGTATCTCAAAAAGCTATAAAGAGAGAGGAAGAGGCAATGGAAGAAAATATCTAGTGTAATTTTCAATTTTACTGTCGTTTTTACTTAACTTTCAAATTTCAGTGTTTGTTTAAACTTCAAGCTTTGTAATTTATGTTTTTAAGTTGAAATAAAACTTTTGTAAGCAATCAATTTCAGTTTCAAGCTATATCTCAAGTTATGCAATTTTCTTCTTATTCAAAAATCTCAAATATGTTGAACTGTTGTTAGAAGTTGTTACTTTGGACTGAGTAAGTCATATAAGCTCCTAAGAAAGCTTATTGAAGCTTTTAGAAACTTTAAAATATAGTTTAGAAGTAAAAACAGAAAATTACCAAAAATACTAAAAAATTCAGTGAAATTCAAAAATCACAGGATTGATGTTCTAGCAGGCTGGAGCAGGATATATAATGGATGGTCTTGGGTGTAGTGCTTATTGGTAAGCTATAGGATCTGTTACTTGGTCCTAAGTTCTCAGTTTTCAACTAAAAGCCATTTGTAAGCTTTTGCTCATTTCTTGCAGTTTACTGTTTAAATTAGTCATTAGTTGTAATCTCTGTTTTTTATTGTTCACTAGCTCTAGTTAAGTCTAATTAAGCTTTAAAATCAGTTGTTTGTTAATTTAAATTTATAGTTTACAACAATCTCATTTTCACAGTTAATATTGCATAATCTTCAATCCTTGGTCTTATGTTGTTATTGCTGTCATTTAGTGTTTCTTTAGTCCTAGTAAGTGATAATTTAAGGTCTGCAATTCATGGCATGTTCTTAATCAGTGATTCTCTTTGAAAATCCTCAAAACTGTCACATAAAGGTCTGTTTGGTTTTGTGTAGTTGACTGTGTTAAGGGTTGTTGCAGACCTTGTTTTTGGTTGTTCTAATTTACATTAGGTCCTAAGAACTCATTTCAGCAAGAAAAACTAGACCTCAGTTAGTAAAAAGTCAAACTTCTCTTTAATCTCACCTAGTTTGATCACTGATAGATTTTAGCTTATCAAACTCATTACAGTAGATTAATACCTGTTAATTTAGCTTAATTCCATCTCACTCTAGCTTAAAATTACATAACCAGTTAGTAGATTCAATTCAAAGTTCAATAAAGTCAACTTGGTTCAATTTCTTAAAAAGTCAAAACTGTCCCCTGTGCACCAGTTTTACTAGTTCTTTCACAAGCTCACACAGAGCTTAATAGTTGTCCATAGCTTGTGCTTTTTAGTTCTTTGGGAAGCCAATCTGGTCCTTTTAAAGTCCCAAGCCTTAATTTTCACCTTGAAGCTTGTTTGACAGGTCTGCATTAAGCTTGTAGCTTTGTCCATTTCTGAGTTAACTGCTTAAGCAGTTATCTGGACTCTTTTTCATAAGCTTGTAAAAAGCTTAATTTTTGGTCAAATCTTTTGATACTTGGTTCTTTAGAAAGATTTCCTAGCTTACTTGAGGTCCCTAGCTTAATCTTTCATTTTCTAGCTAGTTTAGTAGGGCTGCACTTGACTTGTACTTTGTCCCATTTTCTGTTATAGCCAAACAACCCAGTGAACTGGTCATATCTTCATAAGCTCTTCAAGAGCTTACAAGTCAACTTAAGCTTGCAAATTTTAGCTTTTTGAGAAGCCAACCAAGCTGTCTAAAGGTTCCAAGTGTCATATCTCACTTTGTAACTTATTCACCAGGCTTGCAAGTGATTATCATTTTGTCCAAAATAACTCAGCATACACTGAGTTTTACTCAGTGTTTTGTCAAGTTTTGAAAAAGCTTCTCCCAAGCTCATAAGAGCTTATCATTAACTGAGTTTTGGTATAATTAGTCTCAACCAGGTCTTATACAAGTTCCAATAATTACTTTTCAGTTTTAGCTTATTTTGTGATCTGTGCAATAGCTTAAAGTAACCCTCCAAAATCTGTTTTGCTTATTTAACTCAAACATCAAATCTGTGTTACACTTGTAATCCAAAGGTCATGGTTTGTTGTTTCTAGTTGAAATAGAGTCCTTTTAGCTTAATATAGCTTCTGTGTATGTTTGGTAGCTTTTGGTTATAAATTGGCTTTTTCTAGTGCTTATTAATAAGCAGTTGCCACTGCAGTTGCTTATTTCTCCACACAAGCCTATGTTTTTCTATTTTTCATAGATTCAGGATATTAAAATAGACTTTTCCTGAAATTTTCATAATTTTTCATAACTGTTTGCTATTTTTCTTAATTAAAAACAGTTTTTAGGCATTTTTAAATAGCTTTTAATACAAATAAATTATAAAAAGTCCAAAAAAATGATTTTTCAATTTTCTTAGGTTAAGATAAATATAAAAGTAATAAAAAGTATTTTTCCATAATTTTCTTAGTTTAAAAAGTATTTTTTAACATTTTAATTAGTTTTAAATAGTTTTAAATTAATAATAAATACATAATAAGTCTAAAAAATATATTTTTAGTTTTAAAATAAGTTTTATCATATTTTATATTTTTCCAAGTTATAATTTCATTTTTCTAGGTTAATTTTGTATTTTCTTGTATTTTAGTGCAATTTAAATACTTAATAAATAGTTTTTAATTAATAATAATTAAATAAATAGTAATAAAAATAATTTTCTTTTTCTAATAATTTTCTTTTATTATTAGGATTATAAAAATGTCATTTTCATATTTGTAGCTCTTTTATTTCTTTAAAACTCACATTTTATTTTATACGTAGACGTAATTTTATTTTAAACGTAAGTTTTAAGTTTTAGGTTTTAAACATTCATCACCTTTAAAAATAGTGATAGCGTTTATTTAATATCTTTTATCTTTTATTTCTTTTAATTTGCATTTAAGTCGCTTTAATTTGTAAATTTTCTCTTTAGGTATAATTATCCATCGAAAACCTTACTGATTGCTATCCTTAGTGATCATTCTACCATCTGATTAAGTGTTTTAACACCAATTCATCCTCCGTGGGACTTAACGACCCAGGAACTCCCTATATTCCTCTGATCTTAATTGCATTTGTGTTTAAGCTGTTTTAAGTCTATTTGACTTGACTGTTTTGCGCACAATCACGTTACATAAGCCAAAAGGCATACGTCTGTAGGCAAAAGTTCCGTATGGGCAGGTGAATGTGGTCTTCTCTTGATCCTGTGGATCAATGGGGATCTGAAAGTAACCCGAGAAACCATCAAGGAAACAATAGTACTCATTCCCTGCTAATCTCTCAAGCATTTGATCCATGAAGGGTAGAGGAAAATGGTCTTTACGGGTGGCTTCGTTCAACTTACGATAGTCAATACACACACGCCATCCCGTAACCAGTCGAGTTGGAATTAACTCGTTATCTTCATTTGTGACAACAGTTATGCCACCCTTTTTAGGAACACAATGAATTGGGCTAACCCAAGGACTATCTGAGATTGGGTAAATCAATCTTACATCAAGAAGTTTGATAACCTCCTGTTTGATAACATCATGGATTTTTGGATTCACCCTTCTCTGATGTTGAACTGCTGGCTTGAAGTCATCCTCCATCAAGATTTTGTGAGTACAAAACTCAGGGTTGATACCCTTAATGTCGGAGAGTTTCCAAGCAATTGCTTGCTTGTGTGACTTCAAGATCTTTATGAGAGCAGCTTTTTCATCTTTACTCAAATCTCGAGCAATAATGACAGGCAATTTATCATCACCTTCAAGAAATGCATACTCAAGATGAGGTGGTAAGTCCTTAAGTTCGACTTCAGGAAATTCTTCAGTTTTCTCAACTGACTTGACTTCCTTGTTATGAAGCTCGACGGGAGGGAGTGGAGGAGAAGTGTCCTGATTTAACAACTTCTCAAGAATAAGAATATCTCCCTCCGAATTAATCTCATGGTGATTAATCTCTTCTGGAATTGCATCACTAGTGTGAGGGGTTGATGAGTGATCATCTTTAAGCAATTTCTCAATGAGAAGTGTGTCCCCCTCGATGTCAATTGGAGCGTGATCAATTTCCCATGGAACAGAATCACTAGCCAAGTATGCTTCAATCTCTTCCAAGATGAAGTCGCTTCCCTCAAACGGAGTGAGAGAAGGAGTAGAATTGGCTATGATAGGTTGAGAAGATGTGGTGGGATCCCCACTCACAGAATTATGAGAATAACCAAGAACTTCTTGAGAGTACTCTTCAGAAGCAACATCAATGATATCTATTCGGTTAACCGACTCAGAATCATAGTTTGCGGAGTACCTCGAAGTTTGATCAAGGTTAAAGGTGACAGCTTCATTACCAACACGTAATGTGATTTCTTGCTCAAATACATCAATGAGAGCACGGCCCGTTCTCAGGAATCCTCTTCCAACAATGAGAGGAACCCGTGGATCAGCATCGAAATCAACAACTACAAAGTCAGCTGGAAAATGGAACTTTCCTACTTTCACAAATACGTCCTCGGCAATTCCAAGAGGACGGGATATTGTACGATCTGCAAGCTCGAGAGTCATGCATGTAGGAGTAAGGTCCGGAAGAGAAAGTTTCTTCCATACTGAATGAGGCATCAGGTTTATGCTTGCACCAAGATCGGCTAAGGCAAAGCATTCAACCATTCCTGGAAATACACAAGGTAAGAGAAATTTTCCAGGATCTCCAAGCTTTTCGGGAAGCTTCTTCAAGATAACTGCAGAGCAGTTCTCGTTCAGAGGAGTTTTAGCCATTTCAAACAGCTTTTCCTTGTTGCTTAACATGTGTTTGAGAGTTGATGCAAACTTGGGCATCAGCATGATAGCATCCGCAAAGCTTATGTCAAAATGTAGTTCTTGGAAAATTTGAAAAAATTTGTCCATTTGATGACTGGCTTTTTCGCGGAGCTTTTGCTCATTCAAACGTGATGGGTAAGGAATAGAAGTTTTGGATTTGGTATTTTCAATGGGAGCTACAGGAGGTTCAAAAACAACTCCTGGATTGGATTTGGGTTTCGGGACAACCTGAGGATGGACATTGCTGGTACTTCCGTTATTAGTAGGAAGTTCCTTGTCCTTTGTCGCCTCAGGTTCACTTTCCACTACCTTCGGGAGAGAAGAAGAAGAGGTAGTAGGAATAGCGGGTCCATCATACGAAGCACCACTTCTGGTTGTGATCGCCTTTGCATCGCCCCTCGGATTAGCGATCGTGTTGCTAGGTAAAGTACCTGAGCCCGAGGGTCGATCATTTAAAGATTTTTTTAACTCAGCGATCTGACTGACCAACAACCTGTTTGTCTCCTCTTGAGACTTCATGAATTGCTTTAAAAGCTCATCAGATGTTGATACAGGAGGAGGTGGAGGGATAATTTGAGGCCGTATGTTCTGATTATAGCCAGAATTCCCTTGATTCGGATTCATATTTCCCTGAAATTGATTCCCTCGATTGAAAGTGTTTTGATTAAGATTTCCTTGATGTTGGAAACCTTGATTTGGTCCGGGATAGAAATTTCCTTGGTTTTGATAACCTTGGTTCATTCTAGGTTGGTTCTGATTCCGGTTGGGATTCTGGTTAAAACCGGGTGGTGCCTGATAAGTATTAGCTCGGTAATTTGGTTCATTTTGAGGACGGTATTGATTACCTCCTTGATTTGAAGTACCGGCTATAGCATTAGCTTCAAAAGGACTACCATCGGTGGCAGTACAGTTGTAGTATGCATGAGGACCACCACAAGTAACACAAACTTCAACTTTCTTCACTTCACCATATGATGGTGCTTGTGTGAAAGTGACTTTCTTTTGGTTAGCAAGAACCAAAGCCTGAACAATATCCGTGAGTTTGTCAATCTTAGCATCGGTGCTAGATGTACTCACGGGAGATGAAGTAGAAGGTCCAGCATTAGACTGAGTCTGATATGTCTTTGTGCGGAAAGGGCGGACCTGGGACTTGTTTTCAATGATTTGCAAGGCTTCTTTTGTGGTCTTGCTCAAGAAATTACCTCCCGCGGAGGCATTTAGAGAGTCTTGGTTAGTCTGGTTCAGACCATTGTAGAAAGTATCCATTTGCATTAACTCGGTAAAACCATGATGCGGACACTTGCGGAGCAATTCTTTGTAACGATCCCATGCCTCCCCGAATGATTCATCAAATCTTTGAGAGAATTTCATTATCTCATTTTTAAGACTTGTAGTTCGGGATGGAGGATAGAATTCGTTAACAAACTTTGTGACTAGATCTTCCCATGTCTCAATGGAACGAGGGGGTTGTTTCTCAAGCCAATTCCGGGCTTGTCCCTCTAGAGAAAATGGGAACAGAAGAAGCTTGATTGCTTCATGTGGGACATTCTTGTATTTGATGGTAGATGCAATCTTGTTAAACCATCGAATGTGTGCATGAGGATCATCCCGCTCAAAACCATAGAATTGGCTTTGGGTTACCAGATTAAGTAACCCGGTTTTGAGCTCAAAGGTATCAGCCACGATGGCTGGGACAACAATAGCATCTCCGTAACCCTCGATGGGTGCTTGGAGAAGCTCATTCATAGGCTTGTCTTCTGCCATTACGGCAGGTGGTGGTGGTGGTAGACGTTCCTCAGTCACGGCTGAAGGAGCAGAACGTCCTCTACGTCTACGAGGAATATTTGCAAGCTCAGAAAGTGGACTTGTAGAACTGGAAGAACGAGTGCGCATGCACTAAGTATAAAAATCAGTTTTCAAAACAAATGCGAGGCAAAACGACAAGTGAACTTAACCAATAATCACAAATGGAATGGCTTCTTTGAAAAAGGTACACCAAATCACAAGGACACAAAGGCAAGTTTTAAATCTGTTGTTCGGGAACTTATTATGGTCACACCCCCAGTTAGTAGGTGTACTGCCTTGATTTGCGGTGGTTGATTTTTATGTATATATTAAGTACCACTGAAAAGACGTAGGTATAGATTTGTGCTGATGGTTTAAAAACTTTTGGACAATATTTTTGGTATCGTCTCGTTTAACCAAATCGTATTTCTTTAAGAATCACCTTAAAGGAAACACAAGCTAGAAAACGTTACGATTGTTTTGTTGTTTTATATTTTGTTTGGTGTTTTTAACACTTTAGGAAAAGTGTTAATGAACTTTTTGATTTATATAACTTTACAAAAAACTGTTTACAAACGGTGGTATATGTGCGAGTATGGGTCTGAAAACTGCTTAAAACACGCTTACAGCCTCCCCGGCAGCGGCGCCAAAATTTGATTGGTGCTAAACCGTCAAGTTTTCTCACGCAAGCTAGCCACTTGTGAACAGTTTTAATACACTTAAATAACTTAATTTGATATAATGAAACAAAAGATTACAACTTAAAGCTTAATTAAAAACATAAACATGAAATACGACATACATGAATTTTAAAAAACTAACTACTCTTTCTTCTCTTGCCTCTCTTCCTCTTTTATGCACCAAAAAGCTTCCACGTGTCCTTCTGAGCAAATCCCATCTATCATTTGGGCCATTGGATGAGTTTGGAGGATTTTGGCCATTGGATCAAAAATGGCGGGAAAAGCTATATTCGACTGTAGGCTCTGAATTTGCAAGTAGGGGTGGTGGCATTTATTGTGGTGGGTTGTGATGATGAGGGGGAAGGTTTGAGGAGATAAGGGAGGCTGAGGTGATGGGAGAGAGCCTGTTGCAGTCAAGTGGTGGGAGATAAACAGTGGTGGAGGGAAAGGTTGGTTTGACTGTGGGTTTGACTTGGGTTCAAAACAGGTAAATGACAGGGGGGGTCAAATGGGTAATGGCAGGGGTCAAAAATGGTTTTGACAAGGCTAGGTTATTATTATAAGGACTAGACTTGTAATTCTGCCAAACTAGAGGGACCAAACCTGTAATTTTCTCAAATTTCACACAAGGGCTAAAACTGACAAACTTTAATAGTACAAGGACCAGTTTTAACATTTTCAATTTTCCAAGGACTATTTGTGACAATTTCAAAAGTTGAGGGACCTTTTCTGCCATTTGACAAAAGATTTATTCAAGGACCATTTTTGACAACTTAGAATATTTCAGGGACCTTGAATAACATTTTTCTTTATTTTGTTTTACCAGGGACTGTTTTTGACAACTTTTGAAACTTGGGGGACTAAAACTGCCAATTATGCAAACTTGATACGTTTTTCACCAGATTTTGATATTTTTGCATTTAAAACACATAAAACACTTATTTGTGATATTTTTATCATTTTGATGCATCTCTGAGTGTTTTCAGATGTTTTTGCAGTTTAAATGGTACAAAAATGATGAGTATTTAGACACTTATCATGCACTCCGGGGCTCCTTTCACATGCATGCTTTCCGTCTTGAAGCGTTCCACAAACGCTTCCGTGGACTCCCCTTCCCGCTGTTTTATGTTGTGCAACTCAACGGGTCTTTCGTATACTTCTTCTGCTGAAGGAATTACGAGAGAAAACTTGACCTTAATTCTTCAAAGCTATCAACGCTCTCTGGCCGCAGCTCATCAAACCAGACGCAAGCGTGCCCAATTAGCGTGGAGTTGAACATGTGGCACTATGTGGGCATGGCCCATCTCTCCATTTTGGCCGCGGTCTGGAAAATCTTCAGATGATCCTCCGGATCCCCTGTCCCGTCGTATGTTCTTATGTGAGCTGGCATTCTTGTTCTTTTTGGGAATTCAAAATTCCGTATTCAGTGGGTGAAGGGATCTGTATCAGCTATGTCATACGGGGAGTAGAGTTCATCGGATTCTCTTCCTCTTTTGCTCTTTGGGGTGGACTTCTAATGCCCTCCCGTGCTTTCTTCGCTTTCTGGAGGAGACACTTCTCTGGTCCTGCTGCGGCATGAGTGGTATGTTTCCCCTCTGCCAGATTTTGAGTGAGAAGCATTGTTGCGGGTTAAGCTCCGACTTCTTTGGTATCTATCGACCGAATCCCTTTCAGCCGCGTCCCGTTTTCTCTGCTTTTCGGCTTCTCTTTTACGTTGCCTGCGAGAAGACACCTTTAACTGAAGTCTGGAGAACACAGTTGGCTTTTGGTCGCCAAGTCTCGTGGACACGTGCGGACGTTCTTTTTCCAGCCTTGAGAATACGTCCGGTAGCGGCCTCTTAGCTTATAACTGGCTCCTTTCTCTAGAACACCCATTGTCTCGACTGCTGAGCCTCGAGAAGACACTCCGTGACTTGGAATATTCCGAAGGGTCTGACCTAGCACTAGGACTGGCCCCGTGCCTCCTTTTAGATTCTCGTTTTCTTTCAGACCCCGAGCGAGTATTCCAGGCGTGTTCTCGAGATCTCTCATTCACGGCCTCATCATCAAAATCTAGACGGGTCTTAACCCGGTCTAGTTTTTCTTGATGGACCTTTTCCGCCATTAAGGGCAAGATCTGATTGTAGTGCCTTTCACAGAACTCCCTTATCGCTGCATCAGTTACAGCATTATGGGGGTGCTGTTCCGTGCCTTGCACCTTTTCCTTCCCACTCGTGTTTCTGACCGTGGAAGGCTCAGGAGACGGGGAAGGGTTTTCCGCCAGATTACTCATGAGAGTTTTTTTTTTTGTTTGGAAACGCAGTTATGTCACCGGTCCCACGGATGGCGCCAACTTGTTAATACAATTCTGGGCGCTCCCTTTATGAAGATTAGTGTATGTTAACTTCCCGGGAAATAGATCTTGTATTAAGTATGAATCTCGGTTTAAAGTTGCTAAGAAAACAAACACCGTTAGTCTCACCGCGGAACGGGGTTCCGCGGTCAACCTCCGGCGTGAGAGTAAGTAATGGTTTTTAGAGAGATAAAGTTAGTTTTAGAGAGAGAGTGAGTATGTGTTACCGTTTGAATAGTGGCGAGGCCCGTATTTATATGGTTGACATTTCTGTCGTGTTCTCAAGGTCATGGGACGTGAGAGTGACAGTTTGTACGTGGAGAATGACGTAGGTCAACTCCAGAGTTTGTCCCGTTGTTATGATGGTGATGTTTTTGAGCGGGAGTTTGTCCCGCTTTCCCTTTTTGGGGACTGTAGGTTGTAGTGTCATAAGCCTGGGCGAGATTCCCTTCCTTTTATGTGGAGCGCGGTTATGGCCTTCCTCGGACGCGTCTCTTGTTCGCGGATTGGTCTTTCCCTTGGTGTCCGAGCCGCGCTTCCCTTGGCAAAGGTTAAGTGGCCTCCGACGGGTTATGTATGGTCCACGCCTGACCCGTATGGGTGCCGGGGGACCATACGCGATCATGGAGTATGTCAAATGATACTACTAGATGTTTAAATATGGTAAAATGAAGATATTATAGTTTCATAAATATCATCAACTTTTTCTTAATAATGGTAATGAACTAGTGGGCTATTGAAAATGATAAGTTAACAAATCACCATAATTTCCACACTAGGTCCAAAAGTGATAAGTACAAAATAAATTTGTGTACGTAATTTCTATATGATATGGAGGAAAAAGAGCTCATGACGTTTGAAAGGATGAAATACTTCTAAATGCGTCAATTTCCACTGAAAACTTACATGAGAACTACACTCGTTGTATTTTTTCGACCAAGGCTTTCGTACGTTAGAGATACTAGTTCATTGGTCGAAGGAGAGACCATGTCATTTTTTTCGGTCCCGACACTTCAAATTTCATTAACACCCATTTCATATTTCTGCTATGTTAATCGTACATTTTTATTATTTAGAAGAGTTCAATGTAGGATAAGAGAGTTAGGTGGAGTTTGTTAAAGTTTTAATGAGCTGTTTGACTTTGCTCCAAAAAAAATAATTGTAAAATGAGCTATTTGGCTGAAATATCAAATCAAAAGTCTGGTATGTCATTAAATTTTGTGAGGATAAAAAATGGGACTGATAGCAGCGATGCTAGCAGCCTTAAATAACTAAAATGGTAATTTAAATGATTAGTTTTTTATAGACATCAAATAGCAATCTTCATTTAACACTAGTTATAACGAAAACTTACAGATCATTAAACACTTTATTCTAAAGATTTATATAGCGTATGAGCAATGTATCAACTTATAAAAGACTAAATGCATTTAACAAATACAAAAGCTTTTGGCGGTGGCTTCAAAAGCTTGGATTTATGCAAGTGATTTTGCTAAAATTTTCTTCAAAGCTACTGATACAATGAAACAAGTCATTTGAATAACTTATTAAAATACTAAAAAGTCTTTGCATGGCACTCGTTGAATAACTAAAAATGGTACTCCGCACATAGTTCATAGTCGTAGTGTATACTCGTGTAGATAGATATAAATATAGTACTCATGTTAGCCCAATTATGTGAGCCCGCATTTCTTTGTTTCATATGCAAAATATGGCTGGGCCAACCCTGATACATTGAGCTTACTATAGCTTCTAATGCCCAAGTTTGAGCTTGAGCTCTAACATTTTTTTCAATTTTCCCAAGAAGTTCAGCTCAATTATCACAATAAATTTGCCATGCCTTCTTTTCTTAACTCACCTTTTAAAATTGGGGTTTTTAAACAACCAATTGAAGACTTTGGAGAGTTTTGGCCCTATTCAACATGATCCATGCGCACTAGCTATGACTTAAAAAATCGATTTTCAGATACCATTGACGAGTCTGGTTGAAATGTGATAACTACTTAGTCGAAAGGGCATTGATTCAATTCAGGTAAATCCCATAGACAACTAGACAAAGTGTTGGCAAATTGATTAATCAACACAAACTATTGTAACAACGGCGTGTCTGTATGGAAGAAAATTTAAGCCCTGCTTCGTCTAGGCTATCTTACATTACATATGCAAAGACAACACTCGCTTTTTGCTCTTTGAAAACAGCTTAAAATTTCCTACTTTCATTGTTTTAGCATAAAAGTGGCCCTATAGATTTGAAGCAAATATAAACACTAAACATTTACAAAACCATTATAAAAAGCATTTATATGTGTATAATATCACTTACTGGTTTTTATATTCTGAAATGGAAATGGACATAAATTATGTTATACAGATATTGCTATCCATTGTTCTAAAAGGCTCGCAAATGCTCTGCAAAGGCCTCGCAAAGGCGTGAGGCTTGATCATGACGTCACGTCATGCCGCCACGCCGCCTTATGGCATATGTTTTTGTAAACTCGATATATATGAATTATGATATAAATATATAAATATTTTCATACTTTGTGCCGCCTTATGTCAAGCCTTATAAACGTAAAAGTTTCGCCTTAGCCGCAAAGACATGAGGCTTGGTCACGGCGCCATGTCACGCCTCACGCTATTTATAAACTTGTTGCTATCCAAGAGCTATCCAAACCATATGAAACCCCACATGGTCTCTACAACAAATTGCATTATTTTTTAACAATATATATGCATTATTTTCTACAATAAAACATGAAAAAATAAATGAACATGGGATAATTTACAACAATATTATATAGCTTTTGTAATATATCACTGGTTTAGCTTAATTGTTTTAGTTTGAAAAGTTAAGTTAACAATAATTTGTTTTTTATGAGCTTAATTTAGAAAATGAACTGGTGAGATCTAAAACAATCAATAATTATCTAAAGAACAAGACAAAAAATCCATGCCGTTCATTCTACTTTCATTCAATGGTTGAAATCAAATAAAACAATAACAAAGCAATGGTAGAAATGTAATTATATAAAAACTCATTTCTCACCTTCTTTTTAAAAACAATATATCTTGCATAACGGTAAATCTTCAAGCTACGAAAAATATATCAACGCGACAAGAATTAAATTATGTATCTATAACTATGCACTTTTATTTACTTTCAATGATTTTTTTCTCAAAATTTCCGCCAAAAAAACTACACGTGATTTGTAAAATCACTTGTGATTTGTTATTTTAAAAATCATGTGTGATTTTATAAATCCCAAAATCACATGTGATTTTAGCCGGCTCGCAATGTCGAGTCAGAAACTCGGCTTACAAAAAAAATCACATGTGATTTCACAAGTCACATGCGATCTTTGAAGTGATAAATCGCATGTGATCTTCAATATCAAATCAACCAGGTTACTGTAGCAAGCAAAACATTAAATGCAAAGTTTCCCAAGTTGGCAAAAACAGTCCCTGAGGTTTAAGTGTCGTTACAAAGTAAGTCCAAACATTAAATGCAAAGTTTCACAACTTGGCAAAAACAGTCCCTGAGGTTTAAGTGACGATGCAAAGTAAGTCCTGTAGCATTAATTGCTATCTATAGCAACTTGGCAAAATTAGTCCCTAAGGTTTAAGTGTCGTTACAAAGTAAGTCCTTTAAAGCCAATCCCGCTGCATCGCGCGGGTTTCCACACTCGTTTCTTCCTTTTATAAAACAAATTCGTGAAAATCACGTGTGATTTTGTTATGTTGTGAAAAAATGTAAATCACGTTTTATTAACTCTTTGCTGTTATAAACTGAAACATATATGATTATGCTTTAGTCTAAAAAGAGTAAATCACATGTAATTTTGTTTTTTTGTTGTGATTCGTGTGTAAATCACACGTAATTCGTGTGTGAATCACATGTGATTCAACCAACTCATTTTACAATATGCCACCTAAGCATATAGACGTTATTAGACTTTACAATACGCCACTTAAGCATTAAAAAAAATCCTATACGTGATTAACTTATTTTTAAAGTTTATCAAAGCTACAAAATAGGCATTACATAATTCATATAAGTTAAAACATTAAAACATCGAACTTTCTTTAAGGGAAGTGATTTGCACACTTCCACAATTGATTGGCACACTCAAATTATGTGTGTCTTGACATTTATACCCTCATATCATTTTTACTTATTTTTACCCTGTAAAGGTATAAATGTCAAAACACTCATAATTTGAGTGTGTCAATCAATTGTTGAAGTGTGCAAATCACTTCACTTTCCTCCAAGGGTGATATTATCATCAACCGAGTTAGTTTAATAAATTTATATAATGTTACGTTTAACTTTTAAAGTTGGTTCATTTTTTTTAGCATAAGAGTGTTGATATGCACGCCACACTTTTTTATTCTTTCATCACTAAACCACACCAGTGATGCACATAGTAGAACACCGTTATGCATGATTGGTGATGGGCACATCACTTTTAGTGATGTACATACCACCCCTTTAGCATAATGATGCTACAAATCCGTACTCCATTTAACATTGATTTCAGTTACTAAAGTAACTTTTATATTATTCCACACTATACTTTATTACAGTTATTGTTGGATAAATCAAGAAGTCTCCAACCCTTGACTTTTACCAATCTTTGACATATTATTTCCTTACACAATACCTTAATAAGCTAACTCCATATACACCAACGTTGTCACTGACAACATAGCTGCATCAACAACCTTTCCACCAGTAAACGAAGAGCCGCAGCTTTAACCGAGAAACGCCTTTGTCCCCTAACTTCACATTTCAGCGCCAATATATCCGTTTAACCACCGGAAACTTCACAACTACCGGCGTTAAGAGCTGATTATGAACCTCAAACACGCTCATAATCATCGTGAATCCACATGCCTATGTATTCTGTAACTGTAACTGTAATGTAATCCACAAATTCGGCCGCCACAAATCACGTCACCCCTGCCCCCCACATCCCACACACACACATACAATCATCGGAAAAAAGAACTCGTCAAAAAAATAGATCGATGGTTTATGGTGGTTTGTGTGTGTGTTTGGTGAGAAAGAGAGTGTGTAAACTGGTGAGTGTGTGTAAATGTGTGAGCGAGTGTAGGAATATAAGAATGGTAGATTGAGAAATTACAAAAATGCCCTTATGTGTTTTATTAATTTAAATAAGAGTTAATTTCATGAATGGTCCTTGTGGTATGTCGGGTTTAACAGGTTTAGTCCATTGATTTTTTTTAACGGATCTAGTCCCTGTGGTTGAGACCCGTATCGGGTTTGGTCCCTTGACCAATTTTTCTGTTAGTTTGACCGTTAACTCAGCAATTGGACAGTCACATAGAAGGGTAGTTAGGTCATTTCACTTAGGTTTTATCTTTAAACTAAATAAATAAAATCCACCTACATATAGTACTCATCTTACTATCACACATTCTACTCCCAATCTTCTTCATCCTCTTCTTTTGTTCTCTCTAATATTTCCCAGCAACCACCACACACCCCACCATCTCAACACTCATACACCACTAACTCAAATACCCACACAACCATCCCAGCCTGCCATATCACCCCCAAACCTGCCAAACATGTCACACTACAACCCCCCAAAAGCGTCACCCTACAGCCCTCACCTATCAGCTTACCACCATGACCTCCGATCACCGTCGCCAGAATCTCGCCTTCAACCACCTTACTCACCACCAAACACCATGCTTGCCACCAACCCACTACAAACACCATCCTCACCACTAACTCCACATCTTTAAAACACCATCTTCATTTTCTATAACCCAGAAATTCAACATTTCTCTTAGTCTTGATCTCTTTTTTTTCCTTCCCCATTAAAACCCTAAGTTTTCTCCGTCAGTAACAACAAAATTTTCGTTGTTCTTTATATGTATACCTTAAACATAAAAGCAGCCACAAATTAGGGTTCCATGTCAAGGGTCGTTATTTCAGATTTATTTCGGTAGTTTCAAAATTAGTGGTGTCGTTGTGAGGTCATTATGGTATTACTAGAAGGGTGCCCGCGCAATGCGGCGGCGGGTACCCGATGACTATTTTGTAGCGAACAAATGTTTTTCATTTTTACGTCTAATTCAAGTAAGTTTCTCTCTTTTCAACTCCGCTTCTTCCCGACTACTAAAGAAAACTCATAAAAATATATCAAAATGGATGTTGAATTAAAAAGCACAAAATTTTAAAAAATATGGTGAAATTAGATCATAAAAAAATTAAACGGATTAAAAGATATTTAAATTTAAAAATAAAGGTGATTAATTAGTTAGGAAGTGACATGTGTCACCCCATTATTGGAGCTCTTTATTTTAGTTTGTTAGAGCTCCTCTCTTTTTGTTATTTTTTAGTTAAGAAGTGACACATGTCACTCAATGATTGGAGCTCCTTATCTTATTTTTTTTAATTCTTTTCAAAATAAGCAAGTAAAAAAGTCTGAATTTTTAAGCCTTCTAATTTTAGAAGGCCTAAATGCATTATAAAGTAGTATAGATTATCAGATCGTTTTAGGGTCTTGTGATTCATAGCAGCGGTCGTTGAGGTGATTGTTGTTTCGAGTTTGGAGGTTTTTGACAGGTTAATGGATTTGTGGTTTGGGTGGTGATGTTGGTCGTTTCCCAAGTTGTGGTTACTTGTCCGGCTAGAGTGTAAGGTTCATGATTTCATTAAGGTTTTAAATGATTTTATTCTTGGTTCAGATAGTGGTGAAGCTTTGGGGAAGATCACTGTATATGTATTTGTGTCTTTGAAGATTAAAGGGTGGGTATTTGTGGATTTGTTTTAGTATTGAACGAGCACGGTTGCCCGCGCGTTGCTGCGGGGCAGCATCATTTTTAAAACTTATAAACACAGACTTAGTCAGCTTTTAAAAGATTGATAAGATTCATACTTGTCAAACAATGTTTGCATTGTACGAACTTGCAAACCGTTTTGTTGTTGCAAACAAAGTCAACATTATGTTTCAATCCAATACCTTAGCAAAAGAGGTGGAAATATTATGAACCAAACACGCTTGAACATACCAGCAGAATAGATTTGTTGCTCAAAGAAAATCAACATAATTAACAACATAATAGAACTACTTATCAGCCAAATTGGTAACATAAGTATTGTTATACTTTCCACATACATGTTCTTTGGTACACTTTTGAACTCTCAACTTAAAAAATGCTACAAAATTCAAATGAAAGTAGTCTATGTCTGAACCAAAATCAAAAATGACCCATTTTGACCCGTAAAGAATTATGGAAGTACCTTGGTCATTATTGGAGCAATTTTTTTGTCTACACATGCTGTCAAGAAAACCAGCATATTTGCAGGCCGCATACTTTGAGAAGATGAGGCATTAACTGGTCTCTTTTAAATATTTGAGCGTCTGACTTGAGGTTGTAAACCGCACATCCTGCGTTAAGTAGCTAATTTTAGAAATATTTGTCATTCAAAATGGGTATGCGTAAAGAAGATATCTAGTACCTTGTAGTATCAGATATTACCATATTGTGACGGTGTCTCCTTTCAATCTCTCTTTCTACCAAAGAATAGCTCTTGACAGTGATGACAAACCCAATGTTTCCCAAGTGTATCTCCAAACGAAATCTAGATGAAAGTGTAGGTGCAATAAATCAAACTCGAAACTAAAATATGTAAAGCTTATAAAAATACACACAGAGAGAAACTGCTATGAGAAACACTAATAAGCTTTTCAACAACCTCTTTTACCATCATGTCCCTGACCAATGCATTCCTATGTTTCTAATCTTTCAGTACCTCGCCAATTCCAAGCACTTCTATCAGCAAAAAACACATATGTTGGCTGATGCAAATTGCAGTTGTGATTCTGCGAGGCCCTAGTGATACCTATTCCAAGAACAAATTAATCAGAAAGAAACATAGATAAAAGTATCAGTTGTACATTATATATGACACAGTTAAAGCATACATGTAAAATAATTATCTATATATAAATTCGATTATAAAGTGTTTTCGCAAAATGGTCAAAGAAAAGCAAACGGGAAATGATTAACCAAAGTTAGCACTATAGTTTATAATTACGACAACTCGCAATACATTTACAAATTTCTACCTAGTTTCACAACATAAATACGAACAATCTAAATGAAGATTATGGATCAGTTCATGTGGTTATTTACTTAGATATTACCTATTTGACGAATACTAAAAAATAACCGCTTCAACCCTAACCCATATTGACCCATAACAAAAGATGAATATAGAAGCATATCTCTAAGTTCTGAAGTAAAAAAGCCTGCCCGTTGTTTATAGTTTCTTCTTCCCTTAAAGGGCTAACTTTTCAAATTTGGATCGAACTGTTATAAGTATTGAAATTAGATGCGACTGTATTAGCCTACAGAGTAATCTGATAAAAGGTTAGAGTTGAGTAATGGGCCAAATTGGTTTGGGGTGAAAACGGTCACTTTGTAAACCGGGTCAAATGGGTTCATGTTTAAACGAACATACCCACGTTTCCATGATTCAACATCAACTAATTTAACGTATTAAGATTGCGGTATTGAAAGGTTTTCCTTATAATTGTTGCAACGGAACATATAAAACTCTTATCTAATTTAACCAACTGTGAGAAAATAATATCTATCATTTGATCTTGACTTTTTGATATAGTTAGCATAAACCTGTGAAAGGTTTTATGGATATTTAAATAATAGTATGTCTGGATTCGAACTCGAGACTTCGGGATTGCACACATTACGTATGAGAATTGATGTTAATAATTAATATGTTATTATTAATTATTAGTCACGAAATAAAAACGATAGTTAAATAATTAACGAGGTTTGGTTAACGGTCGTTAAATATTAACTAAAAGGACTAGAGATGAAATTACAAGTCGGGAAAGTTCTAGAATCCCTTTGGGATTATGTTTGGCCGATCGGTTGGGTTCCAAACCCAATCACACTCTAACTTGGTCACAAAGTTAAGTTAACTATAAATACAAACCCTTGTATTCATTCATAACTTAATCTTGGATCACCAATAACCTAATTTCTTCTCTCCTCTCTCCCTCTTTGTGTGGCCGGTCGAAACTCCCAAACCCCAAGGGTTTTCGATTCTGCTTAACTCAAAGATACAAGTGTTTGGTTTTATTTGTGATTCAAGAACTAGCTTTTCCACATCAAATCGCTATTAGTACGTGTGTACAAGAACGAAGGACAAGCACGCTTGAGCTTGTAATCCTTGGTGGTCGATTTCTTGTTTGGGTCGATTTGTATAAACCCTAATTTAGGGTTTTGGGTTTTTGGTTCTTGTTAAATCGACGTTTGATTCTTGAATTACTAAAAGGTACGCACTTTCTTGTTCGGTTAATTATTTACATATATTATTCCTATTTACTTCCGCTGCATGCTTTGATGATGTTATTTGATTTATATATAATTGTTATGAGTATAAAATTCCAACAGTGGCATCACGAGCCGTTAATATGATGTAATTAATTACCGAAACACATAAAAATTGGATCTTTATGATTATATGCATGCTTTTTATGGTTTCTAGGGTTTTGAATTCGAAACCCTAATTTTATTTATTATGGTTCGATTACCCTTATATTTATTTAATTAGGTTTTAATTTTGTAAAACTTGTAGAAACCCTAGGATTGCATGCTAATTTTATGTGGTTAATTAATGAATAATCGTTATGTGACATATAATATGCGTATCTTGGGTGATAATTGTTATGCGGAATCCATGGTGGAACATGCATGTTTTGCCATGGAGTATTGTTTATTGTTTATTGATTAATTGTTAAGTGATACACACATGTTTTATTTATTTAATAGTTATTGAATTGGGGAAGACCTCAATTATAACTAATAAAATTCGTTATGTGCTAATTGGTATACTATTAACTTCGGCTTACGCAATCGACTTGTCGATGTATGTGGCTCATCTTCTTGCGAGATGAAAGTCCTAGTTAATGTATGCATTTATTTACGCCTAGAATTGTTATTAGAGTTTATTGAAATAATTTTGCATGTGGCTAATTGTTTTTACATATGTTAAATTGTTTAGTTATATGTTTATATTATTTGAGTGTGTTTAATTTTTATTAAAGTGCTTTTTTGTTTATAAATTGTTTGACATGTTAGTAAGCAAAAAGGTTTTATGGAATAGAAAATTAAATGGACTAAATAATGGCGAAATTGATTTGTTATCTAAGAATTATTCTTGAACTTTTAATCGATTGATGCGACTGTACTAAATGGTTAGAACGGCTCACCCACTAGAACAAACTATAAAGGGGTTATTTAAGAAGTGAGCACAATCTCACTGAATAGATGTCTAAGGTTATGCTTCAGCGCTTACCTGGTCCTCTGCCCCCTGTGAGTTCGATTGGAGCTACCTAGTATAACCATTCTATGTACGAAGCATCTTAGTGCAAAGTTGTAAGACGCATCGATTAAAACTTTGTAGAATTCAATCTTAGCAATTAAAATCTATTGTAAGTTTTTTCGAAAATATTATGTCATAAAGTTGTATGCATGCTTCTTTATACATAAGTTTTGATTACACGTCAAAAATTGTACCCTTTAAATTTAAGTTTATGCCATCTAATGATATGAAACACTTGAAGTTGTAATTTAGTTATGTGAGACCTTGATCTAGATTACAATAACGAGGTGAATTATTTTGTTGTGTGAGACCTCAGCTTTATGATTTGCAGTTTCTAAATTAGACAACTTAATTAAGTTAGTTAGTGAGACATATGACTTAAGGCATAAGATGGGATGAAACAGGCTTACGTTTTGCATTAATTGTTTTGGCAAAATTGTAAATCCCATAACTTTTGGAATTGAAAACTTGTTTGTCAATTATCGTTTTTCAACGATTACCTATTCTATACTTTCACCACTAGCAGATCAACTGATGTGGTGGAACTATGATAATGAGGATCCAAAATTCAAGGAAAATTCTATGGTTAATATGAATATTGACCAAAG